>JAODJX010000002.1:7504347-7548073 GCA_026776945.1 Isichthys henryi
CAAGCACTCACGCCGACCGAATAAGAAAAATAAATAGAAATAAAACAGCCACCCACGTGGACAAATAAAGCACACAACCACTCAAAAAACTCCCGCACAATCCCAAACAATCCCAAAATCCTCTCTTGCTTCCAAACCGGAAGAGAAGCACTATGCGTCACGTCTGTCGTGTTGACGTGTTGGATGATGGATTATTACCTCCAGTTGAATCTCTCTTTGATTGAGCTTCTTGTCTTCCCTGACAACCCTACCATCCACCATAACATCACTAAATAGCTGTATATGATCATCAATATCGACCCCATCAACGCCTGCCAGAAAGCTAGAGTAATAATAGATGACTAGCTATCCTTTGCTGATCACACAGCAGTTATCTCCTGGTCTTGTAGGTTCACCCTGTATAACATTAGAAAGATTAGCTCTTATTTATCACAAGGCCAAGTCATACTTCACTTTTCTGTGTGTGCTTTCAGTCGTGCACAGGGGAATGTGATGTCAATTTCATTGTCAGGGGTTGGACGGCTGCAGTTGGCGCACGTGCAGCCCAGATTTTTTGGTGTGGCGGTATTTGTGCACATTCATGAAACTCGACTGTGCATGTGCTACATAATTAACTACATATTTCCAGCAGGTGGCAGTGCCAACTTTCATGTATCAGTGGTCAATGACGAAACAGTAGAGGCCGAATAGGTGTTGTTATTGTAGTAGTTATGGTGGACAGTATGAGGAGGATCCGATGTACATGCATATCTAATTTCTCATGCTACAGACATTATACCAAGGTTTGAGTCTTCGCCATGGCTCCATGTGTGTGGAGTTTGCATATTTTCCCTGTGTTGTCATGGGGTTCCCACTGGGTGCTCCGGCTTGGCAATAAAATTCCCACCTTTGAAAGACACTCAGCACACCATATTACCATAAAACATTCGCATCTGAAGCCAATTGTAGTGTGAACACAACCTGCAATGCGCATGACCTTGGTTGTCAGGGTTGGTGCCTGTCACTCTCTGTCCTATTTTCTGGGTATCCTGTTTCCTCCTCCGTCAGGTAGCCCATAGTCCTCAGTATGTATCGTTGCCCACTATGGTTGACCACTATTCCCCACTCCTGCTTTGATGGTTTTGAGTCCAAGGTCCAGCCTCAACTGTTGGTTATTTATTATTGTTTTATCCTTAGTTCGATATTGTTTATCCCTGTGTTTAATTTGTCTTGTTTATGGTTCTCTGCCTCTTACTTGGTTATGTTCTGTTTTACTTGTTTCTTGCTTTTCCCCTAGTGTAATACCTCCCTGCGTTTCCTTAGTTTCAAGTCTTTTAAGTTCCTTAGTTCTGTGTTCAGTCGCAATAGTTACTTCACCTTTGTCTTGTTGCTCTGTGCCCTTGTTGATTGGTTGTTTTTCATGATTCGCACCTGCCATTTGTTAGGCCTTGTTATCAGTGTATTTAAGTGCCTGCCTTTGTTCATTTCCCCAGTTGGTCATTGTTTGATGTTACTCTGTGTGTTCAGGTTATGGTGTGTTGTTGCTCTGTTTGGTTTTTCTGGTTCTGCTCCCTGTTGCTCCTTTTCCCTAATTGTTACTTTTTGATATTTTTGTCGTTAGTTCGTGTTTTTCCAATTTGCTTTTGACCCCACATGGTCTTTTTATTTTGTGGCTTGCCCCTTGGTGTTCTGTTTTGTTGTTAAACCCCCGTTGTCTTGGAGCCGTAAGTGGATTGTCACTTTTTTTCCTGCCTGCGCCATGCTGTGCCATAACAGTCAGCAGCCTGAAAGTGCATGCAGAGGAAGTGTATGAAAGAATAAATTCAACTTTGGTATCAGCAGCTCAGGTCTCACATCACCCTGTGATTTCCCCATTAAAGATACCACAGGTGTGTAGTTCTGGTCCAGAAAGTACAAATCCAGACCAAGGTCTTATTTCAACCAACCAGTTGAGTACTCTGTGACTGTGACTCTTTAAATTAGTTAGTTGAAACAAAACTTGGTCAGGATTTGTGCTTTCTGCACCTGAAGTTTCCACCTTTGAAAGACACCAAGCTTAGTCTCCAGCCATACTCCACTTCCTGCTCTGTCTGTCTCTGCTGACTAGGTGAGGAATGTCCTGGGGAAACTGCACAGACAGGGGTGTGAGGTTCTGAGGGGGCCCACAGAACCTGTTCTCTCTCTCCCTGTGTCTGCAGAAGGTAGCCCAGCTCTATGAGACACCCTGTTTAGTTTCATTCCAAAGAAAGGGTGCTCCAGCTTCCTTAAGGACTTCAGACCAGTTGCTCTCACCTCACAAATCGTGAAGGCCTTTGAGAGGCTGGGACTGATACAGCTGACCCCCGGTAGCAGACCACCTGTATCCCTAGTAGCCTGCCTACCTGACATCCGTATGCTCCACAATGCCTGCTCCCACCAAGAAAAAGCCAGCATCACAATCATGTTCATTGACTTCTCCAATACCTTTACCTCCATCCTGCCTCTCCGAACAACACCAACATAGTCCCCTGGATCAGGTACTACCTGTACTAGTACTGTTTCATTTATCTCAGAGGTCAGAAGCCAGTGCTGGGAATGACATCACACCTGAGTTAACGGCATTCCAATACAACAAACCAGAAAACCATTTAGTAAATCCAGTAACCAGTTTCAAACAGTGGGATTTCTTGCTTAACCAGATACCCCAATTTCAATGGCCTTTATCTTCATTCACTTACATTTAGCCCAGACTACTTTAAATCTGACAACGTATCCAGTTGAGTAAGAAAGTTCTAGCCAGGTTCATTGTTATCTATTGTTAGTGAGAACAGAGAATAGCTACCCCACCCCATAAAAAGGAAAATGCCAGCTACAGAAACGTTAAAAAGCAAAACAGACATCACAGACCTGAGAGAGGATGGACTTCCAAATGGAAGGTGTATGAAGCCGGGCAGTGAAAGTCAAAGATGTCTGGAAACCGTTAGGCCGATGACCATCATATCCACCAGGATCACCACTACCATTAGTACATGGAATGTGAGGACCATGTATGAGACCGGAAAGACAACGCAGATGGCCACAGAGATAAGGACATTCAATCGGAGAAGATCACAAACATCGTCAAGAAGTCTTATGAAGGGATGACCTGCAAGATAGTTCATGGCCGGCAACTCACCGACGCCTTTGAAGTATAAACCGGAGTCAGATAGGGCTGCCTACTCTCGTCCTTGGGTCATGAAGACATCGACTGACCAGAAAAGAAATGGCATACAGTTGACACTATGGAAGCAGCTGGATGACCTGAACTTTGCAGATGATCTGGCTCTTCTCTCTCACACCCAACAACACATGCAGGTAAAGACCAGCATTGTGGTGGAAAGCTCAGTGTGCCTGGGTCTCCACATTAATACAGGGAAGAACAAGGTGTTCAAGATAAATGCATCCAATAATACACCCATTATAGTTGAAGGTGATGCGCTGGAAGAGGTGGATAGCTTCACCTATCTTGGCAGCATACTGGACAAGCAGGGAGAAACGAATGCAGATGTCAGAATCCGCATCAGCAAGGCAAGGGCAGCCTTCCATCAATTGAAGAACCTTTAGAGATCCAATGGAATTAGCACCTCCACCGAGATCAGGGTCTTCAACACAATCGTGAAGCCAATCTTATTGTATGGAACTAAGACCTGGAGAACCACCATAACCAACATGAAGAAAATCCAGGTCTTCATAAATACTCGCCTCAGGACGATCCTCAAGATTTGCTGGCCAGATAAGATCAGAAATGAGGAACTGTAGCTAAGAACTATGCAGCAACAGTCCGTTGAGGAGGACATCCTTCAGAGACGCTGGCGATGGATAGGCCATACCCATCGCAAGCCTGCTTCCAACATCACAAGACAGGCCCTCACCTGGAAACCCCCAGGGGAAGAGGAAGAGGGGACGGCCTAGAAAATACGTGGCGCTGTGACCTGGACACAGATGTACAGAAGTTGGGGAAGACATGGGGAGAGTTGGAAAGACTTGCTCAGAACTGAGATGCCTGGAGAGAGCTGATTGACGGCCTATGCCCCTGTCGGGGCCACAAGTGGAGATGGATAGATAGAACATCCTAACTTGACAATGGAAAAAGCCTGATGCAGTTTGTTTTTCTTAATTACACATTTTAATTGCCTTCTGCTATTTTATTATTCATTCCTAACATTTCTTTCATTAATACTCTATAATAATCAGTTTTTTTTCAGGAATATACTTGTGTACGTTTTAATTTGTTTCCTCAATGTGTACTTTGCACCAAATTTCCGTGTTTTCATTATATACTATCTGTACACCTTGTCTGTGTTGCATAACATGTATGTTCATCTGTGCACTATGTTGTTGCTGCTGTACGCACAAGAATTTCCCTCTGGGATCAATAACGTTAATCGGATCTGACCTGATTTATTCTAATCTAATCTATGTTCTTTTCATCTCTCAACTAGACTATTGCAGCTCTTTACTCAGAAAGCCACAGGCTCGTGCTAATAAAACACTGCAAATGATTCAAAATGCGGCAGCATGTTGAGTATTTCATCATCCAAATGCTGTAACTGTACACCCCTGCTTCTCTGTCTTCATTGGCTCCTTATAGGTGCCCACATCAAGTCCTTCCAGAGCCATTAATGGAACAGCATCCATCTCCATCAATGTGCTGATAAAGTTCCACATCCCATCTTGCCCTCTTCAGTCAGCTATCTAATTCTTACACCACGTACTGTATTCTTGTGTGTGGTCCAGGAACATCTCTACTAGCCCAACTCTAAGGTCGTTAAGCTGGTCTCTTGTGCTCCCTGAGTCTTCTTAATGTTGCCCTTTTTTCTTTTGATTCGAGTAGTTGCATAAGGTTCTTGATTTGTTTGAGAAACATTATGTGTTTTGCGCTGATGCTACTTGCATTCATTGGAAGCTCAGTCAGCTGCACGCGTGCATTGTGTATTTATGTATTTGCCTTGCTTTTTGTCATTTTGACAAAGCATTTGCTAAATAAATAAATAAGGTCTGTTGAAGCCTAGGAAAATAGTAACTTCAACTACATAATACGACCTATGCACCTACTAATCTTTACTCCTCTAGACCTAGGAATAGTCTGAGCTGAGAAAGGTAATTATACTGTATATATACATTTAACTATATGAAGGATTTTCTTATATTATTTTTTTATACAGGAACTCTGTAACCAATCACATGATTCCTACAGACCGTAATGCACACAACACCAAACCTAGAAGTTAAGAGACACCATCATTTGCAGGATGTCAGTTGTCATTTAAATGTGACCACAAGGCAAGGTACCATGCTACAGTATTCAGCTCCAGCTGCATAGGACAATGGACTGAGCAATCAGCATCCTCAGAAAGGCATTTATCCTCATCTTCTGCTTCCTGATCTTGTTATCTTGTGGTTCCTGATACAGACCAAACATCTCCCTTTATCTTAGACTCCGTAACTCGCACGAGTAATGCGGAGAAGGTTGAGAATATTTATTGCACCAGAGAACATAATCAGGAAACAAACTCCTTTCTTCCAAAAAGGACACCTCTGGTATAGTTCATCACTTAAAGGGTGAAACAATGGAACAATGGAATCCAACAACTGGCAAGAGAGACTGAGAAGAAAAATAATGCAGTAGAACATAGAATATAATAGAAGAGTAATGCTTTGTTAATCTCCGCAGGTAAATTCATCAGGCAAAGATCTGCAGACTGAAACCAACATTTTTCCAAGCTGACTTCGTCTTGAGGTCTATATTTTGTGAATTACAGTAAACCTTCCGGGTCTCTAGCGAAAGCAGTTGTCTTAAAGTATGTTAGAGTGGACTACCGTAAATAAATTATATAAATATAGAAAATAAAAACATGTAGGGGGGTGGCATGGTGGTGTAGTGGTTAGCACTGTTGCCTCACGCCTCTGGGTCCCAGGTTCGAGTCTCTGCCTGGGTCACATGTGTACGGAGTTAGCATGTTCTCCCCATGTCGTCGTGAGGTTTTCCCGTCGTGGGTTTTCCTGGGTACTCCAGTTTCCCCCCACAGTCCAAAAACATGCTGAGGCTAATTGGAGTTGCTAAATTGCCCGTAGGTGTGCATGTCTGAGTGAATGGTGTGTGAGTGTGCCCTGCGATGGGCTGGCCCCCCATCCTGGGTTGTTCCCTGCCTCGTGCCTATAGCTTCCAGGATAGGCTCCAGACCCCCCGCGACCCATTAGGATAAGCGGTTTGGAAAATGGATGGATGGAAAAACATGTTGTTGTATTTGATTAGTGTTTACAGGGACAATGAGAGCTTGATTAAGCTTAAGAAGTACTAAGTACAACCAGGTCTCACTACAGAGTTGTTAACAACCAAGCTTAATGAAATCTGAGTAGGTTTGTATGCAGTCAGACAGCCTCACTCAAAATTCTAGACTAGAGCTGGATTCCAAAATCCTTTCTTACCTGTCTGCTGGTTGAATGAAAAATTTAACTGTCCACTGTACAGTACATGCCAAGTAGCCTCCACTGTAAAAGACGACCTGAGATCTTGCTATCCCACAAAATCGGCATGCATTGCTTTCCGGAATATACGACTTAATAACATAAATAAAGAAATGTCGAACAGAAAATATTGAAGCAGAGCGCATAAACGGCCAGCTAAAGAGAAAGTGAAAGAAGTCGCCTAAAATAACATCCCCTTTTGACCAGTTATCACAAGGCTGGGCGGTATTGTTTGATTCTTTTTTATTATTAATATTTTTACAGTATATCAATATACCTGTATAATCTGTTAAAACCGGGGCTGTAAAACTTAAGCTGTTATTTGGTTGATTTCATTTTGAAAGCTAACAGATAGTCTAGAAGATTAAAAATATCGTCATTTCCAGTATTTATTTTATTTAAAGGCTAATACCTTAAAATGAAGATCTCTCCAGTTATAAAGTGACAAAGGAGGTACTTTTAACCGTTCATGCAAAAGAGGCAGGGGCTCAGGCACCTGTCTCACAAACGATGTCGCATTTCATTGGTTAATAGCGCACAGCTTACCGATTCACCACAAAAAAAGTATCACTAGTATTAATAGCTCAGCCCACGTCCTGATGATTTTATCTACATTGGATGCCTAAATGAAAAACCGCTCACATTGCAGAGTGGTTCGAAAAATGCATGTTCATTTTGAAGAGTAGGAGACACAAGTTCCATACCATCTGCGCTTTTTGCTGATGTGAACAGAATAAAAGCAGGCAAGGGTTCAAATATCACAGGTCGGCATCATAGCATAAATATTCATTTACTTGATCTATTTACAAGCTTTAAATTCTCCCGAATTTCTGTATTTATTTTTTTTTGTTTTTGGTTGTACTGCCCCCCCGTCATACAAATTTAATGTTGGCTACTCTACAGACGACACAATTTAAAAGTAAAATGAGTTGAGATGTAAATAAAAGTCTAATTTTATGTGGATATAGTCAATTAAAATAAAAATTGCTCATAGACATTCTGCACGTGGCCTATGCAGGTACTCCACTGATTGTTAACTGTGAACTGAGCTGTTTATTCCTACCTGTAGGGGTCAGGACTTTTGTTTTAGTGTGACAAATAAGGAGCAAGTTGTTTGAACTGAGATGCAATTAATAGGATATTGCAATAGAATGATACTTTTAATTGCGGGAGAATTAAAAATTGCTGTCTTTTCTTAATTGAGAGAATTAAGATTCCTAGTCTACCAGTTTAGTAATTTGTGAGCAGAGCTAAGGGTGATGAATGGTATGTTGTTCAGCTGGGCTGGTAGTCCTTCTTTAGATAAATACTGTGCTGAATCCCCCTGCAAATAAGCCTTCTAAAGACAGATTTTTACTTCTACATTGAGCCCATGCCGTGACCTACACCAAGTAACCTATGCCGTGGCAGGCATTTATAATTCTCTGCTGCTGTGTCTGTGTTGCTCAGCAATTACACCGGCAATATGCTGAGTGATACATAGTTTTGGATGTTGCGTTTATTGTCTTCCCAACCTGCAATATATTCAGTTGTTGAATCACGCAATTGAAGCAGAAAACATTTAACAAGGTATCCATTTATCAAGTCTGGATTATATTTGTGTTGCTCCAAACTGGAAAAACAGTGAAAAAAATAGTGTCTATATTACTTTTTGCTTTTTTAGTTTTGTGAAGTATAAATAAACTTATTGGAGGTAAGTGAAGTTGGTCATTTTGAGTGCTTTGTACTGTAGACCTGTTGCTATGACGCTCAGGATGGGTTATTTAATGTTAGATATAAACAATGCTTCAGTTTCAATCAGCAATATAAGTACACTTGGGATAAATGCTTTCTTTTCCTTCCATAAAAAATGAATGCTACGAAGTGAAACAATAACAGTTCTTGTGGTCTACATTTTTGGGTAGGTACACATTAGGCTACAGCGTAGACTACAGTGTAGACTACAGCGTAGGGTGTAATCGAAGCCGTACTTACAGTCGATTCGACGGTGCAGTATAAATCAGCCTTTAGGCAAGGATAGCCTTCCTTACGAAAAAGGACTGGAAAAGAAGTTAATGAAATTGCAACTAATGCTATAAGCCTACTGATTAATCATCAGAAATAGGTAATTTTCCAAATAGGAAACCTTGGTTTTTGATTATTTTAGAAGAATATACCAGTGCATGTTTCCCTCACTCGAATGGTCTTCTAACTTTTGTCATCCATCCAACCATTTTCCAAACCGCTTATCTTACTGGGTCGCGGAGGGTCTGGAGCCTATTCCGGATTCAATGGGCACGAGGCAGGGAACAACCCAGGATGGGGGGCCAGCCCATCACAACTTCTGTCATATGTCTATATTTTTTGAGGGTAACAAGGAACTCTGGTGCCATCATGGCTGAGCAGGCTGAGATGATCAATCAGGCTGCTGAAAATGGGCAACGGGCGACCACTGAGAAGGGAGAATGTGACACAGCAAACACAAACGTCAGTCAAATGCTAGACACCCTAATACACATATTTAGGCAAGAGGATTAAGGGAGTGCTATGAGGACACCCAGACAGAATATAGCATTCAATACAAAATGGATGAGGGGCTTTGCCAGATTTCACAAACGTCTGTTGCAACGCATGTAGCCAAGAAGCAGACATGACGGATGGCCAGTCATTGTTTTAAACCAGATGCCCGAACATGGAGAAAGTTTTGAAATTGAGAGACTGAGAAAGGAAATTACAGCTGAAAAGGTAAAGGTCAGAGGATTGGCTGAGGAATTAATGAAAGAGAAGAGTGAAAAAGACAGATTGCAAATAAAAAATTAAAAGCTGTAAAAACTAATTTCACTGCAGCAACAACTAAAGGACTCTGACGAAACAGCTTCTCCAGCGACAATGAACAAAGGAGACAGGACTGAATCACTTTACTCCTTCAAACATTTAAAGAGGACTGAGTGGCAACAATGTCACCGTCTACTGACATTGCCATACTGTACTTTATGATGACAATGACAGAGTTTCAGACTCCAACACATCAGACAACAGCAGACAGGTGAGAAAAGCTGCTTCATCAAAGGTGAGATGTACACCTGTGATTGTCAAGCACAAAGACTGAAGTGGAGGTAGTAAGTGAAGAGGACTAGGAGGAGAATGTGAAGAGATGGTAAGGTAAAAAGAAATACCTTCCATGTAGGGCCAGAGCAAATTGACAAGTAGTCAAAAGAATTGCCTGACATATCCAATCACCCATGCAACACTTGCCGAATTCTTGAATGCCGTATAGAATTTGCAATATTCATCCATTGGATGATGCAGTGATTTAAAATGTGAATTTGAGGGACACAGATCAAAATAATCTCATTGACAGTTTTGAGAGAATACTGGGAGATCCCTAAGAAAGGTCAAAGCAGAGTGGGATGGCCGTGCAGGAATTTCCACTCGCAGAGGTAAACTGATGTGAAATGACCTTTTGCAAGTGGAAAGCACAGGAAAGGAATGATTATATGAATTTGAGGAATGATTCAGTCAGATTTGGCTGGAACCTTCTGAGTTGAATGATGTCAATGACATCTACGTGGACTCAGGTGTGCCTTTAAAAACTGCTTTTGTCAATGGACTTAAAGCTGAAGTGCCTAAAGCCCTTAAAATCCAAAACAAGGACTGGGACGGTAATGGGACTGTAGTTAATCAGAGTGTTGAGTGGGCAGTGAGAATTGAATACAATCAGGACATACAACTCAATTAAAAATTCCAGGGAATGAGCCAAAAATACACCCAATATGAATCATGCCTGGGAAAGTGTTGGTTTTGTCATAAGCCAGGACGCTGGGCATATAAATGCAAGCAAAAGCTTGGAGATCACAGCAGAAGTGATGACGACCTGGACAAAGGATTTCAACAGCTCATCAGAGAGAGAAAACAAACATTCCCTGATGCTGTGAAGCCCCAGGGAAACTAGAGCATCCCTCACTTCAGCTTCTGCTAAACGTAGTCCTTAAAAATCCCAATGAACTCTTTGTTTATGCAAAAATAAACAACGATAAAGCAGGTAGAGTTGAATTGACTTGACGAATTGATATCAGCAATGCTTGCCAACAAACTAACAATTACTTTGAATTAGGATTAACTGAAAGCAAGTGGAGTTGGAGGTATTCTCTAAGAACTTTACAAGCTAAGTGGGATGGTCCGGTTCAGGTTGTCTTGGTTACTGATCTAGATGTTTAAGTGCAATGGAAAGTTAAATGGATATGTTAGCCATTGTAAGTTAGCCAATTTGCTTCAAGAATAGAGAGAGACTGGTAGAAGTATTTATCAGAGTGTGGGAATGGTGAGTCTACTCCTAAAAATAAACATGCTCCTGAGAATAACATAATTCAACACAATGAAAAACAATATTTACAAATTAAAATACATAGGACAACCAGACATGCAAATGGAATAGGTTGCCATGTTTGCAGAGTAATGGCTCACTATGCAGCCTATGGACTATCAATGATATCTGTTCCTGTAACTTTTTGAAGTTTAATCGCAAGCTGCCAGACATGGGATTCATTAACAATGATTAACTGATGACTGGGCTCAAGCATAACCAACAGACTAATTAGATCATTCCCTTCCTGGCACAAAATCCCTTGTGCATTTAACAAAATGGTTCTATTTTTGTGTCAAATGTCAAAATGGTTCTTTTCTTGTGTCAAATTGTGTCACAATTATGGAAAATAATGGTTCCCCCTGTGATGGGTTATTCCCTACCTTGGCGCCCCCGTTGTTTCCAAGACAGCTTCTGGACCCTTGCCACCATGAATAGGACAAATAGTACAGGCGGGTATAAGGATTCGATGGATGGATGGATGGAATGGTTGTCCTAATGGTAATTTCACTCACCCACAGATATAGTGGATTTGACGCGATGCCTAAAAAAGCAACGTTACTAGCGAAAAAGATCACATTAGGTCTGTGAAAGATGAAAGGAGAATTAAAGACTGTCAGCATAGTTGTTCTGTAGAACAGAACAACACTGGTGTATATGCTTTCTGCTCACAGGCATCGAATGCTTTCTTATATTGCTGATGGCCTTGGGGGTGTATAGATTGTGGTCTTCAGTCTTTACAACATCTTCATAGCAGTCCATGAGGTGCCAAATGTGAAACCTGTTTATTTTTAATTGGCTATATAATTTCTTAGGGGATTTTAGGATGTGTGTGGTTCTGTGGGCTAGAACTAAGATAGGTGACTATGACTAGAAGTTCCTCAATTACTCCAGGGACTGACTGACCCCGCCTTCTCAGTTGTGCATTGCTTTGGATGAAAGTGTCTCGTACAAAATGCAAGACAATTTTTGAATGCATTTTTCTAGCTTTATCTTGGATGATTTGTACTGATTTTATTAAAATGTGTAAAAATGGCATGTGTGGGTCTTTTCTGTAAATCGATGTAAGTAGTTATGTATAACAGGACTGCATTAACATATTTCGTATAGTCTATTAATTCTATAATACATATTTACCATGTTTTTTATCTGTATTTCTTTTATGATGATAAAGGATCCAAGGGAGGAATTTTAGGATTTTGTTATATTACTTTGTAACACAGAGGCAAAACCTTGTGTGACGTCTTTTAATTAAGCACATGATGGTAACGTTAATTAGTAAACCAGCCAATCATCGCCTATTATCATGTAAGTGTGACAAAATGACAAGGTGCCTGTATGTTTATGCTGTGGAAATGCACAAGCAGCAAACAAAGGACTGAGCAATCTGGGCTGAGCACAACAGAGTCTCCTGCACCGGGGAACATCGTCTGCAAATAAAAATCTTCCTCCCAGAATCTGCTCTGGCTTATTACTTTTATGGGTGAAGCAAGAGAATCTATCATGCACTACAGGGAATATTTATATCACTGGAACTGGCTCCGATGATCTTGCTCTCTGCAACATCATATCACAGGACATTGCGGCAGATGACTTTTCACATGATGTCTGAGGACATTCTGGAATGTGCCTCCTGCAGGCATCACATGGGCTTGGAGTACAGGACGTATCAGCAGAGACCTCAAAGGAAACTCCCTGTACCACACAAAAAAAAAACAACCATCCAAGATGTAACAGACCTGTGGAGGATAACCGGATTCATGGACAAGTGGTGAATTCAAATACAAGTTTAGATCTCAGAGGCCAGCATCGCAAGACACTTTCGTATTCAGCGGTCATTGTTAAAAGACATGTTGTTAAATCTGCCTTTTATTGCCTTTTGGAAGTCATGAGATCCCCTCCAGCTGCCTACAATCCATGCCCAGCTCTGTTATTCTGCTGCGTTTGTTATCTGGATTCCTAGTGACCCGAGAAAATGGTCACAGCTGAGCCCTGGCATGACTTGGCATCATTAGTTAAAAGTGATTAAGGTGTGGGTGGGGTGGAAGGGCAGTAATGAGTTCCATATTTGGTGATGCAAGTCAAGCGGGTCTTTTTTGGCACATTTTATTTCAGTTATGAAGATATTTAAATACAGGGACTCGTGCTCAAATAATGTTTTATTGCTTTTAAAGACAAAGGGGTCTCTTTGGATACACAGAAAAGTTGTTTAATGACTTTTTAGACTTTTCAAGAGGCGAGCGGTGTGTATTTATCTGCTTGCAGAAGCACAGAGGTCTCCTGCGCTTGCAATGCCTACAGCAACTAACTGGTGAAATGGAGTCAATTAAGAAGACAGACAGTTTTGCTGCAGTGACATTCATAATGTGCCCCCATTGTGCAATGCATGTTCCTGTGTTGTACCCTTGAAATCTGTTATCGAACAGTCCATTGAATCCCATTTGAAGTGTATTCATTTATCTCCATACTCCTTAAAGCCAGCACTTTGATTACCGCCCCCGGTAACAATAGCTCCTTTTAAACCATTCATGTCAGAATGAATGTGTCAGTTTAATTGTGTGTGTGTGTTTTTATTTTTTTTTGAGGTATCCATGTGAATCCATGTGCATATACGTGTCTGCTGATTTCAGGAGCTGCGTGTATCTAGTCAGGACGTAGTGGCACTGTTTTTTAACCATTTATTCACTCCTCGTTGGTCTAGCTGTCTATGTTACACGCTTATGGGGTAAGAGATGGTCTTTTCGGAATGAAGGTCAGATGTCATATTGCATTTAAATACTGATTTAAAATGTCATTAAATGCTGATTTAAATGTCAGCACATTAGCATATAACTGGTGGTTTTTATTTGTCTGCCATTTCATTCTAACAGGCGTACCCCAGGTGTACTAGACCTGAATAATTCCACACTCTTATTTGTTTTGCATAAAAATCAACCTGCTTGATAATACTGTGATAATGCAAATTAACCTTTTTTCACCTCAATCTAATTCAGATAAGTGCACACTGTAGTGGACAGTGATAAAACCGTAAAAGGATAATGTTACAGTTTTACACTTATCTGCTTTCCTGCCCGCCTGTGTTTCTGTGATGGTCTTTATCCTCAGTGACTCTGTGTATGGACATCTCTGATGGCTATGCTTCACTGATTAATTGTAATCTGCTCGGGCGGCCCGTGCCGCTTGTAGCCTCCAGGTGAAGTTATGTAGGCAGTAAAAGTGCGATGACCCATCTGGTGTGATCAGCTGGCTGGCAATTTCACAGGCCACTTAGTTTACAATGATGAACACGGAGAGACTCCTCACCTGTTTTTGTTGTCTAGAACGTCACTGACAAGTAATATGTTACTATCCCCACCTAGTGGATAAAATGTATAAAAATGAGATATAACGGGAGATAATGTATTACGCATTGGAGCAGGAAGAATTGCCAGGGTATAAAGATTAACAAATAAATTTGTGCTGGAGATTATTTAGTCATTTCACAATTTCTGTTTTGGAATGTGTTAACCTTCATCATGTGCAACCCTCAAAAGACATTCCTGGCAGGATTTTTAATTTATGCAGAACTAGGCTCTTTGTCCACAAGCCAGTTTTAGTCCTGCGCCCCAAAGAGATTCTTCATTTTTAATTCCCATCCCAGCCGTTTGACTGCAGATGTAATCATATTCAAGTTCTCCTGTGAAACCCTGACGTCCCAAAGGTCCTGACCAGGTTCCAGTTTCTCAGAAGTCTTGCTACTCTCAGAAGAAGCCATATTTGTAATAAAACTCAGACTTTTACTAATTGTCATTTTGATCAGAATTATTTCATTAAACCATTTCTCTGAAGCTGTGCAAGCCACACTTTGCAATACAGAATTTTTATGAGTTCCAAGAATCACAAATGAATGTCTAGCTAAGTTGGGACAAGTGATGCAGATGAAAGTATTTTATAATTAATGCTCGCTAACTGTAGTCACAGTCTCACAGTTGATAACATGGGGCAGGAGAAATCAGGCAGAAAATACGAGCGCGATATTTTAACATTTTTAAAAAAAAATTTCTCCTGTGTGCTAAAATTAGCAATGATTAATTAAAATAAGTATTATATAATTCAGTCTAATATTTATTAATAGTTCAGTCTTTTAAATTAGGTCAATCCAGTCTCCCTGAAATACTAATGTGATACATATACTGTATACATAATATGAATTATAAATCAATGCCAGTGTACAGTACACTGCATTTATGTTACTGTTCATATCCATTCATTTAATTTTCTTATATTACTGTGCAGCCATATCTCAAAACGGTTTTCCTGATAATATTTTCATGTGTATATGAACACAAACATAACAGATTAATAACATCCAAGGAAAAACAAGAAAGTAAGTAAACAGACAAACAAAGAAATAAATCGACTCGACCTGCCTCATTTTTTAAGAATTACTATCACAAATATTACTATCACAATATAAATATGATTTAATTATTTTCATATAAGTTTATAAAATATCATTAAATAATTTAAATAAGGGTTTATAAAGGTCACTGCTGAGGGTAGATTTGATTCTAATCCATAAACACAAGTTTATACAATATTATTGCATAGGCTTCCATGTTTCATTAAGTCAACAAATTTCATATCCAAGTCATCCTGTAAAAGTCCGATAACAGTAATTAAAATAAGAGGAAGTCAATCAATCCATCTCTCTCGATAAAACCTATCACTGAGTTGAGTTAATCTAAATTTTATCCCTCCATTATACACTCAAGAAACTGAACCACATCACCACCATTCTATGTGAGTATGTATGTAGTTTTCTCTCTGGGTAGTTTTTCATCTGCGTCCTTGAATCAGTAATAACATTAAAATAGCCTGTCAGAGACCTTTTCTCTTTCTTGTAGAGTTTAATATTGATTTATATTTTTTTCTCTTAAATGTCTAAAACACATACCTCTAAGACGAGCTATTGCTGGCTCAAATGCAGTAATTTTCTTTCTAAAGTCTATTGACCTATAATGTATACACAATATTACAAATCAAAAATGTGTCGAAACATCATTATATATCATATAAAAAAGAGACAAACGATTTGAAAAAGTATTAGATATTTGGTACATTGTATAAGAATAGATTTTTATAAACCACTAAATAAGTTCTTCTTGTAATCCACGTGTAGAACCACACAATTCTGAAATATTATTTGGCTCCTAAAAAAAAAAATAAGAATTGAACCCTTGATTTGCAGAAATCTGCAGAAATTTTCCATTTAGAGTGAGCCAACAGTTACAAATGAATGCCTTTCACTGCATTTGTATTCCATAAATATCTTCCATCTGATCCAGAGCACTGTAAAGTATGAAACACTATCTCCAAGTGGAATCAGCAATAATATGATCTGACAGGAGACCCTAATGCGTTTTGTCAGCTAGCTTAAATTTTGTGGTTTGTCACTAATGCAGCGATTGCAGTGCAAGGCTGGCGGAGGGGGATAAAGATCATGTTCTCCTTTGGCACTCATTCAATGTCAGTCTAATCAGGTGCATGAAACTAACAAAGCCACCACATATTGAAGCACGATGTCTGTTTTATTTTTTTTACAGGAAAGTCTCCCTTTCCACCACCCCTGCTCCCCCCCACATCACTTCACACGTTATTGTCATTATTGGCTCAGATACTGTGTTGGTTATACCTAAAGGTGACCTTACACCATGCATTAGATGTCTGTGTCTCTAATAATCAGACTAGAGCTTCAAAAGATCATTATGAAATAAAGAGGCAATACAATTGCCTCCTAAAAGGCAATTAACATCGCAAACTTTAAAAATGTACTCCACCAATATTTTTTTTTTCCGTTTTATAAAAATCCTTTGCATAAAACTATTCAAGTACACAAGCAAAGAAGAGATGCATCTTACAGCCAAGTAACTGTAGTCACTGTCGACGCAGATATTCGCTACAAAATTGCTCTTAGGAGACAGAATCTTTGTGCATGTTTATCATTTTCCAACACCCAGCATAATTGCCAGATTGAATTGCTTCTCTGCAGGAGTCAATGTATCACTGTAGAGAGGCATCGCGCTGAGAAAAGAATAGAGAGAGAACGACTCTATGACATTGGCTTTCGAGTGTCAGCTGCCTGCCACTGCTGCAGAAGTGGACGTCAGACTGCCAGCCCAGGAAAACAAAACCGAGTTTAACTGGGGGATTCATATCCTGTGGAAAAGGGAGATTATCAGTTGTAGGATCCAAATTGCTCCACTACCACCAAAATAGACTCTCATTGCTTTTTTTGTAGACATCTCTGATCTTGACTCAAACATCTCAGAGCTGATTCAATTTACTGGATTAAGTCCCTCCACAGAGCCTCACTTTCTCCTCTCTAGCAATAAAATCCCCCCCTGTGTTTTGTGACAGAGAGATTACACTAAGGCAAAGCAAGCTACAAAATCTGGGGAGATATCTATCAAGTTATTTGACCACTGAGGGTACCAATGAAACTTTACAAATGCAAAACAATGTAATCCGTCGAGATGGAATCAAAGTGTGCAGTTAGGGTGATATATGCGCTTTTCTCATTGACTGAGATTAAAGCAGGTAGCGTTTGGTGTTGGGAAATGTGGATGAGTCTTTTCCTGGGAATGCTGAAAGTCATTCTGTGAGTTTTGCTTTCCTCTCAGCTGTCCCAGGAGGGAGCCCCAGGGCATGTCTGCACCTTATGAGTAGCAACTTGAGTTATGGTGTGCTGTGGAGAAGGGAACGGGGGGCAGCTCTCACTCCGCTGCAGATTAATAATCACTGAAAGGAGAGCAACACTGTGAAGGCCGGAAAAAATCACCAGCATTTTCCTACACCTGCTGAATCTCAAAACAGTACTTCAAATAGCAACTTCATATTATTCCTTATACACAAACCAATCAGCCATAACATCAAAACCAACGACCTAATACTGTGTAGCTCCCCCTCGTGCCCCAAAAACAGCTCTGTCCCATTGAAGCATAGACTCCACAAGACCTGTGATGCTGTCCTGTGGTATCCAGCAGCAAGACGTTAGGAGTGGATCCGGTAAATCCTCTAAGCTGCGAGGTGGGGACACCATGGATCGGACTTGTTTGTCAAGCACATCCCACAGATGCTCAATCGGATTGACATCTGAGAAAGTTGGAGGCCAAGTCAACACCTTGAACTCCTTTTCATGTTCTTTAAACCACTTTTGAAGCGTGGCAGAGTGCATCTTCCTGCTGAAAGAGGCCACTGCCATCAAGGAATTCCATTGCCATGAAGAGAGTATGTGGCCTCTCTATCATAGACAGCATTAACTTTTTCAGCAATATGTGCTGCAGTAGCTCTCCTGTGGGATCGGATCAGACAGGCCTTTTCCAGCCTTTTATTTTCACACACGAATATGCATCAAATCAGTAAAAGCACCAGTTCCTGTGATTGTAGGGCTACAAAGAGGTAAAGAGGTCTTAGAAACAAAACACATTTTCCGCATTCAACTCAGCCACCTGATAATTACTGTTAATGTTAAACTTGGCTTGCAAGCCTCATGTGTCCTTCAGAGAGATAACTGTGTGTACAGTATGTGCTTATCTTGGACCCCCCAAAATGTGTTCATAGGTACTTGTGGCACATCTGTGTGCTGGACACATATTCAGACTGAGTGACTTTTATGCGTGTGGGTGCCCAGTATTCTGACTGGCGGGTTAGAGTGATAGAAGGAAGCCAGATTATGGCAGTGGTTGTGGAGTGGTGGCAGACTTTGATTGCAAGGGCACGTGCCTTCGGCGTCCCTGTCTCTTGGGGTAAAGCTCCCCGTAAATGATCATGCTAGTAAGCTACTGCCATAGTTTGCTGTCCCTCTGGCTTGAAAGGGTGTAAAGTCATTGCTGCACATTTTGCAGTCTCTTGCATTCTCATCAAGAGGTCCTGCCGACATCATGCATTTTTGGGCAGTGAGCTCAGCAATACTTGAAACATTGTTTGTCTCAGGAGAAGATAAAATGGGATTAATTACCATGTACCCCACTGATAAATTAAAACTGTAGAAAATATAGTGCGTACTCCATATATAGTGTGTACCCCATATTTCTGTTATTGGAAACTGGATGACAGACAGAGAGACAGACAGACAGATACATAGATACTGTTGCTTTCAGCTAAAATTGCAGGCATTGTGTTTATACTCTAACCCTTCCCCCAGACAGCTGTTCATTACTCACATGGCCCTATGGGTGCATAGTCAGTATTCATGCATTAGTGAACATTAAAGTCATTGCATTAATTTGCCTTGAAAAACAAGGTTTCACTTGACTAGTGTGTTTCCCTATAAAGATAACAAGGCTTGTAGTCAGAATGCAGTGACCTTAAAAGAATACTGACTGACCAAACTTACAAAGTATGTAATACTCCTCAGGTAATAATTCATGATGACACAACAATCCATACTATAAACTATACCTTGAATCATAGACATAAATGTATCATTGCTTGAGCATGATCCTGCTCGGGTTCATATATCTGGGTAGGTGTCTCAGGATCGGTGCCCATCTGCCCCTGTCCCATGTGTCTTCTCCTCATCTTCTCCATCAAAGCAGGCCATCTTGTTTGGTGTTACCCTAGTGTGTCTACCTGCTACCTGTGCCACCACGTGGCTTAATGGGCCCTTGGTTGTGAATTCAAGATTGCACCTGATTAGACTGACATTGAATTTAAGATCTCAACTAGCTGTCCTTTAACGTTGTTTTGTGTTCCCTTGGTTTAACGCGTATGTATTTCATTTATGGTTCTGTTCATTTCCTTGGTGTTTGGAGATCTCAGTGACTGTATCTAATGTTGATTGACCCCACCTGCTCCTCATTGCCCCAAGTCACTTGATTGTAATTATCCTTATCTGCCCATTCTTACCTCGTTCCCAGTGTTTGGTTAATTGTCTATGGCCCACACCTGTTCCTCGTCCAGCCTCATTAGCGCTTATAGTTGCCTGCATGTGCCATGCTCTTCAGTTGGTTGTTGTGGCTGTTTCCCTGTGCTGCTGTGTGAGTCTTAGCTGCAGTTACCTTGTGTGATTGTAGCTTCCTACAGTCCTCCTTTGTTTTTGTATTTTTGTTCCCAGTGTTGCTCCCTCCCTTAGTTTAATTTTGACCCCTTGTAGTTCCTTTGTTTCCTGTTCCTCCCTTTCAGTTTTGTTAAATGAACTCTGGTTACCCGCTACAAGGATCATCACTCCTTTGCCATAACAGGTGACAAGCAATCATCTACTGTATTTGTGCGACTCTTTGTATTTTTTTTCTAAATACAAATTTTCTATTTCTTCATGCCAAAAGGTTTTAGCGCCAAATGCCATAAAATGGCATGCATTACATTGTGAGTGATGTATGAAAAATATATTTCCTACTCTAACTTTTGTGGCAAGATGCTTATTTTGGCTGTCTGTTTTGTATACTGTAGCTGTAACAAATGCTTGTGTGGAATGTATACATATATTAGAAAAAGATCCACAGCAATGTGTTACTGAGCATGAGGCTAACAGGAAGCAGCAGTGTTTCAATGACCTGAACTTAGATCAGCTTAAATCAATCCTCCTTAAAATGTGCTTCCAGTCTGAGGGGATGCAAACGGAAACATCTGGCCACATCAATTTTTCATTTCAAATGCAATCTTCAAGTGCAACTGAACATCAAACAATGTATGAAACATTCAGCACCAGCAGGAAGGTAGCAGACACAGCAAGGCACAGACATGTTTCTGGAGGAATGGGACCTTATGAGACCTTATAGGTTTGATGACACTTTCTTGGTGGATAACAGAATTCCTACTGTCCATTTTCTTTTCTTTCATGTACTGCAACACGAAATCCGTGTGCTTAAAATAAGGGGAAAAAAACGCCCAGACTGACGCTGTTTTGCTTTGCTGCCACTAGATGGCAAATATGAACCCAGTGCTTTGGAATCACTGTCACTAAATACTCTATTATGTCAATTTACGCAGTTAAACATAGCTTTACAAACTGCTGTCAATAACCTTTTTTATACAGAGGTTTAAAATTAATGTCTTTTGATGTTTAATATTAAGCATTCCATTATGAATACAGCAAAACTGAGTTTAGCATCATTAATATTAAAAATATGTAAGAATGCATCCACATGGAATACATATATGTGTAACATATATAATATTCAATTAATTGTGTTAGTTTAATTTGTGCGTGATTTTGTTTTCCTGTTACCCTGAAGCATCAGTTAAAAATAAGACCTTTTAAATAACGTTAATATAACATTCCTATCAAGAATAGCACATTGTAATGGCACAATTGAGGAGATAAGCATTGCTGATTTATTTATTTTTTTTAAGTGTTCAGCCACAGCTGTAGAAAGACATTTATTGTCATCTGGCCAGGTTATATCATTGTGCCTCAGTCCTCTGACCCGTGAGCCAGCCATCCAATCAGGCGTTGTCTAGCTCGCAAGCTTTTTTTATCCTCACTGTAGCCCGTGGTTAGATTTAAGATGAAATAGAGATAATTCTCCTGAACCTGTAAGGGTCCACCTAAAATATATGCCTCTCCTTCTCCAACTTTCCAAGCCACCGCATGTCCGAATGATTAAACATTTCTGCAAATCAATCGTAAATTCAACACAGACGATGCATGCACACTCTGCTCTGCAGAATGCATATGCATTTCACCTTCGGCAGAAATGTAACATTAATGCCACAGATGTGAATATGGTTGTAATGAAACATGAATTAAATGACATAAATACTTTATACAATTGTATGGATATTATGTGTAATTGGGTAGAAATGATGTCTAATATATTATTTTTTTCATTGTGTTTTCATTGGATTGTTCTAATTGTGTGAGGAATAATGCTTTCATCCTTATTACCTATGCTTATTTTAGATGAACTGCATCCACATTACCCAAGTCAATGACCCTTTAGCCATGTAATTATTGTTTTACAATATACTAGTCCAGACGTTACTGACCATGAAAAACATTTTCTTTGACTTTCTTCAAGTGTTCTTTCGTTGTTTTGAAGATTTCAGTGTGAATCTTTGAAATTCGTACCATCTGGGACTTATGTTCTGAAAATGCAGTTCCTCCATGCTTGTACGGCTCCCTCTGCATTTAGGGAAATCTTCACAGCAGACCGACCCCAGAAAGTAAAAACTGAAAGCCTTAGTTATTCCTGTACCTTATTTATTTATCTATCTATCTATTCATCCATTCATTCATACTTTTGTAAGCAAAGGCATATTGTTCAGGAATCCTTTTTAACATCAAAACAGACTCTGGGTCATTTAACATTAAAATGCTCCTTTTCCTTCACAAACCTGGGGGGAAGGGGGAGCGAGTGGGATTGCCTGACTATTCTGACCATAATCTTTGAAATTACATACAAACACTCAACACACACAAAACCCCAAAGGCAGGCAGAGACTCGAACCCGGGTCGCAGAGGTGTGAGGCAACAGCACTAACCACTGCACCACCATGCTGCCCCTATACACTGACAAGCCAAAACATTACAACCAACCAAATAATGTTGACTATCTCATAAAACCAGTCTGGGATATATTTGATGGTAAGTTAACTTTCGGTCCTCATGGTCATCATTTTGAATCCAGAGGCAAAGGATATGGGTAAATGTCTGAGTGACTTTGATAAAGTTTGATGGTCATGGGAGTAATGCGTCACGACACACTGTGCATCAGGTCCTGCAGGCTATGGGGCTCTGCAGCCACAGGCCAGTCAGAGTACCCATGCTGACCTCTGTCCACCATCGAATGTGCCTACGACTGGTCTAGAAGCATCAGAACTGAACTGAAGGTCGCCTGCTCTGACGAATCCCATTTTCTGTTGCATCATGTAGATAGTCGGGCATGTATCAAGCATCCATAGGATGCACTAGACTGATAATTAGCTATGTAGCTCCATACACAGCAGGGTTGATGCCCTGTGTGAGGTTACATATTACTCCAGTGACCATTAGTAAAACTACCTGTGATCTTTGCCAACGTAGCCCTCCTGTTGGTTTGAACCAGGCGGGATGACAGTCATTCATATCTCACATTGATAAGTTTTGGCCACCCAGCACAATATCAGTGGATCTTGGTTTTTCCCTCCCCCGAACACTCTCAGTAGGTACTGACTATCTGATCCAGTGATGATTTGCCCCATATCAAAGTCACTCAGGTCTACCCCACTGCCCATCGCTTCTGTGCCCAACATGTCAACTAAAAGTACGGAATGTTAGCTTACTGTGCAATATATCCAGGCCCTTGTCATGTGACATCTTTACGAGAATGTTATTTCTGTGGGGGTGGCATGGTGGTGCAGTGGTCAGCACTGTCGCCTCACACCTCTGGGACCCACGTTCGAGTCTCCGCCTGGGTTACATGTGTGTGGGGTTTGCATGTTCTCCCCATGTCGTCGTGGGTTGCTCTGGTACTCCGGTTTCCCCCCACAGTCCAAAAACATGCTGAGGCTAATTGGAGTTACTAAATTGCCGTAGGTGTGCATGTGTGTGTAAATGGTGTGAGTGTGCCCTGTGATGGGCTGGCCCCCCATTCTGGGTTGTTCCCTGCCTCGTGCTCATTGCTTCCAGGATAGGCTCTGGACCCCCCGTGACCAAATAGGATAAGCGGTTTGGAAAATGGATGGATGGATGTTATTTCCATCGTGTGGAGGTGGTCATAAAATTTTGACTGACTGGGGTATACGTCTGGGGTATCTAAGTCATTGTCTATAAACAGCATTTCACTGAGTGAAGAAAGGAATCAAATATGTTTCTTTGGTGTAGAAAAGAAAATTTAATGACCAAACGAGCGATTGGATAATAAATGTCCTCCAATTCCCAATGTGTAATTAATCAGAGTGTCGTTTTTGGAGAAAAAGACACAGTCTCTGGTTAACAAGTGTATCTTAGATAAATGTTTTTTTCTATTAAAAATTTAAAACAGACATAATGCAAAGTACACAATTAGTAGCAAATGCCCATAAAATAAGATATGGCATGGTTCCGAATTACTACAAGTAGCTTTTTCGGCTAGATGGTATTGCAGTGGTTATATAACCCTGACTGGTAAACCCACCTAGAACGTTGATTATTATGCAATTTTTTGCGCTTCGGCTATGAACACAGATGAGACCAGATTTATGATCTCGAATTTGTACTCCAATCACAGAGGCTGCCTTTGGGGGCTCCTTCATGTAAAATGTTACTCCAGCTGAGCCCCCCAGCTTTAAGTGCCTGGTGGATTTACCTGATGCGTTGCATTTGACTGAAGAGATTAGCACTCTCTCGTAATGAGATCCCGAGTCAGTGCCGGGGGAAGGAGGGCAATGTGAGTCAGCTGGGTGTGGTTGCCGAGTTTCACACCACATGGGAAAACAAACTCGTCAGCTGGCTGTTTCAGTCTCATCAGATCCCTCATACGAAATTGTTTCTGTTTCACAGCACTAAACGCATTTACTGAATAATTATATAACATGATTATTTATAACATGTTCTCACTCCATGTGTCAAACACATACACCAGTAATGAGTCCCACCATTCATATAAACAAGAACTGTCACTTTTTGTTTGTTTTACTTTACTTTATTGTTCATTATTTTTCATGTTTTTTTTTTTTTTAATTAATCGCACAAAATAAATTTTATTTATTCCTACGTACAGTTGTTGCCCCACAACACCTTGCAAATATGTAACGGCTACCATATGATACATGGACGTAACATTTTCTGTTTCGGGGGGGTGTGGGTCACTGGGTCAGGCCTGTGTGCCTGTGATCACGAGGTTGCATAATTGCTTGAGGGGCTCCAGATAAATGGCCTGGCCCTACGCTTCTACCACAAGCTGCGCCCTCAACTGTATGTATTTGTGTGTGTGTGTGTGTGTGTGTCTCATAGGACAGAAAATGGGATATGCAAGAAGAGGCACTATGGTCTTACCGTACTTGTGCAAATTGCATCAGATAAAGCATCAGTTCATTTCATGTTATATGGCAGTAATCTGACTGGAACATAATCTCAAGACAGCAAAAGATAGGATGCACAATTTCCTGCAATAATTAAAGTAGATGCTGTTAAAAGAATAGAAAAGATGGAAAACCCTCTAGGGGTTCAAGGCAGATTGACTGCCCCGATACCCTCCTGGCACCTTATACAGGTATGCAGTAAGTGTGTTGTTGGAGCTGAAGTTCCGACTGAAAAGACTTTTTCGGTAACACTACTTGATGGGCCACAAATACTTAGTAATTACTGAGTTACTACTGAAATACAAATAATGACGGACGCATCATGATTCATTAATGATGAACAAACATGAGGTCAGTATTTCACTTGTGTTATTCATGACTTGGTCATTCAGTAGTTCCTTCAGTGATTCATAAAGATTTACAGAAGTAAAAGTAACACAATAACTGCTTGGCTTCAAAGCTGCATCATGATTCATTAATGATGAACAAATATGAGATCAGTATTCAGCTTGGGTGATTCGTGACTTTTTCCTTCAGTAGTTCACAAAGGTTTACATAATTAACAGATATAGTAACAAATACAGTAACTGCATGAGATAAAACATGCGTCACGATTCATTAATGAATTAACATGAGATCACAATGTAACTTTGACTTTTTGGTTAATTAATACATAATTGATAGCATAATACTATATTATTTGTGCCCCATCAAGTAAAGTGTTACCCTTTCTTTCCTCTGGTCATCTGTTAGGACTGGCAGAGATGATCATCAGGTCAGCTTCTCATTGCATTTATACTAAGGCAAAGCCACCAGCCTCGTAGCTATGGTGACCACCTAATCCGTGTCGGGGGGGGGAACTATGAGCTAGAACAGGGTCTGTAAACTACCATTCCAATTAAAAGGACCTGGATTTCACTTAAGCACTGAGCTGTGTGCTGATTGGTCAGACTCCTATAATCATACATGTGTCAGTGATGATATTGTGAAACAGTAGGATGAGTCTTTCAGTCCAAGAAACGCACCAGTCAAAGCACAAGAAGAAATGAACTATTTAGCCAAGCACAGGAACCTTTCAGTTTTAAAGTAGTTTGTAAAAGCTGGAGTAGCTCATAGTGTCCCTCCTGACATGGATTAGGTGGTCATCCTTGTCATAGCTCACGCTCTGTTGATGTTTGCTGCAGGGTGCAGACAGCACTCAGCCATGAAGGAGAGGGATGAAACAATGGCAGACAGACAGAGCTACACAAAGACATGGTTGAGCCTCTGAAAAACTCTACTAAATGCCTCCCACTAAACCAAAGATACCATTATCCATGCTGACACACTCATACCCTCCGTTCGAATGTCTGCCCTGCTGAAAATCTCCCCTTTCTTCTCCATTATGGGCAGTCCTGATGACAGACAGCCATAAAGATAGTTATAAAGACATAAGGCAGAACAAGAACAAGTCTAGGTAAGCTAGACAAAAAGAGTAGGGCTTTGGTCTGGAATTAAATACTGAGACTTGAGGGGCGCCTCTCAGCTGGTGGACTGTTCTATAAACCTGGAGATCTTAGCTGAAAGTTTTATGTCTAAGAGTTTTTTTTTAATATTTGGAAAATTACAAGTAGGCCTGTATGTCGAGATCTGGGAGAGTGGATTGTACATATTAATCAGCTCCATTAGAGAGATGGGGGCCTGACCTTTCAATGCTTTATAAGTGAACAGAATAATTTTGAAGACTGTCCTGGATTTTAACTGCAAGTCAGAGAAGAGACATCAGAACAGATGTAGTATGGTTGAATTTTCTGCTTTTTCCTGCAGAGATTCATGCTCTCTGAAAATAAAGCATTGCAGTAGTATAATCTCCAATAGACAAATGTATAGTTTTTCTGTATTTTGACCAGTCAAAAATCACCTTAGTCTTGCAATTTTTGAGCTGTAGGAAGCACATCTTGGATAAGGAGTTAAAATGATTATTATAAGACAGGTCATCGTCTTATTGTCTAGGTTTTGAGCTGACTTGACAAAACAGAAGTTTAAGCCCTCAGCAATAAGTGCTGACAGCAAGATATTATTATTAATGTTGCTACATCCAAGTAGAAGCACTCTGGCTTTTTCTGAGTTCAGAGGCAGTTGGTCTCTTTTTGCCTCAATTGAATGAAAGTTTACTAAAGAGCCTACAGACATAATATCCTCAAATCTTCTAGCAGCATATAAAGGAAAACTAAACACGTGAGAATCTGAGTTTAGTTTCTTAAACAGAGGTGTGACCAGGAATGTCTTTAGAGATTTTGGACCCCAACCCAGACCAATCATATTGTGTTCCAATTTTTTAAGGCCCCCCATGGGTCTGGCTACAGCTATTTAAAAAAAATCAGAAACAAAACCAACTTATAGTGGTTATATTATTTTTTACGTAGGCTACAGAGGTGGACTGGCCATCGAGAAGTTTGAGAATTTTCAAGTGTGCTGATTTTTCTTCCCGAACATAAACCAAAGATTACTCCCCAGGTAAGCAACAAAATAAAGCAAGTGGGGTTGCTTCAACCGCAAATTCCTGGGCTGTTTTTTGTCGCCAGTCCACTCCTGGTAGATGCTTTAAGTAGTTTCGTTTCTGTTCTGAGGACCGATTCTGTTTTCACAGGTAGTGGGTTCAACCAAAGCAAAGTTGTTGAGATGGAGCTTGCATTGTCTATTGTATCCAACTATCAGAATTCAAAGATGGGAAATGAATTTGAAGTCTTTTTTAAGTAAAAACACATTAGTATTATTGACACTATAATCACTAATTTGGGTGTTAGGCTGGCTCAGAATGTAGCACTAAAGCCTCATATCTTCCAGATGTGACATGCAGACATGCAATTAAGTAAACTGGTGTCTCCAGATTACCCACAGAGTCTGTGCCCTGCAATGGATTGGCTTTTTATTATAGAGTAAAGCGCAGAGTGAGAAGAGCACAGTTGTTATCTGTTTAAGATAATGCTGATCAGTCTGTGCAGACAGGAATAACTGCAGTTCAATTGCTTTCAATTTGCCTTTTGTTTTTGTAGGAGGTATTTCACCCAGGGTCATACTGAAGGATAGTAGAAGAGCTTTTACAATTATAAATGGACTGGTTTACTAGAGAAACAGTTACATTTTTGGAAAACACTTTGCATTAAGTGCACCTTCATAATGCATTCATTATGCATTCGTAGAACATTCAGTGCACCTTCATAATGCATTCATAGAACATTCATAAGCAGCATTCAAGTACACCTTAACATCCTAACATCCCTTAACAGCTTTAATATACATTAATAACAAACATTACATGATTATACAATTATAATGTTTGTTATTATTATATAATGTCTGTTATTAATGTATACTACAGCTGTTAAGGGATGTTAGGATGTTACGTTGTACATACATGATGTTTATGAATGTTTTATGAACACTTAATGAATAAATTATGAATGTGCACTGAATGTTCTTTGAATGCATAATGAATGCATTATGAAGGTGCACTTAATGTAAAATGTTATCCATTTTTGATATCAACGCCACGAGTTGCCAGAAACATACAGAATCACGAAGGGAAGAAGCTGTCTGACTCAGCATTTAATACAATCACTCAAATTACAATATTGTAGCGATTCAGAACAGAAGTCATGCAATTCAGGTAAGAATTATGAATATGGGTTTGTCTGCACATTCGCTGACCCTGCGCTGTGACCCCCAAGCTACGGAGAACAAGATGGGGTCAGCGAAGAGAAGCATTCCAATGTACCTGTACCGGTACTTGTGCAAATGGCAAATGTCCTGTAAGTGTTACTGTGTTAGGGTGCATCTTATATTCTCCAGAGGTGGAAATTTCAGGTCCAGAAAATAAAAATCCAGACCAGTTGTGCATAAAGAGTCACAGTCACAGACTGTAGTGCTCATCTGGTTGGCTGAAACAAATCCTGGTCTGGAGTTTTACTTTCTGGACCTGAAATGTTCACCTCTGATATTCTCATAGTTTTTTACTGGCCTTGTTGTATGGAATGTTATTAAGTACTTTTTGACCTAGCGAATGTAATTATTGGAACACTATTAAGAAGCTGTTAATATAACCCATAGGAAGTGTGACCTTGTAACCTTTAGAAAAGGTAGATCAATTACTGCTGCACAATGTAGTCAAGATAATTGTGTATCTGCACCTTATGCTAGCCCCGACATTTCTGTATCTGGTTGTATGAATATACACCTTAGTTAACACTGCAGCTTATCACTATAATGAAGGCCAAGAAATACAATTAGCTGTGTAGCCAAGCACCACATGGCCAGGTGAAACCACCAAGACTTGCTACTTTTTACCAATGAAACCTGGGAATGGTTTTGCTTTCCCACCATAGCGTCCTTGGTGAGATCTGGGCTTGTTGCCATAATGGTACAAAGAACATTATTAGAGGACCATCTTGCTTCAGTTGTGCTTTCCAGAAGGTTCGGCCAATAACAAATGATAGGCAGGCCTATCATAGAGAGGCAGGAAAGTAACTGGACCCCAAAAGAGAGGAAATAATGATGGAGACACATAGGGGTATGGACTACCCAAAGCCTGGAAGGAAAAACACAATGGTGACAACTGGTCCAGGAAAGATAATGCTTGGGGCGTCTCCTGTGACAAAAACCTTGATAAGAGATATGAAATGTGTATAGAAATCAGTGTAATTCAGCATGGGACGCACTTCTGCAGAGTGTCCAGTCTTGGATGTAACCCACATGGATACAATAAAAGACTGATTTTGGAATTATACACAAACGGCGTCTGACTCCAGATTTGGCTCAAAGTGATTGACCACAACAACTGTTGGAATCCTTACTGAGGAGACTTGCCATTTATCAGAACCATATTGACTAGAAGGTGTTACATAAGCAATTTATACAAGCGAATAAATAATAAAAAGGTACAGATTCACACAATTTATACAATGCAAATGTATAAAGTGACTAAAGAGAATATTTGGTCATATTGTGGCCATCACAGGTGAGCCTGACACAAGCTATACAGCTTCATACATCATTTTTCATAACACTTGGAAATGTTTGTTAGTGGTTCTCTAGCTAAATAAAACATGACTGGTAGCATTGTGCCTAAGGGAGTGCATGTGGTTAGTTATGGTTTAGTAAGCTACTCCTCATGCCCATTTGAAACAAACATGTGGCACTTTCTGATCATACTCATTTCAGAGATTCGCAGTAGATACTTTCTGCTGACTTTTTGTTTTATTTATAATTAGCTAGCTTCCATGCATTCTTTTAGGAAGGACATCTATAAATACTAGAATGAAGTGAAAATGGATTTGTCATCAATGATCCTGAGATGATCCTGTTTTACATATCACTGCTGAAATTACTATGGTAACTAGAACACAGATCCAGAATTCTTTTAAACAGTAAAAATGTATCGTTTTGTAATCGCACGGTTCTCTTACTATTAATGGTATAACACAGCGTTTAATGCATTTGCTTTTACATTCAACATTTGTTCATTGAATTCACAGCTCCTTGTGCTTTGGTTGACTCCCTTAAAAGAAATGGTCCATTATACAAGTCAAGAATTGTGTGGGAAACATGGCCAGGTCTACGGTACCCCCCCACCTCCTCTCCCCAGTTTTCCTTGTTCACTTAATGACCTTTACAGTTCTGATTTGGCACTTTCTCTTTTATGAGTTTCAATCTCAAAAAAGAGGAATACAGCAGTATAACTGAAATTAAGGCATGAACAAACTCTCCGGCTGCCTCCTCACAACCCCAGCAGCTCGACAGGCCAGGATATTAGCGGGATCCTGGTGCAGGTAGAATGATAGTGGATTGGTGGGGTAGTATCAGGGGCATCCAAGGGGGCATGAATGCCCTGACAGATTCAGGGGGCCTGGCACTATACACAGGCCCAAAAACCTACTGGCAGGGGTCCGTTATGCAAAATTCATTGGTTTTCGCTGGGTCTTTCACACTGGATGATATTTTCTTCTAACATGACTTACATGTTAGAAGTCAACTCATTCCATTAAAAGAAAGTTAAAGACGTTAATGCAACATGATTCCTGAACACCTCGACCAACCAAACCCATCCCATGATACAACATTTTCAGGAAATCTATTGACCGTAAGTATCACGCAAGATGTTGCATGAGTGTGAGAGCTGGCAACCCTGACATATAATGAAAAATTTACATTCACTAAGTTACCTCACTGCATGCTTCTGAATTGTGGCAGGAAGCATGCACAACCATAGGAAGAATATATAAACTCTTCAAAGACCGAACCATTGGTGGAAGGACAACCCCTAATTTGGAGCTTTGCCATGATACAGTGCTAACCACTAAGCCATTGTAAGTCATCACCCTCTATAAAGCTCATCGCTATCTCATAGACGTTTATTTTCCTTTGCCCTTGATTAATGCTACAATAACTTTGCAACTATTATATGGTCATAAATGCGATGATAAATGTGGTTAAAGTATTGTTCAGAATTTCTGTCACACAAGACAGGATTCCATTGCAGAAATCACCAAAGACAGGAATTCCACGGAGAATCCAAAACCAAAAGTGGGATAAACATGCTACATTTGACACACAGAAACAAACAGGAAAGAAAGACTACATTTGTGACTTCAGGGAGAAAGTTGGGGTATTAAAGACTGAATGGTGAAGAGCCAATGGCCAACAGCCTAGTGGCAGCGTGCAATGCCAAAGCAGCAGAGAGGCGACACGGATGAGTGCGTGACAGTCACCCATTAAACATCATCAGATTATTTGCAGCATCAGGTTTTTTAACTTTCAGGCATTATCACATTATCACAGTCATCAAAAAGCTACATCTTTAAAAACAACGCATAATGAAATCACATAGCTAAATAAATAGGATCTTTAGCACATTTTCATAGTACTGTACACTGTTTTTAACTCCTGTTCCGTTAATTTTTATTATTTATAAGTAACGCCACAACTGATGGTTATTCCTAAATAACATCCACTGTCGGTAAATAATTGCGTATTGTTTTGCTGGTTGCCTTTGAGCAAAAAGTCATTACTGTTAATGTAATTTTCCTATAGAGTTTTATTCATTTAGATGATTGTCTATGTTGTCCTCATTAAGTAATTTCCTTCATCTGTTTATCTGCCATTAAAACTATACGACTCATGCCATTTTACACACTAAAAAAATATATATTTCTTTGCATAGAGGTAGTTAATAGTTTTAATAATCAGATTTTCTCAAATACCGCAAATGTTATTTTAAAACCTCCGAGAGGTAATACATTTATTGTTTTGTGCAGCCACTCCTTGGGGAATCATCATGCTTGTTGAGGTGTGTGGTTTTATTTTTATTGGATATGCTCTTTGCACCAACCCATGTTTATGACCTATCCGTCCATTAAACTTAGACATTATACTAAAGCAGCATATTAGCTTCATGGTCATGCACACATGATAATTCTCAATCTCCTTGAATGTAGTAATATTAATGTAATATTATTCTCTCATAATAGAAAAGGAAAGATTATGATCACGCACAGTTCATCAAAGATAGTAATTACCCATGTACAACAATAATATAATATTATTTCTCCAGAAAATTCTATTTCCATTAAATCATGACATTTAGAAGCCATGCATAGGCCATTATAGCAGAAAAAACAGTCTGTACACATTTTTCCATACTGAATAAAATAGCTTAAACACAAACTATCGGTTTGAACTATTGGAGTGAAATATTAATTCCTACTGTATCTATATGTATTATCGCATTTCCACTAAGCAATCTGTTCATTATACCTGGTGTTTGGGTATCTTTTGCAAAAGTCATGATCCAGAAGAACAGATGCGGAGAGAACCCATGAGATTTGGTAAGATACCTGCACAGTGCAATGGTAGGTGCTTCTATTATGTGTCAGACCTTCATTAAATACATATTTGTCTTAAAGTGACAAAAGAGTCGTCCCTTGGTATAATTATTGTGAAGAGTTACAGATGGTTAATGAGGGACGAACAGCATCGCTGTCACTTTTATTCATTAGGATAAAAGGAAAACCACAAAATGACTCCTTTATCGTGTACTAAAAAAGGACGCAGCTGATCATAACCTGACTTTGATGTATGCTGTCTTCATTATGTAGCACAGTGCCTTCAGTTCAGAACCTGGATTATGAATCCATCCATCCATTTTCCAAACCCCTTATCCTACTGGGTCACAGGGGGTCCGGAGCCTATCCTGCAAGCAATGGGCATGAGGCAGGGAACAACCCAGGATGGGGGCCAGCCCATCGCATGGCATACTTCCACTCACACATGCGCTCCTATGGGCAACTTAGCAAGTCCAATTAGCCTCAGTATGTCTTTGGACTGTGGGGGGAAACCGGAGTACCCAGAGGAAACCCCACGATGACATGGGGAAAACATGCAAACTCCGCACATATGTGACCCAGGCGGAGACTCGAACCCGGATCCCAGAGATGCAACAGTGGTAACCACTGCACCACCATGCCGCCCGAATCCTGCATTGAAATTTTGTTCTCTTGGATATTTTCAATTCAGAGCAATGTAATTCAAAATGTATTTATTTTGATATCATATTGGAATGGTCTTTAAGAAATAATTCTATTAAAAAAAAACATCTACTTACATTTAATCTCTATATTATGGAAGTTTAACACAAGTGAAAAAGAATTGCCACAGGAAGCATGTATACACACAGTCAAGTAAGGTGGTGGTAACACTACTTTTTGGGGCTGCTTTTCATAAGCAGAGACCTGGGACATTTTAAAATCGAAGGAATAATGGATGGAAATACAACAGCTTGCTGAAAAACTGAAGCTTGGGTGAAAGTTCATCTTTCAGCAAGACTATTATCCCAAACAAAAGGCCAAAGCAACATTGGAGTAGCTTAAGAACAAACAGGAAAATGTCCTACAATAGCCCAGTCAAAGCTCTGATCTCATTCTAGTAGAGAATTTGTGGCACTATATGAAAATTGCGGTGCAGAAGCATCATCCGACTAACCTAAATGACCTGGAGCAATTCTGCCTGGGATAAATGGGCCAAAACGGCTCCAGAAGAGAGTGCAGAACTTACCCAAAAATACCCAGGGTTGTAGCTGCAAAAGGTGGCTTTACAAAATATTGAAATGCAGGGACTGAATACAAAAATAATGTTCATGTTTTTTTCCCCAAGAATATTTTCTAACATAAAATGACACATTAATAACTTCAAAGCATTTACTCTCTATTTCTGCATCTTATGCGTCCCCAGTTCACAAGCAGGTGATTATTGGCCAAAGGCGTGAAAATATGAAGGAATTCATGCTGTCATACTGATAAAAACTTGCTAAAAGAGATTCTGGAATGTGCCATAATTGCATCTCATTATAGTGTAACATGCCTCCCAGTAGTCAGATGTTATATATATATATACGTTTAGTTATTTGTCAGATGATTTTGTTTAAGGTGACTTTCATAGTTAGCATTCATGTACAATTGTTTGCACATATGTGTAACAAACTACAGACAAAGGTCATTGTTAGAAGCACATGGTCAGTAACTGCGGTCTATCTTGGGCATTCTTCAGATACGAGGGGCTAAAAATAGAAAACACTAATACAATCATCATGACAATGAATATGCCATCAGCAAGCCTGAAGACCCATAATTATTAATAACACAGTAATATAGACTATATGAGAAGCACAGTGTGCATTCTAGGGAGAATAAGACAACAACACATTAACAAAACATTTAAAGATTGAATTTTCATTTCAATACAATGATATAATATATCATATATTTCATTTCCTTCTTCAAAGACACAGATGGGGAGCATTTGTTAACTGCACTGAAAAGCAGATGCATTACAAGTTTCAAAATCTGATCTAGCGAATTACGAAAGAAATGCTTACTTCAAACAAATTCAGGATACACTGGGAAATGAATCATATTCTAAACCGGTTAGTTCTTGTCTTTGAAGATAATCCTGAGAATCTCCAGATCCTTTCTCATATTTTACTATTACAAAAGCCTTAAGTAATATCGAAGGAATGTCATAATCTGAAACTTACACAGGACGCACTGGCCACTTACAGTGCTACTTAACGTCAAAAATAGTGCCTATGCAAAGTATTATATAATTTTGTACTTCCTTTATATGTGTTCTGTCTCTTTGGCCCGCCAGCATCAGTTTTGCATCAACTGATCATTTTTTATCAGCACATGGGAAACTTTTTGGGGTTAAGGACATCATCTAAAACTGTCTTTGGAAAAATGCATGCGCATTCTGTCGTTAACCTTAAAACAACAATAGTATATTAGTTTATAGGTGCTGCCTCAAGGAGAATAGGATATATCATTAAGACCTATCTTTAGATACTATATGGAGTGTAAAAATTAAGGGTCTGGTCTTTCAATCTCAATAATGCTGGAGAATTATGTTTGAGCATGTTACATAACCTGAATTGCCTTGGAATTTTTTTTAACTATATAACTGGTCAAAGTAGGATATTGAATGTTATGTAAGTTGCTTTGTATAAAAGCATGTACAAAAGTAATGCATGCCTCTTTAAAGCAGTATACAACGATCACCTTATCTTTCTAACTACTTGACCCACCTCCTTGCGTAATCATAATGGCATTTATGCCACACCTTCTGTTTCCTGCACACCAAATCAAGGTTGTGCTTCTAGTCACAATACTTTCGTAGGACGGCAGGCGAGGAAATCGGTAGGCAAAACAAGTGAATTTCACATAAACTTACATAAAATTAAGGAAAAATTAATTTAACACATTTATCACTCTTGGAGCCCCATACGTAATGGAATATTTAACGGACTAGAATGTATTACATTTTAATATAATTCTTTTTCTCATCAACTTACCGAATCTTAGGGCCGAATTTAGTTGAATATATTGTGGATTTGCTTTAGTCTAAACTCAGTATGAAGAGACTAATTCATTTTCAGTGTAAATGTATCAGCCATTTTAAAGAAATTTCTTGCAAGTGATCGAGCAGGTATGTAGTTCAGTGTGACGTAATTAGCATGAAACTTGCTTTTTGTCACATTTGAGGAATTTACTTGCAATAAAATGCAAATGCAGAAGGCAGGAACGCACAGGGGTGTCACCTTGGCGACTGGGTGCGCGGGTCTGGCGTTACCGGGAAGCCACGCCTCAGGCACACCTGATGCGCGCGCGGGGGTGTGCGTGCGCGCGTGCGCGCGCCGGCCGGCCATCCCGTATTGTTCTGTTCCGCTCGGTTCCTGTTTGCTGGCCGTTCCGGGAAGCGGCTGCGCCTCCCTCCGCTACATGCAGAAAACACTTACGAGAACTAATGCGCGTAACTGCCGAAAGTTCATATTTTTTTTTTTTACTTCAAACACTATTTGACACTCTGCTGCCGTCGAGGATTCAGTTTTGGACCTATTTGTGAAGCTGTGGTAATTGTGTGTTCTCGGCTGTTGATATCGGAACTGGGATAAAAGGGGGATAAAGGGAAAGGAAAACTTTGACGGAATTTATCATTCCACCATTTTGAGGCGTCGGCCCTTTCCAAGTTTCTCACCCGTTTTGTGTTCGGTAAGTTTGTCCATTTCGTGTGTTTTTAATCATGTTACTAAAGTCAATAATGACTAAGTAATTAAGCATTTTTTTGTGAATAAATAGGTAGTTGTTGGAAAACACTCGATAGTTTTGGTGTACTATTTGTGAGGGACTAAGGAGTTTTCTAATCCGACTTAAATTGTATTGTTTTTTACCTATTGTTTGGCATTATTGGCAATAATGTAATTTTCTGTGTTATACTTAACTAGATACCGTGAGTGAAAACGGTTTGTCGTATTAATTAAGCTTGGGTACCTATATTGTGTAGTTTGTGGCGTTTTCTCGGGCGTATCGAAATATAGTAGTTGGACTTTCGTCTAAGTTGGATAGTTTTGTTTTCTGAATTATATAACTAGAACTAAAAGTTATTTGGATTGTTCATTTGGTGGACCTTTTAATTTTAGTTGGATTATTAAATGGCCGTGTAGCTGGAGTTTAAACGTTTCATGCATAATTTGTGCGTTTGTTTGTAGTGGGGAGATCAGGTTTCCCCACTTTCTAGAAAGCGGGTTAATTGAGCAACTGTGGATTTCGCAATTTGTGTTGTGGGTGTGGGGTTAAATCCTAGATAACGTATTTCAAAAGCTTTCGTTATAAAAGCGTGAAGTTGAGTGCGACTGCGGAAATAGTTTCTCTCTAAAACGTTTAATACTGTCCTAGACGGTAAACGGAACGTCCACGTGTCTTGCACGGCTATATGTAAATATGTATAAAGTGTACAAACTGGAGATGTGGGTTATGATAGTTTTTTGTAAGTTTTAAATATGAAAAACTGGTTAAAACTCCGTTCTTCTGCGTATTGTGTTCATTTACATGCGGGTGTGGCCCGCAGGCGTGGGATCGGCCTTCGCTGCTTCGACACGTACGACTGTAGAAGCGAGATTTTTTTTTTTTTTTGTGTTAAGATATTCAGAAACTTGGATCTTTTTTTATTTATCACCTGTTAATGGTGACGTAGGTGAATGCCCTTCCTCTTATGTTGATAGAGCTGATCCTGTTAAGGGGTCGAGCATGTGTCATGTAGTTGGAAGGTCTGACCTCACTCTGGTTTTCCTGCTTGCATTTATTCATTAGGGGAGGAGTAAACCGCATTGCTTCCTGTACTGTCGTCCCGTACTTTTATGGGCATTTCTGGATTTGTCAAATATAGTTGTGTATAGCTCAGTTTAAATCGAGAATGCTTATCGGGCTGTTACGGCCGCTTTTAAAAGTTATTTTGTGACACGTGATGCATGTTATGTTCTGACTACAGGTTTATTTTAATATGTAAACTCGGAATAGCTAATCTTGAAATGGCTAGATGGGTATTTTGGCATTTTATGGATGTCCTTTTGAATATGACCCTTAAACCTGCTTAGAGTAATTGGCAATACTTTTTCTAAAGGCAGTTTAAATTATAGTGGCATTTTATTTGGGCCTGAATATATTATGGAAAATGAGTTGTGTCTCAGCTGATGTCTAACAGTTTAGGAATATTTAGTGTGACTATAAATGATTCAATAATAGTTGCATCTTGGTCATCAAACATTTCTCTGAATAACACCCCCCACCCCCAGTAATGCATTATCATGTTAAAAGAAGTCTCTCAAAGGTAGCTTTACAGGCAGTTTTGAAATGTAGCATTAATTTTGGCTAGACTCTGGCAAAATAGATGTCTTGTCATTCCACGGATGAGTTATCTGTCGGGAATAGCGACACCTGTACAGCCTTCCAGGATTTGCTGATTTCTTCGGGGTAGTCAGTGCCTGACTGGAAATGGGTAGTAAACCAGTAGTCAGGTTAAACACACTAAAGAACAAAAACGCTGCCTTACATGTTGTATGTACAACCCCATTTCCAAGAAAAGTTGGGACGCTGTGTAAATTTTTGTTATATAACAAATATATACTCAAATTGTTGGCATCAAATTGACCATATGTTATGAAACGATTTCTCAGTTTCAACGATATGTTGTCTTTTGTTCTCAATTTTTTTTTTCAATTAAACATGGGTTTAAATGATTTCCAACTTTTTTGGAAACAATTGTAGTTGATGTCTGAAAATATGTTCGTTACCATTTTTAATTTTGTGAATGTTTTTTCGTTTTCCCTTCTGACAATTATATTCAGAGCTTACATTTTAAATATTACGTCAGGTTATGTGAGTCATGTACAACTTATTCCCCACTCTGCTGGTTTCGGTTTTTGACGTGTCTTTACTTGAATTCCCCTCCCATGCAGCCTTTCAGCTGTAGCTGTTTTCTGAGTATGTTGGATTCCTCTGGGATTTTTATTCTCTATAATATCAGTCTGACCATACATGCAGTAACACAAGGCTAAACTGGTTGTTTCCTTTATTATATTAATAAGCTATAATAAACTCAATTTATTGTTTATATCAAGCAAAAATATGAAGTCAAGTGTTATCTTCAGTGAAAGGTATTAAAACCATTTTAATTTTTCTTAGATTCGGCGTGAAAGAATGACAAGCATTAACACACCAAATATTAATTTCAAATGGGATCCCAAAAGCTTGGAGATCCGCACACTGGCTGTAGAGAGACTCCTTGAGCCTTTGGTTACTCAGGTAAGAGTTGTCTTTCATATTTGCCCAGTTCTGTGTGCATCACTTTTATAAACAAATTATAGCAAAGAACTGATTCTTTTTACAGTTTTAATTGAATTTGAGTTTCTTTCCCATTTTATTGGTGTATGCTTCAGTACCAAGTTCTTGGGTTTTATTTTTAAAATGTAATTGTTCACTCAACTAGGTCACCACACTGGTGAACACCAGCAACAAAGGGCCATCTAATAAGAAAAAGGGTCGCTCCAAGAAGGCGCACGTCCTTGCTGCTTCAGTAGAAACAGCCACGCAGAATTTTCTTGAGAAAGGAGACAAGATTGCAAAGGAGAGCCAGTTTCTCAAAGATGAGCTTACTGAAGCAGTGGAAGATGTGCGCAAACAAGGTAACTACAGGTCGTCGTGGCAATAATTTTAACTGTCAGTGTGTGTGCTACACAGATCAATTAAATAGTCCATCACTCTTAAATATGTATATTGGCTGTAGATGGAATAATGAATTGTACATTGATAGGTTTATTAAAATGAAACATTGCTATCTTCACTAGATTTCAAAGGTTTATTCAGATTGTTTGGAAATAATGCTTTTGTTTAAGGAATATTTGGGTATTTTTGTGACCTTATTAAGCTGTTCTCTCCTAGTGTACCTAGTGTCTGTGTAAGGGTCGGCTTATGGGTGCATTACTCTTTAACTATTAAACTGTGCAGCTAATGCTTGGTACATTATTCATCATATAAATGTGAAGAATGTCTGCATGGTTTTTCTGGCACATTTGCAGTGCATGTATTAAGATTACTGAGGATTCTCTGCCACATTGAGAAGTGTCACATCTCAACCTATTGCATAGATGCCTCACTGGAAGGTCTTGTGTTTTCTTAACCACTGTCTTATCTGTATGATGTGTTATGCGACCTGTGCTGCTTGTGAGTCCCCCCCTTCCCCCACACCTTTCTTGAAATCCCTCTTATAAGTGGTTGCAAGTAGCTGACAGGCTGTGCAGGAATGTCTGATTGATTTTGGCACACTTTTGTCTGGGTGGAATTCAAAGACTGGTGCATGAGAGTGGGCTATGCAGTGGCTGTGCAGCCATGTGTGGTTGGACTGATAATGCTGCCTTTGAGTATTGCTAAATGTCTTCCAGAATGAATGAGTCTTTCCCCACCCAGCTGTGGTTTAACAGTTATGTATAATCAGCGTACTAAATATAGTTGTAGTGTGTATGTGAGGTTGTTTCTAATGTACTTTAAATTCTGGTTTTTAAATTATCAGTGTATATGCTTGCATTTCAGCCTACATTGTAGTTTTTATATTTCCTATAACTCAAATGTTTGCATTCAATTGCTTTTTTTCTGTGCTTTACTGAATTTGACAGGTTTTCTCCTTTTCTTACAAGTAGTGACAATTTTTAAATTACCTGTTAATTTGCTGGCATGTGTTTATTGGGCTGCTTTTGTTCTTTAACAAAATGAACTCTTTGCTTATGTCTTAGAAAGCAGTAAAAATGTTAATTTGCCAGGATCAGCTCTATACACAGCAGGAGATGAATTCTTGCTTGAGGGACATGGGGACATTGTGGAATGTCCATCCCTTCCTAAGTTTCCTTTGTGTTAGCATGCACACTAAGGTCTTGAGTAAACTTTAGTGAAACGTGCAGGCTGCAATCTTTTCCAGCCAGGCATACTAATGTGTTCCGGCTGTTACTCATTCCAGGCCTGTTCACGTCTATAATTGTCTTTTGCAGTTAACTTGCTGCCTGTCCTCACTATACTTTGCGCCTTTGTTCCACTGATAGCAGCTGTCCATTCTTGTATGCTGAATTTCCTTTGCTTCAGTCCAGCCTGAGAATGGGCTCTTTTGGAGGGGGAAAAAAAACTAAACGAACTTTCAGCAAAACTTTGATTCAGCGAGGGCAAATAAAGCTTCAAATCTAGTGTCTGAGTAATGTGTTTTTCCCTGCATTTCTCTGACAATAAGCTGATAATATAAAGGCCATAAGATGCTTTTCCATCGTTGCCTGATTGCAATGAAGTTTTCCTACCAGCTCTGCTCAGATTGATGTTGCTGATGTATATTTAGGCACTTGTGGTGCGTAATATGATTTCGTACTCTTAGTTGGTGTTGCATTTGTTAGCTTTTTAATTTAAAATGCGACAACTGTTGTAGATGTTTGGTAGTGTACCGCTGCATTCATCACCCATAGTTTGCGCACACTCCAGGGAGGTGTAGCACTAATTGGCAGAGCAAAGCGCATGTTATGCTGTCTAAAATGACATGCTTTTGTGACATGAGTTTTTGGTTTTTACGGTTTAGTTTTTGATAGGGTGCCCTTAATTAGAATTAGAATTTTACATGTCAGTCTCCTAAATTGGTGTATAGAGTCAGTGTCTCCGTTTGTCTGCAGGAGAGTCGATGAAGACTGCCTCTGGAGAGTTTGCTGAAGACCCTTGTTCCTCTGTGAAGCGGGGGAACATGGTGCGAGCCGCTCGGGCCCTGCTTTCCGCCGTCACTCACCTGCTGGTTTTGGCTGACATGGCTGATGTCTACAAGCTATTGGTGCAACTCAAACTGGTAGGAGAGCAGCAAACTTTGCCCTAACAAGCTTTCCTGTATGTCAGTGTTTGTCATCTTTAGCCACCTTTTCATTGCTGGTACTGTCTCAAGGCTATTTTTTTTTCTCTTTTTTTTGGGAGGACCTCTGATGTTAAATGGGATACAGCTTTGCAAGTTTTGCACCCAGCTCTCAGAAAAGGGCAAAACTGTCAGTCTGTCATTCCTCAGGAAACTTTGCTAAATTCAGGTTGTTCACTAGCCAGTTGTCTACTCGTGATAGCTTGTGTGTGTACATACACACATTCGTGCCTGTTTTTCCCCTCTGGATTTTCACTAATTAGTATCGTCTAACTTAGGCATCTCGATTTGATTTTTATTCCATTCAATTTATTGTGCCATTCCTTACACTAGCACACTTATTGTACAGTTGTCAACCAAGCCAGCATACCAACTAAACTGCATAACATTGTCTTGTCCTAGTTATATTTTTATCTACTGCCTGTGTGTTGAGCTGTCATGTAAGTTTACTGGAAAGTCATCTACTACTACTGGAGTGTGTATGTTGGGGGGGGGGGGGCTATACCTGGCCAATCAAACTGATTTTGATTTCTGTGAGTATGACAGTGTTGGTTCTTCAATTCTCAGTTTGGCTCACTGATATGTTTCTCTTTTTTTTTTTTTTTTTTTGCTCTTGTCTTAGCCGCTGGTTCTATTGAGTTGCAGTTTTAGCACAAATTCTGACTTCCATGAAATGCCGTTGAATTGAGCGATGAGCAATTGTGTGTCAGCTGCAGTTAGTCATGTCTGGACAAATGGAGAACTGTGCAATTTACTGTTAATATCCGCATAGTATGTTGCATGAAAAATGCTTTCAGAGGGATTTTAGGGTATTGGGCAGGAGTCCAGTTATGTTAAAGAAGCTCTTCCTTTTTTTGTAGGTGGAGGATAACCTGGCAAAGGTCCGCAATGCAGGCACTGAGCAGGATCTTGGCATTCACTATAAAGCTCTGAAGCCTGAAGTGGATAAACTGAATGCAATGGCAGGCAAAAGACAGCAGGTACGGCCTGCTGAGGTGGATGGGTAGCTTCAAGCATGGGGAGCCTGCAACATGAAAAGCTACCTGGAGGGACTGCTGCACTGTCTTCCCAGGACTCCTGGGATTTGTTTCACACCCCCTGGTTCTTAGATCTGGATTGCTCATGCTTGTATGCCATTACACTCTTTTGGTCCCTCTTCAGAAATAAGCCTCTTACTGTAACAAGTCTAACAAGATTCTGTAACGGAAAATGAGATTTGGGCATCGGGGTTTGCTGGAGCTGACAGCGATTTACATTTCATAAAACTGCTTTGTGACAACACATCACTGAGCGTCGCATCGCTAACCTGTAACAGATAATAGGAGATCCTTATGTTTCGAAGTTCAAGCCCCTAAGGTAGACCAGCTTCAAGTACATGCATCAGGTTGCTTATTGGGGGAGAGGTAGTATCTGTCTGGCATACTGGACTTGAGCAGCTCATACACAAAGCATTTTCATTGATATTCACTTTTTGACATGTGCTAGGTACTTGGTTACAAGTGGCATACAGGCAAATCTTTTAAGTCCGTCTCCAGTCAATACAGTACTACTTCACCATTTAAACTACTGTGATTTCCCTTCCTGATTTCTAATGCATTTCCAATAATGCAATTATGAATATTAAGGTATTTACATTTGCTTTCTGTAGAGTATTTGGCTGCTAGGGAAGTGGACAATATTAGCAGGTTTCTGTCAAGTTTCCTACCTGTACGTCAGACGTCTGACGACACCTCAGCTGATGTTTTCATCACTTTGACTGTCTTTGATACACAATCAGCCAGGCTGAGTGAATCGGAGGACTGCTTTTTAGGCCCCTGTTAGCAGATGTCTGTGTTGCTAATATCGTGTGGATATTATGAATTATCAATTTGGGCAAAGCATTTGGCAGTGTAATATGCATAAATGGCAGCTGCTTTGCTCCCTTAGTCAAATGATTAAAAAGAGCACCTAGGAACAGGGCCACAAGCACAAAAAGAAATGGGGCAAATAACCTTGGAGTAAATTGCTCCTATTTTGCTTATCTTGTTTCTGCAGTAAAATGAATGTTTTATGGTTTGTTTTGAATCAGGCTGCAGAGGATAATTTGTATCCCATCCATCCATTTTCCAAACCGCTTATCCTTACTGGGTTGCGGGGGGTCCGGAGCCTATCCCGGAAGCAATGGGC
>JAODJX010000002.1:7548173-7566715 GCA_026776945.1 Isichthys henryi
AGCCTCAGCATGTTTTTGGACTGTGGGGGGAAACCGGAGTACCCGGAGGAAACCCCACGACGATATGGGGAGAACATAATTTGTATCCCTTGATTTATTATTGTAATTGTTTCCAAATATGAAAACTTTGAATCATTCCTTATCTGGTAAATCTAACCTGATGTAGTCAGGTAGGTTGGATGCTGTGTGGCATGAATGACATAAAATTGAAATTTTTTCTTTTTTCTGGAACAGGAGCTGAAGGATGTCCACCACAAGGACCAGATGGCGGCAGCACGCGGAGTGCTACAGCGCAATATCCCCATGCTGTACACAGCTACACGTGCTTGTCTGCAGCATCCCGACGTGGCTGCCTACAAGGCCAACCGTGACCTCATCTATAGGCAGCTCCAGAATGCGGTCTCTGGCATCTCCAACGCCGCCCAGGCCGCGGAGTACTCTGCCAATCAGCAGGGAGGGGGAGGAGAGCTGGCCCACGCCCTCAACAACTTTGATGTAAGTACTCCTGGTTAGGATGTCTTGAATTTCGTCGTTGTCAATCATGCCTAACATTCAGATGTGTTGAGTTTTTCAGGTTTCTGTTTTTGAAATGCCTGGCACTTCGTAGTCTCTGCAAAATGGTACTTGCAGAAAAGTGGGAAGAATGCACTGCTCATGTGCCAGCAAATATCGCAGTGTGTTTGCACTGTAGGTAATGGTTTCATGTTCAGTCAATACATTTCAGGAACGTAACTGCTCATCTTTAACAGCTGAGTGCAGTGAGGTTTTTCTGTATAAATACAGGTGTGCTTTTTAAGTGCTGAAGTGTAAGCAGCCTTAGTTTTACAGAGTAATCTGAATTCTTTTCCTTGACGCTCTCCTAAACTCTGCGCAACATTCTTCAGTGTCACTGGGGTTATAATTATGCAGTGGAGGGATTCCTCTTCAAAGCTCCTCTGATGTTTAAGGAATGGAACAGATGAGCAGTCAAGGCTCTTAGAGACCCCAGTGGCTTGTCGCTATGCTTAGCCCCTTTTTGCAGTCTTCATAATTCCATTTGTGAGTATATTTGGATGCTTTTGAATTAATGCAGAGTTTAATTGCAAGCGTGAAGCATGTGTGCTAGTGGTTTCATTGTGAATCGCTGTTTGCTTTTCTCCTTCCACTCTTACTCTGCAATTATTCTGATTCCTGAATGAGGAATCTTTATGAACCTTTCAAGTGTGTCTTGTATGCCTCCTGTGTAATGTTTGAAGCGGAAAGCTGTGAGATTATCCCTCAAAACTGAGCTTCTTTCATTCCACAGCCCTTGCCGCAAACCAGCTCTTAACATCTCGATCATTTGAGTGCACGTGATTTAATTAGATTTTTTTTGTTATGATTGCAATTTTTATTATTAGCCATTATATCTGGTGTTAAATTAGTAATGGTAATTGTTAAAAATCATGTTTTAAAGTGCATTAAGCCTGCACTATGTTTTACAGAGATTAAGGAGAAGCCTCCTAAGTTTTCAAAATGACTTTTGGCCGTTTCTCTATTAAAATTAGGGTAATTGATTCAGGCTAGCATGTTCTAGTGAACTGGTCTTTAACTGAATGTTCTCTCCTTCCTTGTTACTGCTACTTGCTGAGGGAAATGGAACATGGCTGATCATTGTAGTGTTTTTGCTTTTGAAAGGTGGCAGTGCTGGCAGTGTATAGATCAATGTTTCCCAACCCAGTCCTCAGGGACCCCAAGACACCCACTCCCTGGGGTGCGGAGGGAGAAGACGTGAGAGACCCTGGTATAGATGATAGATGAATGGATGGCATTTGGTACTGTTGTAGTGTATGGGGATTTGTAGTTGGATTTGTCCAGGCTTAGTGTATTTCCATTTGATTCTCTGAATTTAGCTTTAATTTGATGACTTCATGTATTTGCAGTAGGTGTGTGGGACTTCTGTGTCAAATTTACTTGAGTATGTAAGTATAAAGTTTCACAGTACAGAGAGGATGTGAAAAATTACACATTGCTGGGAGGTCTGTCAAAAAACAGACAAAAATGTGGAAAGGGTGAAAATGCCGGTCATATCTGCCCAGTGTTGGACAGTCGGGCTGGTAGCAGGCTAGTTGAATGTAATGCTTTTATGGCAAAGGAAGGCAGACACATGGCTATGTTTGATGTGCTTTAGACTGACACTGGGTCCCAATGAGAGTGTGCCCTCCAGCTCAGTCTTATTTCAAATGTAAGCTGCTAAGTGGGGAAATCATTCAGTCAAGAAGCAAGAAAAATTAGTGCTCTTGAAGTAAGCTTGATGAAGCAGAAATGGTCCATTTTTAATCCATTTTGGATAATTCAATAAGATCCCTAAGCATAAAGATGATTCAGATGCTCTGTGTGTTGGTGGTGGTGGTATTTGAACACAACTTTAAAAATGCTTTAATATATAAGATTTCATTCATTTATGCTTGTGAGTGCTTAACACTTTTCAGTCACAGCAGTCTACGTCTCTTGGTTTCCGGTGACTCTGCAGACATGTCAGATTTTTTTCTGGATCATTTCCTGGTTCCCAATTTCAAGCTGATAGAACTTTGAATGAGTCATCGTTCAGTTTCCCTGGAAACATGACGTGCAAGCAAAGAATGCCAGACGAGATAAAGCTAATAAAGTGTGAGCGGGGTGCCTTTTTTTAAAAAAAAAAAAAAATATATATATATATATATATATATATATAAATAAATAAATAAAAAACTGTTGAATTGGTTACCCTTTTACCTGATGTGTGGAAACATCAGAGGATTTTCAAATTTGAATTTGGTTGCTTGTAGCGAGAGAACACTTAATGTCTGCACGCCCCCATTGCATGTCACAATTGTATGTAAGTGCTTGTGGGGGCTTTGAAAAGAAGAACCTGGGTCTGTTTTGATAGCATGAAGGTTGATGAATCTCGACCAATTTGGGTTTAACGCTTGTATGAAAGTGCATTTTGGAATAGGTGTTAATCTTTAACCCTTATTTTTCTGTTCTAACTCACCCATAATGAGCACTTGTTAAAAGCCTCATTGTATTCAGCATATTAGTTGGGTGTTTTGGTTTTCATGTGTGGTATGTCCTTTACTGACATGCTGTTAGTTGTTTAGCGCAATTGCTAAAGTAAATCGCTAACAATGAACTGAACCCTCCATCTTTAAAAATATTGGAACCCTTTTTAAATAGTTTGGACAATAATGGGTCAAAAAGAGTTGTTAGTGTCCTCTGAACTGGGTGGAGCTGAGGACATGGCTTCATGCATCTCAAATGAGGCTGTGGTTGAAGGCGTCTCCTATCTTTGCCAGCCCTTTAAGAGCACAGCCTTCATTATTCACAATGGAGTACTGCATAGATTCCTCCACTGCCCCCCCCCCCCACTATTGCTTCCAAGGTCTCTGTCCTATATCCTTTAAGGTTTATTCAATCTACTTGCCTGTTTCACCTTTATTATGCTCTCCCTCCCCACCATATTGCCTCTAAGAACAACACAACAGTGTGGGAAGTCATCTTTGGCAACCTTTTTTTGTGAACAAAATGCAAAGTGGCTTTATGGGGTGGCAGGTGGTGGGTTGCAGTAGTGTAATTTTAGATGGCTGATCTTTTGAATAAGTGGAAAATATGAGGACAGCACTTGCTGCTGCTGTTTTGGCCTGTTTAATGGCCTTTTGAGTTGGTGTCAGTGCACTGGCAGAGTAATTTGCTGTCAGCTATCTTCCTTTTGCTATCTTGTAGTGAATTCTCTTAGGATTGGGGAGACTTCATAGATTGATGAATTTAATGAAAACTGTCATCCAGATGAGTATATGTGGGCTATTAAAAGCAATTGTCTCCTGTTAATGTCAAGTTGGGATTATTTTGGTTAAAGAGGGTTCTAGTACCATTCTGCTCGCTGTCCCAAGGCCAACCAAGCAATCAGTCTGGATATCTATTGTAAGAGTATCTTATCAAACTGGAGTTTAGAGGTTAATTCCCCATTGCTTAAATACCGTTCACTTTATCTGACCATTTCTGAATTCACTGGATGTGCTGTATTTTTCTATAAATTCTTTTTTTGTCTTGAAGCTTTTTTTTCAAAATGTTTTATTGATGAAAAGGATATACTTTTCACTATTCTTAGTCCCATAGCTTCCTAAAGTGGCATGAGTTTTGTACAAAATTTGAGCTAAGAATCTCTCCACCAGAAATTCATGAGCTGAATTTATTGCATTCATTTTTCCCCCCTTCATCTTAATAGGCGCTTTATACTGCAGGAACTTTTTGATGGAGACAGAACCTTTTTCCAGAACCAGGGACTTTTGTATTCACACTGCAGGAACTTGACCCAATTTTGTTGTTTCCTTGGGGGCAATTCTAGAACCATTTTCAGTACCTATGTCTAGACTAGGTACTTTTCGTTTGAACAGGAACTACTGGAGAGGCTATAACAGCAATAGCTTGCTGACTGGTTGAGCTTGGAAGTTGCGCGGAAGTTCAGAAAGATGTAGTGGACCAAAAATTGAAACAATGCGATTGTGTTCGTGCCCCAATTACATTTCATACATTGTATTTGCACCTGAGTATAATAATGAACTTCATTATACGTCCTGGGAGCCTGTACATACTAGTTTCTTGTAATCAGAACTTCCTGTTAATAGTTCTAGTGTCTCAGATTTTTTCATCAGTGTTGTTGGTGTTTAGGAGCTCCTTATGGATGTCAGTGCACCAAAGAAAGTATAATTTCCTACATTTGCGGAGTTTGTCATAGCCTGGTCTTGGAATTCATTTTCAGTACTTTGGCAGCTGCTATAGAAAAGTAAGGGATCAGGAGTTATTAAACTCTTTTCATAAAGTCACTGTCTGTTCCGGATGGCTGCTTGACTGATAAGCTTTTCATAACCTCGTGCACATTCATGTTTTTAAATTGCTTGCTCCCTGTAATGTTGGCTGCTGCCCCCCCCCACCCCCCATGCTATGGTCTATGCCTTATTCCATGCTAAGTCTAAAATTAACATACAGCTAATGGGTTTTCCTAAGTAATCCAATGTGCAGAGCAAATCTGAATCTCAAATGGGTCAAGCTGCAGCACTGAACATGGAACTAAGTCTTTAATGGTGATTATTTCCTAATGTTTCTTAAAGATTGTCAAACGTTGCTGGTGTTTGCGGTGTCTGTTTTAAATATACACTTAAAATGTACCTGGACATGAAGGTATCGTTTGCATATATCAGCTTTTTCCTAATCTCCTTTCTTGTTAAACCTGAATTGAAACACAAAGTACATCTAGTCCCCCCCATCATATATAACTTTTTTCTTTGGAAATCACTGGCTTTGCTTGTGAGACTCAGAATCCCACTGTATCAAATCTTCATTTTTGTTTTGCTTTTTTTTTTTTTTTTTTTTGGTCCAAAGAAGCAGAGTACAGTTGCTTGCCTGCTCATCTGCCTATCAAGTCAATCTGTAAGGTTGCTGCCTCCAGCAGTGAGTGTAGTGTTCCTAAAGCTGGCTCCAGCACGCTTACTTTTTGCCATGTAAAGTGTAAAGAGCAATCGGATTGGTGGAGTGTCATATTTACGCACACTTGCTAACAAAATAAATATTTATCCACTGCCTCTCTTCCTTCCTCTTTCATGGAAAGGGGGATAATCCACTGTAAATGTTAAATTATCAATGTGTTTCAGGACTCGCTGGGAACAAATTGCTGTTCAGAATTTGTAATGAGTTATTCCTAATGCAATCTGAATTCTCTGGCTTCTCTGAAAGTCTGTACCCACCTTCTTTCTGGTACAGAAACAAATCATCGTGGACCCTATGAGCTTCAGCGAGGACCGATTCCGCCCTTCCCTGGAGGAGCGTTTGGAGAGTATCATCAGTGGCGCCGCCCTCATGGCCGACTCTTCCTGCACACGCGATGACCGCAGGGAGCGCATAGTGGCAGAGTGCAATTCTGTCAGACAGGCACTGCAAGACCTGCTCTCAGAATACATGGGCAACGTAAGTAACATTCGCTCTTTGTTTTCCTCCTCCATGCAGTCTCATGTGGTTCTATCTCCCAGAATTCACACTAGTAGTCTGCAGTTTCAGGTGCAATCCTCCAGTGAAGCTCAAGCCTGAATGACACCGCCAGGGGTCACTCGTTATACCCTCATTTTAATTTGTGTATATAAATACTACTCCCGGGTTTTGTTCAAGGGCCGTGGTATATCATTGGTGCAGAATCTGTTAAAATGCTTTTTTTTTTTTTCTTTTTTTTTTTTTGTTTAAAGCATTGCTGATTTGTGCTCAGCCCTTTTATACTTGTTATTCTTGCAGGATTAGTCACAAAATGAGTAATCATTTACTTGTGATCAGTTTCATACTTGGTGTTTTGGCTCACCCATGGAGTGATTTTATCAAAAGCCCTCTATGCTTATTGAGAGATCAGCTTGCTCATTAGGGGGGAAAAAGCTGGATTTTGTATAGAAAGCGCAGCTCCTTTCAGTGTCTGGTCAGCCTGCAAACGCCTATAATGTAATGCATTTGTCACCTTGTTTTTGTGCCTAATTGGTTTTAAATTTTTTATTTTTTTTTTAAAGATTTGTCTAATGGATTTTGTTCGGTGAAGGACCTGCCTTCCCTATTTCAGGTGTTGAGAGCTGCCTTATTTAAGGCATATAACATTTTGCAGTTTTATCACCGAATTTTACAATCACCGCATGCTCATACTCGGCTCCTTGGTTTGCAGCTGAAATATGAGGTGCAGTTAGGAACCTTCTCTGTGTCACATTACTATTAGGTTTTTTTAGTGACACTTGCATATTATGTATGCTATTAGAATTCTACTCAATGCTAAGTAAAGCAGCTACCATGATGACCATAGTCTGTCTGTCATGACCATCGTAAGGACTTCAGCCTGTGAGAGCAATGTGGGCACATTGAAAGTGTGAGATGCTCAGGTATGCTGCTGTATAATACCAAGTAGCTAGTTTTATTAGCTACCCTGCCTATTATCCTAAGGCCAACTCCAAACAGCAGATCATGTGATTGCTGCTGCATACCTGCAGTAAACAAACATGGCTTCATTATCGTTTTGGCTAACTTTTAGAATGGCTAAGATACATGCTGTAAGTGATCATTGGACTTGGTGGTCCATGTCTCATCCAGCTGTCTTTGACATTTTCATTCTTTACAATGTCTAGAATTTACAGAGTATGGCACAATAAAGTAAAAATATCAGTAACAGTTGTTCCATAAGTAAAAACGCCTTTGTTAATGAGAGCTGTCCATGGAGAAAGGTGAACAGGAAGGTCGCAAATGGACAAACTAAGAGCTTTGTGCTTTCAGGCACATTTACTCTGGTTCTAGAAGCAAACGAGAGTCTGGCACAATATTAACTAGGGGTACCCAATAAACTCGCCATTGAGTGTATCTACTGAAGCATTTTAGACTTTCACAAAGATGCAGGTTGTATTCAGTCCCGCTAAACTTTGCACGCATTTTAAGTTAGACATGTAAGATGTTTAGGCCCTTGAATATCCCCCATCCTGTCCTCTGGAGATGGTGGTTTACCGCATCTACAGTGCTTAGCGCATGGATATTTAAGGTAACATTTTTGTTTATTCGTGTACATTGGATGGCAGGGATAGAAAAAACCAAAATGGTTGTTCTGGAAGACTGCCCAGATACAGCAGAGTGAGTAACTGCCTCCAAGTTCATAAGTCCTTGATATCTCCATTGGGTTTTCTCAGTCTTTTGGGCTGTCTTTAACAGACCCTTTAAAAGGTTTTAGATTATAGGTTTTGATTGATTACAAGTAAATGTTTATACTTAGATGTAAAGTTTTAACATGCTTAAGTCATTCAGTGTCTGGAGTGAAAGATTTAGAAACACTTGTTTAAATTGCCAGGTTCCTCTCCACTCGTGTTTCTTCTAGGGCTGCATAAAATCATTACTTCACCTGCTCACTTCGTTAAATCAAATAATCAACTAATCCATGGGTTGGGCCAAAAGAAACAAAAGTGCAAATACTTTATTTAAACAACAGGTGTTTAGGGCGATTGTAAAACTTCATACAGTGCAGTGAACCTCTTATCTGACAGTGGTATAGAAACACTAGATCTACTGTCTTCCCCATAATTAGCTTGCTAACAATTGCGTATACACAAGTATACCACAGTGTATGGTATGTTAATGGTATATTCAAAAACAATCCCATTGACACATTTTGTCAGCTGTTTTTACTATTGATTTATTACCAACATCCTTGATTAGTCATTGCAGCCATAGTTTGTGCCCCCAAAGTTAGTTTATCCCATTTTGTAAATGTGAAGTTTTTTGTATACGGCAGACAGTTGATGCATCTACCATCCGTACCCTTAAATTGGATTTTAAGTAAAGGCCAATTTTAAGATGATTGATAAAGATGCTATGAAACACGAAGATGAAAAAAAAAAAAAAAAGTTTAACACCTTTTTTTTGTGAAATCCATTGCCAAAGGTAAAAGCCAGGCAACTATTAATTGATTTAATAGTCTCCATCCATCTTCTAACCACTTATTTTGATCAGGCAGCACCTTCAGTCAAGGCTGACTTGCACCATGGACAGGATGCTGGTTTGTTACATGACACATGCATACCATTAATGTATACTTCATGGGCAGAGATGCACAGAAAGATTCGAACCCAACCCATTCCCTGGATATGTTAGGTGATTGCTACCCACTGAACCACTCTAACATCGCACCTTTTCAGTGTCACATGATCTTGTAGTCTCTGGATGGCTTTGAATATAAAGGTATATTGTATGTTTATTGGTAGTATTATGAAGCATATTAGTCCTTTAGTTTAGAAAATGTATGTACCTTCTCAGTCACAGTAGTTTATTGCATGGTTTATGCAACCAAGATCCATATCTATCTGTCTTGAGGACGTCAGGAAAAAATTCACTGCCCGAAGCACCAGATACTGTCCTATTTTTGGTTTTTGGCTTTTTTTTTTTTTTTGTAGTTTTCTATACTAATTTATGGCCAGTGAATTGTATATCCCAGTCCCTAAAGGCATAGAAGACTCTGCCTATGTCTTACCTGCCTTGTTGGCATCACCTCTACCTAAATTTATATGAAGAAAACAGTCTAGGAAGTCACTGCTAAAATGTGACGCAGTGCTGTGTTTTTGCTAGGTGAGTTATGTTCATCTTGACTGTAATGTGTTTCGTGCACGGTAGGTTTTCAATATGCAGAAAAGCATCAACGGCACCATTTCTTTAATTTCAAACCTTTTTAAGTTTGAGATGTCAGTTCTGCTCCTCTTGGGCTCACTAAGATAAGAATTTAAGGGCTTGGACTAGAGCTGCAACTCTTAAATTTTTATTTGCATTTACTTTTTTTGTTCACTCACCATTTTTAACTCACTAGTGTTTGTGTGTGACTGGTGCCACATTGCAGTCATTCTGAACTGCACATGAATTTTACGGGGCTACAGTATTTGAGTATCAGTCATTAACCAGTTATTCAAATGCTTTTTTTTAAAAAAAAAAAAACTATTTGGATATTGAATATTTGCTATAGCACTAGTTTGGACTTAAGTGCTGTGACTGGTCTCCCACCTTCCTGTAACTGTGCAGTACTTCATTACACTTCATGCCGTCATTTCAGTGTGCCTGCTAGCCTTGGACAAGAATCGCGTATCCATAATATCTTTCCCATTTCTTTTCTACGTATGGGAAATATTGATGCATAAAGTAAACAATTTTTTATTGTACTGCACAAGTTACTGCTAAAATTGTAAATATTTAGTTTTAAGCAGTTGTAGTTGTCACTTGGACTGGGTAACATGATTTCAGTGACATTAGATAAGTAAACTGGTGACTAATCAGTGATTCTTTGTCAGGGAAGTGGGCTTAAATACAATTTTATTGTCTCCCTTTTCAAGCATTATGGTCCTCGCACAGGTTGAGTGACTGAATTTCATCTGGGGTGTCTGGCAGACTGTGCTTGCAGTCTGATTTTTATGTCTGGTGGACATTATGTCCAACGGCGCACACCGATTTTTGTACATGTGCAAGGAAATTGATTAGGTATTTCTAATATGTGGCAGCACTGACTTTCACCAATCAGGGATCAACAAAGATTATAAGGTGTTTTAGCTATGGTGAGCAGCTAGGCCTATATGAACAAATGTGGAGGAACCCACTAATCTGATATCTATATATTTTTATTTATATAACACACACAAAATATGGGGAAAAGTGAAGAATGCTAGACTGAGGGCCACACACAAAGCAAGACAAGGATTTCTGATTTTGTCTTTCAGTTTAACCTTCTAGTCTGTTTCCAACACACTTCCCCTCCCAACGTTTAACACTGCCTGTTATCTGGGGGCTTATCCTTGAAAGCTTGAAGACACAATACAAGTTTTTCTTTCACCTAAAAAGTCCACTGTGTGCTTGCATGCTTCTGTGGTATTTCCGTGTCTGCCTTTTTGCAGAATTGACACAGCATTTTGTATTTTCCTGCAAATGGATGCATTTCAACCCGATGAATCTTTTGTCCCCCTCCCCCCATCATTGATCGTTTTGGTCCCGAGTAATCGTTGGGATACACGCACTTCAAAGCATGTTCTTCACATCTGTGGCCTTTTTGCGCCCCCTGACTTCTCATATCACTCTGCAAGCAGGATTGTCTGGCTGCAGCATCCGGGTCGCACTCCTGAAGGTTGCCCCAGGGCAGTCAATCGTTTTCAACTTGCCGTTTGCAGCTACTGTTGAATTCTAATGATGTAAGATCCTCCGTATCTGAAACATCTGTGTTACCGCATGAGTTCCTGGTCCCCTCTGTCTACGCACCCCGTGGCACTTAAATCGAGCACATTCATAAAATGGTTTCTGTCTTATCAGCCTAGTCCGCCTTTCTACTTTACTGCCCTGGCATTTCTAACATGGAAGTATGAAATCTTTCTTTTTAAAACCTCTAATTCATTGTGTTTGATATTTTGGGCCTTGTGCATATTGTCTTCTGACACCTGTCATTCTTTGGCATTAAAAGCCCAGAATTTTTGGACGTTGTGGTGGTATCTGGACACGTCTGAGCCTTGATACCTGAAATGTGCGTATTTCTTCAAAGTAGTATTTTTTTGGAGGAAGATCGGTGTTTCTAGAATCAATATTTAATTTGCACCGTTGACCGTACGTTCTTATTCCTTGAAGGGTATTTTTTTTAAAGTATATTTTTAAATCCCAGAGATGTTTTAGAATGTAATGTGTTTTTCAGAATGATTTAATTGCACTAACTTTAATTGAATATTTGTGGTGGAAATGGCTATTGAGCATGTAACTTGATTACATGTTTTGATTTCTCCCCCCCCCTTCCATTTTATGGTAATTGATACCGTTCTTCATTTAACATGATTGAAGACTTGATGGTCTTATAACCCTTGTTCTCTGTGTGGAATGGCTTGCAACATTCATGGTAGTATCTTTCATTGTGTGGTTAGGTGATTAAAAATCTGCCAAATGCTCGACTAAAAGTTTCACCAGCTGTTAACTGCAATATTGTCCAGTCAGGGCTTTGGTTGCCGACTTCCACTTTAAATGGAGCATGCTGGTTGCATAGCAACAAGCCCAGCAGCTTTCTTCCCCCTTCTCCTGTGGACCAGTGTTACAAGAGTAATATGTGTGTCTTTGGTTTCTGTGTGTTGCATTTTATAAAGTTGCTATGTGATGAAACATGCGTGTGCAGGTCAGTCACAATCTTTCACATCTCTTGATACCTTCACCTTCTGCAGTTGTGTCTGTGTTGGTGACAGCATGGTGTTGCTGGCAGTACTAATCACCAGGGACCACTGCATCTGCCTGCAGGATATGAAATGGAGCAGCATTATACCTGGTTCTGAAGCAGCGCTTCATGCCTGCAGAGTGTGTGCATGTTTTCGTGCACAAGGATCCTGCATGCTGTTTTGGAACATTTATAACATTGCATCCATCCGTCCCTCCATTCTCTGCAACCACTTGCCTTATTCAAGGTCGCAGGGGTCTGGAGCCTATCGCAGAGACCACCAACCCATCACAGGGCACACTCACACAGGGTACCTCAGCATATTTTTGGATTGTGGGGGGAAACCGGAGTACTCGGAGGAAACCCCACGAAGACATGGGGAGAACATGCAAACTCCACACACGTAATCCAGGCGGAGACTCGAACCCGGGTCCTAGATGTGTGCTAACCACTGCACCACTGTGCCGCCCAGTGTGTGATAATCTAAAAAGAAAATTGTGAAGGCAGACCACTTTATTCCATGTGAAGATTTTTGGCTGTGCTTTTAGCTCCTTACAGCTTTTCTTTTTGGATCTTTTATGTGGCAGAGCTTTCTCCAGTTCCTCCTGTTTTTGATATCTGTTTGGGTTGGAACATGCCCAGCTGACAAACAGTGCCATTTTCAGAGGCCGTGCCTGTGGTGCTGTGGGATCCTGTCATGGGTAACCTCTCCATGCTTCTGTTCACCTAGCTTTATGGGGTAGCATAAAGATGTAACGGGGGGAGCTGCTACCTTTTCATTTCTGTTTTATTGTTAGGACCATCCTGTTTGCATGAAATAACACCAGGGAGGCATTAAAGGATTCCATTTATAGATATAAAGATGCCAAATGACCGAGAACTGAAGTGAAAGTAACTGTCTCCTAATCTTGTTTTAATATATATTTAAGTTATGTCATGCCTCTCGAAGAAAATTTAATGCCACAGACTTCTTGAGTATTTAAGGCCGCTATAAAACACAAACCTGTCACCAGCAAGCTGTCAAAAAGTGTTTCTCAGCCTGGGTCCTTGATCTCGCTGAAAAAAGAAAAAAGAAAAAAAAAAAACTAGCCTTTTTGATTGGTTTTCTGGCAGGTGAATGAGAGATGGTTCCCGTGCCCTAATTATAGAGGCAGAGAGGCATTTCTTCTATCAGAAACAAGTTCTGGTGGAGTGCTGACACTTTCCCTTTCCTTATGCGGTTCCCAAGAATAGAATTACTGGTACAGTTGTCTGTTTGGCCTGATTCAAGTATATCAAACAAATGCACCATTTACACGTTCTCTAGCATTTTCTTGTTTACATTAAAATGCTCTTTTTGGGTCTTGCTTATCAAATGCTAACTGTTGACGTATGCAATATTGCACTTGATCATATAGTTAGCCTTGTGCTTGGTTTATCAACCATCAGTTCAAGGAACTGTGGCACGGAATGCTGTTTGCTCCATAATGAGTCACCGCACAGATCAGATGCAAACCCGATTGCCACCTAAGTAAAATTTGCAATATATGGCGATGGAGCCTGGCTTTGTATAGCTGGAGGTTGGAACGGCTGAGAAACCCTGTTCTTGGGCTGCAACTCTGAGATTCATAAGTAAAGATTTAAGCTGGATGACTAATACAAACTTATCACTGAAGGTCATGTGTGTGTTTTAAAACAGATTTCAGTGGTTAACTTGTCACACAGCATTTCCAGATATCTGACCTGACTCATGGATTTGAACACACTAACATATCGAACACGTTTTTTCACCAATATAACCTCTTTCTTTGAGCCAGTTAAATTTGGCATTCTCCAATGAGCAGCAGTTTCATCTAACTGTATATCAGACACAAGGCACAGATTTCAGCTACACAAAGTAAATGTTTTGTCAGCAGGGTAGTTCTGTCCCCAGGGAAACCTGCTTGTTAACATGAAAAGCTTCCTTCAGCCTGTGGCTAACTAGTAGATAACTAGAGAAATGGTTTTTCTGCCCGTGTAAGGTGCTGCAGTGGGAGTAGCCATACAGCAGACATTTTTCTATCTTCCTCATGACATTTGTATTTGGGGGGACGCTAGGGCACGCCTACTGGAGCAACTCTCTGATCATCTTATTTAACTACATGTAAAACTCGCAAGTAATTGCCTGTAAGATTTAACTTAAGCCACTTACTTGGCAGCTACTTGAAAATAGGATTTATTCTTCTCATGAACTGTACTAGTCCTGCAGCCATTTTCTATCTGATCACTCAACAAATAACATTGACTGGACACTTAACTGTGATTTAGTGGTGTTTTGTGATTTTGAAAGTGCTCCCATAACCGGAAATTAATAGTTTTGCTTGAAAAGTCAAATACATGGTGTTAAAAATCAGTGTTGTTCAGCCCTAACATGCTTGGTTTTCCTTTCATTGTTTCCTCCTTAACCCAACAGTTGAGCATTCCTATGGAAAATCTTAGAGTAATTTTTGAGTGTTTCTAGAGCGGAAAAAAAACCTGCCAAATCATACTAAATCCATAAATCCTAAAAACACTAATGTATTACACTTGGTAAAAGCAGGAATGAGAAGTACAGTATGTAACATAGAAATAATCTAGGTACAGTGTAGCTTTGCTTACCAGAATTGTCATGCGTCGCTTGGCAATAGGGTTACATTGAGAAATGGGCGATTTTTGCCATTGAGAAGTGTGCCTACAGAAACGTAGATTGTATAGCCTAAATAACAACTATAATAAATGCATAAACCAGTAAGTTAAGTACTGTTGTACATGGTTATATGTGCTATGCTTTTATTTAACTGGCAGAGTTTTTTTTTTTTTACCAGCATCACCACAAACACAAGTGATGTATTGTGTTACGACTGCTATGACGTTGCTATGTATTTTGGAGTGTAGTCTATTTGAACTGCCATTGTATATGCTGAAGGAAGTGTAGAGGTACCCTCATTAAATTTTTCCTAGAGTTCAGACGTTATACCATAGTATACAGTATTTTTAAAAACCACACTCTTCCAGCATTTTGAAATCTTGGCAGTAAAATTCACCGTTCTTACAATTTTGTTGTAAGATTCATAATGCCATTGTATGCTGTATTCTTAATACTGCCCAAGCCTAACAACTTTTTACACTTTTTAAAAACTGTAGGAAAAAAAAAACTACCACTACCCATTTTACTGCACCGCTGATACATCTGTTCTCTCCTGGTCTGAGAGAATATTACTGCTGTATGCATGCACCACTTGTGACTGTCTGCATCCACGTACAAATCAGTATCAATACAAGATGAATGCATGTGGGAAAGAAGAGCATGAGCTAGACTATGAAACCTTGTCAGACAATAAATTCTATGTATCTACAGATAGGATGCTTCTGGTTGGCGATACTACCATTAAAAACGGTTGGAATTGTATTGGGCAAGAAGTTGTAAAGGATTAGTAAAGACCAGTTTTATTTCAGTGATGTGTAATATGGTCTAAGCTTCATTTTATTTTTTGGCAGTCGGTTGCTTAAAAACCTTTAATATTGTGTACAATGAGTGGTTGAGTTTGGTAGGATTTAATGTTTAGTGCAGGGATTTGTAAGGATTTTTACCCTGTTTTCAATGCAGTAATACTTCAGGCTCCCAATCTAATATGGATTGCCTTGGGAATTTACATTGTGTTGGTCCTAAAATGTCTTATAATTACATTTAATAAATACCCAGAGGAAAAGAATGAATTGGCTGCAAACAGATAAATGAGGCTGGGAAAGATTAATTGCCACAGAGCCCAAAAAACAAATTTCAATTAGTTTAGATGGTATAAACATGGTTCTGCCTGCTGTCAGACAGCCAACCATCTCAGACTGAGGCATCACTCAAACGTGTGCTTAGGTAAAGACTAAACGTTTGCCTTTCTGTCGGTGTATGACAGTTTCCTCAGATGTTTAAGCAGCCTTCGCTCCTGTGTTAATTAGGCTGTTTTCTAATGTGTATTTGATTATTTTTCCTTTCACCGATGCCAGTCTTCGAAGGTATGCCAAACGTTGTATATCCTTCAGTGTTGGATTTCAGTGCATTCTGCTCTTTGGTACTTGCCTTTTTAGCAGCTGCCGTGTTAGTACCTGGAATGGAATGAACTGACTTTAAAAGGTTGCTGAAATTCAAATTACATTCTGCTTTTCCAAAACCATTTGCGTTCATTTATAATTAATGGATTATGTCTAATCTGCTGGTAACTTGATTGCTTTTATTTATAATTAACAATAATGATACCTTATTCCTTGTGGGGACACTTTTTATTCTTTGCCCCATCTTGTTCTCAGGTGAGAGCAAGCTTGAGGGTCACGGCGAAGGGCAGCCGCCTTGCCCCAGGGTTTTCAGACATCTGAATATTCTGCCGAGACTACAGTAACCCCCTCACATTAGCAAGGGTTGAGTACAATAAATACCTGTGTGTGTGTGCAAATTTGCAAATACTTGGATATGCCTCACATCAAGCCATAACGGTCTACTAGCATGAACGTTAGTCTATTGTCAATTTTTAAACAAATAGTACTTACTTGTGGGGTCAAACTCAAGCCCTTTTCTGAAAATATTAGAATTTACAAAATTTTCAATTTACTGCTGAACTGTGCTGCTTTTATTTAGAAATTTTCTGTGGTGATTTTTGCTCCTTCTGTCATCTTTGTGAATGTGAGGATACGTCCTATGCACATAGCTAAATCAATATGTTCATTACATTCAGTGTTGCTGAAGTGGGATGGTCTCCGCCCAGTCTGACGATTTTAATTGGACAGATATTTGCAACTGAATTTAACCAGTTGTACTCCCTGAAAATGAAGACTTTTTTTTTTTTAAATGATCAGAACCAGTTGCATCGTTTTATGCATGAGTTCATTTTAATTTTATGTATTTGACTAGAATAAACATGTTTCAGTGTAACTTACTGTCTGAGCTCAGCTGTTCTGGTTTTTTCGAAATGACAATTGCATGTGCATATCGTGTGGTGCCGATATTACAATTGAACATCATGCAGACCTACTATTGAGGGCAACACTGTGGCACAGCGGGTGGTACTGTTGCCACACACCTTCTGGGTGTGGGGTTTGCATGTCCTCTGGTGTCTTCAAGGTCAAAAAATACATGAGTGAACTGGAGTCTCTAAAATGAATGTCAGTTAGTGGCTGGCATGTGTGCGCATGCACACGCACTTGATATAGAGAGAGCTGGAAACAATGTGCAGACTGCAACAGAATGCAACTCTTAGCTAATCGGGAGGAATTTGAATGTTTTGGTACCTGCATAATTTTGAGCTGGGAGACGTGGCCAAAATTATCATGATAATGTTCATATCGGTCATGATCAATAATTATCGCGATAAAAGTTGTCATTTCTCTGTTTTACTCCTGATTTTAAAATTTTATGAAGTAAATGGTTAGACAAGTTTGTAACTACGATTATCTTGCCAAACGCTTGCCAAACAGTAGTGATGGCCAAAATGACATTTGTGGAACAATTTGCTGTATATTCTAGCCTCACTAGATGGAGCTCTCTGCTCAGAAAAGCACTCAAATAATACCCAAATGGGAACCAAAAGCGCCACGTGTACCAAACAGCATTTCGCAAGTGCGAGAGATGAGCAGTTTGTCATCGGAACGCTGCTGCTGGCATTCTTCCTATCTTAATTCTCTATGGATTATTACTGCAGGATTTCTCATGGACTGAATTTTACTGTGGATTTTCCGTTTGGATTTTGCTGGATTCCCCTTTTTTAACGGGTTGTTTTGGACTTGCTTGCCCTCCTGGTGAATTGCCGTTGTTTTAACAGTTTTGTCTGCCTACCTGCTCTATTGCATTCTGTTTTGTATTCTTTAAATCCCCCGTTTTTCACAGCTGTGTTTGCACGTGTGCTGCATTGGCAGTCCTGACTAGTAGTCGCAAAGTAACCTCATTTTGTGATACAAAGTGTGTGGCTAGTGGCATGTTATGTCTCAAATTATATCGGACCTCCTTCGAGCACTTGGTATATCGATATCGTGAATTTTTATTGCGATAAAATAATTATCGCCCAGCCCTACTGCATATACCATAATATTGTGCATAAGCATTGAGATTCTGCCGTAGTCGTAATTAAAGGGATTAAACAGATTTCCAGAAATTACCATGACCTTGTGTTTTGAAACAGCTTGTCACTTATTTTAGATCAAACCATTACATTCAGTAGTAATGTATCAGCAACAAAAGAAATACTGACAAGCTCCTTGGGGACCTTTAGGAACCAACTTTCTCTTGCTTAAATAGCCTATGAAATTAAAGCAGCTGCTCAGAGCAGTATAACAAAATTGTAAGAGTGACATTTTTTTAGTGCGTAGTAGGTAGATGACACGAGGTGCAATATCAACATCACATGTTATGAGCATGCATAATTGTCACATCACACGGAACTGTGATTGAACAGCAATATGTTATACAAACTTTTTTAAAATCTTTGGAAACTAACTTTGCAAGATTTGAAATTTTTAAATCATTGTTTGTCTTCCTGATTATTTGGCTTAACTCTCTGGGGACGAGTGCATCATTGGCGATGCAGCTTATTTTTCACGCCTATTTCAGTTGATATCTTGCTTAAATCTTTATCATAAAAGTGCGGACTAATTCCCTAATCTGTGGTCTTTTCAAAACGTCAGTTGTTGGAAGTATTAAAGTTTTTTTTTTTAAATTAGGTAAAATCAGCAAAAAATTTAACCGTATCACCTTTGTTTTACCTGCGTCGGGGGCGTGTAGTACCACCCTCACCTGAAGATCGCTATTCGCATTCTAAATAGCCGCGTTACCGCATATTCAAATCGCATT
>JAODJX010000002.1:7566921-7585313 GCA_026776945.1 Isichthys henryi
GGATCAAAACAAACTGCCACCATTGCTTTCTCTGCACTTTTATAATGTTTCTGCAAGTGTTCCAAATTGCATTTTGCGATGTCTATATTTTAACATCAGATAACACACTTACTATAAATCTAACATTTATAGTATACATTAAAATTAAGATCAGTGTAATGCAAAAACAAATGTATAAGAAATTATTTGCCATGTATTGTTTATATTGAATGAAATGTGAGACCATACCCCAGTCATTGTGTTTCCTACCCCAAGACCCCAGAGGGTTAAAATCAGGTTTACTGCACCTGCTTTAGTATGGTCTGCATACACACTGTGAAATTTTTCTTTTTGTTGTTGGACAGTCATTCTGTTTTTTTTTTTTTTTGATAAAGCAAGCCTCATTTTGTTTGTGCAGCTAGATATTTTTTGGCTCAATTTTGTTTGATCAAAGACTCTTGGTCTTGACAGCCTTTGTCCTGAGAATTTTATTATCCTGAATGAAAGCAATGTAGTTCAGCACCTTATTCTGGTTTTTAATTAATCTAGATTTTTTTTTTTTAAAGCCGGGGCAGTAGAGAGTGTGGCGGGGTCTGAACAGACATAATAAACAAATCAACTGGTTAGTAATAAGCTCGTCCTAGAAGTTATATTCTCTTGAGTGGTTCCTAGCAATATATTCTAGTTTCTTTGTAGTTCCGTAGGCTTGCTCACGTTGCAGCAAACCAAAATCGAGCCTGTGAAAAATCTCCTGATTTTTGCCTCTGGAAAATATCCTTTTTGTGTCGCATCTTTGATTATCACCTGGCACCAGATATATGTCTGATTTTTGCATATAGGTTTTGTGTGATCACATTTAAAGTATGTGCTATTTCTTGAATGAGTCATGACTGCATTTTAATGTCCAGCATTCTAATTGAAGCCAGTACAGATTCATTGCTTTTGGATTTGTTGGGTGCAAGCAGTTTGCATCATTTTGGCTGAAATTGTTGACGCTAAAGGTGCTCTGTAGTCTGGAGCCTGTAATGATTATTAGGTTTTGCTTGCGGTAACTGGGTGCTTTTAACATAAGTTTAAGATTCCATGCCCTGGATTTTTAATAACTATTTATATGTCCTGTTTGTGGTAATTTATTCTGCATATTTCAGTTTCAGTGAGTAATATTCTGTTTCTTCTATATAGAAGCATTTCCATTTTTGTAAAGTCAGTCCTGATTGAATTCTATAGCTGAAGCTATCCTTTGAAACAGTGGGACTCAATGATGAGCTCAGAGGAGAAATGTCTTATGCTGAATGCTGATTTGCAATCCAGATTAGATGCATCAAGGGGATCTGCCAATTCATTAGCATAATTAAAGATGCACAGTTAAAAGGTACCTTTATTCATCAGAGCTTTAAAGGGTTCTGCCTTGTTGCAGGCTGTGACGAGGGCTTGTTCAATTTTCTCACACTGCCAATAACCATTTCCATGAGTCATTGTGCTCTTGCAGCAAATACACATTTTCTTTCTAAGGAAGAATGATTGCTCCAGTAGTCGTCCAAGATTTCATTTATCAGGATTAACTCTACCCATAATTCAGGTTTTGTTAAATGTTATCTATTAATAGGCTCTTCTGCTTGTAATTTTTTAAAAATTTGATGCGAGAGAGAAATGTGGTGCCATTTATTAACCTTGCATCAAGTGCTAGAATCATGACAGCAAAAGACCTTGAAATACTGCTGTCACTGAGTGTTTTTCAGTGACCTTGAACTTCAGATGGGCAGTTAATGGCTTATAGCTGCATAGATGCTTTGATCCCCTTTCTTTGGGGGAGAGACCTCCACTGAGAGGACTGAGTGGTAGATGGCTACATCCCCTAAGAGGAATAGACTTTATTATCTTGTAAGCTACGAATACCGTCAGAATCAATATTGAGAGAATTAAAAAAAAAAAAAAAAAGTCACACACTGTTCGGTCTATGGTGTGTGGTGGCGCTTTTATCACCTTTGTTTACTACGGCTTATTTTTAGGATACTTAATGAAAAATAGATACACCACAGATGAGCATCAGAATTTTAAAATTTGTACAGGTGAAATTTTATGCTATGACAGTTACTGTTACATATTGGTGACTGGTGAAGTTCAGTTAACAGCTTGTACTGTAACACTCTGTCCACGATCAAATACTAAATTCTTACGCTTGGGCTGGTAGTAGTATCGAGGTCTATGATTTACTGTGTGTGTGTGTGTGTGTGTGTGTGTTTATACATAAAGTGTGTGTGTGTATTTATACATAAGGTGTGTGTGTGTGTGTGTGTGTGTGTGTGTGTGTGTGTGTATAATCTTTTTTTTTGATGATCTAAGCTTGAGGTCTCCACATGTACTTAAGAATACCTTTCCTAGACCTGGTCTCTGAAGATTTGTTCATTGGATGATGGTTATAAGTATGAGAGGAATATCTTGATTTGGTTTTCTGAGCTGTTCTTGAATAGCTGGCGTTGTGACATTGAAGTACTGGAGGCCACATTGATTAACGTATCTGAGAATGGAAAAACTGTTGAATTCATGTGAATTCATAATTTAAAGATGGCTGAATATAATTAACATGAAGGCAGTGAATCACTTAAATGCACACAGATTTGTGTAAATGAACTTGGTTGTGCAGATATGCACTGTATGCAAGTATGACATTTTGGCAGTATCTAAATTCCTACCGTCTTTATCAGTGTGTGAAAAATGCTGCATTTGGCTTAAAGTAAAAATTCTGTATGACCCTGGCAGAAGGATCTCATGATGCCATACGTTGACAGAGTGCAATGAAGTTTAGTATCAGTACATATGACTTTCTCTAAAAATTGAGTTGTGTAGATGTTTTGCATTCCTCTCAAACCTGTTGCGTAGTTGCTGTACAGGAAGTAAACTTACAAAAAACACACATGGTTAAAGGGTCAAAATTTGATTGATCCAATCCAGATCCTGGCCATCCGTGAGTTTAACCCCAACCCGTTCTGACGTAAACTGACCTCATTAAACCAACCTATAGACCCATGTTCAGATGTCGGTCCACCCTAGTATCACACACAGAATTGGCCAGAATTAATGCTTGGCTCTGAAGTAATCAGTGCTGTCTCTCTTTCCTATCCAGTGGCATTTTGGAATTGTGTGGCATTGCGGCTATTTAGCACTGTCCCCTCCTTCCCTTGGTGTCTTGTCATAGCATTAAATAGGAGAGACTAAGAACCTGTATAAAAACTACCATCCCAGTTGTGACAGAGCCATACTTTAGAAGTAACATGCAGTCAGACTTTCTACTTCTGTCTTCTAAAAGTACTTTCAACAGCTTTTCATGGTTTTTTGCACCAGTTAATCTAAGCCAGTATCAAATCGTTTATAATGACTTAACTGCCAGACTTGTGCAAGATCAGAAACTGTAGTCATTTTTATTTAAAAAATATATGTTTTAAGGAAAAAAAATCTTCAGTTAAAGCCACATCTTTTGTCCACTATACATATATGAAATTGTACATATTACAATACAAAAGGAAAAAGGGGGAAGCATTCTTTTGGACCACAGCGTAGTGAAAGTAGTGTTTTCAATGGGTTTGTAGCGCAATGTGGGAGAGCATGGAGTATTTTGACACGCTGGTAAAGTGCTTTCATCAGTTTTTTCCTAGCAACAAACATACCAATCAATGAAGGCATTACCAAACTAATCAGAATTAGTAAAGTGTTTAATAGGAATCATTTACTGATAAATTAATACCTAATGAATTTTGATTGCCGAATACTTTTTCATTGGATGATACATTTTTCAGTGGATCACTGAGAAGCCATGGTAGAATGTTTCAAAGGCATGAGTATAAATCATTTAACCATGTTAGGTTTTGCAATTGAATTTCCGAGTGTTGGTAGTGTGCCTAAAGTCAATCGCACAAGTGTGTTTTCTTAGTCCCATGATCTCCCCCTGAAAATGAAAATACGCTACCAACGAACTAATATTTAAAATGGCTGTCTCATATGCGTTACCCATTTTAAAGATCAGGATTGCTAGGGAATGTGATGTCGCACTTCACCGTGGTATGAATACAGGTGACAGGAGTGCAGATAGATGTAAAATTCTACAATTCATGTGTTGATCACTTCACAAGCTGTTGCTTATAATAGATGCCAGATGTTTGCTAAACTTTCTAGAAATAAAATGTTTGACCACCAGTCCCGTTCATAACTTGTCCAATTCCAAGCTTATTTCATAAATACAGCTTGTCCAGTCTTTGCTGATATCAGCTGGCACGTACAAAACTCTTCACTGTCATTTGGGAACATGCAAGGTATGTAGGGGTGCAGGTCAGAGTTGGAGCACATGAGGAATATTACGCGTCAATTTCTTAGGGAAATATTTGAAATGGCCTGTTTGTAAATACCATGACTATCATGTCAACCTGTTCAAACAGCTCTCTAGGTTTATTAATTAGTATCACTCTCTATAATATGGCTGTTTGTCTCATTTAGGCATGTATTTTAAGTAGTTGAGGATTTGGTCGAATTACAAATGCTGGATATATCATGGATTCTTTTTTTTTTGGGGCGGGGGGGCTTTCCCGGTTCTGTGAATTAAGTCTTAATCCAAAGATGCTTCTTTCTCCCTCTAACGCTTCTGGAAAAATTCTGTGCAGATTTTGTTTTTATATCTCCCCCTAGAGGCCACTTTTTGTCGTCAATTTGCATTAATGCTCGCTTCCTAGAGCATGTTGGATTTTTTTTCCTTCTCTATCAAACATGTATTACAATATTCCATTACTGTCCATATGGTTTAAATGTAAAGTTGTTAGTGTAGTCCGTGCTCTCCTCCCCCTTTCATTTTAACTGTAATTTAATAGTATATATTATCACTTGCGAAGCCTACATCCTTATCCCGAAGAGTCCAGAGAGCCGCAGCTGCTTTAATTTAACGATAGACGCCGTTCCGTTTGGCACAAAGTGACGGCTCGTCATTCACAATGAGTCACCTGTACTGCTGGTGCTTCTGGGAAACTGAAACGCAATCTCTAGTCAGTAATATATGGTTTTTATATATAAAATTCAACCTTGACTTTTAGTGTTGGATTATTGTGTTTTAAATTCTTTTTTCCCCCTTTGAAGTACAAGATATGGATCTTTTTTTTCCCTTTTTTTATTGGAGGTAGCCTGTGAGAATGTGTTCAAGTGGTACTACGTCATGACACCCCAAAATTAGAGAAATTCTCTAATAGAGATTGTTCAGTTGTTTAACTGAAGGGTGTCATTCCTGTCTGCCCCTCAGGTACTGTTTGCGGCACTGAAAATTCACTGAGCCATGACTATTAATTTTGGTATTACCCATTTCAAATTGTTAGCATTTATGTAGGTATACTGGCAAATAATGCAGGCCTATATATTCATTCTGGTTGTATTTGTAGAGAAGAGGGAGACACCTTGGCTTCTGGTTTTAAATTGAGCCAATGTGAAGATTTCTTTCAGTTCATATTTGGATCAGTGGTTTCATAAATAGTATTTTGCTCCCATTGTGCTAGAGAGTTACGACATTTTGGCAGAATTAATACTGTGGCATATTGGTCATTAACCTTTCCCAGAAAAAGTGCTAAGCTTTTCGATTTAAGAGGTGATGGAATTAGTTCTAAACCTGGAAGGCTGCTTATTGGTTGGAGAGGTTCTAAATATCCTTGTTAAGTGTCATTTTGTCAGCTGTGCAAGTAAGACTTGGGCACTGAATTGGCCTGTGAATACTGCATTGTCTGATCAGATAACAAAAACACTGCCCAGTTTAAAGATTAATTTTAGTTTTTTTTTTCTTTTACCATGTGTAAAGATTAAAGTATTACCTCTTGTGGTTGGTTGACTCCTCTTCATAATTAGGTTATTTTTGTTACCATATACATTTCTAAGTGACATGGCATGTCTTCAGTTTTTTCCTTCTTGATACCAACAAATGTGTATTCATATTATAAAAATAAATGTGTGAATATCAATTCACACCTGTTAACTTAATCTGAATCTTCCAGAACTGTAGAAGATGGCCTGTATTCAGCTGCATCGTACATCTGCTTCCAAAACATATGTTCAAAGCCAACAAGTTGGTTTTTAATATATACTGGAAAAATAACAAACCAACACTATTGTTTGGAATGGCTAAATGGGCAACCATGATCTGCAAGAATAAATAATAGTTCATACTTCACACTCTTTATAAGGCAGTTGCTGGCACTTACACTGCCCGTACCCGTTAATTATGACGAGGGCACCCTCCTCGTGGCTGGGCTCATATTCATTATAGGGCACCTGGGTGGCCAGGTCTGCCATTGGCTGTCGTGTCTGAGTCCTCATCTGTCGGCGATTCTGAATCGCTGAGCAATGTCGGATTCGTCTTAGTGTTGGGGGGCAACACTTTCTGGAGATGTATACCACAAAAATGATGAGAAAGAATGAAAACAACAGGGCCATAGTTCCAATAAGGACCCTCTGGGTGAGAACTGTGTTGTCAATCTCTGAGAAGTCGTCTGTCACAGCTGCCCACCCCACTGTGGTTGTGGTGGTGGTCGCAATGACAGTCTTGGGTGGTTGGGTGGCAGTGGTGGTAGTAGCAACTGTAGTAAAGCTTCCAAAATCCTCTGCATAGAAGTCCTGTGTGGGTGTCTGCATAATTCCAAATAGGGAGCTGGTGGCTTCCTGGGGTGACGTGACCTCAGGAGAGCGGCTGGTCGGCAGGAATGGCGCCGAAAAATTTTGACACAGCTGAAACCCATAAACCGCATCCAGTATTTCCTCACCCTGTGCATACTCTGGGCTGTGGCACAATATAGAGTGTTCCCACCTTCCCTTGAATATGCTCAGCCAAGTAGCCAGTGAGCAGATCCGTTTGGTACATTCCCAGAGGTTGCTGGAAAGCCCAATAGTTCCCAGTGAGTGCCACATATCCAAGGTCTGGCTGTCGAGGCTTGTTAGTTTGTTGTTATCCAGCAGCAAGATCTTAAGATTGGGTAGAGTCTCAAACACATCAGAAGTCAGAGTGCGGATCTCATTTCCAGTGAGATCTAGCTTCTCTAAAGTTGTCCAGGTCCACTCCATCCCACATGTTAAGTTGTTGATTTTGTTCCACTGAAGGTAGAGGACTTGAAGGGCAACCAGTCGGGGGAAGTGTGCCAAGTTGATCTTGGTCAACTGATTGTGCTCCAGATGGAGTTCCCGCAACTTAATCAGGCCTGCAAAGCCATTGCGAGCCAGACTTCTTAGCCTGTTGTTGCTAAGGCCCAAATACTCCAAGCTGCGGCAGTCCCAGAAGGCCCGTACGGGGGTTGTACGCAGGGAGTTGGAGCGCAGGTGCAGTATCTGGAGCTTGCGCAGGCCATGGAATAGCTCTGGCTCAAGAGCGGTCATCTGGTTGAAAGAGAGGTCCAGGATCTGGAGATTAATGAGGTGGATGAAGGTCGTGTTGGGCAACTTGGTGATGCGGTTGGAGCTCAAGTTGAGGTCCTTAAGCTTGTATAGCCCCTGAAATGCATCCTCCCGCACGGTGCTTATTTGGTTATGGTCCAGGTGGAGCCACGTGAGCTGGCTGAAGCCATAGAATTGATCAGCGCTTAGTTCTGTAATGCTGTTGTGCCGCAGTGAGAGCCCCAAAGCCCCCCTTTCCACACCATCTGGGGGGGCCAGGAGCCCCTGTGTGTCGCAGTAAAACTGCAGGTCCTCACAGCGGCATTTCTGGGGGCAGGTTGTGCATGACACAGGGCTCAGGCACAGCAGCATGCTGATTGCAAAGAGTGCCGCTGGTGCTGGTCCTACGAGTAGCCACCTTGAATGGAAACCTGGGTGGGTTTAAACACAACAAAATAAACTGGGTGGGAGGAGAGTGGGCATCTAATTCCTGTTGGGAAATGTCCCTATGGAATATTAAAACTGTAATTACGGTCGCTGTCTGTCAAATCTGTGACCTATGTATTTCTGTATGCGCAGACACTAATATAGACATTTTGTGTTTGAATGAATACCCCATGTAATATACAAGTCCCCCGATGTCTGTCTGAAGGAACATTCATTCTTTCCGGCTTTTTATCTAATCCGTCCCTGGTCTTTCTAAATGCAGTCTGTAGATTCAACAGATATGTTTTTAATTCAGACTAAAATCATTCGTAAGCCCTTGTTTATTTGAGCATTGTGGAATACACTGCCACCGCGTACACACACCCAGAATTAAGCGTGTCCTTGGGATGCGTTGCTGTGAATTTATCACGTCGATCCTGATGCTATTTAAAATGATAAATGCAGCGTGCATCTTTCTATAGCTGAGGATTTTTTTGCATAGTACACAGAAGGGTTTATTTCTGTGGCTCTGGGTGAAGCAAACACGTTTAAAATGAATAAATTACTGGTTAGAGCTCTTGAGGTGTTATCTTTAGTCCACTCTTGCACTCTGTTTTCTATTCAGGTCCAGACCTAGCATATAAAAGAGCTAACTTACCCATTCTTTTCTGCACATCGGAGGCTGCATTCAACTGTTTTTCTCCGCAGACACTTTGAGCAGCCAGACGGAAAAAAAATCTAATGAACAAAAACCCTTTTGATAAAACACAAAAGGAATCGTGATCTGAAATAAAGCAATGCTGGATCTCCACAAATGCAACAAAAGGAGCAATTCCATGACTAGAATTTGAATCTTATATTTTTAATCCGGTTTCTTTTGAGAAATTAGGAAAATAGATTTCCCCCCTTCAGTCTAAGTTGATCTGAATCCATCACAATCCTTGTGCGTTTTTGGTTTTTCGTCCCTCTCCTTTTGCTACTGCAATGATGTCAGCTCAATTGGTTAATTGAAGATCAAGCAGTCGCCTTTCATGACTGGGGGTCTGCCTTCGCATAACTTGTTGATGGCAGTCGGAGACCCTTCTCGCAAATCTTGCTCCTTGTCGCTCCGTCAGCCGTGTCTGTATTGAGTTCTCAACACAGAGGATAGTTGCTGGTCAAAAAAAGGATAAGGAAAGAATCAGACAGGCTGTTCGCTGCTTTTGTTGCAGGCACGCACTGCTACAGAGTGGTGGCAGGCTGGCGTCGATCAGTGATGCAGTTTCTCTCTCTCTCTCTCCCCCAGTCTCCCTCCCATTTGTGCGTTCTCGCTCACTCTCGTCTGCTCTCTTGCTATTGCGTGGTCTCCCCTGCTCTCTCCTGCTCGCTCTCGCTGCATCGCTCGTCTGCTTGCTCTTTCCCTCGCCCCCTCTTTCCCTGTAGCTTTCTCACCCGCTCTCCCTCCCTTGCTCTCTTCCTCTTGCTCTGTAATGCTCTGGCTTGTTAGCTTACTTTATGCCTTGCACTCTTGCTTACTCCTACTTGCTTGTTTGATGACCTCCTCTCCTTTCTTCCTTGCTGCTTTCGCTGCCCCATCAGAATGTTGATAAATGCCGCAGCTTGCTTTCTAAATTTGGCAATCTCTGTACATTTTGTTCACATGGAAAATAGGATTTGGGATGTTGTCATATGCACCGTGTGCACATAAATATGGGTTGTTTGTTCCTTTGTACTTAGTTTCTGGTGAATGTCACACTTTGCAATTCAGTTAAATGATAGGTAACCTTTTTGCAGTAAGTTATTTTGGGGGGGGGACTATATAGTAGATAAAGCCTTATGGGAGTTGGAGCCCTTGATCCAAATTTTTTGTAAAATACACCATATTTGTTTAATTTGAGGCTTTGAAATTCAGTCTAATAGACTAACACACATTTGTATTATAAAGGCATAAAGTGATTGTCTTTATAAAGGTACTGCATTATGTGGTTGCATTCTTTCTAGAACTTCTCTTTTTGGGACAAGCTGTGTATGCCTTCAGATTTAAAACATTCAATGTTCAGTAACATGAAATGTGACATTGACTTTCAATTAATTTTTTTTTTTTTTTTTATATATTATGGAGTTAAACTTCAAACTATGAAGAATTTTTCCAGCCTGTATGTTTGCTTTACCTTCAAGTCAGGCGGAAATGGCTGAAATGTGTGTAGGTGATGCTAGAATTTTTTGAGTAGGTAATCCCTGTCATTTTCTTGCATGTTGGCGTGATGCATAATATGGCCCTTCTGTAGAAATTGAGATGTTTCAGCATTCTGATAATATGGGGCGTGAGTAATATCAGTTGAAGTAAAGTATCTCACTGTTACAATAAGCTTCTGCAAAACAAAAAAACATTTCATATGCTCAAAAGAAAATTGTATTGCAGGTGCCATGAATGGAGAGTTGTCTCAATACTACTTGTATTCAATGGCAATTTTCTGTGTTCCCAGTTTACACATGCTTATCTTTCATGGAACAGCAGTACCCCTGTTTATTTCTTGGTGACATTCAATGTGTCTGTTGTGGGTAATTTTTGAATTTCTCTTAAATGTGATTACTTGCATATGTTTGTTTTATAGTTAAGGTAGCTTAAGCTTCCCATTATGCAACCGCGCAGGTTCCTCTGTTTGTAAACTTACCTTTATTTTACTTCTCATTTTGGGGGTTCTATTTGGTTTACATAATTAGGGTGTTTTTGAAAGGAATTTCTCCTGAGAATGTTGTTTGAACTTCCCCAAATCCTTCTACCTACCAGTTGCATTGGAAATGTAAGCTAAAAAATGCTATTTTTCCTTTGTAGGCTGGCAGGAAAGACAGAAGTGATGCCCTGAACACAGCCATTGACAGGATGACTAAGAAGACGCGTGATCTACGCAGACAGGTCCATTTTCTTACATTTATTTCTCAAACCCTACCACTAAAAGGCTCATGTCAATGGTTAACACATTGTTATATTTAGAACCACATACATGCAACTATCTGAAATGATGTTTAACATTTTAAAAATTAACTTTAAAAATCTAAATTGTAACGTGCATTAATTGGAGGTTTTGCTAATCTGTATTGACAAAAGATTATCCAGAATTGGAAGCAGGAGTTCATTTCTAAATGATGGCTGTGGAAGGGATTGATGCTTCCATTTTCTGTATTAATGGCTTTCAATATAAATGGCTACTCTATGTCTTACATTTCCAAAAGAAGACATCTATTGCCTGTTACTACATTGTAATGTTAATGTCTCTATAGATTTAATTGATCGAAGTGTCTCCTTCAGAATTACGGCCTAGCAAGCTGACAGATTTTTCAGTTCAAATTTTAATGTAGTCTTCCATGTTTCTTTAAATCACTTTTTGAAAGCATTTTGGATTGTTTAAATAAAGCTTTGTAATGCTGTGTATCTGTCTTTACTTTTATGTTCTTAGCTGCGCAAAGCAGTAATGGACCATGTGTCAGACTCTTTCCTGGAGACCAACGTCCCACTTCTGGTCCTCATTGAAGCGGCCAAGAATGGCAATGAGAAGGAGGTGAAGGAATATGCCCAAGTTTTCCGAGAACATGCCAACAAGCTCATTGAGGTGAGTTTTCTTGTGCAGCTGATTTATTTAGAAAGCTAATGTTCATTGGGAGGTGAGACCCCCTCAGTTAGACATTAAATGAATCGGGGTTTTAATCTGCTTGAATACCCTTGAAGTACAGGTGAGTCTTGTCCTTTTGCAACTAACGTGAGAATAGCAGGATCTGATCAGATCCGCTGGGTTTAACGGTGCCAGTGTGTGTTCATAAAATCATATAGCCTGTTTATGGCAACAAGGCAAAAAAGATCTGATCTCTTGTAACATTCAAACATGAAATGTGATCTTTGTCTTGTGATTTAGTAAAATTTCCATACAAATTCTGCCATAGCAATCTTTACAATAAATTTGATTATTCAAACTGTACAGCTTGACTTCAAGTTTAGCAGTTTGCTGTTAATATTGCGTATATATCTGAATGAAATCATGTGCTATTTTGGGCAGGCATACAGTACATGCCAAATGTGTGTGGCTGGTCAGTTCCGTGAAACAAATCTTGTACCTAGCCAGGGGAGTCAAACTTCATTGCCAAAGGTTAAATGTTGTCTCATGGAAAATGGTTCAATTTTCTCAACTGTTTGTATCCTATTTCCTGTTGACAATAGAAATATAATGAAATGCTATGTACTGGTCAGGAAATGGCTTAATTTACAGCGTGCTGTCATCGTACATAGTCGTGAGGTTGTGGCAGGATGAGTGTAAATTGAGCTTCTGTTCCTCTTCCACCATTGTATTTTTTCCTAGACAATGTTCTTCATTTAAAACATTTTGTAGTGGAGTCTTATGGGTCAGCTCGAAACTGACACCGTCGTTAGCCATCCTCATTACTTGTTCCCTCATGTCTTTCCCCGTGGTCCCAGTAGAAAAATGCCCTTTGTTGACATTTGGGAGTGACCACTCCCCATGGGTGCCTGGCCTTCATTTCAGTGCCAAGACAGGAGTGAAAGCACCAGTTAGAGACTAGAGTGGGACTGGATTAGTCAAAGAGCCCAGAGTTCTGCCCCAGGCAGAGGAATTGGCAGTGGCATTATAGAATGACATTATAGAATGACGAAACAATTGTTGAAAATGCCTCACTGCACTGCATAATTGGAACTGACACCAGATGAAATTGGAACAAGCTAAAAAGATGAAATACAGCTACATAGATGTGATTGTTGCTAAAATAAGAATTAGTGTTTAAATGTATTGCAGTTTTTTCCTGTTTTTAGGGGGTAAACGTGCTATGCTTCTGAAGGACATTCTTTCCTTCATGCATGTACCATATGTCAGTCAGTGTACATTTATTCATAAATGGGTAGTTTGGGCACCTTGGCAGTAAACACAAGCCTGCATGTTTGTAGCAATGCGCTTACCTCACCATACATGTTGACTCAATGTCGGGATGGCTTGGATTTCTATTACTAATCAGATTTAGTACTTGAGTTGATGGTGCATAAATCATCTTTTGGTAACAAATGGATCCCATTGAAATTATTTAGCATTTTAAGCTTGGTTTTAAAGCCTTGCATAATACATGTGGCTTGAGTGCTGTTGGGTTTTAAAATCGTATTATGCTGTTTACTTCAGGTTCATCTAATGAAAGGAGTTTTTAGGATAATTAACTGATGAGATTGATAAAACCACAAGGATGCCATGTATTTTTTGTGAACTATATTGCTAGTGTGAAGCTTTGGCCATATTTTTGTTGCAGCACGCATGAAATGCACTGTTGTGTACTTTTTAAGACTTGCCTTATAAAGAGCAGTATCAAGTTTTTAATTCATAGGGCTCCATTTTGACTGGGGTTTTGTGTTTAATACAAAAGAGGGAGCCCCCTGCCTTTTATTCATCCATTTTCCAACTGCTGGTCAGGGTCATGGGGGGCGTTCTGTGCTTGATGGCTGTGATGGCTCTGCCTTCACAGATGCAAACCATTAAACACATTTTTTAAAAATCAGGTTCAGACATTTTTGCAAGATTTTGGCAATTCCGCAAGATGTTGATTGAGGATATGGGGCAAGCCTGCATGTATGAAAGATGACAGTACCTACAAGTTCATATGGCCATATTCATTAATGAATATGCTTTTAAAATTCACATTAGATTGAGGTTACATTAGATTGAGTGATTGCTTTTGGAGACGGTATTCAATTTTCAGTAAAATGAAAGAGGTAGAATGGAACTCTGGCCAGCCCCATTTCTTTTGTGTAATATTTATGAAATGTACACCAGGGGCAATGGGAAGTGCTGACTGCCTTAAACCCCCTGCCCCACCCCCCCTTGCGTAGTGTATTACTGAAATACTGCTTCCATGTAGTATGCTTCCATGTTCCACTTGAATGGAAATTGCCAGTACGATATTATGTTAAACAGTTGGGCCTTAGCGTATGATGTGAATCTGTAGCTGTTCATTTTTGCCATTAAGTCACTTGGCATATGTGTGTAAATTTGCTTTGGAACATCTGATTTTCCTTGGAAAAGTAGGCTGTCTTCGTGACTTGTACTCTGTAGGCCAGAATTTTGTTACAAGTGCAATATTTTTATGTTTGTGCTATACATGTTTATTTTATTTTTTTTTGCCGATCTGCTTCTTCCCATGTTTAACGCTGGCATTTTTAAAATTTAATTTGATATTGGAAATACATTTGCAATATGTATTGAGTGATAGTTCACATGCACAACACGTATGACCAAAACTGAAGGGTAACTAGTTTTCAGAAAATTAAGCCTTTGGCGTTTCCCCATGATGCCGTGTCATTGTTGCCCATGGTTCCCAGGCATCTGAAATGTCCTGGCAGCGAAAAACCATATGCAAACATATTTGTTTGCTGTATTAGGATCCATTTATATTTTGCACATACAATATTTTACAGTTACTCCTGAATGATTGTCCATTTTGCTCAATGCAATACATCTTCAGCGATAAACGACACAATTTAATTTTGTCCATGGAACACATTTTGACTTATTTACATTTTGTGTTTTGCCAGCATGACGGTTTTAGATAGCAGTTGGTGATCTGTTTTGATTATTATGTTGTGTTAATTAATGCATGTATCTTTGACTAGGAATGTGCATTTGCACTGCTGCTTCCACCAGACCATCATTTCACTGCGTCACCAGAAAATGAGAATTGCGTCCTTTTAGCAGGATAGCATTTGATCCTTTTTGACACTCGTATTGAATGTGTCCAGTGGTGTGAAAGAAGGTGTTGATGAATGGTGTTAACCAACGTTTGATCAACCTAAATGTTTTTTGTATGAAACGTAAAGTTTTTCTATTTCACTTTTCTCTTATACATTTGTCTCTTCATGTGAAGCATTTAGTTGATTAGTTTTTACGCCCAAAAGTGACATTTTCAAAATACTGTCTATGCATGTAAAAGAGTTTGGTAATATTTATACACCGCATTCAAAATTACTATGCAGACACCAGTTTTGATTTATTATAAAAAGTCAACTCTGTTTAGGTTCCTTTTAACTGTCAACAATGCTGTTTGTCATTTTAAACAGATGCCAGCAGTGCCCCATTAAGTTTTTAAATATTCTGAAACATGCACAAAAAGTGTTTTAAATTAGTTTTGGAACAGTGAATGTCATATATGACTCAGAAGAGAAATGTGTTGTATTTGTTGCATAAACATTGTTCTTCAAAAACCTCTTAGGAGATCATACATATTTATGTATAAGCCCTTCCTACTTTAACAGCTTTTTACTTATGTCACTTGCCTAATTATTTGGAACACAGTGTAGTTGGCATATAACCATTTTATTTTATTTTTTAAATAAGGAAGTCTTGGTACTGAATCCTTATTGTAAATATCAATGTCATAAGAATAATATAATAAGGAATATTGAGGTACTTGCTTCACATTTTTCCACTGAGTATCAGCTGTTAAATTTTCAGTAACATAAATTCCTCCTCTCCGAAGCACTGACAGTGGTTACTGTAATAAACTTCAGACATTTAAGAACTGTGAGCTATTGAGAAGGAAAGTTTTTTGAGAATTCAGTATCAAATGGGGCAGCTATTATAGGTCCTGATGTCTAAGAACCCCCTATTTGATTTTTGGATTCTGTAGGTTGCCAATCTGGCTTGCTCCATTTCCAATAACGAGGAAGGAGTGAAGCTTGTCCGTATGGCGGCTTCCCAGCTGGAGACCCTCTGTCCTCAGGTACAAGAACCACGTTTGTCCTTGTTTGTCACCATATTACTCAAATCATCCAGTCTTGTTTAATCACTCACCCATCCTCTGTTTTGTCAACTTGTGTTTTATACACACAAAATTCCTAGTCCCAATTTAGATAAATTACGGCTTTGTGAGGATTTGATTGCCAGACAAGATTATCTGCAGAGAATTTTGGATGGTGATTTAATTGCTTTTAATCTACAATTATTATAGGTTATTAATGCTGCCCTGGCCTTAGCTGCCAAGCCCAACAGCAAAGTAGCTCAAGACAACATGGATCTTTTCAAAGAGCAATGGGAGAAGCAAGTCCGTGTGCTTACTGACGCTGTGGATGACATAACTTCCATCGATGACTTCCTGTGTATTTCTGGTAAGGAAGAGCCTGGTATATTGTCATGAGTGGGCTTCTAAGGACAAATCTCTTGCTCTTGCCCCAGACAGGAATCCGTGGGTAACGTTATTTCGAGCATGGTGCAACATGCATTCCCACCCTGCGCAAATGTTGCAAGTATTTATTTGCATTTTTTCTTTCATTAGAGAGAGATGTTTTTGACCACTGTTCTTAATTTTCCAAAACCAGGGACAAAGTTTAATACGCCGTGACGGAGAAGGATTTCCGGCTTTAATTCTCAGAGTGACTTGGGTTTTTCCGACAGTGCGTGTCCTTGTTTTTAACGTTGTAGGTCAAATACAATCTGTCTTTTTACTAGAAAACCACATTCTGGAGGATGTGAACAAGTGTGTGATTGCTCTGCAAGAAAAGGACGTGGATGGGCTGGATCGTACTGCTGGGGCTATTCGGGGCCGTGCTGCCAGGGTGGTTCATGTGGTCACGTCAGAGATGGACAATTATGAGCCTGGGATCTACACTGAAAAGGTGCTGGAGGCCACCAAGCTTCTGACAGACACAGGTATTTCGTTTAGTTTTCAGCATGACTTGTACTCATTATTTCAATTTCAATTATTTTTTTTTTGATCTGTGTATGTACACGTGTGTGTGGTGTCTGTCATTTGGATGTGTAAATTAAAAATGTTCTCAAGTTTTCTCGATTACATCTAAATGCTTAAACAGCTACCTTTATTATTAAGTTCACTGACTAGGCCGTCGCATTTTTTTGTCGGCCCAAAATCCCTACTTCCTTCATCCCTCTCCTTTGCAACTAGCTCCCCAGCTCAAATGCCCCCTGGGACCTTGTTCGCTTTGAAATTCCAAATGGGCCTGAGTATTAATGGAAATGTGGACCAGACCATTGCTTCATAGTTTTGGGCACAACTGAAGGCTGCTGGGTCCATTTCCAGAGATGTTTCAAAGCTGCTATAGATCAGAGTAAATGAAGCAGCCTTTTCCCAAAATAGTGTGCTGGTATTGTTCTGAATATTGGAGCTCAAGGCTAAAGCTATTGTCAAAACACCATCATTTACCAAGTACAGCATCCTGTATTTTACCAGAAAAAGCTTTTCATATTTTCCCCAACTAGCCTTCCCAAGCGAGTCGTTTGTAGGTCAATCTTTTTCCCATTTCAGTCCTGCTCAAAGGATATTTTGCTCTTTAACCCTGAACATGGTTAAAGATCAGCATCATGTATAATTTTATGTGCTTGATTTGAACTGGACTTTAGAGATATCATTGCAACCTATATCCAGCTGTGCTATTTGACAAAGTCAGAGCTCGGATATTGTGGTGTGTATGTAATGTGATGTGTATGTAAAAACATAAATTTCAATTAAATTTGGCAAACAGAAATATTACATTAACTGTGTGCTACAAGTGCTAGGCATTACATTAAACAGATGGTCTTGAGCTAACACATCTCCTCTGTCCGGTTCGCAGTGATGCCCCGTTTCACGGAGCAGGTAGAGGCTGCGGTGGAAGCCCTGAGTGCGAACCCCACTCAGCCTGTGGATGAGAATGAATTTATCGATGCCTCCCGTCTGGTGTACGACGGTGTCCGTGACATCAGGAAGGCTGTGCTGATGATCAGGGTAAGTCTGTGAAGTTTCATTAAAAGTAGACTCTTCTCTCTCCAACTGCCTGACCTTTCAGTTTATCCTGGCAAACAGTCTTGCTTTATCTACACTTTGCGGATGATTTCATTCTGTCCAAGCCTTAGGTGTGTGTTAGTATGACTTTCAAAAAAAACCAAAAACCTTTTTGGGGAAAGACTGTACCAACCAAATTATATTATATGACTGGGTTAAGTAAGACGAGCTTTGTTTTACTGCAACTTTTATTGCATGGTTTGGTCATTCTTGCTTGCAATATTCTGAATACTTGTTCATAAATATAGATAATCGTGCTGATATATGAATTTGCGCAGGTTTTTTTTGTGTGTGTGTGTCTTTGATCCAGATAATCAGTGTTTTAGGGATAGAAACAGCCATAGCGGCTTGTTTGTTCCTTCACTGAACAAAACTGTAAAAGGGGCTGTGGCATCTTGGCAACGTTTAGTTGGAATTTTGCAGACAGAAAACAGTGGTAGTCATTGAGAACACCACTGGGTTCTCGTGATGTTTGCTACCTGCTGACCCCCAGTTAGGGGTTACCTTTATTGAAAGTGTTAGCACCGGGAATCAGATTTTCTGCAGTTCAATACATGTTGCAGTTTCATCAAAAATTTACTCACCTATTTTTGACACTAGTACATCCTAGTAGATTTCCCTGATAAATCCCTTTTTTTTTTTTTTGCTCTTCAGTGGGCATTTTCTTTGTGTTTTAATTAATAAACTGTGTGTGTTGCCAGCCTACATTTACTGTGGTCTTGTGGACCATCCATCCATCATCTTCCGCTTGGTCCGGGGTCGGGTCGCGGGGGCAGCAGTCTCAGCAGGGAGGCCCAGACTTC
>JAODJX010000002.1:7585413-7597901 GCA_026776945.1 Isichthys henryi
CAGACAACATAGCTCCTGAGATCACTGGAACACGCAAACCCCTCCACCACGATAAGGTGTCGGCTCCAGGAGAGGGGTCTTGTGGACAATGCTAAAAAATATTTTTATAAATATTAACTTGAAGAGAAGAATATGTAAACACTATAAAGTCCAAATATCAGACAGTACAAAAGGACTTGAGCGTGTAGCTGTGTTTATATGCGGAGTGCACTGTGGTGTCTCAAAGCACCACAGACAAACATTCAATGTGCTACCTGTGAATGATTGCTCTGCTATGAGTGCAAGCTGGCAGAGAAATTTAGATACAGTATGTGTAAAGTTCAACTTTAAGTATCAGTCTGAAAATAAAGTGACAGAGCGAGCAATAGTGAGTCTGTCACTCAAGTGGTTGCTGAACGGAACACATTTAATATATAAAACAAACACTTTCACAAAAGGTACAAATTCGTTTTTAGCTTAATTCCATGCTGGTGCAAACAGTTGCTACACCCCCAGACTGACCTTCCTTCATGTTTACATACAAAGTGCACCATGTCAGTATTATTTAACACATTTTATAACACATTGGGTGTACTTCAAGTTATTTTGTTCTTTCTCTTGTCACAAGTATATCACACTTATGTCACATTAGGGTAATTTTAATGGCATACACACAATTTCTTTTAGCACTAAGTTTTGCAACTGAATAGTTATTTATTGCAAATCTATTGGGTGATAGCTGGAAGTCTAGTGTGGTTAATTGTTCAGCTCACCATTATCAGTCCAGATGGAAATTAAACTGCAGCTTTTTGACAGTGTGTCTGAAATGGAGAGAGAAGCAACATGTACTGTAAAATGATATGCAATGGAAGGTACATCCGTATCTAAATGATGAATTCAAGATCATAACAGCTGGTTGCTCTACACGGGGTGCATGTTTGTAGAGGTGTCATGATGCAGAACTTGGAAGACGTTTCCTTGAATGAGTTGACCAAAGAATCTTTCTTTGGATCGATTCCTGGGAATGTAGCTTGAGCCCTCGAAAAGGCACGAAAAAGTCATGGGGATTTTTACTTTGGTTAAAAAAAAAAAGTCTTGTTTGCATTAAGTAATTGATTTCCCTTGTCCTTTTAAAGTGGAGGAGAGGGGAATTTCCTTCCTGGTATAGCCTGTATTCTGTTCAGGTTAATGTAAAACACCACACATACATTTTAAAGGTTGAACCCACAGTTGAGGTTATAATGAGCAAAGCCTGCTCTTCCCCACCCAAAAGCAAGGCTACACATTATTGGCATAATATGGTGCAACATTTGGCTAAGATGTGTACATCATACTAGCAGGCAGTACAGGAGTTGTGTCAAATCAGCCAAGCTGTGCACAGTTCTGAGGAGCAGATCTGGCAGGCTCTTAAAAAGCCCCAACCGAGGTCACTCTTCAATCCAAACGGACAAGTATGTGGCTCTGGCTACTTAAGATGGACAGAGTCTTTAACCTCTATAAGTGAAATGCTCAAGGGCTTTGTCAAACATTCGTATTCTTGTCAGACAGCTCTGTATCCACCTCAGGCTTGTCACTGTTACTGACTTCCAGTTGACAAATGATTTGTATGACAGTCAACCCATAGTGTAGCTCTTAATTTAAGTTGGCTTCATTGCCGCATCCTTACTGTAGCAGATTTTACACAAATGCAGCACTTGCTTTGCACTCACTGAAGTTGTACACTCCACCAATGCTGTCGACAGCTGCCCCTTAAACAAAAGATCAAACTCTGATCACGATTCCCTAAACCAGCTTCATAACAGGATAACAACCCTTTGGGGCCTTCTGACTATACACTGGGGTATTTCTCACTCTCTTAGCATGACGCTTGAAATTTTTACAGTTTAAGTCCTAGGGGCCCCTCTGAAGGGATTATTGGCTTTACTGACTTTATTTGTATTAATTTACTTCATTATACTTTTGTAAAGTGATGTTTAGCCAAGTCAGTTTCTGTCTTAAGCTTTTTTGTTAGTGTCTAAACCTCTTCATAGCAATCCCCTTTTGCTGTCATGTCCAAGATGACCAGTTTTACCATTTTGTGAATGAACAAGAGATTCTCACTTTGCTTGTGATTCCTTTGATAGCTTAATCGTAAGTAAATGATCCTTTGATCATCCTTTTGAAATTTCCCCTTGGACGTGTGTGATTACAGGTATAACTACAGACAAAGTAGTAATGTGCAAATGCCTGTAAGGTAAATTTGCTGATACCTCCCTGGTCCTTATATAGCCGAAATTTTATACCGGTTTGACCTATGAATATCACACAAGAAGGAAAAAATGAAATATTTGGGGTTTCCTGTCTAGTTTATTGGAGTACATCACTTTTTCCAGTGTATGTAGAGGCAGAAAAGCTGCCATCACGTTCAACTAAATATCATTTTGACTTCTGAAGTTCTGAATTTGGCAAGGGTATTTTTGACATGTTTGGGCTAAATTTCATTTTGTGTTTTATATGTGAACATTTTTAACAAAAGGTTAAGATTATTACACATTCTGCATGTTACGTGATTCAAATTCAGTGACACTGGCAGTGCGAATGGAAGGCGGAACAGAATGGCAAATAAAGCTCATGACCTCTAAGTCTCTCTGGGGTCCTTTGCCAAAAATCCTGAAATTGACAATTTTAGATTTCGCTCTGGTTTTCCTTGCTAATTTGAAGCTAATTTGACTCCCTTTCTTCTATGGCAAGGCTTGCCTTGCAAAAGGCTTTGCTTTCCGTAACGAGGCTGAGATTCATGCAAACTTTATTACCAGTTGGTTACGGTATTCTTTATAAAATATTGCACAGCAAGATGTATTTGTTTAGGAAGCCGATAAATAACAGATGTTCTATGCATGCCATAAGAATTCAGCACTGTACTTCTAACAGTCTTAAAATGGCACAATTACACTTCGTTTGGGGGAATCATGTTTTCGACTGTTGCAAAACTCCATAGTCGTGCACAAACAAAAGCACTGAATAAGTTCTGTTAATGGCTCATTTTTGTTGTGCATGCCCCCCCACCTCACCATCATCACATACTACCTTTGTTTGAGAAGTACGCTGTTAAGCCGTCGCTTGGAGGGTAGCCAGACCCTACCTGTGTTCACCATGTGTATGTAGACAAATGATTACCGATTTATTCAATTTTGTTTTGTGAATTCGCTTACCATTTTGCCATCTGCGCCAGTGTTACTGGATTTGGTCCTTCCTGGCAAATATAAATAGTCAATTATTCCCGGGTTGGTTAATTATCTAATGGCATATCTCCCTTGCTCTTTTTCTCCAGACCCCCGAGGAGCTGGACGACTCAGACTTTGAGATGGAAGATATTGATGTGCGCAGCAGGACCAGTGTGCAGACAGAAGATGATCAGCTGATTGCAGGGCAGAGCGCTCGGGTGAGTGAGCATCTCTGACATGCTTTCAGTGCCAACACACTTCAGAACACTTCCTATCCACCCGGTTATGTAACGCCATTATTCAAGTCGCTACTCTTATGAGTTTTTCTTATGTGGCATGGAGCAGATATTACTTATTTTAATTAAATACCACCCCCCCACCCCTTGAGTAGTGTGGATGGCGTGGCCTAGTTTTTTGTCAGCTTAATTTTCAGTACCTTCCTTTCAATAACACACACTAGTCCAGCAATGGCCACAAATACACAATTATACAAGGATCATCACTGTTGGCAGTGACGATAAAGCTCTAGATGATATTCTAATGAAAGCAGAGAGCCTATTCTCAACCAACCAGACAAGTATATATCATCCTCCTTATCCACTCAGAATTGTGTTCTGTTGCCTTGGTGATGCACAAAGGCAGATACACATTGGCCAAAAGGGTACAATAGAGGTCTGTTTAAATAAGGCACAGCAATTTAAATTGATTTCAACATCCAAAGCTAATGTGGCATTTTCATGGAATGAATTGAAACTCCCTTTTTATCTCTGTGCAGAAGGAATCAACTGGAATCGAGTTGTTAGGGATCCTCTCAGAACAAATTAAGCTCTATACATTGTCTTTAAGGGGAGTATGTCATGAATGTAGCCATGTAAATCATCCCATGTGCGTAATTGGAAGAGTATTTTAGTGCTTTGCAGTTTGTAAGTGTGTCCCTGCTATTTCAGCTGCATCTAATTCCCATTTCCAGGAAATGAACTTTTGTTTTACTGTTAAATGGAATAATTCATTTCAGAAAATTACTCTATTTTGAATAGTGATTTTCCTCCATGTCGTTCTTGAAATAGGTTTCCTAGCATGATACACAGTGAGATTTAGCAGGTCGGTCTGTTCTTGGTTTAAAATTTCTAGGCATTCAGTACAGTTGGCAATCTTGCCCATGCAAATTGAATTTTGTCCTATGTCCTTTCTGAGCATAAATGGCAGCTCAGCACACAGGTAGACTGAGCTCTGTTAGCTACGTGTCATATGGTTCTTTTGTATCCTGTGGGTACAGACATATTTAAGCTGCACTTTTAACCAATACTCAATGTGCAGCTTTTGTTTTACAAAAATAACATTTTGGTTATGGGAGGATGTTACTCTGCAATAAAAGTGAAATCGGTGTCAAAAGCAGCACAGGCATGGCAAATGTGATGACTGAAAAGAGCTTGTCATCTTGACCCTTCGCTCTGGATACTGGCAAGGGATTCTGTAGTGAGCAAATGTATAGTATAATACATGTGACAAATGTCTCTTGCTACTACTATGGCAACTGCAGGGTTGGTGTAATCACAATATAAGTAGTGGCTAGGGTGATTTACCTATAAGTAGTTTCTTTGTTGTCAATAGGTTGCTTAAAAATGCACTGGAGAGTAAAAAGCTTCTTCGTTCATTTAGATATCCACTATTTTTAAACCTTTCACACTTAAATTTTTCAGGACGCAACCTACATATTTCTGGAGTTTGTCAGGCCTTCAAAAGATTTTGTATTGCCACCCAAGCTGTACTTGTCAGTCGATTCCTTTATTCAAGGAAAGAGGCAAATCACCCAGTTTGTCCTCCTGGGGCTAGGTATTTCCACCGATTTTCCCGAATCAATTCAGTTCCGATTCACTGGGTCCCAAATCGGTTTGATTTCTGATTCCATTGGGTTTGATTTGATGATAGTTGACACCGAAAAGTTTGGATAAACACGGTAAAAAGACTGGTGGTGTGGCTGTACTTTTTGCCGATTTAGTCTGACATTTATTAAACATAAGGATATGTCATTTTATACAGATGACGAACTTTTTGGGCATCACAGTACACCTCATAAATGTTTTCAGGCTTACTACTAATCTGCTTATCAAATTGTGGGTGTAAATAAACGTCCGGACAAATTTTCACACCCGATATGTAAAGCCCTATAATCACATTTTTGGCACTGATTTGACAACTCATGCCAACATCACCAACTTATTTTACACGCACACACTACTGGTAGATATTCTTTGACTATAGTTTTCAGCTAAATTTAAATGTAGTCTTCTATGTTATATAGATAGCGTATATAGATTTGTTATATAGATTGTGCAAATATTTCAGATAATTGCGGTCTGATACCATGCAGCACTACCTTCAGTGGAGCAGTCTGGCATTTTTTAAAATCTGTTTTGTGGGCCAGATCTCTTTGCACGAGGCTGGCCACGTGAAAATGAGGGGGTTGAAGCTTCACGTATTCATGAGCTGTAGACAAGGCACAAATTAAAAATCGACCCCAGAATTTTATGAATTGATATCGGATGATGTGAATGAAGAATTCAATCTTTTTTTTTTTTTTTTTTTTTTTTTTTTTTTAGAGCACAGTTATATTACCGTAGTTGCTGCCAATAACTCAAAATAACTTTCAAACTGTCATATTGCAGTGACTGACGGAAGCATCAAAACTGTTTTCCCCCCTATTTTTTTCTGTTTTACTGGAAATGTCTTGTAGTGTTATGCTTATCATTCATAGTGCTATTTATCCTCAATAGGCTATTATGGCCCAACTTCCTCAAGAGCAGAAAGCTAAGATTGCAGAACAGGTGGCTAGCTTTCAAGAGGAGAAGAGCAAGCTGGATGCTGAAGTTTCCAAGTGGGACGACAGTGGGAATGACATCATTGTGCTGGCCAAGCAGATGTGCATGATCATGATGGAAATGACAGACTTCACCAGGTGAGTTAGTCTCTCATCATATGCATGTCCTGACAGAATCACTTAATGTTCATTTGTATGACAGCGACTGTGTAACAAACTTTTGCATCAAATTACAATTAGAATTATCTGTCCATGGTGGAATTACAAATGTCTGCTTTATAAAATGTCAGTTTCATTCATTGTTTGCATAATTCCTACCTCTGTCTATGCTATGTCCTGGAGTTTTTCCATAAAGCATTATTTCAGTGCAGGTGGTCTGCATTTCTGTGCAATAAGTGCCAAGAAAAGTATTCTGCATGTATCTCAAACATATATTGTTTCTGTGGTGTGGATTGTTAGTGAACAATTTTAAATGACAAATTTACGCTTCAGTACAAGATTCAAAATACTTCATTTTTAAATGACAACATTACTAGAGATGTCTAGTATTCTAGTTTAATTAAACTGGTAAAGAGGCTGTTCATATTCTATCAGGTTTTCATAAATGTTGAGATGTAAAATAGCATATGCTTGGTCAATTTGGCATATTTTAATAAGTCTAGTCTCTAGGGTAAAGGTGCCACCTTGGACCTCTCAGTTGACTGGATATTTAGTTTGTCATAGCAGTGCTTGTGATAACAAAGGTAGGGTTCAGTCATAACCTTGCTTTCAATATCTTGATGTGCCCACGTTAGTTTTAAAATGCTCATCAAAAACTCAGAAGGAAAGTCTCTATTTCATGTCGCACTTGGAGCGGAGATGGCAGAACACATGTTCATCGGCTGCTCTGAAATGCCAGTCTGCCTTTAATTTAAAATTTTGTTAGATAGATTGGCACTTTTAGGACCTTCCATCTTCTGCACAGGGCTGTCACTTTAGTTTAGCTATTAATGGATTCAGATCTTTCTTACTCGTTCATGTCTCTGCAAATGGTTCTACAATACTAAGAACGGGAATGAGTATGCTGTAGATGATCAAAATTAATACATTCACTGTCCACTTGATTCTGCTCGTTCAGAGTGCGCTCTGCATTCCCCTGAAGGTTCAAGGCAAAGTAATTGCGAAGCAGCTTTCCTCTAGACCTATTGTACTGCATCTTAATATCATGCAGATAAATGCAAATAAGGCTGGCTCTTAAAGCTATGCTGAGGATTTTAATTAAAATGCCTATCAGCAGTATTTATGCTGGCCCCTCATTGGAGGTTTTGCTGAAAGACTTGGGGGAAGAATTGTGGAGTTACTCTACTTTTTATGTGTATGTTGACGCATCTATAGCAGTGTAGGGCCATCTCACAATGTGAAAACCCTTCTCAGATTACTTGGAAATCCGTAAATGTCAGAAGGCGGAAATCCATAATGAGAGGAAAGAGAGTTTAGTATCAAATGAATTCGCTCTCTTGTTTCTGAAAGCAGGTGGTTTGTGAAAGATAGGTCTTTTGGCAGTCCTAGGAGAGTCAAATGTTCCACGTGCTATTACAGTCCCTCAACCTTGATGTCCAGCACAATTCCCTGAAGGTGAATGCAGCGCAAAGAAATTGTGCCTGTATCCTTAGGGATTAATAGCCGACAACCCTGCTGCCATCAGTTAATGTATTTTAGAGCCACCTGACCCCCTATCGCCCCCTCAGCTATATGAATATGACAAGCATATTGTGAAGCATATTCTGAGAAATTCAGAATTACTTTTGTTAGTACAAATAAACAAACTTTAAAAGCTGTGCAGGTATATATATGTATACTTTTAATGAAATGTCGTAATACTCCTGTTATATAATTCGTCACAGGTGATGGGCAGATAAGAGTAAAATGAATGCAATCTGGTGTCAGGCTCTTGGGTGGGTATAGCCTGTGATCCCTTTCTGTGATCACGTTGAATTGAAAACGGTTTCAACAACATTGATGGGAACAGTAGCACTGCTGATTGTTAGTGTTTACAGTGCTACCTTCTACCTTAGCTTCCCTCTCAAAGCCTTGACTTCTAGTGTCTGACTCTCTGGGGGGTGGGGGGGGGGAGTGGAGAATTCCATCTGTCATGCTTTGGATGGCTCCATTTAGCCTGGAGAGAGCAGCTTTGAATCCAGGTTGTGCCACTTGCCAACTGTGCTCCAGAGTCCCTTGTGGGGACACAAAACTGGCAAAGGACTTCCCCGCTTTGGCTGTAGGGGTAGGGAAGGCCGGGCCTGAATCATACTGTAGGCCCAAGGAGCACTGGGCTCCGGAACTGACCAGACAGCTGGGATAGAGTGGGTGGTGTCTGCTCAATGCCTTCACCATCCGGTTTGGTTCACACAAAGCGATGATATTCCTGTAATAAATTTTACCCCCCCCCCCCACTCCTGAGTTCAGAGGGGAGTCTGGGCCTCTGGGTTGGCATATGATGAAATCTAATTCTGAGAGATTTGTATTTAAATCGCTTGTTCTGAAGGGTAAAATTACACAGTGGCAGTGTTGTGGCAGTAGCTTGACCAGATAGTATTCTGTAATAAATGACTTAGTGTTGATACTGAACTGCCGCAGGCTTGTCACTGATCCTGTTTTTAAGTGCCAAATATGCCTGAAATTACCCCAGTGTTGTGAAAAGGAATGTAAATATGCTAAAACACAAGAGCAGTAAATAACATAAAGACCTTATCTTAGGGGAAAAGGGCCTCTGAAGAACACATCTGATGTAATTAGTGCTGCCAAGAAGATCGCAGAGGCTGGATCAAGAATGGACAAGCTGGGTCGTGCCATTGCTGATCAGGTACCTGGTGTTTTCCCTTCGCTAAAAGCTGTGTGCTTTATTAATGTCCTTGTTTAAGAACCACTACACTTTCTTCCTCTTGTGTGTATTTCACATATGCTGTGGCCGACCTGGTCTGCTGTGCTGAGGTTATCACCGCTAAATGTTGGTTGATGTAGCAAAGGTCAGGGACATGGAGTGTCGGTCTGGTGCTGGCTGGTTTTCCGCCCACCTTCCGTAGGTTTGCGGGCTGTTTGTTGAGGATGCAAGTATGAGGAACCCTGTATGAACTGCAGTACTACTGGTCAAATAACCAAGTAAATGTTATCTGTGGTTTTGTTTAAATAATTGGCTCTGTTGTGCTTGGAATTGGATGGGCCAATGTACCCATGTAGCATTGCCCAACCTTACCTCAGCAAGCTTAAACATTTGCAGTGTACTTGTATTCTGTTTTTGATGTGTTATGGCTTGGATATGGTTGACAAGAATCCAGTACCTCTAGTTTGGATCTAACTTAAAACCGAAGAGTTGAGAATGACCTTACTATTTTGATTTGAAGTTACTTGTATGTTGTGAAAAATGTTAGCAGTATCATGCATAAAAAAATGCTTGAGCGCGAGCAAAGGCTGAAGCTGACATGGTTCTATTTAATTTAAATGAGTTCTTTTCGGCCTTTGTACAGGTTCAAGAAACTCTAGAATTACCAGTATTATGACAGGTTCTGAGCTCAGAAGTTATATTAGTTGCCTAGTTTCACTAAAGATATGAGGAACTGGGGAGGAGAACAGACAAGGCAAAATCTCGGTGGAATTCAGTTCATTAAGAGTGATTCGTCTTTAATTAGTAGCTTAATTACTTCCTGGCAGACTTTTTATAACGTGGGTTTATTTATAGCTCTATACCTGCAGCACTAAGCTTAGCAGTCGGCAGGTAGAAAGTTAAGATACACCATAGATATTTCCTGTTCATGTATGTCTATGAAATGTCATGGTGTCGCGTAGGGAGGGGGGGAGATTAGGATTGTACTTCAGTAAGGATCTTTTTTTTTAATTGGCCGTATTGTAGAGGGGCATGAAACATGCAGGGTAATACTTTAAAATATCTTTGAAAATGATGTCATTAAAGATGTAGGTCAGTGCTACACAAACGTCTGCACTGCAGTTTATTAACAATTTATGAGCAGCCCCCACAGGGCGCCATATTAGAATAACGTCTGAAGCAGCTCGTAGTTGACAGTGGTGTATTGTAGGCCTAACTTTTTTAATGTAAATATAAGTGCAGCTACATCCCCTTTACAATTTATCTCTCTCTCTACGTGGAACTTTGGCTACTTAAAATGTGAGCTGTGAATCAGACTCTGCCCTCAAGAGGCACGCCTACATGCACGGTATACTTTTAAATTTGCTTTCAATCAGTGTAAATTTATAGGCAATTCATAAACTCTGCTGGTGGTCTGAGTCTAATCCCAGGTCCAGTCTGCTTTTTTTGTAGGAAGGGTTGTAAATTTCGTACCGCAGGGGAGTGTAAAGAAAATCAAGAACTGATCCATGGCCTCTCAGTTTAGCCATATGACAGATAAAGCCAGCTGCTCCTTTAATCTCATCAGTGCGAGACATTCCTGATTTCTTGAATAAGCAGTTTATAGCTGTGGTTCTTTGTCTGTCTCATTATGATAATGTTAAGCCTGAAGTTCCAGGTCATTCCACGCATGGTATCATTGCTTAGCAGAAAGATTTCTCTGATCTGAGTAAACAGTCATTAAATGTAGTATTTTGGTTCGGTTTTGCATTCTTCTGTGGATTAAAGCTAGTTATGTTAACTCTTCATGCAGTGTTTAAATGTTAATGAACCATTTATGCAAAATTCAATATTCATTATTTCCATCCAATTCCTGCATAAAATTACTCATTTTAAATCCATTTAACCGTGCTTTAATTTCAATTAAAGCACACAGCTGCCCCATCAACCACAGCAACTTTACTAGCAGTTTAGCAGTATTCATTATATTGTATGCAATAAAGGCATTACATCAAGTTCATAAAATGAATTTGGAAAGGACTAGCTTCAAATTTGGATTTATGATCAGTTTTTAAAAAATTCCTGAATTTCAAGTCATCTTGGTGTCTCAGTGAAAGTTAAGTTCCAGGCTTCATAAATTCGCCAAGGCTGTAGTGGGACGATAGGCCTGTACATTCATGGCTGCTTTGCTCGCTGCCTCCTTTTGGTCATTTCCAACAGAAGAAGGTCATAGCTGAGCACAGGGATAGACATGGATTGACTGCTAGACTGTGAGCTTCGTCCAGTGGCTTAGCTTCCCAGAACCCTTCAGTGCCATCAAAACTGCAGCCACTGAACTGATCTGACGTTCAGTCTCACTTTCCCTGCCACCATTTGTGAACAGAATCTCAAGGTACTTAAACTCTTTCTTTAAGAGTGGGCTCGCCCCCGTTGCCTGAAAGCCCCGAGAGCACCATGGTCTCAGTTTTGGCTCTGCTTATGCGCTGCTGCTTCACACATGGCATTGAAGCACTGAAGTGTATTCTACGGGTCTGAGTCAGATGAGGCCAAATCATGACATCTGTAAATAGCAGGGCTGCTGCTTGTAGCCCCCCGTACCGGGCAGGCTTCCAGTCTCGGCTGTGCCTCGAAATCCCATCCATGAAAATCTGACACAGGAGTGGGGAGCAAATGAATCCTTGACTCAGGCTAATACACTAAATGACTCTGATTTTTGTGCCCTGGGTGAGGACAACTCACTACTTTTTGCATGGGCCGAATATCATGCGGGAGCAGCATGGTACCATATCCCTGCAGCATCTTAGTGTGCTGTTGGTCTTCCCCATGTCCACAGAATACATATTGCATATTCCCATTAACTCTTTCACAACTGTGTGTGAGTGAGGGCGCTTACTGCACTTTATAACTTAAAATTTGGTGATCAGTGGTCATTGTTGATGCACCACAGCACAGCGAAATGTATCCTCTGCATTTAACCCTTATGTAACAATGTGACATAGCTGGGGGCAGCTAATGCAGCACCCAGGGAGCAGTGACTGGGGGGGTACCTTGCTCAGGGTACCTCAGTGGTGCCTTGCTGGTCGTTAGTTCGAAACGGCAATCTTTCAGTTACAAGTGTGCTTCCCTAACCATTAAGTCACCACTACCCAGGTTGGAATTTACATTACCACTGAATCTGAGGTTCAGCCATCAGATGAAGTCTCCTCTCCCATATATGGTGGTGGTACCTTTTTCAGGGTGCATGACAATTGTGGACTTACACCGATTCCCCTTTTTACAATGCAGGCCACCTCTCCTGTGTCCTAGTCCAGAAGTTCTTTACTTCCATGTGATATTGAGGGAGAGCACTGGCCACCTTACCACAACGATATACAGAGCTGTCAACATCTATGCCGCCACAGGGGCCTCTGACTACCGCAGCCACTTAACCTGCAGTTTCCAGCAGTGCCACTGGTTTGAGGAGTTCTTCAAAGTGATCCTTCCACTGCTTTCACCCAAAGCTGATCAGCATTTTTGGGGGGGGGGGGGGGGGGGGGGGGGGGGCGGGCGGGGGGGGGGGGGGGCGGGCGGGCGGGGGGGGGGGGGGGGGGGGGGGGGGGGGGGGGGGGCGTGGGGGGGGGGGGGGGGGGGGGGGGGGGGGGGGGGGGGG
>JAODJX010000002.1:7626318-7645720 GCA_026776945.1 Isichthys henryi
CCTCCACATCATTGCATTCAGTTTTTATTCACGATTTGTATAGTGTCCCAACTTTTTTGGAATCCGGTTTGTAGTAAACATCCAATTCCCTCTTTTTTCTTAAATAGTAAAAGTTATTAGTTCTGATAAATTTGACTGCAGAAGATAGAAAAGGTATTTTATATACCAAGTTAATCAGCTTTAATTGCAAATTATTTGTTATACTATATGTTTCCCACCCTGCTTAAACCAAATGCATTTTTGTTTTCGTGGTTAGATGTTATTAAGTGCTTGAACTGTTTTTCTTCCCCTATACAACCGACACTAACTTCATCATTGATTAATTCATTGAACTAATACACAAGTAGCGGTAAGCTGTAGTTTTTTTTTTTTACTTGAGCAAACCTACTTGTTGCTTCGTTAGAATCATAATTATCAGTATCTAGCAGGTAGATAATGTTATTATTCCCAACAGTAATGGCAACATTGCAAAAGTTTAAGTTAACAGTGGGCCCAATGATTTCCTGCTAAGCAAATACTAATTTGGTCGTAAGACTTAGTTTGTGATTGATTAATACCTTAAGCAAGAGTTGGTTCATGATTAATTAAGCACAATATTATTTGTGATTCCTCAAGAAATGTATGAACCATTTCAGTGCTTTCACCAAAGAGATGAAATAAAATTGAATTACACCTGAACTCTTCCCCTTAACTAAAGGATTAGTCAAATTGTCATATATTTCCGTGAGTCGTGATGTGTACAAGCAGCAATTTACTGCATTTTGTTGTTCTTTTATTTTCAGGGTTTCCTCTTACTGCTGAGAAAATGTCACATTAGAAATTCATTTCACATAAATCCAGACTGCAGGATCCCTCCAAAATTAATTTCAGAGCAGATTGGTGACAATGCAGTTTCACTAATAGCTAAAAAACTTCTGGTTAAGTCTGAGTGCAAAGGAAGCAGTGTACTATTACAAGAACCTTGAATTGCTTCTTTAAAAAGTTTTAAAAAGGGATAAAAAAAATAAAAAATCTTTGCAAAGGATCCAGTAAGCGAAAAAAAAATGCCATTGCTGAACTGGACAAAGAACAACTTCTTATCAGTTTAGCTAAGAAGCCAAGAATATAAGAATATATATATATATATACACACACACACACACACACACATACAGCAAATATTACAGCAATATTTCTTGACATTGCCATTATTTGTTATTAATGACACTAAAAAGAGCACCAAGCAGAACGAAGGAAGAAAATCATTAAAGCTTCAGAGATTGAATATGCATTAAATGTAATGGATGAGATTAGCATGCTATCTGTTATATTTGCAGAAAGAATAGCTACAGCCAGGAAATTAAAATCTGTCAGATGTTTATTTTTTGAGGAGGAAATGACTAGATCCTACAGAAGCTATACTTCAATTTCTTAGACTATCATCAAGCATATGTGACTCTTATAGGAAACTGTAATGAACTAAAAAGTGGAAGCGTAAGTTCAGAGTAAGCAGGTTTAATGATTCACATCAAGGAATGTCCAGTAACAAAAACGTCACCATTTTAACAACAAACAGGCACAATGCTTCACAAAGGCGTTAATTCAGAAAGGTTCCTGTACACATCAGGGAATGTGATACTATTGTGTCTAGTATTCCGGCAAGGTGGGTGAGGCCTCATTGGCCGTGGTTTCTGGGGCTGGTGATTGGAGGACGGTATTAGTATCAAAGATATTTAAAATGTGTAGAGAGAGAACTGAAGAGACATTTCAAAGAAGAACTGATTTGAAAACAAAGAATGACGAGATGTCAAAGTTGTCTGGCATGTACAAGGTGACTTTAGATGTTATGTTTTTGGCAAAGGACCCTCAATAATGACAAATGAAGGGCCACTATACCCAGTCCCTCAAAACCTTACCAGCAAAACTACAGAGGTCATACATATTTTTCCCTCTGAATAGCTGATGCAAGTTTACACAGTTTTATGACAGATGATCACACCAGGGATGAATCCGACAATGCATACGTTAAACACACTTTGGGCATTTGCAGAGTAGAAACCCAGGGCACTGATTGGTTGAGTAGGGCAGAATGCAGAACGTGGTTAGGTGCCAGTGTATAGATTTATCATTCTTCTTCTTCTAATTACAATAACATAATTGTTATTACAAATAAGAAAATAATAAATACTACTAATAATTTACTTTTATACAGCTTGCTTGGTTGTCCTAAATATTTAAAGTACTTTTCCACACCTACAGATCTGGCTAGGTGAAGCTGGAAAATCAATGAAACATATCTTACCAGTATATCCTTACCAGGGCTGCCAGCTCTCACACATCTGGTGTGTCACGCTTTCAGAGTCTCACACTTACCTAAGAAATCTTACAGCAAATATATACAGTATTATTCCATTATACACCTAAACTTAACTACATCAAAAGCACTTGGGTAGTTTGCAAACCATGTATAATATTTACAAGGTAATAAAACCGTTACATACATGTGCATGTGTGTGCAGACTCGTCTCGAACTGAAAATCTCACGCCAGCCAGCTGACCAAAGTTGGCAACCATGCCTTACGACCAGGAAATTTGGTTTCCCAAAGTCCTGGAATTCTGTCATCTACTGCCAGGAGGTCACGGCAGTCTCTAGAGTAGCATCACTACATAATCCGTCTTTATCCATGGAGCCTAGGCTCTGAAAACGTACAGTTAGATCCATAAATATTTGGACACTGATGCAATTTTTGTAATTTTCTCTCTGTATACCACTACAATGCATTTGAAATTAAGCAATCAAGATGTGAGGGCAGTATAGATTTTCAGCTTAATTTAGGAGGTTTATCAAAGGTATTAAATTAAGATGTCAGAAATTACAGGCATTTTTCCCAAAAGTAATTGGACAAAGTAATATAATATAAAATATATGCATTGTTTTAATAGTTGGATGAAAACCCTTTGCAGTCAATGACTGCCTGAAGTCTAGAAGCCACGAATAAAAGTCGAGCTTTTTTCCCTTTAGATGCTTTGCCAGACCTTCACTGCTGTTGCCTTCAGTTGCTGCTTGTTTGTTGTTCTTTCCACTTTGGCTTCAGTAACTGAAATGCAGGCTTTTTTTGTTGGGCTGAGATCAGGCGAATGACTTGGCCATTGAAGAATATGCCATTTCTGTACATTGAGAAACTCTCGGGTTGCTTTTGCAGTGTGTTTTGGGTCATTATCCAGTAGCACTGTAAAGTACCTTCCTATCAGTTTTGCAGCATTTGGCTGAATCTGAGCAGAGAGTACAGCATTATGCGCTTTGGAATTCATTCTGCTGCTTCTGTCAGCAGTCACATCATCAATAAACACCAGTGACCCAGATCCATCATCAGCCATACTTGCCCATAGCATAACACTGCCTCCACCATGTTTGTCAGATGATGGTGGTATTCCGATCACGAGCTGTATCTCTCTTTCACCATAATATTCTCTTTCCTTCAGTCTGGTACAAGTAGATCTTGGTTTCATCTTTACAAAGAACCTTATTCCAGAATTTGGCAGCGTTTTAAAGATGTTTTCTGGCAAAGTCTAACCCGGCCTTCCTGTTCTTCAGTGTTACCAGCTTGCATCTAGAGGTAAACCCTCTGTATTTACATTCACAAAGACGTCTCTTGATTGTGGACTTTGACAGTGATATGCCTACCTCCTCAAGAGTGCTCTTGACCTGGATAAATGTTGTGAAGGGGTATTGCTAAGCTCACTCTTTCATTATAAGAATATACCGAATTGTTGATTTCGGCCCTCTTCAGGTTTTAGCTCACTCTCTGATGTTGAGTTCCAGTGAATAGCTACCAAATGCAAATTCAGCGCTGGGAGTCACCTCCAGACCTTTTATCTACTTATTCTGTCATGGAGTAACATGGGAACAGCCAACACCTGGTGTCAGTCACATGCCCAATTACCTTCGAGCTTTTGAAAATGGAGGGACATCACATCTTGATTGTTTCATTTCAGATCCATTGTGATGGTATACAGAGAGGAGATTGCAAAAATTGCAAAAATGTCCAAATACTTATGGACCTAACTGTAAATATAGCATGTAATTAAAATCCGTCCTTCATCATTGAGGAACTTTTCTATCCTTTTAAAAAAAACATCAATGACCGTGAAACACTTTTATTACCTATTGACTGAGACTATTCATTGAAAAAATTATCATGGGCAGCTCGCTATGCAATCAATAGTGGTGAAAGTAATAGATTCAAACTGTTACGTCACTTCAGTAAACAATGTGAGATGCATTAATGAAAAGTTTAACATGCAAGTCTTTTCTCCTCTGGCATTGGTAGTCATTATATGCTATTTCAACTGCTAGGTATAGGTATTCAGATTTTGGTCAAAAAAAGCAATAATTAATGCCTTGGTTATTTTGATGAGCATTTTCTCTTATTTCCAGTCAAATGAAAAGTTGAGTGTTTGATCTAGATCTGTTAAATAATATCATGCAGTTAGTTTACATGGTAAACTAAAATGTTTCACATAAACAAGACACTTACTGTAGCCACACTAGGGGCAATTTAGAGGTGTTAATTAGCTTAACTCCACAGACAGAGAAGAGGCAACAATGCTGCAGTGGTGTGCCACCCAAAACATTAAATAATGTTCAAAATTATATATAATATTATGCAGTGATGTTGCGCAAATTATGTTTTTTTTCTGTTATATATTCCTCTGAGGTTACAATTATTAGTGTCTCATCACATCTTGCATAAATTCATTCATCACTGGCTTCTGTTCTGTATTGGAGCACAAAAAAGTCTCAACATCTTTGGTGTGCAAGTTTAATGAAATCTGTATTGTCATAATAATCTGAGTTACTGTTCAGTAGAGATAACACTAGTTTACATGAAATTCAGCCATGCTTGCTCCACTAGAGTGGCAAAATCACAGTTAATGATATATGTCACTTCCTCTTAACATTTATAGCAATACCACTTTGTGCATTTATGGTGCTGAGACACATTCTGGTTGCACCCTCTCTAATTAGACTCCAAGGTGGCAAAATCATCCTGACACACTGAAGCTATTTCCTAGTTGCAGTGTACAGTATGTAACAGTTTCAAGGTCAGGAGGGAATTCTGTTATTTGTTACTCTCTGACAAATAATCAAAAATCCGTATTTTCTATATTTTGACATTTTTTTCAGGAACTGCTTTACTTAACAGCCTTTAGACAGTTCTTTAGACCGTTCCTTTTCAAGGCATTATAACTAATATTTATGATATTTGTGCGACTAAAAGTAAAACGCATAATGTATCTTTATCCTACTGTGCAAATTATTCAATTATACATAGAAATATGCATCATTAACAGAAAAGTTATAAGTATTTTGGCAAATGTTAGGGATGCCCCTGCTGGAAACTACTTCATATCTTCATATCTAGATTTTTAAATTGAGTTTAATAAGTTATTCCTGGTGAATACACAAATCTCAGCAATTTATGCAATCGAAACCTTGGCAATCTGCAAAAGTAATGCGAAAGTAACATGCAAATTCTTCCATGTTTTTTGTGGACATTTCTAATATTATTACAATTATCCCTTATCATTTACATCACAATTCTGTAAGCCAAAAATGGAAAGAAAGACAAAAATAACCAAACACATTTCACGGTCCATCAAAAACATATTATGTTCAGTGGCATTTACCATAACTAGAATAATCACAGATTATTGTTTTGTCATTTTATGAGTTTTTAAGCATAAAAGAGGAAAACTACAGATGAATAGCAGGCCCAAACCAAAGGACATGCAGTTCAACTGAAGCCAGGGGGCGCCCTGCAAAGAAACAGAAATGCTGCTTAAATCTTTGCATACGTACAGTAACAGACTTATAGCCAGTGGTCGGGATGTAATCATACCTCAGTGGGGATTGTGGGGGACCTTCACAATTAAATCAGACTGGGGGGATTGAGTTGTATTTTGGACATTAGACAATCGTGCCGTCGGTACATTTATCTTTACGTGAGTGAAATTACATTGAACAATTCAGGGGTACGAGAGAGGAATGTATATTTTCAAAGGGAATGTTATTCATCAGTTTTTCCCACTGGGGGAGCAGGGAAGGAGGATAACTGCAACCCTACTTATAACACAAAACTGTCTCTATGGGGGCAGTGTGTGGCTCAGTGGGCTAAGCCTGTCTGCCTGTGATTGGAAGGTCACTGGTTTGAGCCTGGTCTCACCAGTACAGTCACACGTCCGTGGGCCTTGATCAAGGCCCTTAACCCCCAGCTCCATGGGTGCCGCTGCAGGTGGCTGCCCTTCACTGCCAAGCTTACTTTCACCTACATGCCTCATGGAGAGCAAGAAGTGGTAGGGAAAAAAAAGAGAATTTCTCCATAGGCATCAATAAAATGTCATTGCTTATTTATTTATGATATCTGGGACCATGATGGCAGAATGAATAACAGAAGAGGGACACATCACAATTCAGTTATTTGTCACCTGATACTGCTTAGCAGCAAAACTGATAATTGACCATGGCAAGCTAGGAGCTGACACTGCTGCCATATATTATCAGATATTAACATTTATTTGTGGAGGGTATTTTTCCTCGACTTACACTCTATCCTTTGTTTTCTTCTCATATTTAGTAAGATTCGATGTAAGTTTTCAGGAGCACTCAGACTAAATGCTAATAGATACATTATCCCTGCACCCTCCTTGCACTGCAGATACTCAAAGGCTAAACTTGCTACTTGGAGACATCAGCAAAGCTGTAGGCTGGAGGAGGCAGGATGCACAAACATGGGGGAAGATGCAATCAGCACAGACAGAGAGCAGAGCTGGGATTCAACCCCCCAGCCCTGAACACATGAGGCAGAAATGCATTCCATCACTATCCTAGTGTGAAGGGCTGATGCATAATTCTATATTTAATGATCCATTCTATTTACATTTTTAAATGATTACATTTTTGGACTTTAACTCTGTCCTTACTGCCAACTTTGCTCTAAACAAATCTTAAACTACTGTTTCTACCTAACCATAAATCAAATAACTATAACTTCCGGGGCAATTATTTCTCTTTTATTAACAGAAGAGCTCAACTATCAGCATATTTAGGGAATTTCTATAATTATTCAGTGAGGTACCACTTCAAAGTTCCTGACTTCATATTAGGTATTTTTTTGCATGTTTTTATGGTAACATGCATAAATCACAACATGGTGAAATGCGATCTGCAGTTACAGAGCATCCTAACAAGTACTCGCTTCGGTCCTCATTTTATAGTCATTTTTGTCTTATTTATTTTCACAAAATTCTCCAAAAGTGCTTACATGTACAAGATTGTCTGATTATTAACTTTTCGCTCATGACAAAGGAATGAAAATAGTATTAGAGGAAAAAACCCAGCAAAACGATTATGTCTTTGCTTACACCTAATATTATAAACTAGCAATAAAATAAACAGAAACTGAATGGATGCACACAAATTCACAAGCACACGCCTGCTGTATATTACAGTGTAGCAGGAATAAACTGATATTTTTCACCTCACAAATTTCTACGGGTCACCAGAACGGAAGCTGCTTAGCGTACTGGCACGCTTACAACACAGAGTACAAATTATCATCCGTGCACTTTTTATGAGACACTATACTATATTAACCAGGTAAGGGCAATTTAGAGAATCCAGAATGTCTGGTTTGGAGAGGTAGCCCTTCAGCGACTTAAGGACCACACTGCAACCATTGGGATCATCTAAATTCTAAGCCTTCTATTGTTGCCAGATGACCAGGTTGTTTCCCCACGTAGCCCATGATTCACACAAAGGAATGATGACAGCAGTGAAAATAACCTCTTCTTAGTCATTCATAATAATAAACCACTCACATCACCAATATACCTGGACTCACCTATTGCCTACATGATTTTAATTGGGTGACTGATGTAAATCTATTGTAAAAAGAGGCGGGCGATTGAGTGTACAGTGATTAATGTTTGTCCTTTATGCGGTGGGGGGCAATGTCATGGTGATCTCAAAATCAGTTTGCCAGATGTCCGATGCACAAATAGCATCTTATGGACACTCTGCTGTGGTTACACCTCCTCTATATGCTTCTGAGTTCTGCTATCATCATATCAATGGAATGGGATGATGGGGAAATATGGTCTCTTCCTTACAAATGGATCAAATCATTTCCTGAACTGACACACTTTGTTCATGAGTCATGATTTTCCATCCAGACAGAATACATCCATTACAAGGTTACAGTATATCCTAAAGATCGAGCTCTCCATAAGATGGAACAAGGTTTGATTCGCGAGTCAAAGCTTCACTTTTCACAATGGCTGAAACTGCCACAGAAATCACTGCCTTAGCTCCGTTCTCCTGCAGGTACCATGTTCCAGCTCTGAAGGTTTTTGCTGCATACCCTGGTTCCTCCAGCTACATGTTCCAACACCGAGGACTTCTGCTGCACTCACTGGTTCCTCCAGCTGCATGGTTCAGCTCTGAGGACCTTTGCCGCGCTTCACTCCTCTCCTCACTAGGTGTTCCAGTCTGGGGAACACACCTGCCTTCAGCTACATGTTTCAGCACTGAGGACTTTTGCTGCACTCACTGGTTCCTCCAGGTGCATGGTTCAGCTCTGAGGACCTTTGCCGCGCTTCGCTCCTCTTCTCACTACGTGTTCCAGTCCAAGGATCAAACCTGCCTCTAGCTGCCTGTTCCAGCTCTGAGGTATATACAGCTGGCTGCTTTCCACTAAAAGTTGCAGCAGATAGTGGAATTGTCTCTTGTGGTAGATCATTTATCCCAGAGCGCAATGTAAATATAGCAAAGCAAACCTCTTCTCAGGAGACCTTGGCCTTCACTATATGCATTGCTACTAGTATCTGCAGTGTTTCATACATACTGATATGGTCTTTTGATAGGACCCTAATTTAACCTCATCCTAGTAAAAGGTTAGCCTGCGATTTGCGACACCCATCTTAAAGTATCTGCTTCATTTCTAACCCTAAATTTGCTTTGTTTACCTGATTGCTCTTGTTTAGGCATATTTGAATTAACACATATTTCTTGCTAGATTGTCTATACTGTATATTATCTATACTGTAGTTCACAACATATCCATTCATTCACCAGCAGTCATTAGTATCTCTTCATTGTTGATGTCGTTAAAACCCATGTGTATTACAGATATGTTGTCCTTTTGTTGATAAACAAAAGCTCTAAAGGTTATTCAAAATCTCATGCTTATAGAATTTAACTCCTTCAAACTAAAATTGGAGCTCATCCAATTAAATCTAATTGACAATACATCCTCTAGATCAGTGTTTCCTAACCCAGTCCTCGGGGACAGTCTGTGTTTTCGCTCCTGCCGAGCTCCGTGTCAGACAGTCCACATTTGTGCTCCCTTCCAGCTCCCAGTAGGAACAAAAATGTGGACCGTCTGCAAGTCTGTGAGGATCGGATTGGGAAACGCTACTCTAGATCATCTTTACTGTTAAGGTAAAATTCCACAGCAGGCACCCGAGATAAAAAGGAGAAACTCACCAGTACCTTAAGTGGCACTGCTCTATACTGTATGTATGAGTTAATGCATTACAAGGACCTACTGATTACCAAATGAAATATGTGACCTTTCCAGACACCATGAATGTGCAGTAATTCTTAGGAAAAGTATGTTGTAAACTTCAAGGATACAGAATGAATAAATACATCATTTTTGTCAGTAAATGTCTTCAAACCCATTTTAAAATGTGAAATGTCAAATGAAACACGTTAAATATAATATAGATGTAAGCACTGCATACAATTTAGTTACATTCTAACAAATAAAAGTATAATTACTGAGTTTGATTTATTTCACTTTTTCTGATAACTTTCATTTTTCCATGGTCCATAAACATAAAATAAAAATTTAATGAATCATCATGCAAAAAAATTCCTATTGCGGTTCTGGAAAAAAAATAGATGATAAATTATCATACATATAAATGCAGGTTATGTAATAAAAGATATTTACATCCTAATGAATAAACTATTTTCGAATATTCTTATGTGTGCTATGGCATATAATTATGTAATCATCTTGGACTATAATAGACGGCAAGCGTGGCAGCCATTACATTTTTACGTGCCTTTCCGTAGAACAGAATGATGATTGACATGAGCTGCACCTGTTCGATGTGAGAAGTTGGCATTTCAAGGAAGTTTAAGCTTTTAATATATCAGAGAATGATTACACAGCCCTGGTTTCCGAAAGGACATGATTTGGAATTTAGCCAGAGAAATGACGTTACCCTACGTGCTCAGTACACTCCGTGACCTGCAGCTGTTTGGGTTCCGTCCTTTGGTTCCTAGGTGATCCACATTTTGTAGCAGTCAGCCTGTACTCTTGTATAATCCTCAGGCAGTCTATTACCACTGGGGCATAAGTGTAAGTGACTGATGGGTGACTGTTTTTCGGCTTGAAAGGCTGGTTGTAAAAGCAAGGCATGAACTGGAAAAATGACAAAAGGAAAAGGTGCAGCAGGAAGCTAGGAAATCGGTCTGTGCCATGTGGCTTTATGGAAGAGAGGGGAGAGGCAGACACCACAGTCACAGGCCTTAGCAGGTAGCAGGACTGCGAATAGAAATACAAGCAAAACTGCTAATTACTGAAGCTTCAACTGATTTCCCTGGTTGCTGAAAAACCCTTTGAGAAGCATGACTATCTCACTCCAATGAGTGCAAAAGTCCTTTTTTAACTATAAAACAACTATAAAAAACTATAGTCTAAATTTTAAAAAGACAAAATCAGCATTATAGAGCATAACTCGTGATCTTAGCCTATATAGCAGCTACTTGCCATTTTATATTTGCGAGATGGATCTACAAATCAAGCCAAAATCTTGGTGTATGTCCAGAATTAGGGAACCAACACAAAATGTGCTATTGAGTTAAATTCATTGTCTTTTCTGTCAAGTCTTACACTGACCGCAGTGGGATATTTGACGAGAGTCAATCACAGCCAACTTCCTGAAAATATCACAAGTGTCCTTCTTTGGGTGAATGATCTCATCAGATTGCTACTTATACAGTTCAGAGTACATAATGCAATAAATCAGGCAAATAAAGCCGAATAAGATGCTGTCTCAGACAGATCTTAGCCTCCCTCATTTAAAATTCCTACATGTCAATGACCAGCCATCAAATCATTAAGTTGTCAAAAGAAGTTTTATTTTAAAACCCTGTGAGTTACAGACCATGACATGAATCCTGAACATATCACACAGAGGAATATCAGTTTACTTGCCAATTACTGCTAAATAAAATACACATTTAAGGAATTTATTATGAGATTTAGCTGGAGTTCAGAGTCTTTGTTTAAAATTTAATTTTAATTTTATTTTTTTAAATAATGCATATTTATTTTTTGAGCACAAATAAAATGCTAAAATCATAAATTACGTTTAACCTTCTTTATTAATCATATGCGTAAAATATGTTATTTTTGAACATTGTTTTCTTTTTTTTTTTACCTTTCTCTCTTTTTACTTTTGCAGTCCTGTATCAAGATTTAAGATTCAAACTCTTCATTGTCCTTATGCAGCAGGTGCATTACAATGCTCAGCTGTTCAGACTCACTCAGATATGAAAGCATAATGCAGTCCCAAAGCAATACAGGCATTGTAAAACAAATGTGCAGGTAGCTCTAATTGTGTCTAAATTACTTGAGAAACAAGAAACTACACAGAATAGAAGACATTATTCAGCCAGTTTTTGCTGTACATACAGGAAATATTTCTGTAGTATTTTGGTACAAATTTATCAGTAGAAATTGCAGATAGATTTAAATACTTATTGGGCTCATTAAAGTGGGGAAATAGGTTGGAACGAAACACTGCATTCACACAACTGCCTGGAGATTGACTTTGATAACCCTGCCATAGAGTTTCCCCCTTTCCACAAATTATTCTCTTTTATCTAAACCAGAAATGAATAGAGGAATGAGGAAAATGAAATATTTTATGGATTGTTGCTTCTTCATAACTACTTTGAATGGTGTTGTTAAGCACTGTGAGGTTTGATTGGTGGGTGGAATGTCATTATCTACTTTTCTGCCAAGACAGAGATGTTATTGTGACTCCTGAAACAGGAATTTAGTGGTTTAAAGTAAGACAAAAAAAAAGTTACTGTTTTATTCTTTCTATCATCCTCTTACAATATTATACCTTCAATTATGGAACTATGATTAGAGAAAAATCAAATGTCTATAAATCAAGGAAATATAAGCAACAGGGATTAGTATAGTGCTCCAGATTCAGTCCAACAGAACGTCCTACTGTATGAAAAGCTACAATGTAATTTGATTCACTCACGTACTAAATGGGTACAAGTATCCTATGGCTTTTCATACAATGTTACATCTATTGCTGGCTTCAAAATGTTATTAGCTGGATTCATTTATGTTTACAGTCAAAACTCCCTGCAGCCATTCTCAGCCAGGCTTGTTTTAAACACACCTGTTCTTATTTCCTAATTAGGCTATTATAACGATCTCTTCAAAGTGAAGCCTTTGTGAGGTACCGTACTGTACCAGCACTACCAAACTGGTGTCTTGTCTGATTGTGGTTGCCAGTTGTGTTGTTCTGGCCTGGCCTGGCCTGGCTTGTACAGTAATTTGACCCGCTCCTTTTCTGACCCTAACCTGCCAATTAGAATGACTGAATTACGTCCTGCTTTATCACTGACCTGTTTATTAAGTTATAAGCAATCTCCGCTTCTGTAGCTGAAGAAAAATCAAAATGGGAATCTTTGCAGTTTCCTTAAAACAGTATCTTGTTCTCAAAATCAATAATTCTGTTCTTGCAAAATGATATGCGAGAATTTTGCTGACAAACTGGTTGTTCACAATGGAGTGATAGAATGTTCTTATGTTATTGTATTTAATAACAATGGGTGTTTTTCAGAACCATTATAAGAACATGACAACAGTGGGTGCTCTTCGTACTCATTAATGTTAGTCCATGGTATTTCTTTGCCATCGCAAAAGATTTTCCTTTTTCAAGCAATGGAAAAAGAATGGAGACTGGATCTGCATCGCATGTATTGCCTGAAGTATGGACATTTGCTGATGCTGATTGCAATCATATTTCTTGCAACATAGTGCTAAAAAAAGAAAGAAAAAAAACTACGTGAGACTGAATAAAGGAGAGCATGCTAATAGAAAAACTGCATAATTGTGCACTGATTTTATAGAAAATAACTCACATTTAATCTTTTCTGCTGTTTCAGTGCTTGGCAATAACAAAAAATAATTTCTACTTTCTAATTCATGAACATGAAGTGTCACATTGGCAATCTCAATTCTATGCCGAATGCATAGAAAATAGAAGAATATGGTTATACGCTGGGTTATCACCATATACAGTACATACTGTCTTATTATAGAATATCAATATGCTAGGAAATTGTATGGTGCTGTACAGAGTGTTTCCATTTTTCCAATTCTTAGTGTTTCATTCATTCTTCAGAAAACCAAGGAATCTAAAATATTAAGAATTAAGTGCAAAAATAGCAAATGTATGCAAAAAAATATCTAATTGAAATATTAATTTATATATATGCATTCAAACAATTTGCCCATATGATCCAAATAAATGAGAGAAAACTAAGAACCCTGTGATTATTGTTTAGCAATTGCTTTGATTCACAGGAATATACAAATTTGGTTCATTAATATAGCTGCATATTTTACCAGTGGAAATCAGCCTTATTGCTCAAAGTGATTACAATTGAATAAGTAGTGGTCTGATTAGATCAGTGACCAAAAGAAGAACACTTGCAATTTTTACAGGAAGATGGCTGTGACTAATATGTATCTTATAATATCTACATTTTTATTTCCAAATGCCAAGATTATGTACCTGTAAAAAACTGTTTTACAGTGAAAAAATACCACTGTCTTTTTTTTTTTAAAGAAAATGAATTGTTTAAGGAATAGGCATTTGCAGAACTGTTTTTAGTTATATAAAAACTAAAATGAATAATATGTGTCTTTTCATAATGTCACCATGAAATGTCAGGCTCTGTGCTGGTTCTTTTCTGCATGCTGGTGTTTACAGACATTCCGTTAAAATGATGTCATAAACGTTCAGTACTTCACAGTGACTGTGTTAGAGTACTCTATGTAATAGAACTGTGAAATTAGGCTTGGGGTGTTAGTGTAAGTGGGAAGACCCCCTTGGACATAACAAATCTGAAACCAAAATAAAATTTTTCAAGTTTAACTATAGATGACAAGAAAATGCAGCAATGCTCAGAACTGCAATATGTGTAATGACTGGAGAGTCAATAGGAACATAGGAGAAGATTTTTTTTTTCTTTCTGCTGATTAGCAATTGTTTTGTTCAAGGCAAAATTTACAGTTTCCCCTGATTTTGTCTGAGATGTAGAATCTCTTGTCATCAAGCCATGAACCATTTCTCAAGATAACTTGGGTAAAATACTAATGATAATCAATAGCTTATTGATCCCTGTGGGGAAATTCTCCTTACGTCTCCCTCAACTTGCTCTTTGTAGAGTAAGCTGTCCACAAAGGGCAGCCACCTGTTTGGGCACCCAGGGAGCTGGGGGTTACAGACCTTGCTCAAGGATCCACAGACATGCTGAGGCTGGGTTCAAACCGGCAACCTTGTGATTACAGGCACATAAGCTTAGCCCACTGAGTCACATGCTGCCCCTTAGTGTCAATTAATGCCCCTTACTAAAATAAAGTTCAGAGGAATAGACACCAACGGAATAGATACCAATATCTGTAAGGTGTATATTTCATTCATGGACTAGACTAGGTCATACAACAGTCGAGGTGTGAGCTAACAAAACAAATATGAATGTGTGTGTGTGTCTGTGGTTTCTTATGGTTAAGGTTTGGACTGGGTAGGAGTTAAGGTTGTCATGTTGGGATCAGGTGTTTCATTCAGACACAGGTGTATAAAATCAAGCACCTAGCCATGCAGTGAGGTTTATAAACATTTGCGAAATGGTCGTTCTGTAGAGCTCAGTGAATTCAAGCGTGGTACTGTCAGAGGATGCCACCTTTGCAATAAGTCAGTTTGTGAAATTTCTTCCCTGCTAGATATTCCATGGTCAACTGCAAGTGGTATTATTGCAAAGTCGAAGTGTTTAGGAACAACAGAAACTCTGCCACAAAGTGGCAGATCATGTAAAGTAACAGAGCAGGGTCACTGAGTGCTGAAGTACATAGTGTGTAAAAGTCATGAACGTTCTGTTAACTGGATTACTGCAGAGTTCAAGACTTCCTCTGGCATTAACCTCAGCACAAAACCCATATGCCGAGTGCTTCATGGAATGGGCTTCCATGGCCGAGCAGCTGCATGAAAGCCTCACATCACCAAGCGCAATGCCAAGCGTCAAATAAAGTGGTGATGAATGAGTCTGGGTTTGACGGATGCCAAGAGAATGTTACCTGTCTGACTGCATTGTGCAACTGTAAAGTTTAGTGGAGGAGAGATAAAGGTATGGGGTCGTTTTTCAGAGGCTGGGCTGGGCCCCTTAGTTCGAGTGAAGGGAACTCTTAGTGATTCAGTATGGCTGTGCCCCAGTGCACAAAGCAAGGTTCGTAAAGAGGTAAAGACATGCTTGGGTGACTTTGGTGTGAAAGAATTGACTGGCCTGCACAGAGCCCTGACCTCAACCCCATCAAACACCTTTGGGATGAACTAGAATGGAGATTGTGAGCCAGGTCTTCATGTCCAACATCAGTGCATGACCTCACAAAAGCTCTTGTGGATGAATGGGCAAACATTCCCACAGACACACCCTACCAAAAGTGGTCCAAGGCCAACCAGTGAACCAGTGGTGGGCTTGTCACTGAAAATGTCAATGCTGACTATCATAGAAAGGTGTCAGAATGCACAGTTCATCACAGATTGCCGCAGACCAGTCAGTGTGCCCATGCTGACTCCTGTCCACCACCAAAAGTCCTTATAATGAGCATGTGAGCCTCAGAACTGGACCAATGGAACAATGGAAGAAGGTGGCCTGGTCTGATGTGTCACATTTTCTGTTACATCATGTGGACGGCCAGGTACGTTATTTGGGGAAAAGATGGTATCAAGATGCTCTTTTGGAGGAAGGTACCCTGGGCAATGTTCTGCTGGGATATCTTTGGTCCTGGAGATCACCTGGATGTCCCATTGATACACAACACCTTCCTAATCATTATTGCAGACTAGGTACGCCCATTCATGGCAGCGGTATTCTGCGATGGTGGTGGCCTCTTTCAGCAGGATAATGCACCCTGCCACACTGCAAAAATTGTTTAGGAATGGTTTGAGGAACATGAAAAAGAGTTCAAGGCACCAAATCCCCCAGATCTCATTCCGACAAAATGGACTTAAAGTATCTACTGCTAATATCTTGTTGCCAGATACCACAGGACACCTTCAGAGATCTTGTGGAGTCCATGCCTTGATGGGTCAGGTTGTATTGGCAGTGAGATGGGGAGCAACACAATATTAGGCAGCTGGTCTCAGCCTAATATTTAATGCAGAAGATTATGTAGGCTTGCCAAGGAATGGTATAATATATGTATTACACAAATTGTTTTGAAAACAATCTTCTATGGTGCAAAGTAACTTTGTAATATATAACAGTGGATAACTGTTTGGCTTATTTTTATTATTATTATTATTATTTATCAAATTTAGATATCCATGCTTTCCCTCCAAATATTTTATAAGCTGTACTGCAGTATAAACTAAAAATCCTTAAGAAATATATTAGTGTCCCTTGGTTCCAATGCACAAGGAACATGCATATATTACACTGATTTCTGCTCAGCAGTACTCGTTAACATAATATTAGTCTTTTAAATCTGTGTCCTTTTACATGTAGGAAGTGGTTCAGTGTGGACCTCTGCCGAGTCGTCATTGAGAAGGCAGTTAGATCCAGGTGCAGGAAGATCTTGTCCATTAAGTGCTGGTGGACCTTGTTGTGAAACACGCTGCACTTTCCAGACAGGAGAGAAATACTGGCAGGACATTGTACTTATTTTCCCGCTACGAAGTCCCAGTGGCGTAGCTTGACCATTCTCGTGTGTGTGGGGTGTGGGTCTGTGTGTTTGTGTAGATACACACACACACACACACACACACACAAGAATATGTTTGTGTGCGTGTGTATATATATATATATATATATAGAGAAAGAGGGGGGGTTCTTAAATTGTATTTTCGCTAATTTGCTAGTGCATGGATTTCTTGCTTTACACACATGAATGCGCATAATCTTCAGTGTACTGTGAAAGCCTCCACTACCAATCTAGTTACACTGCCAACTGGGATTTCTGTTCTGCTGCACGGTTCCCCCTCTGTGTCTCCTACGAGCAGTCAGTTCCCGGACATCCCTTGGGGGTGATACACTAAGACTGGAAGAACAGATTAACCCCTTAGCATTTTAGTTTTATTCATGCCATGATGTAGCATTAAGACATCAGGCGCATTAAGTATTGTCCGGGCACCAAGAAAGCTTTGTTTGGGTATTACTCAAAATACTGACCTGGTCCTTCAATGATTCACCGTTTCATCTATAGTACTTACATTATAGTGCAATATCTACCACCCTTATTACTAGAGGTGTAGTGATCAAGACTCTATCTACACAAGCCATAATATGCATGGCTTGATACCCTGTAGACCAGATATTAGTCCATGAATGAGAATTTACAGACAGAATAGAGGTAAATTTGCAGTCAACCTTTCACTACTAAACCTAGTGATAAAATGCAAAGGAAGAATATTTACACACACAAGCGCCCACCTGGGACAATTTAAAACCTGCAGCCTCAAAGGCGGCAACATATTTGCTGAGCCTTTGTGCTGATGTTCTGCAGTTTGTCGTGGGATCATCAAAATTATGCTTTTTTTAGAATTCACTTTCTGTTACACTGCAGAGTAAGCATAGCAGTGTTAGAAAAAAATATAATTAAGTAATGTTTTTCGTGCCTGCATTGTGTTTGGCTGTTATAAAATAACACTGAGAAATACCTTTGAATTATTTCTGACTCTCACTTGATAAGCAGCAAGTGTTGACCAGCACACATTTCCATAGAACATCTACATTATCCAGAGTGGGCCCTGGGAGATGACCTGCCATTTGGATGGGCCTTTGTGCTCCCTATAAATTATGGTATCATTGGTTTCATGTACTTTATTTTTGTGCAGTGTGTAAAAAGCAATTGTCTGCTATTTGAAAGAACATTCTGCTGCAACAGGGGCCACGAAGACAAAAGAGGAACATCTACTCTGCATGGCTGAGGTGAGACTGCTTATTGAGCCGTAATAAATATTTACTGGGTAGACATTAATACCTCCGTTTGATGTGTTAATCAATGTCTTAAGGTATTTTATGTATATGTAAATTTCATTCCAATATAACATAATATTATATTATTATGTTAAATTTCATTAGAAAGAATGTATTTTTCCTGACAAACATATATTGTGGCATCAGTTTTATAAAACATTCTGAATGAATTGTATTTAAAACTCTACCATGGTAATTATTATGAATTATTATTATTGTTGTTGTTGTTGTTGTTAATAATAATGGATACTGCTTCATCTGTATTTAAGGGTAGTAGTTTTGTTTGAAACAATAAATTCAGCTTGAAATAAAACTATTTCAAACAGAGATCGCACAAAATGCAATTTCATGATCGTCCTCATGTGCTCCGATGTGCATGATTTGCTGCAAAACTAATTTAGGATTCATTTTACTCGCTTTAGCTACATTATTGTGCCAAATCTAGGCCACCCAAGCATGGATGGATGTGTTTTCTTTATCTTCCTTGTTTGTAAAAGAATGACCTGCATGTAACAGCATTTCCCCAGAATGCATATAAGGGAGGAGAGGGGGAGTGGAGAAAGTCGCTTAGGTCATGGATGCTTTTCTAAGGTTTAATAATAATCGTAACATAAATACAATGACACGGCAACCTTGGTGCTGAGTTTTCTGGATGCAGTGCATCACATGAGAGCGATAGGTACACACATATGCAAAACCGAATCTGCTTCCATTGGGGGGAGGCACTCAGTTTTAAATGTTCTTATTCATTAGGGTGATGTTATCTGTGCTCTTGATGACCACAGCACATGCCCACCCCCCGAACGCAAGCAGTCTCACCTTCAATAAATTGTCAGTAAGCGGTCAAGCCTTGCGTACAATACAAAGACTGAAAATATCCCATGTGACATTTGTTTGTGAAATGGTTGCTCTATATGTGCTTGTGTTCATTTTGGGACAATTCTTGTAAAATTAATAGTTATAATATAATATAAGGAGCGGCATGGTGGTGCAGTGGTTAGCACTGTTGCCTCACACCTCTGGGACCCGGGTTTGAATCCCCGCCTGGGTCACATG
>JAODJX010000002.1:7652598-7672330 GCA_026776945.1 Isichthys henryi
GAACAACCCAGGATGGGGGGCCAGCCCATCGCAGGGCACACTCACACACCATACACTCACTCATGCACACCTACGGGTAATTTAGTTACCTAAGGAAATCACTGCTGCTTATAAAGAATGGGAAGAGGAGGACCCAGAGGAGGTCAGCTGGATATTTTTTATTCTGACACCAGAGTGCGTCAGGAGCCGAAACTGGCCAGTGAATCCTCCCCCCCACCCCCCCCACCCCTGTGTCCTAAGCTTGATGCTTGAAGGATAACAATACAGAGCAGCAAATCCATACTGGTCACATTAAAAGATAAGTAACATTTCATTTGAAGAATCCAGTCAATGGCAGTTTTGAGCTAATTATTCAAAACACTCCAGTCTTAGGTGACTAGCAGTTTGTAAAATTGCCCAAAAAGACATGAATGCAATAATTTGTTTATTATTATTATTACTTACTATTATTTTACATCAATATTAAACTTTGGTTAAGATTTTACTTATGATTATTTTCTAAATACTGTGACCCCTTTGAGTATAAAAAACTCAGAAAACTGTGTTGTGGTGATATAATATTCAGTGAAATGACAAGATGGTTATGTTGCATTCAGCAACATGGTCTGGATTTAGAATTAGACAACCAGCACATAGTCACTATAACATACGTAACAAATCTGAGATCACCTTTGCTTAAGGAATGTTCTTAGGAATATATCTATTAGATCAAGAAACACAAATAAACCCCTGTGTCAGCTTATTTAGTACTAACAGCATTAATGACAGAAAAGCACGTTGCAACAACCCCACATATCAATCATTACTTTGCCACATAATGGCATATACATTAAGTGAAACTCCAAATGTCATATATGAGGTACACTGGCATATTATATAATGTCATATAATCCATGCTTGAACTATAAAGGTAAGTTGGCAGTATGATATGATGGTACTGTTAGGATGCCGCCGTGCCCCAGTAGGGGGCGAACATCACCATAGGCAGGTCTAGACACAATTTTTTGTCTCCATTTAGCGATTTGTCCCAGATTTCTTAATTATATTTTGTACCCCCAGCTCAGCAAACTTTATCGTGCGGATCCCTCCTCCTCTTGGGAAATTTAATCATGGGGGGTGGGGGGTGACATCCTGTATTTTTTAAGAGGGTTAGCCCTAAGTCCCGCTCCCTCCCCCAAGGTCAAACCCTAGAATCGTGCCTCATCAGCACCATGTGGGCTACTTTCTTCAACATTGGCCTCAATAATAGCCAATGGGCCAAGGCTAGCAATCACTGATTGCCCGACCTGCAGGGAGGAGAGTCATTCTTTGTAGGGCTTAACACTAAGGTTGGGGAGACTTCATATAGAAGGGAAAGGGAGGCCAGGTGCTCAAGCGTGCTTCTGCAGGTGGCTAATGGAAGATGGCTTTTCTGAAGTCGGTGTCACTGTGTAAAAGACCCATTTCTGTGAAGTGTTCCTTCGTTTGCCTTCTCCTCAAGGGGTATTGGTCCGCACCCTAATCTCTATGCCCCAATACCCCTAACCCCAATAGCTAATTCAATTTTTACAGGTATGAATTTTGGCCCAAAATGGTAGAATACTAACCACTAAAAGCAGGGCAGCATACATGGTAGTCTAACCAGATAGGCCATGGGTAACTTCAGTGGCGCTGTGATGCAAAACCTCTGCTTGCTTGTTAAGTCAGACACAAAGTTTGTAAACTTTAGTTATAGAGAAATGCTTTATGCTAAAGAAATTTGAGTCTGTATACTAAACTCCTAATGAGCAATGAAAAAGTAATCAAGTAAAATTGTTTGTTGGAGTGTTTGAGAAATTGTGCAATATGAATTATTAATTTTAAGCAAGTGTGTTATGGCAATTGTAATATTCACAATTCACAATAACATCTCATTGATTCCTATTCTTCTGCATTCCAATTATTGTGACTTGCTTGCGTTTGTAACATATTAAGACTATTTATTTACAGTTATTTGCTATACACACTTGAAAGTCCATGCAAAACCAAAAAGTCACCCGACAAATAATCAGGTGTTTTAGAAGCATGTTTCATTGGTATTCATTAGTGTCTGTGAGATAATTTATGCATTACTGTGCACTGGCATGGCAGCCAGGGTGTCCCTTTTCTGTGACCTCTGCTTCCTGGAATTGGCTCCAAACTGAGCGTAACCCCGCCCTGCAGAAACAGCTATGGAAAATGGTTTTATGGATCTATATCTTAGAAATGTCAACCCATTTTTGTTTGTTTTCCATGTATTTTGTATTATTTATGTTAATTTGTTATAAATATTCAACTAAAGCGTAACCTTTATTTGGGGCTGGTTGAAGTATTTACATGGCCAAAACCTGAAAAATGGTGGTATGTATTCAGCTAATTCTTCATAGTCCATGCTATTGCATTTTTATTCTGATGCCTTGCATTGTCTGCTTTTAACTGGCAGTCTGTTATGACCACAAGTAAGAACCTTTACTGACATTGTTGCAATATGATCTAATGGACAAAAAAACAACCTAATTGAGTTACATAAATTGATGTGTTTCAATAAAGAGGAGGTGGCGTATTATTGTATTATTTCAAGGTAACATATTAAACCTTAAAGAGGATCTTTTTATTTTAAATAACTCGGTCCTGTTTGAAATTTTTGTGTTGGGGTCCTTGATGTTGCGTTCTCTGTTGTGTGAGCGTACGAGTACTTAGCAACCATAGCAACTGGTATAGTCGATGCAGGACTACAGCTCAAAATAATTACTGAAAAGGTATTATTGTTAATTTTTCCTCACAACCAAAAACCAAGCATTTGCGAAGTTGCATTTGTGAAGGTAAACAAATATACAAATAAATATTTCTATATATTACAATTGGCTGTGAAAGGATACAATGCAAACATGTCTAAAATTACCAGTGAATCCTGAAGGGGACTTTAATTAATATGCACATTTGCATAAATGTACGTTTTCCCCTGTGGACATAACTAGGTTGTGATGAATTTCACAATAAAAGCAAAAGAAATGCAACTGAGATTCTTTTTTTGCTTCTTTTTTAAGCATTATGCCAACAGCAGCACTGCATGAAAATAACAAGGCGACATGACAGAAGAGCAGGCAGGAACTGCGTGCATCATGTAATCAGTGATCATTCGGTTAGAAATGTAACCCTTTCTCTCTGAATAGCAGCGGTCGCCAGTGTTGCAGCACATTACATAAAAAGCTTCAGCTGTTTCCCTATAAAAGCACTTTGCATGATTCAGCTTCTTGAACACATTCTACATTTTACAGCGCAATGCAGGGGCAGCAAAGAGTCACGCAAGGTGAGTATGCATGAGGTAATACCCATATCACATTATATAGATGCTGTAAGAATCCTGTTTGAATGTGCTCTTGGTTTGCAGTCATTCCTTAAACTACCATGCCAACAAGGCCTTCGAGATGTAAGATTGTTGTGAATTAGCAGGCAGACACGCAGCAGTGATCTGATTCAGGCAGTGCTGTGGGAAGCACTGCAGGCTCTACTACTGCCACATAATTTACATTCATTTTCATTGACATTCCATATTCCACCCTTGCACCTGCTTTCCTGCAATAATTACTGCTCATTCAACCCATGCAAAAGATATTCGTTGCATCTGACATGTAATATGGATATTTGGATATATAAGATAAATCTATAACTGCGTAACGAAAAGTACATTGCAGTACTATAATGGTCAGGTCATGCAGCAATATGGATTTTTACAAATGTCTATAAAACAAAAAATGTTCTATTGCAAACTGCTCACATAACTATTCTTAGGGTTTAAAGAAAACAATGGGGTTTCATTTAATACTAATTTTTAATCACGAATTGTCTTCAGTAACTAGGTTGTAATTTACTTTCCGCCCCCCCCCCCCATAACATTATAGTTTGACAATTGTTTCATTTAAAGTTTATTCTGATGAAAATGAGTCTAATTAGCCCTACAATCAAAGGAATGCTCACAATAAGCTTTTTTTTTAACATTTATTTAAAACACTGTATAGAAAAGATTGCTTCTCTGTTGAAATTATGGGAGAAAAATGCCATTTCACTTGTGACTCATAAAAATGCTTTGATTGAGTAATGGCTCAGCAAGAATCCTTGCACATATGCCAACAGTGGGGTTCCAAAAGGGGACAGCATATATATATATATTTATATATATATATATATGCGTGTAATGCATAGCCACATTTCATACAGCATTTATTTGATATTTATATTTGTATTGTTAGTGAAATAACTTTTGTGACTTAACTGACCAATGCAACTGTAAAATGCCTAACAATTATATCAAATATACCGGGTAGTGTGGTTTTGTTAAATATTTGTAAAATATGCAAAACCTCCAACTTCACAGTTTCTAAAGAAATGGTTTGTGGCGAGCTTGTGTATCAGGACTGCTGTACTTCGTAGCAGGGCTGATGTAATGGCGCACAGCTTGCGTCTTGTTTACGCTGTAGCTGGACAGCCGGCTGTCCCTGTGGATGCCAAGGTGTGAAAACATGGCCATTAGATCCTACTGGCTGGCTGCCATTCCACTTTGAATTACGCACAGTGTGCTACAAGCAACGAGAAAATTCCCTATGAAAACAATTTGTTTGGAAGGCAATAAATCAAAAGGTAATCCTGTTCTTGAGGAACTCGTTGCCATTTTACACTTTACCTTTCGTTAGAAGAGGGTGATTGGAGACATAATGTACGTGGACCTCTCTCTGTCAGCGTGCCATTTTATCAATCACGTAGAAAGCACAAAAAAGCACATTTTAATGATATTTCACTTTGAGATAAATACCCTATATATACACGTGTCTGTGTTTTTATATATATATTATAAAAATTTGCATGTGCATTTTATATGTATATATATATATATAGTCACAGAATACATTTTGACTACTCTTGTACTGACAGTGTGTGATCATTTATCATAATGTGCATATTTTACTTTAAAAAAATATACATTTAAGAAAAGAGCAGCTGAGATCAATGCTAGCATGCTTGCAGCATTGCAATGAGCTTGGCTTTTGGCATTTTAAATAAATCCCTGCTTAACCACTTTCCAACAGAGTTCAAGGCCAAATTGTTTGCAAACATCTACAGAAAATGCAGGAATATAGCAATGGAATTAAAAAAGGATATATAATCTTGGGTATTCATTAAAAGAATTCTATTTTTCCAATTAAGGGAAACAGAGTATTTGTGATTACCATTGTAAATCAATAGAAAGAGAGAAATGCCCCTTATAAAAGGCTCTCCTATTCAGGTTTGAAAGAGGACTAAATAGTATGAAGTTGCTGCCTAATGATAATGACATTCCATCCTTTATGGTTGGTCAATTAGTTAATTAGAAATGCTCAGATCTCATTTAGTTTCTATCTGTTATGTAGGTTTCATTCTAAAGCAAATGGTTTTATTTATTCATCAGACTTAAAAATTGGTTTGGCCTCTATGATCTTTTATGCTGCCTGCCTTTTATGATTCTTTATGCTCCTAGCCTCCGGGATCAGCTCCGGACCCTCCGCGACCTTCCATAAGTGGTTACTGGAAATGGACTCGCGGTGGTGGCGTGTGCGTTTACATCAACACAAAATGGTGCACAAACCCATTTACTGTACTTATCTCAAGATACTGCTCATCGCTTGTGGAGTTAGTAACTTAGATGCAGACATTTTTATTTGCCATGAGAATTCAGCAGTTTTTATTATCGAAATATACGTCCCTCCCGCGCTAATGCTAAAGAAGTGCTCGTTGAACTGTATGGAGCTATAACCGAACTGCAGAATACACTCCCAGGCGGACTATTTATTGTCGCCAGAGATTTTAACCACGCAAATCTCAAGACAGTGTTCCCTAAATTCCACAAGTATGTAACCTTTGGAATGAGAGGGGAGAACGCGCTGAATCTTGCTTACACAAACATTCCTGGTGCGTACCATGCACAACCACTTCTAGGACAGCGGTGACGCATGGCATATGTGGCAGGGCATTCAGGCTATCACCAACTACAGAACAGCACCACCTGCTTGTGAAAGTGATGCCTCCCTCCCAGATGTACTGCAAAACTTCTACGCACGGATTGGAGCGCAGAATGGCAGGTCGATCAGGAAGATTTTTCTTCCGTCCAGAGACCAGATGCTATGTCTGACCTCAGCCGACGTAAGGAAAACACTACGCAGACTCAACCCACAGAAGGCTGCTGGATCAGACAATATCCTTGCAAGAATGCTCAGAGAATGCTTAGGCCAACTAGAAGGTGTTTTCACTGATATCTTCAACATCTCCCTGAGCAATGCCGTCGTTCCTTAGTGTTTCAAGACCACTACCATCGTCGACTTCAGTTCAGCATTTAACACAATTGTTCTGCAGCAGAGAATTGGGAAGCTGAGCCTACTGAGCCTGGACGCCTTTCCTTGCAGTTGGATGCTGGACTTCTTGACTGAGAGACCTCAGTCGGTCCGGATCGGGAGCAGCACTTCCAGCACCACCACACTGAGCACTGGAGCCGCCCAGGGCTGTGTGCTCAGTCCATTCCTGTTCACTCTGATGACTCACGACAGCAATGCACAGTTTGAATCGCATCATCAAGGTTGCTGATGACACGGCTGTGGTAGGTCTCATCAGGAAAAATGATGAGTCAGCATACAGAGACGAAGCGCAGCGACTACCAGACTGGTGCAGAGCCAACAACTTGTCTCTGAATGTAGACAAAAGAGATGTTGACTTCAGATGAACACAGGGTGACCACTCCCCGCTGCACATGGACGGCTCCTCCGAGGAGATCATTCCTTAGTGTTCATCTGGCGGAGAATCTCACCTGGACCCTCAGCATCAGTTCCATAGTCAAGAAAACAAAGCAGAGCCTCTACTTTCTATGGAAGCTGAGAAAATCACATCTCTCATCAGCCATCCTCACAATATTATACAGGGGAACTACTGAGAGCATCCTGAGCAGCTGCATCAATGTCTGCTTTGGGAACTGCCTCGCATCAGATTGCAAGTCCCTACTGCGGATGGTGAGGACAGCTGAGAAGATCTTTGTAGTCTCTCTCCCCTCCATCACAGACATTCACACCGCATGCTACATCCGCAAAGCCACCAACATTACGGATGACCCAACCCACCCCTCACATTATCTTTTCACCCTCCTACTGCCTGGAAAAAGGTACTGGAGCATCCGGGCCTTCACAAGCAGACTCAGAAACAGTTTCCTCCCCCATTCTGTCAGACTATTGAAATATGAGGAACTGATCTGACGCAACATGCACACACACACAAACAAACACACACACAGGTTTGTAATAATATTATTGCGGAGACTCATTCATTTCCTTGAGGAAAACTTTAATCCCAACATGACAACCAGCTCTAAACTTAGTAACCAAACTAAATACGAGACTTTTGGTATTTTCAGTTTTTGGATTGCATTCACAGGTCTTTGTGGGGACCTGAAAATGGTCCCCACAATGTCAAAATAACAAGTTTTTATTATATTGTTGGAAACATTTGGTCCCCACAATGTAATATAAACATAATCCACACACACACACACACCCACACTTACTACCTTATTGTAACCAATTACTTTTATTTATTTTTTATTGCTACCTCATTGCACAACCGGTTTATCGGTATCGGTTTACTGGTGCTCTTTGTGCTTGTTGGTGTCACTTGTCCTGTCCTTTTGCACTATCCTGCAATATTTGCACAGTTTCTGCATACTATGTACTCTATGTTGCTGGGCTGTTGACTTGTCTTAAAATACATTACGGAAATGTTACAAACATCTCCAGGTATGTCTTTTTATCCAAAATATCACCTCAGGATGACCATATTCTCTCTGTCATGACCATTTTATGACCCTTCCATCTATCCTGACAAGCTTCTAATAAAAGTCTACACATGATCAATACAAATTTCAAACTGGAATATCAATACTAATTCTGCAGCTATAGGTCATTGAGCACCGTTTGTAAAGGAAAAAAAGAAACACAAAACTAGCTGTTCTTTTCCCTGCAGTTCTGTCTGCGCAACACGTTTCGATAAAATGACAGCTGCTATTATACCACCGTATAATTTATCGACGCCGCCAGAACTCATTCTGCAAGAGTCTTTACTTTTTATCTTAAAAACAGGATCTTTTTTGATCAGCTGCGCTTTCATATGAACATGTCTAAATGTAATTAGTGGCCATGCCGAATTAGATTCTCTCTGGCGCAAAGAGGTGAAAAGCTGAATAAATGTATAAGATACATTATTTTATTGCAGTGACAAGTTTCCAAGCTTGGGGGTTGACTGGTCATTGGAGAACCTGTCAGTAAGCACTTAATTTTAATTAAAAAGCAGGGTTGTTGTGTTACTCTACAACATATTTCAACTATTTATTTACACATTATTAAAAGTAAAATATAAAACTAAATTTACCTGAACTGGACACAAAAAAAATTGAACTGAATGCTACTCTTTGTATTAGCAGGCATGAAAAGGTCATCAGCAGAACTCGGCATTAGCTATTGTAATGAGGTTCCTCTATCTTATTTTGGTTTGGACCTGTTTGGTCCCTCACTCTAGTAAAGATGGTGAGAATACGTTTCCTCAAGTAAATAGTTTCTTAAAAAAAATTATTTGCATTTCTGGATGGATGCTCATATATTGGTTATGAAAAAGTATGTGTTTGAGGTATTTTCTTACTGTGTAGTTTATTGTATGTGTTATGTATGTGTAATCAGTATAATTGATTCTGAAAAGAAAAGGTAACATTTTCTGTGAATGCCATGTCTGTGACACAGAGCGTCATTAATTCTCATACTGACCATTATAACATATATTATATTATATCTGTAGTGCATTATAGATGAAAGCTTCATAAAGCATTCATAATGCATAATAAACATGCCTAGAATGTTATCTTTTTAAAGTATTTTATTTTAAAGTATAACGTATTTATAGCCATCTTTATAATGCTTTATTGATGCATTATAATGTGTTATGAACATGGCATTCATAGAAAGTGTTACTAAAAAAACTATTATATGAAGAAATCACATGCAATAACATAACATAATGTGCGTGAATCTATTTCTTTTTGACAGTCCTAAATCTAAAAGTACAGCTGCATCATTAGCCCCAGTTCTTGTGCACTGGGATGTCTCTGTCTATTCCCATTTCTATCAACATGACCATCACCAAGGTTTCATATAACACCGGTCACTCATCATATAATTCATGTCACTTCATTCACTCAGCCTGTCAATTTATGGAATTGCCTGGATGCATGTTGAGAAATAAATAATCCAGTAAAAACCAAGTGCTTAATATAGTCTAAAAGCATGTCTTACATTTTTAATGTGATTTTCAGAGTTTTGAAATGTGAAATTCTAAATTTTAATTTGCTATGTATTTTAAAGTGTATTTTAGTGCACAATACAGGGGTGTTTTTTTTCTCCCCTAAAAGCCATTCAGTTGCATGGTTTTAACTACATGTATGTAAGTTGCTAACACAATTAGCAACTATGCTTTTGGGAAACACTCCTTGGAATGGTTTTTAATTTAATTCATGTTTATATATACACAGAACAGATGAATCAACAAAACATGTTGCTGAGAGATATTCTAGGTCTGGGATCCAGAATTTACCTTGCCTTCTGGAATAAATAGTGTAATATTAGCATATTGCATATGGCCAAAATAATTGTTATTGAATTAGAATTCAATAATTGAGCGTTGAATGACTGTGTAATAGACAACCGAATTACAATAAAATTTGAAAGAAAGTGAAAGAGTGATAGAAAGGCATGAATAATAAAGTTCATAGGTAAGACATTAAGCGAACTGAACGACAAAAAGAAGCTCAATGCAAGGAGAAGAATGGGTATGTAGGGCTGCATGCAACATCACACAGTAACATCCACATTAAGTAAAGGACATAGTTTCCTGTTTGATGCATGACACTCAGGGTTGCCAGATCTCACACACAGGGCTGTCTGACGCATTGACCATGAGACACGCATTTCAACCAGTTCTCACGCTCATACGCCACACCTTGTGTTTCTCATGCTGAGAAGCAAGGGATAATGCCCACCAAGGTGCCCTGTTATGTAGAATTATTGGCCAACGTGCAGGCATATGGAGTGGAGTCTTCTGCCAAGTTCATAACTGTCCAGAGTTATGCAGAATTAATAGCCACCTACCAGCCAATCAGAAAATAGCATTTCATGTTTCCGGGTAAATTCCAAAATAAGTTACACGTGATCCTGCTGCAAGCACGTTATTACATGCATGCACGCACAGATGGAGTGCAGAAAAGGTGGAAGTCTAAGAGCAAGATCCGATGAATTAGGTAAACAGGGCTCTCAAGTTTCCTGCATTGACTGTGAGACTTTGCCCCTAATGTAATCTCACTCCAAACTTTTAATGAAACTTGAGAGCCTTGCTCATTGACGTGATTATGACAAATCTATATTATTCCATTATAAACCTAAAATTAGCTACATCAAAAGTGTTGGGGCAATGTGCAAACCCTACAGACCTTTAACAAGGTAACAAAACTGTTACATACATGTAAATGAATTAAAAATCTCACTCCAACCATGTGACCAAAGTCGGCAACCCTAGATACTTTCTGTGTGTGTGTGTGTGCTCTTTTGGCAAGTTCATCAAGGTTGGATGTGCTGTTGTCGACTGCAACAGCGATATTTCTGGCAAAGGTAAAGGATCTTCTAGGATCCTCAAAACGGTAAAGAAAAAGCAGTGATCCAGAGAGGAGAGACTGAATTTTATTTAGGAAGTGACGCTAACAATGGTTACAACATCTCAAGAGCGGATCTCACTAAGAAGAACCATAACAGCACCAGATCATTGAAGATCATTTTGTCAATACTAAGAATAACAATAAAATTACTACTGTTTCTATACGTAGGTGTGCATGTGTGAGTGACTGGTGTGTGAGTGTGCCCTGCGATGGGCTGGCCCCCCATCCTGGGTTGTTCCCTGCCTCGTGCCCATTGCTTCCAGGATAGGCTCTGGACCCCCCGCGATCCAGTAGGATAAGCAGTTTGGAAAATGGATGGATGGATGGATGGATGTTTCTATATGTGGGCTTCGTTAGCAGGAGAACACGGGGTTAGTTTTTGTTAGCATGCTGACGCTACTGATTTTGGCAACTGATGTAGCCCCTCACATGCCATCACTCTGGGAAGTTCAGGGAGCCGCCTGCAGATTTTCTGTCACCCTCTAGCCTGGTTTGACTAGACAGAGTACTCTAGTACCATGGCTGACATAGCACTACAACGGTGGCACTAAGCAATTACACAATGCCATTGCAACCCTCTGGACAGCAGTTCCCACTAGGAATTCATAATTAGAGCTTTTTCTGTTATGAATTTTAAAAAGAGAGACAACGAAATATCAGGATATTTCATTTGTCCAGCTCAGGCATTGAAGGTGCACTTTATGAGCTGTTTTGATATGTGTTTTGATATACGCCAGTTAATATTACATTGTGTATTTTCAACTATTTCCTCATACACATTGGGGTTGATAATCCCATGCATTTAAGTTATAAAAGCGTGTAGCTGCTCTCTTTTTTTTCACTTGTGTTTTCTCCCATCAACTTACATGTGGGGTTAAAGTGCACTTTGGCATTTTATGTGCTTTGGGTGGAGAAACACTAAAATATGGGCGGGTTGCATGTAAATGACCCACATTGGTAATTTTAGGGTATAGACAGAAGATGTTTGGTATTTAAATATATATTTGTATACATATTTTAAACCACTTTTTTGTAATAGCATTCATATTGTAAGACAAACACAGTAAGTGAATTAATTTTCTATTGCGAGCAGGTATTCTGTGATAATTTATGGGTGGGACAGAAAATGTCCTCCAGTTCTGGAATGTCCTATTTATTAAAGGGTTACATTGTATCCAGAGCTGACATTTTTGCCCAGTAACAATGCTAAACTTTAATTGATTTAGAGTCCTTTATATAGCAATGTAATTTAGTCAGACTTTAAATAAGCACATTTAATTAAATGGTTTTAGAGCCTTTACACTGATGTGATAATACTAACCCATAATGTATGCAGAAGGACACAACATTCTGTACTTTATTCCACCGCGCATTTAGACACAATGCAGCATAATCTGCCATAATATGATAAGCTTGATAACCAAGGAGTGTTCTGTCTATAACAGGCACAGTGCAAACTTCCCATGACATGCAGACCCAAATTCACCTTGTGGAGTCATTGATCACTGAAACAGAATGTCTTCAGTGGCCCATACTAAAAGAAAATGACATAAAAATTGCACAAAGTCACACCTGAGGCCAGACTCGAATCCACATCCCTGTGAAAAGCAATGAGATTACAAAATGAGCCACAGTAGCTCAAATAGCTACAGTTAAATACAACTAGTTAAGTGGTTATAAAATAGGCAACATTCCAAATGCATGTATGAAAACATCTTAGCATAGGGTATTGCTTCTGAAAATGGAGGTGCGGTGGGAGAGTCATCAGGGACAAGCCCAACAGAAACAGTCCAGGGTAATAGCCCTGAGGATGAGCAATAATTGGATAGCTGGCTTGTGCTACAGTTGCCAAGCGATTTGGAATGAAACGTAGCCTCTCATAGACCAGGAAGTCTACCACTTCAACACTGTCTAGAGTGTCCTGAAATACCAGTGCTTTCCCCATCATCCGCGCTGGAGCCTATCATTTATTGAATGATGGATTGTTTAGAATTCCAAAGGACAAAGAGTGATAACTACATTAATGGGACAACAGTGAACAAAACAGCTGTTTAATGCAGCCAAGTGACTGCGCATAAAAGCATTCAGCAAAAGTTATGGTATATTGAATCAATTAACCATATATATAGACGCGCACACCGGTAAAATTAATGTTCTTCATTCTATTTCAATGAAAACTTATAAGAAATAGAAAAAAGAGAAATGGGAATAGAATTTCTCACTAAAAGGACAGAATTTCACAGAAAAATTGTCAGCTGCCTCACTACATCAGCACCATGTATGCGGGCAATGGCCACTGTGGGAGTACTGTCACACAGAGAGAAAAAGGAAAAGACAAGCACAACACACCAGCTGAATGAAATCAACGATCAGCAATGGTGCCGACCTCGGAGGAATACAAAGGAAACGGAAACCCTCCAGGTGGCAATGGAAGTATGGAGATACAGAGCAGCCATAACGTGTACCTGGTCTTAAAAGGCTTTAGAAAACGATCTGTTTGCTCTGTCACATGGATTCTCTGGAGGACATCCACCCTGAATAGGACCATCACCTCTGCCCCTCATTCTGTCCTTAGACTTTAGCAGGAGAGTGGCAGTCTTGCTTATCTTGCTTATAGCCTCATGGGATGTTGCCTCCGCTGTTCTTGTGTCTTCTTGTCTTTTTTTAATTTTTTCTCACCCCACCATTTTTTCCCTACCTCTTAAGAAAGATATTCCAGTAGTTTCCAGGATTTTAATACTCAAAGTGTTTGTATGCTCCTGCTGCAATGGTGGGGAAATCAGAAGCTCCAGAAGCACGTGGAAGCCACTAGTGCTGGACAGTAAGCCTGATATATCGACTTATCATCATTTAAAATTTAAACGATATGAAATTGAGAGCCTTCGATAAACTCTTGATAAGGAACATTGCACGATAGCACACGTCAACCTATCAAATCACAGAAACAAATGCAATTCCAACCAATTATGGTAGTCTTTTAAGAATGGACAACCAATACCCAGCAAAAGCACGGCAGTGGTGAGTGAGCGAGCTACTATTACAGTTTTGGTAACATCATATAAGAGATCAGCACTTCTTCAGGGGAAACATCAAGTTTTGGCAAAGAAAGTGACAGTTTAGTAGCCACAACATCTTTTAAAAAAGGAGATATTGTAGATAAACAAAGTAAAAAGAAGGTGGTGTGCAGGTATTTTTTTTTACAGTTTAAGTATTTCCCCTGATAGGTAATGTATTGAAGCCAGTTTAACAATTCACATAAACTGTCAGCATAAAAAATCATCTAAACCAGACTCAGGAAGTATGATAGTCCTGGCCTACCCTTCTACACTCCAGAGTATCAATCCCGATAGCACTCTGGACATAGACTGGCCAGAGTTTAAATGCCACTGTAACACCTCTTTCTGGTACGGAAAGGACCCTTGATGCCACAAGAAGCCCTATCAGTTGTCATGTATCCTGACCAGTGCTGGGATATGCTGGTTGAGGTGATGAAGTTCTTGATTGTAGTGAATTTGAGATCCTAGCTGCTTATATAAGTAGCTGGAGGAGTTCATCACAAAACGGATCGGTTCCATTGAGAGTCAGGATGCAAAACTGCTGCCAACAGAGCCAAACTTGCAAATGGACCTTGCTTGGACTGCCACCCCTTCTCTGTCGAAAAGGTAGGAATCAACCCATTCCGATAGTGGTCCCACTCAAAAGGCCATGCCTATAACTGTGACCTAATAGCTGATTCTTCATTTTAGCAGGGTTACCTAACAAAATCTTGATTAATCAGGGCACTGCGTTCATGTCATGGTTAAACCAGACCCTCAAGAGAATGCTGGCTAAAATAGTGGCCATGGACAGATGCAACATGGCTGCCCCGTTCCCTGAGAGATCCCCCAAACATTGACACATTTCCCCCCATTCAAACTCTGATTCTGCAGATAGCACCATGGTTGGGCATTGCCAATGAAGCCTAAGAACTGCAGCCTCTATGCTACCAGACTTTGATGGAGCATATCCAGCACTCTTGTAAGTCATTCAGAAGCACCTAGTGAAAGACCAGCAGGATCAACAGTAGGCATACAACAACAGAACTACTACTTTTGATGTCTTACACTGAACTAGGATCACCCATTAGAATATTGATGTCCCCGATGCTCAACCTTTTGGGTTCTGTGGCCCCAGCATGACCAACTCCTCTTCTGGTAGGGGAGTGGTCTATGGACGGGAACTGTAGGAGATCGACCACTGTGACAGCATTGAACAACCTGCTGTATTGAGTCTGTATGATGCATATACTGTAGAAAGTGGATGCTGCAGGGAAACTGTCAAACAGGAAAGAATTTGAGGAATGTACATGCCACAAGTCCAACAATCAATGGCTGCACAATGCAAAGAGAGATACAAAAGCGAAGGGAATCCTCCAGGCTGTGAGAAATGTACAGTGATGCACAGCAGCCATAAAAGAGCATGCGAATTTTAAAAGGAAATCTCTTCCCTATCCTGCAGACTGTACAGAGGACGAACGCCCATAATAGGACCGTCACCTTTGCCCCTTGTTCTGTCCTGGAACTGCATCGGGGGAGACATTCCTACTTCCAGTCTCCTGTGGAGTTTCCCCTGCTGTGATTCTTTTTAAGCTTGTTTTTTTTCCTTCCTATCTCCCTCTTGCACTTTATTTTCACCTCATAATAAGAACAACTCAGTATGGGTTTTTGCACCCAGCACATTTGCCTTGTTCTTGCATCCCACCACAATTCAAACAAAAACTAAATAACGCCTTTCTTTTCTGCAGTGTACTAATAATTTCCTTCGTAAGATCTTACAAAAGGATTTTATCATAACGTTTATTGATCTTCTGGTAAGGCATAAATCTTGGGGGAATACAAATAACTGTCATTATTATTTCCTCATATGAAATTTCCTATATATATTTATCTATCTAAGTCCAGTTGTCACACTTAATAGGATGGATACAATTTTTAGAAGGTATATACACTCAATGACCATTTAATTGGGAACATCATGCAGTTCCTGCAGATGTGTCAGCTGCACGTCCCTGCTACGAATCTCGCATTCTACTACATCACAAAAAGTATTCTATTAGATTCAGAACCGGTGAATGGAAAAGCCACTAAATAACAGTGAACTCATCGTCATGGCCATTAAAACAATTAGAGCCGACTTTTGCTTTATGACATGGTGCATTATCATGCTGGATGTAGCCATTAGAAGATGCATAAATAGTGGCCATGAAGCAATGCACGTGGTCAGCAAAAATACTGAAATAGGTTGTGGCATTCCAGTGATGATAAGTTAGTATTAACAGGCCCAGTATGTTCCTAGAAAAAATTCCCCACAACATTGCACACATCCATTAGCCTAGAATGCTAACACAAGCCAGGTTAGGTCTACGGATTCATGCTGTTGACACCAAATCATGACCCTACCATCTGTGTTCTTCAGCAGTAATCGATATTTGTCAGACCAGGCTACACTTTTTCAGTGTTCATCTGTCCAGTTTTGGTGAGCCTGTGCCCACTGCAGCCTCAGTTTTCTGTTTTTGGCTGACAGGAGTGTCACCCTACATGGTCTTCTGCTGTTGTAGCCAATCTACTTTAATGTTTGATGTGTTGTGCATTGAGATACTTTTCTGCTCATCTTAGTTGTACAGTGTGATAACTGAATTACTGTAGCCTTAATGGACGGAGTCGTGGCTCTGAGGCTAGGGATCTGTGCCAGGAACTGGAAGGTCGCTTCTACTCTGCTCTTTTGGGCCCTTGAACAAGGCCCTTAACCTGCAATTGTTTCGTCCTGGGTATGATGTTAATCTACATCCAACCCTATAAGGAGGTCCTCCAACTCACAGAGAATAACTTGTGGGTTGGTGGCAGGATTGGCACTCCAGCCCCCAGAAAAAACCTCACACTGCTGCATTTAGACTAGTGTGGTGCTGAGGTATCACCTGCCACATGGCTGCATTCAGGTTCTCATCCCTGAGGTGGTTTGTTGTGTGGTGGGTGTGGCAAGACACTGTAATAAGTGCATGCTCCTTACATCTCCTCTCTATACCAGCTCAAACCAGTCTGGCTATTCTCATCTGACCACTCTCATTAACATGGCATTTCCATCTACAGAATTGCCACTTACTATATGTTTTTCGTTTTTCATGCATTGTGAGCAAATTCTAGAGATTCTTACAGTATGCATGAAAAACTCAGGAGATCAGCAGTTACAGAAATACTCTAAATAGCCCGTCTGGTACCAACAAATCATGCCACGGTCAAAATCACTGAGATCATGATTCTTTTTCCCCATTCTCTGTGTTTGATATGAGCATTAATTGAAACTCCTGACCTATATCTGTATGATTTTAGACACTGCACTGCAGCCACCTGATTGGATGATTAGACAATTGCATAAATAAGTAGCTGTAAAGGTGTTCTTTGTTGTATAATGTAACTTGTACAATGCGTTTAAATTTTATCTAAATTCAGGAAAGTTAAACGATTTGTGCAGTCATTTTTATAATTAACTTAATCAATTGAATGTATTGTTCACTGAGACCAAAATTTGGGATGCTGTGACTTTATGGGGCAGCACTCTGTACCCATGATCAGAAGGCTGCCAGGTCACATCCCATTTCATCCCAGCGATTTCATCCCAGTTTTTCCAGGGCCTGACTGATCTGCTTTCTCACTTGTACGCTGCTTTGGATCAAAGCACCTGCTAAGCTGGTGTGTGGTGGGGGGGCGATGGTGATGAAAAATCTATATTGTTCTTTTTAGTCCCAAAGACTTGGGCAGGGGTTGTTTTACATTGTTCCTTGGTGAGAATATGTAGGAGGTTCTTTTTAAGTATGAAATTTTGTTCTTAAATGTCAGTAATGTCAGTGCAAAACAAACAAACAAAAAAACATTTATCTCAAAATGCTACCAACATACAGGAAGTTATACCACATGCATTATAGCCACACTTGCTAGCTTGAGCAAACAAATTAGCAGGTCTCTTCTGCCTAGTCCAGTTACAGTACCTCCCGCAGTTAGGCTAACTGACATTTCTAAATTCCTCACAGTTTGTGTGTCCCATACAGGATGTACCCTTGTCTTGGGCCCAATGCAGCCTTGTAGACAGCAATGAGAAGGTACTGAGAGCTGTGCTTCAACTCCTTCTAAGACTCTGCTGTCTCGGGCAGATTGCATTGCATGTGGAAATCATACCAATCAGTGGTACATTGTGTCCATCATTAAACCGTACACAAATGCCATAAAGCTATAGAACATTCAATAGGTAGCATTACGTAACTGGTACAAAGATAAAAAGTATTTGCTTGGACACCTACCCTTCCAATTTGCCCATCCATCCATCCATCCATCCATCCATCCATCCATCCATGCATCCATCCATCCACACAGCTTACAGCTGCTTATCAGGTATAGGATCATAGGCCTACTTCATATCTTTTTTTTTCTATGCTTCAAAATGATGACTGGTACTATATATAATCCAGATAGTGGTGAGGATGTATGTTACTCTGCTAAATTGTTTAACTGCCTACTCATGTTATAAAAATTGTGAAGTGCAGTTAAAATGAGTACAGTGTCCAATGAGCATTCTGTCCACTGTGCCACAGCATCTGCAAGAGAAGGTCTACTGGATAAGTCACAGAAGGATACCCTTCTGGTTGAGGAGGTAACAGAGCCACAGTCAAGTCGAGAGCCCTTTTCCTGATGATACAACTCAGATGAGCCTCCTCATTTGCATATGAATTATGTGTGTAGGCTCGTTATTTATTGGGAAATATCCAAATCCTATACTGCTACATTTTATTTAATTCATAGAAGCTCTTATGTCGTGGGTTGTTAAAGTGGACACAGACTACATAAGGCACCTGAGGTGAACATTCCATAACTAAAACCTTTCACCAAACAGATGGTATACAACCTGAGGCGACAGAGCCGATTACAATTCAAAGCCTAACGGAACAGCACTTATCCATCAGCTGTGCAGTAGAGAGGGGACTCTTTATACTCTTAATACTTTACAGGAGTTGTTGCATTCTGCACAGTAACAAAGGATGATTCCTACGAATATAGCGTGTACATTTTCGTGTACAAACGTATGGTATTTGATAAATTACATACAGTAAGACATTACCAACATCACAGTAATAATGAAGTACATTGCATGTTATACTACAGTACTGTACTCTCTCTTGAATGAAAGGGATTCTGACATTTTAGCCTAATTCCCAAGATGTAATCGCAATGAAGAAGTTTAATGTATCATTGGATGACGGAACAATCAAAATCGTGCTTTTTATCCATTTTTATGACACATACACTGCGATAAGGGGACAATGAATGCGATCTGCAAGAAAGCTAGAGGCAGACTGGGTGAGAGTTTTGTGGGGAATTGTGGCCATGGAGATTACGGCCCTAAGTGTCTTTGCTAGCATAAGCCTAAGCAGCTGTCCCATTGTATATGTGAACGATCAAACGAAAAAAATCTGCATTGAACCAGTAAGTTAATGTACAGTTAACGCAAAGAGGAGTATATGGGTCATTCTCAGTTACTCATTACTGTAAGATATCAGTCCTCTCTGATTTTTAAAATTAGTTTTAATTTTAATGAAGACAGACTCAAATTATATATTGTAACTTCACTGTGTAAACTGTTGATTTTGCCTCAAAGGTTGTTTTGTGATATTACCAATTATTTCATCAAATCCTCCCAGTATGGGACCCAATGGGCACGTGAGGGCACCCACACACGTTGTGAAGGTTCCGGTCACCCAAGGCAAACCACACCAGCAATAGGGTATGACATCATGTTGTGGGGAGCCATAGTGTATGACGTCATGTTGTGGGGAGCCATAGGGTATGACATCATGGTGTGGGGAGCCATAGGGTATGACATCATGTTGTGGGGAGCCATAGTGTATGACGTCATGTTGTGGGGAGCCATAGGGTATGACATCAT
>JAODJX010000002.1:7713855-7733304 GCA_026776945.1 Isichthys henryi
GCGGTTTGGAAAATGGATGGATGGATGGACTTATGGTTAAGGGTTAAGGTTATCAAAACAAGTCATGAATAACACAAGTGAAATACTGATCTCATGTCCGTTCATAATTAATGAATCCTGATGCATCTTTTATCTCAAGTAGCAACTATATTTGTTCATGATTTATGCATCAGCAATAACCGAATTATTGCTAGTATTTGTGCCCCGTCAAGTAAAGTGTTACCCATATGGATTTAAGCTAAATAGGAGAGATTGATAGTGCTAAGGATAAATGATTGATGCCTGTAATAAACCACTGTAAATCCTGAGTAATACAGGATACCAGTCTATCACAGGGCACGTACATGCTGTCACTAAGCAATGGCTAATGCACAACAAGCTAAGCATTATACAGTACGTTTTAAAATACATAACTGTGGAGACAAAGGACCACCAGATGCGCAGTGGAGTGTGTTTAAAAATGTATGGCTGAAGTGCATTAAGCCACTTATACCTAGCTTACTACACATGGTACCAAAATATGTTACTTTCACGTTTATGAGCAGAAAACACATTTATTATTAGAACTATTTTCTTCTACTGCAGATAAAATTTTCATGATTATTTTCTATTCATTTTAAATTATGTTCTACGTCTGGAATTTTAAGTGACATTAGTTTGAATTAAAGATGATTGATTCATTACTGTGATTTGATCTAATTTCTCTTTATAAACATTGTTAAGGGAAATCATGGTAATTGCTGGATAGGACTCCAGTTCCTACCACTGCTCCTGTGTGTGTGGAGTTTGCATGTTCTTACCATGTCACAGTTTGCCCTGAGTACCCAGAGACATGCAGTTAGGCTAAATGACTAAGTTGCCCATAGTGTGTATGAGTGTCTGTCCCTTGCAGTGGCATCCCATCCATTTGGCCTATGGTGCCTAGGACCGGCCCAGGCCCCCTGCGAGGGTAAAACCCAGGACCCCTATGAGGGTAAAACCCAGGACCCCAGTGAGGGTAAACCCCAGGCCCCCTGCGAGGGTAAACCCCAGGACCCCTACGAGGGGAAACCCCAGGCCCCCAGTGAGGGTAAACCCCAGGCCCCCAGTGAGGGTACACCCTCATGACATTGGCAGGATTGGTCCTCCCCCCTCGGCGCTGCCATATGCACACACGACAGTCATACGTGGTAACGCAGAACCGAGATTTATTGCAGAACATGGTATGATGCGGTTTATCAGCAGTCCGTGTCTCTCGGTTACGGCACCACTCCAAACGCAGTGGTCTCTGCTCTGGTGTTAATGGCAGCTTACGCAGAGTGAGCCCGTAGTCCGGCTGATGCCAGTCGTCAAGACACGGTATGGCTGTTATAGAGAGTCCAATACCTGTGTCTGGATGGCAGACGCAGATGGCATGGGGTTCTGTGATGCTTGGCGCAGAATCCGACAATCCTTCCTTGGTGTGGACTGTCTTGGGCAACCGGAACCTTCATGACGTGTGTGGGTGCCCTCACGTTCCCATTGGTTCCAACATCAGGTGCCTGTGACATCTGCATGCCCCATATGCTGGGCAATTGCACGATATGACCACCTGGCCTCATGAAAATGCTGTTTAATGCATCTACGAGGCATTCTTTGTGTCTGGTGACTAGACGTGGCAGCTCCTTGCAAATCGAATCATTTACATACCCATTGCTGGTCTGCACGTGTACCGAATTACATCCAAATTGGGCCATTACTTCTGGGTGCTTAACTTTTTTTGTCACTGTTTGTGTGTGTGTTTATACATATATATATATATATATATATAGAAAGGTCTAGTCAGTTATTCGATTGGGCTACTGGTGTGAAACTGTCACAGATGTCTGTTATTATTTATCGCTGCTGTCAGTTCCTCCACTGGGCACTATGTTTGACACCTTACTTGACCCTCATGTTCTCTCGTGTATGTCAGATTTAAGTGTAGTAGGGCTTGTAAAGACAGCTCTCCTTCAGTTGATTTTTAGTACAGCTGTGACTCAATGCTCCAAGAGAGTGGAACAGAAAGTTTTTTCCTTACTAAGCTCCCCGTTGGCCTCATTTTCACTTGATTGTGTCTCCAGTCTTTGTTATTTTGCAGTCCTGGGAATAAGTAAAAACCATCCCTTCCTCTGTGACACACACACACAGACACACACATCTATCTTAAAAAAGTAATGCATCCATTTCTTTTTATATATTTGTTTTATATACCCCAGTTTACTAGTAAATCCAAGACACATTTCATTGATTCAGCAAAATAATCACTAAATTCTATACCTCTTAATATAAAACAAATCAGGTTCACAGCTGGATAAAAGAAAGGTGCATTATGAAACTCATCTGCTAATTGCCCTGACTGATCAAGTTTGATTACTGAGAAAAGAGCATCTATGATACATTCAGGATGGCACAGTGCTTCAGCAGATAGCATAGCCCCAGTGCTGGTTCTTGGGGGCAAAACATCTGCTCCTTGTGTGGAGTTTTTTACTCACACCATCGAAAAGACATATACAGCTGCGGAAATCTTGGTTTCATCGTGCTTTTGCTGGCAGAAGGCCATGCTGAGCAACTGAATACTTTTGGGTTCAAAATTTCTAAGACGGCAGTACACAAGAATAAGGTGAAGCAGGAGACACCGGGAACGACCAGAAACCAGCCAGCTAAAGGGCGGAAATGCCAGAGATGACCGTTACCATATTCGACAGTTTCTCAGATGACATGAAATGACCTTCAAAAGGAATGGGAGACATTAAGCGCAGGTGTGAAGTGCACTGCTAGCTCAGTTTGCATCAACTGAAATCCAGTAAAAGGAAAAAGCCCCTTATTTGTAAGAAACAGAGAAGAACCAGGCTGCAGTTTGGCAAAAAAAAGCAAAAATAGATAGACTCACACCCATAAACTGAGAAATTAGCAAAACAAAAAACTGTGCTTGCTGTGATCTCTGAATGTTTTCTAGAGCTGTATGTATCTAAATATAATATATTAAAGACCCGTGTAATATAAGCACACAAGTCTGGCTGAGGATGTCCCATATATATATATATATATATATATATATATATATATGTGTGTGTGTGTGTGTATATATATATATAATGAGGCTTATAATGTGAGGCAGATAGTCATTGAGCAGAGGTAGTAATCAGCGGCAGAGCTCCAAACTAAAAAAAGACTAGAATGGTAGCCTTCATGCTATGACAAAGCAGAACATGGCTAAGCTGTATATATTTGGCAGGCAAACATTTTAAGGTGCACAGAGCAACAAACTGTACTTCCAAGGATAAGGCTCCCCGGGCAGCTCATCCTCCACTTCAGCCCCGCTGGCTTTCATTCTAGGCTGTAACCCTCAGTAGTTAGCCGGGCGTCATTATCTAGCGAGCAGTCTTGGTAAGTTTCCTGCCCAGCAGTGCTGACAGAATCATCGCCCTCTGGCTAAAACGTTTTCCGGCGATTAGAAAGAATGCCTAATATGTATGTAAACTGAAATGTAAATAATATTGACATGTCTTTCTTGTAATTCGCCTTTTTCCAACTAGAGAAATCACCACATATCTTAATTGATGTAAGTGTAACACAGCACCAAAAATATGCATGTGTTTGGGGGGGGGGGGGGGTTAAAACGCCAGGGCTATAGGAGTGCTGTCACCATGGGGCCCTCGCGCGCGGCCCCTAACCTCCATCGCTCCAGAGATACTGCCAGATGCTGCTCTTTGATTCTCAACTGGATGTCACTTTGGAAAAAAGCATCTGTTACACTGTCAATTATAGAAGCTGGTAAATGGTTGCCTTTTAGAGTATAATAAAGAAATCAACTTTTAATTAAAAAAATATAATATAGTAAGATATATTATATAAATAACATATTATGCTCTTGAGTAGCATTACATAAATATGAATATTAATTTGAAGGACCTTTCTACAGCTTGCACTGCATACATCCATTACTTCACAAAATTTTGATATTTGACTATTAATATTGCAATATTACTGGTGAAAAATGTAACTCACTACCCTCCAACCCTCTTTAAAATCTTTAGAATCATATGCAACAGAAAATTTTGATAATTGGCTCAGTATTAATATTGTAATAGCATTGGTGAGAAATGTAACTCTCTGCCCTTCGACCTTCTTTAAAATGTTAATTTCTTGAACTGTGATGTTTTAAATAGATCGGACGCCTATTGCCCTTTCTCCATGAATACCACTCAGCCACGCACCACTCTATCTTTTTTTTATTCTAGCAAATTATCTAGAATGACTCCCTCAATCAACATCCACTGAGACAGCACTTGTCAAGACATAAATAAGGGCATACTTAACTGTTGTCGACATATGGCGTCTAATTCTCTCACACCTCATGACATTGTGCTTTACTGTCAAACTAAGCACAACTAGCTTTTGACACCTCGCCACTTTGAACCACGGAACAAATGTCTCCATGGCAACCAAGAAGAATTCCTTCACGACTAAAAAAAATTCTTAAAAAAATAAATTCCCTACTTGATATGCCTCCTTCCCCTGAGTCTTAAAATGTGACATGATTCATTTTTATTGAGACCGGTTTATCTATCGGAGAATTTCTAGATTGATGTATGATTGTGTGTATGTGTGTGCATGTGCGCTGCCTGTGATGGTCTCATCCCATCAGGGTATACTCCTGCCTTGTACCCTGTGCTGCCTGGAGTAGACTCGACCCCCCCGCCCGCCTCCCGCCTTATTTCTGCCCACGATAACTGGTTGGAAGATGGATGGGGATTTTTTTTTGGTAAATGTTCCACTGCATTCCTTTCACGGTTGATGGTTCTTTTTAAATCTAGCTCAGGTTATTGCGCCATAGAGTTCCTTAGGTTCTTTTAAGTAAAGAAAGTTTGCACTGTTATTATTCCAGCTCAGTAAAATTACATCACCTGTCATTCGTAACCTAAACTTGTGATAATTTAATCAACCTCAAAAGTGGGATTAAAGATAAAAAAATCTAAATCTACTTCAAGTATGTTGTTTGGAGAACATGAAAATTTGCCCCTAATATATCATCCATCCATCCATCCATCCATATTTTAATCTCTTATCCTGGTCAGAATCATAGAGAAAATTAAATATGCTATGATTATACAAATTCCTTAATTATGTAAAATCTATGCTTTACTTGTTGCAATTAAAATGTATGTTAAATTTAAATTTGAACGGTTTTATAAAATCTTGCAAATGAATGTGCTTCCCTGATATGACTATTACAAGCCGAAATACTGAAAACAGAAATGTTACCGTGGTCTCACCTGAAACTGAAAAATAAAAATGATTTGTGAGCATGTGTCAGGACTGGGTAAAAATATTTTCAGTTTAAGTCTAGACCAAGAATTTCCAATAATGTGATCTTGACATAGAAATCAGTCTTGAGAACTACCAACCTACAGCATACATATTCAAAAAAAAAACTATACAACAGAAATATCAGTTCAGAGAGTCAAAACACAGTGTGTTTGTATGTTTTGAGGTTCATTATTGTGTAGTAGTATAATAATCGTTAATTATGCTGTTTAAGATATAAAATTCCACCATGTCATGACTGGTTTGAATAACCTATGCAGATCCATTTAAGTATATATTAGCAATAATGGCTGCATAGTTTAAGTAATTTCAAACTGACTTCCAGGGTTCAAAAACTACAGCAAAGTTTAGAGCCACACACAAAAATATAATGCCCAGAATGTTTTCAGTCCTAATTAAAGCAAATTTATAGCATTTTTGCATATCAATAAATACCCCAACTTTCTTCATACTGTCTGAACAAATTGCCCTCATTTATACACTATATTTTCTGGTAGATACAGTTTCTAGTTTATTCAAAAAAATCTCATATTTTTATGCTCTCATGTTTACATTCAAGTGCCAGAAGTCTGCATAATAGCCAACAATATTCTAAGCAGCACTTATGAGTAAGAAGATTTTTGGTCTGTTTCAGATTATTTAAATGCTACGGTCTCAAACAATATATAATCGCTAGAAAGGATATTTTAAAACTGTTCCAAAAATACTGTTCTCTCAGGCAGAACATTAATTGGCCCCTTCATTCCTCATGGTGCATTGGCATTTTAGTCTGCTGAGATAAGAAAAGCAGCCCTTTCACTAGTGTGTGTGCTTTTTAAATGTAAATTTCAATGCTTGCATCACCTAAGAAACGTTTTTGCTATAATATTAATTAAAATCTGCATCAAATATGCCTATTTGGTAACACTTTATTTGAAGCTTTCTTCTATAATGCATTATAGACACCTTCATAATGCATTGCAAAGTATCTATAATGTATTATTATGGTCGGTATGAGAATTAATAAATCATTACAGCATCTTCTGTTGACAGTCATAAGGTATTATGGTGTTGATAATAATATCTTTATAATGCATTACAAAGCATCCTTAATTCTTATACTAACCATTATAATGTATTATAGATGCTTTGTAATGCATTATGAAGGTATTTATAATGTATTATAGATGCTTTGTAATGCATTATGAAGGTATTTATAATAGATTATAGATGAGAGCTTTGAGTAAAGTGTCAAGTAAAATGCGTGACTATTTTCAAAATAAAAAAAGGATATATATATTTTATTACAATGACATGGATTTACCTGCAGAAAAAGCTCGAGCCATGCACAAAGATTTCTACAGAAGTACAATAATCCGTTTTCAACATTTAAATGTAGGAATAAATAGTTTTTTGTCATTCTAGGCACCTTATGAAACATATTCTGGATTTCAAACATATAACAATCACGCAGACATATACCTTTTTTTCATAACAACTGCGCTCCACTGTTATGAAACTAAATTAAAATGCTACATTTAGACACATATGCATTTTTGTGTAATCTGCCTGCCAGTGGTGTTGTAGCAGCCTGAAGAAAGCTGTCTCAGTTCAAGCTGAGAAACAAGAAGACGTGCCAGCTGTGGGCTGGTAAAAATCTCCAGTGAGGTTTACGTAATTAGCACATAATATATCCCTACAGTGTACTGCATATAAGAGAAGATCCTCTACCATGCTTAGTTCAAAGTAAAGTTGAGCTGGCACTGCGAACTTTCTTTGTTTATATATACACACACAGGGGTTGGACAATGAAACCACATCGCTGGTTGATGTAGTGTTTTACGTTTCACGCCTATATATGCTCGGCCTGGTGGGGAGTCTTCACTGATTGCACATTCCATCAGTAAGAACAGAGTGTGAAGGACACACACACACACACACACACATATATATATATCATATATACACACACAGAGACAGATGCAGCGAGACTCCATATCTCAGGAGGGTTATTTGCATGCCTGTTTGAGCTGTTGGGCCCGGTTTTATACACTGACCAAAGTATCATACAGGATTGTTACCTCTCTTGGGATGCAGTGATGCAGGCTTTGTTAAGAAAATAAAAATAGCAACATTGTGAAGAAATGGTCCTCACGAAGAGTGACTAACCCAGTGCAGAAGGTGCTACATGCCACGGAATGCAACTTTCGTCATTGCTTTCCAGCTGGTGCCTTTTAACTATAAAAGCACATCACCCATCTTCCTCTACAGAACAAGATCTGACATGTCAGTGAAGTGAAATTGGGCTTAAGGCTTGTTTTTGCATTTAGGGCATCAGGTGCTGTACATTGAATGTGTGTTTTGCATAATTCTACATTTCATTTCTAGGATTTTTATATAGTAAGTACATTCATAGTACAGCTGAAAGACAGTGCTGTTGAAGCATGTGCAAAAATCAAATGCAGGATTTCACATCTCACTGTGAATCCTATATTTCTGATAATCTGAGCCCCCCTGCCCCCCCCAACCTCCATGTTACTATGAATTTTCTGATTGGCTTTCTCCTTTGTTCATAAAATCATCCATCACAATCTTACTGATTGCTGTCTTCTTTTCACATCTTTTGTCCCTCTATCAGTCTTTGTCAGTTTAATTCTTAAGTAAGCATGTAGGAAAATGCGCACAACATTCTCTAATACTAAGGAAACTAATGGCAGGTCAAACACTTCAGTCAAAACACATTTTACTACAATTTATACAGGACAATTTATAAATTGTCAGACAGCAAAACTGCTGATTTATAATTATGAACCTGCTGTATTACACAGACATATCTTTTATATTCCAGCTTAGCAGGAAAATAATCTTTACACAAAACTCTTGTCACTAACACACAGACACATATAACAGAAGACAACTAGACAATGTACTGGCATTGACTGATCATGTGAGATTTGACTAGATTTGAGATTTGATCTGAAAGAATATTTTATTTTCTGTATTTTCCGAAAGAATCATCCATCCATCCATCCATCCATCCATCCATCCATCCATCCATCCATCCATCCATCCATCCATCCATCCATCCATCCCTTTTCAGTAGCCATTTGCCTAATTTATAGTCATGCATGGTCTTCTGGAAATATTATTCAGTTTGTTAAATAAGTTGCAAGAACGTCAGCAATTTCAAACAGAAGTAAATTTAAAATGAAGCGGTTAAATAACATGCAAAGCAGTATGAGTAATACTGTAAGTAGTCAATGGATACTCATACTCCAACTGTAGCGCAGTACTTCACTGGTCTACTCACAATCACTGTCACAGCAACACAGTGTTTGTGACGCATGGCTAGACAAACTATAGATCTGGAAAATGTTCCCTACAGGACCATTCTGAGCTGTTACATTTAGATGATGATTTCTGTCACCCTGTGGCTGTATAGCTTCTGACTGGCCACGTCTGCACTATACTTCTTCCTCTATTAAACTGTTTCTCTCTGTACCGTAAGCTGAAAGTGACATTAAATGCTGGACATATAATTTTATTATGCCTTATAATTCTAAAATTGCTTTAACAATTACTTAAACATGTACATCCTCATTCATCAATAAATTGAATGTTCACATTGCTTGATTTTTATAGGTAGAGGATAAAAGTATATGTACGGTGTAATGGCCGGATTATACATTACTTGTTTTTTTATCTAAACAAAGAAAATCGTGAATCTATTTTGGAACTCATTTTCAGATACCTAAGCAGGTATTTAAGTGGCAAAGCCTAAGCAGGCATTTAAGTGCCAAAGCCATATCACCACCTTTTGAAGAAAATCCCTACCTCTGCTGACATCTTTAAGGTTCACTGTGATTGGACTAGATCTCTGCCACCTTAATGTGGCTTTTTCACAGTTAATGAATACTAAACTATCCTGGCTTCAAAAAGGGATCAGTTGCAAGCATACAGACTATGATGAAGCCATTTAAGCACCCACTCATATTATTTTGCTCTAGGCAACTGCGGGCATTCTTAATTACTGGTAATTATCCATTTAATATACAATTCAGCTAAAAGCAAACAAATAAGCAATAAATGTTCTTCATTTTCAAGTCCTAATGCCTTCCTGGCCCAATGACACTGACGTTTAGTCCTAAGGTTTAGGTTTAGTCCTAAGCTCCTTCAAATGCCGAATCTAATAAGCGTGAGTTGTGTCATTTTTCATAGCTCAAATAATTGGCATCATCTGCTCAAGGGCATGGAGTTTGCTTTCCTTGGTCATTGCAGCAGGTGTTGCCCATAAGTCTGTGAGTCATGTGCATGAGACCTGAAAGATGGAACTGTACTCTTAGCAGAGCTAAACCTCCCAGATAGACACACATCACCTGTAGCATACAAAGACAGTCCGTGGAGCTGGTGTTGGGCTGGTATGGTGGACGTCAGTGGCTCTGTGCACTGCAAATCAAATGCAGAATTTGAATTCACCAAGATTGGTTAAAGCTTCCCCCGCCACCCGATCCGATTTTATCTTTTCTTCATATTTTTTCATAATTACAAATTCTCAAACATTTCATATATGAGAAGTAATGTTCCATCCATCATTTCATTAATTTGTAATAATTATTAAGATGAATGCATGCTTTGGCAATCCGCAGTAGGTTTATTAGCACTGCCTTTCTTTCGTACAAAAAAAAAAGTAACACAAAACAATAAGGGAACAGGCACAGGCTGGACTGCTATCTGTTTACATCTCTTATTGAATGAGAGCTCCCACTTCAACCGGACACTTTGACTGATGTGCTTATTTTCATCTTCAATTACCCTGCTTGTGCTGCTCATTCATTGTGTGTGACTGCAGCAGAAAACTGAGATGTCTCCTAACCTCTGGCAAATGGGAAAAAACGGCAATCACCATTAAAACACAGCTATTGGAGCAACTCCCTGAATGCCTGCACAAAGAGGGTCATCCATTTTCCCAGCAAGGGCTGTAATTAGCACCTTACGCTTCACATTATTAATGCAGGAAACACAGTGGTCACCGGATTCCCTCAAGTTCTTTTCACATCCCCATTTGATAATGTATTCTGTGATTTTTCTTTCAATCACTAATATACTTACCAAGCAGCTCGTGCAAGATGCAAGACAAATAAATAAATAATGGTAATGCATTCAATATAATAATCCTTATAAAATTAATAAATGCATGTTGTTGTTTTTCCTGCAGATGCTATCTTAACCCGCAAATGTATTTGTTAATTAATATTGTGCTTACATTTTGTAACTCATGCTGTTTGAATAATTTCGATATATTTTTATAATATAAAAATGGCATTTATTTTAAAATCTTCAGGGGAAAAGGATAATTTTTATTGCCTACTACAGCACTGTTTGTATTCAGAACAGACTGCTTCAATTTTCATATATCTTATATGTTGCTTACATAAAGTTTATTCTTTTACCATGTGACATATAAGTCTATTATCATTAAAGTATTAAGAATTTTTTTAATTACAGCAAAACAAAGGAAGAAGTTTTTATCTTCATGGCAACATGATCATTATGGACATTAAGCTGAATTTTAGCAGTTTTCCTCAAGGTGTCTCTGTGGGCACTTAGCGTTCAAAAACTGATGATCAGCAGAGATCACATACATAAATATATAATTATAGACCAATTAACATGGATCCATCTTTTGGATATTGAACTGGATTTTTAGAAAACTGCATAACATGCGAAAACAAAGAGAATGCAGTAACTCTATTTTAATAGCCAGTCAGCACAGGGCACAAGGCATGGGAATGAGTTCATTGCTGGGCACATATTCATGCACAATCATACTTTATAGGAAATACAGAGACATCAAGACATCTGCATGATTTTAGACTACAGAAGGACACCAGCGAACCTGGACGAGACCCGCGTATGAGGAGTAAATGCAAACCCCTCCACAACACACACACACAAAGCTGAGGCAGGATTCAAACCCAAAAACCCGGGAGCTATAAGGCAGCAGTGTTACCCAAAGCACCACCCCCACAGCAATTCATTCAACACAGAATCCTGGGAAGCACAAGATATGAGGCACAGCACACCATAAATCAGTTATTTATTGTGTTATTCTACAGTACGTGTCCATAGTCTTTTTTTGTCAAGTATAACATTTGAAGTGCAATGTTAAATAAGAATTAATTTTTAAAAATCTATTTTCAAATTGATCATTCAAGTGATTTTTTTTTTCATATTGGTAACATTTAAATGGCTATAGCACAAATGAGTGAGTCCATTTTGAGATATGAATGAAGGTACAGTATCTCCAACCACACACATACTGAAACAGTTAGAGGTGCAGGAGTCCGATGTCACAGAATGCTATTTCATTTCTATTAATGAGAATTAATATGCAACAATCTGTAGATTTAATGGTGTTCTACTTGTGCACTGTCCCAATAGGTGAATGCCAAGTCTCAGCATCTGTCAAGATGAGACATGACATTTGCTGCCACCTGTTCTGCATCCTCACCTGGGATAACCTTCCATATTGCTCTCCCTCTCTGTAGTGCATCAAATAAATTGAAGTTTAATGAAACCAGAGGTTTGCATTTCGTTTAGAGATTATGTTTATTTCTTTATTTTGTTGCAGTTACTGTCTGCAGTCCTGCTTTTCCTTCCTCGGGGTGATTATAAAGTGTTGTGTAACTTCAAGGTTTGTTGATAATACCATTCTTAACCATCCTTACTTAAAAAGAGCATATGAGTCAGTCTGCTGTTGCTCTCTCTCAGCAGTCCCCCACGGATGATACGGTCTAAGACCTACCATGGATAATAATGAACCATTCATGGATCCAATATATAACGTGATTTTCATGTACATACATACAGTATGGCGAAGATTAATTGATAGATTACACAGTAAGACATTACCAACATGAAATACTGTAGAATATGAAATAATGAAATACTGTAGAAAGCATATTGTACTTCATTATACAGTACTGTACGCATTCTCTCTCTCGAATGACAGGGATTCTGATAGAGCAATGAAAAATATTATGCATCAATGGATAACGCAGCAATGGAAATCACACTTTGTAATACATTTTTATAACACGCACTGTGATAAAGCAGCAACAAATGCAATCAGTGAGAATGCTAGAGGCCTGGATGAGAGTTCTTTGGGGAGTCGTGTGTATGGGGACAAATGGAGGTGAGTCATATACTGGGCACGACTGGGCTGGACTCTTGGCATGCCCTCTGATTTGAACAATCAGGAATTAATTTAAAAGTGGCCTGTTCTGGGTCAAGTGTCATGCATACTGAAAATATTTGGGAAGAAAGCATACATTCACAATTTTCCAAAAGTCACCAAGGAATATCATTCTGCATGCTTCTTCCAAAAACACCTGGTATAAATAGCATGCATGCATTTCTTTAAATGTTTGAAACAAGTACCACCCGGGATCAATATGGTTCCCACATTGTCAATGTACACTGAATGATTGGGAGAATGTTTATCTGCTCTATTCCAGCAGCACTTTCAAATAACCAAAGTACCAAAATATCAACTCTCAGTTCTCATATCACTCTAGAGTGTCACATTGACCTATGTTTAATAAAAGGCTTTGGCAGGTGCTGTTTTCTGTGCAAACCATCCAAAGTACACATCAGCTAATCATTCACAATTTAGGTCAATGTTCCCTGCCTAGAGCACTGTCCTGGGATAATCTTCAAGCTCACTGCAAGCTTGCAGTGGAAAATATTATGGATTATGGACATCACTGTAATACCTATATTTGATCACTTTTAAAATGGAACAGGCTAAGACTGCTACATTATATTATCATTTCAAACATTACCTTATTGGAAAATATTGACAGATCCTAGTTCTATCCTAATTTTTAATTTCATTCCACATTTATATATGCATTTTATTATAACTCCCTTCAGTGTGGAGCATTTTAAACAAATTATGTGTACAGTACATTAAGCTGCATGCTGTTTGGAATAAGAATACAGAGAATGAATCAGGACGGTTAAGTCTTTTATCAGACTCTGCACAGTAAATGCTTTCTTCCTTTCTTATGGTGGACACCGACATCGGAATGTCTAAGTGGGAACTGAAATACATAATCAGATTTTAAACTACCATAACTCAAACAAACAGCTGTATGAATCAAAGTGATAGATGAAGTTCAAAAGAATGTGTGAAAATGATGCAAAGAAACTCGCCACGCGGCTACTGCATTAGAATTAGATTTCACTAATTAAGTCATTCCATGGCTCGAACAGCTTGACAGGCTGGCTTTGACGTGATTGAGAATATGAGGTACTGGAAGGGCTGTTGGTGGCCAACAGGTTAGCTCATACCGTGTTTTTTATGGGTCCCAAAGCCCCAGCGCAGTACCGGGGACACTGTGCTGTGAAAATGGTCCTGTCCTTCAGTTCAGATGAGATGTAAAACCAAAGTCCTCATAAAAGGTCATAAAAGATCATCTTTCGAAAGATCAGAGGTGGTACCCTGATGCCCTGGCTAAATTACCCCCTGTGGCCCTATCAAATCTGGCCTCCTAATCATCCCCTACATCTAACTGATGAATTCTCTCCTGTTCCTTTGCCACCTTAGCTACTGTGTGGTGAGCGTACTGGTGCAGAATGGCTGCAGTCGAATCATCCAGGTAGGTGCTACACAGTGGTGGTGGCTGAAGTGGCTCCCCATTGCTTCTGTGATGCAGTTTGGGTGTCTTGAAAACTGCTTGAAAAATTTCATTCATTCACTCATTAATTCACATAGAGACCAGTGACTGTTTCCTGACGACAGTGATTGAATTTGTGTGCTGACATTCAGTGTGGAGAATGCCCTGTGAGCACGTACTTGGTGTTTTTAAGGCAGAATGGAACAGCGTGTTCCAGAAGGACTATTCTGTGGCACATAAGGTCAGGCTTAGGTATGTATGCAATAGGAGTGTGTGCATCAGGAAATCTGAGTCCAGAATGGTAGGGACACTAAACACCATTCAACATTTTTGCTGAAGAGGGGAACTATTTGTTTTTTATTTGATTGATTGATTGATCGATCGATCGATCGATCGATCCATCCATCCATCCATCCATCCATCCATCCATCCATCCATCCATCTATCTATCTATCTATCTAATCGATCTGCTTGTCTGTCTACCAGTCTTAGGTCTGCAAAAATGCACGGTATCTAACTTCATGAAAAACTCTTCTACACTGAATATTATATGGCGCATATTAAATTCCCTGACGAGTGGTTAAAACGATGAATATAAACTTGTTGTTTTCCCACTATAGTCTTGTGTAAGCATACTGGGTAGGTTTGTGAAAAATGTTTCTGCTCTTACGTTCTTTTCTTCATAGGTGCATGCACACTGATATCAAGTGTACTTCCTTCAATTCATGGAAACAGCTGTGCTTTGACATGTAATTATTAGCTTGTCTCTCAGTGGAATTCACCCTTTGAGACTTCTACACTCAGCAGCTTTTTAGGCTTGCTAATAGCTTGGCTGACAATAGATATTCATCTCTTTCTCTCTCCCCCCTTTTTCTCGTACTATTATCCATGTGGGGGTAAAGCTAGAAAGCTGATGGGGTTTCTCTTTAGGCTTCTAAGACTGCAGAGGCTGAAAATCTATAGTTCCTTTACACTAAATCTGTTTGCCCCCCTTTGGGGACAGGAGTTGAACTGCCGTGCCGTAGCAAAATTTCAATCATTACTTGCCTTTCGAAAATTTACCGGTTACTACAAAAATTCAGAGTTAGTAAAGTAAGTAAATGGTTATAAATTCAAATATTAAATTACCTTAATCCATCCATCCATTTTCATTTGCAACTATCCAGTTATTCACCTCTTTGTCATTCATGTAGTTTTTAGTTCTAGCTGGTTTAGTTTTAGTTGGACAACCGAGAAAAAAAAATTGAAGAACAATAATCCTTAAAAATATCCACTATTGGTGTCAAGTACAATCCACAGAAAAGAAGCTGGGACAACATTGGATTCAGCTGGTAAGAGTTGTCCAAATACGAAGAGCTTCAACTACACCTGACAAATAAAGCTGACCTGTGTCTGGAAAGATTGAGATTACTCATTGTTAGGGCTGTGCAACTTGAGGGAGTTTGTTGTTATATTTTCTTGGACATCAACCCTCGACAAATATCATCAGTGACAGCAGGGAGAAGGGCTGCTCTTAACAACCTGTGTTGAATTTCTGCCTAAGCAAATAATCTATACAAGGCTACGATTGAGTGGAGCTCAAGGTAAGGCGTTCTGTAATTTGTAGTTAGATGCATACAAAAGAAAATTATTTTGATGTATTTAACAGAAACTATCAGCAGGATAATTCAATAAGTGCCGGATGCACTTTATTTAACCAAAAGAAAGTTTCATTTTCCGTCCGTCCCACCAAGAATTTAGTAATTCATTCAGCGTAAACTGTATTCTCCAAGCGTGCCTTATATTCCATAATAATCTGTGGTCATTTTCCCTCCTTATTCCTTTTATATAACATATGTATGTACAATTAGAACAATGCATATTTTTTAACGTTCATAAAATACATTAATAAAGCTAATAGAGGCTGTATTCTCACATTTCACCACTTTCATTTTCTTTTATTTCGCTTTTATTTTTTGACTATTTAAAATGCAAGTAACAAGGGAAAGAATTCTGAATGACCCACTTTCTAGCTGATCTCTTAATTAGCTATCCTTGACTAAAATGTTGATTAATTAAGAGGGCATTCCAAATGTTATTTAAGTAAATGTGTTAGATGATTATGACTACATTAGTGGTGGGATAATTACACTGATGAAAATATATTCTTTTTTAAACAAAGATCTAATATGTGTACATTGTTGTGTATAGAACAGCATACACCAGCTTAAAAAGTAAAAAAAAAAAAAAAAGTGTGTATGAACATAATTATTGGATTGGAGAAAAAAACTGAATAAAAAAATTGCCCTTAATTTTTCAATTCTGTATTGGCAACTTAATAGATTTAATCATATACAGTTAATTCTGCTACAACGCATGATATCACACCCCAAATCTGTTATAATGCAATTGACATTTTAGTACCCAAGTCCAATACAACTCTAGTTTGTATTTGCACAATTTACAGTCAGAAAGAAAATCACTACGAAAACTACATGGTCTTAGCGAGAAACACTGCTTGTTTGCAGCTATTCAACTGAATGATTGTGATGTCCGATTGATGAACGAATCATCTTTAAACTGGTTCTTTTCAGTGAATCGGTCTAACTAGTTATAAAATCTAAAAGAATCCAACTTTTTGCACATCCATCCATCATACATAAATCATAAAAATATAAAAATATGAATATGAAGTTATCATACAAAAACAAAGCAATTTAATTACATTTTCTTTTCGTAGGCAGTCTGTAGCCATGTTGCCTTCAGTGCCCCTCTGCATTCCGTAATCTGTTGTATTTGTGCTGTGTGCACGCCCAGCCACCTGGTGGATGTGGCACACTACTCCCGACTCTCGGTAATCAACAAGTTAGACACTTTTGGTCACAGCGGTTTCTAGGCAATTCTCATGAGACTCAGGAGACCCATAGGAACTGTTTAAGATATGTTTCATTCATGTATTATTATTATTATTTCTTATTTAAAATTCATATATAGACGCTCCTCTACTTTCAAACTTTCAACTTACGCACTTTCAGACATACGAACGAAAAGGACTGTAATTCTAAATTGTGTTCATTGGGCTCCCGTTTCCTGTCCGCAACATCAATTTTTTTTTTCTGTGCGCCAATTCCGCCTAGTACGACTCCTGGTCGCTACTCCCGCCGCGCAGCAGCGTAACCTGCGTACTCCCAGCATCCTAGTCCTTTGTACTTGCGTATACCCTTAAAATGATGTTGAATAATGTTTCAAGTTATGAATGCCCGTTTGGAACATATCTCATTCACAAGTAGAGGAGTGTCTTTAATTGCATTATTTACCACGGTATCACTGTTTTTATTGTTCAGTTCATTTTATTTGAAGAAAATTAGGCCTACTGAGCTTTGGAGTCACATTTCTCTAACCCTATATTCCCCATTGGAAATGTCTATGAGATTTTAGTGAACGAGGAAGGTATTAATCACGTTGTAGCAGAACTGACTTGTACTTTAATTTTCATTCATAAAATAGAATCACAACAAGGCGGTAATACAATTGGAGAATGAGAAACTACCAATTAAAAATATATGTGGCCTACAGTAGTTGAAAAACAGAATGCGCCCCCCTTGGTGTATAGCAAATCCAAGTTCTTACATCTGAAAGGTAAATGTTTACACCAGATCTATATTTATAATTATTCATAACTACAGTTAATGATGTGTTGATTACATTACTGTGGTAATAATTGCACGGGTGCAGAACCAGTTCCAAATCTTAGCTGTAAACAGCTGAATTATTAAACGGAAATACAGAAACATGATTCTAACTAAAAACAGTCAGCAAATATGTGTGTACAATGGACCAAAGTCATTTTGATGCAATATTTTTGCCTAAAGTGTTTATGTTCTCATCATTCTTTGAACATCTTACATAATTTTCACTTTAATTTGAACTTCATTTTTCATTTTTTTAAACCACACATACAGAAATATGGCTAGTTATGCCTTTTCCATCTATATTTTAAGGCCATCAACCATATATATATATATGCAGGAATTCTAATCATTTATCATTTTTTGCTGTTGTCACTCAACATGAAAACGAAAGAGGCGTCACTGCCAGTAAAGCAGTAAGAGGCTGACAAACCAGAGAAAAACAATCCGAGACATAGCAAAAACAACATGCCAAAATCAAGAGTTTTATTCATTTTCAAAAAGAAAGAACATACTGTTGAGCTTGAGAACACCAAATGGCCTGGCAGATCAAGGACAGTCACTGTAGTGGATGACAGGAGAATACTTTCACTTTAAAGAAAATACCCCGTCCTTTTCTATTGGCTAGATCAAAAGCACTATCCAGGTGGTAGGTGTACCTACAGTCAAAAACAGTGTGGTTCATGTAAAAAAAGTCAGATTAATTTAATAAAATAGAATAGAATACAATAGAATAGAATGTAACACTTTACTTAAGGCCATGTTTTACTCATTTAAAAACACATTCATTATACATTATAATGCATTCAGAAAGCATTATAAACAGGGCTATAAATATTTATAGAAAGGCGTAACACATTACAGGCATGTTTATTATCCATTATGACTGCCTCATGAAGCTTGCATCCATAATGCACTATAGATACCTTTACAATGCGGTACAAAGCATCCTCAATGCTTATACTGACCAATATAATGCATTATGAAGTCCAGTCTCAAATCCACATATACATGGACATTTGGTGAATTTTCACTCAATCTTGCCTCAGACTCACTCCTGACTCCAAAAGTCCAACCAAGTCCATACCGTATGCATGTAGCCTGCATGCAGCCCCCCCGAATACTAATATTAGTTTCAGTGTTTTTCAAACATTGTGCATGCACTCTAACCCTAAACCTAAACCTAATCCCACTCATGCCTCTCATCATGTCTGCCCTGTCAGCAATCATCCAGTTTATGTACACAAAAAACATAATGGGGTTTCTATGCCAGAGATCCACTAAAAAGAAACACATTGCAGAATGCAACTACTGTAGAGCATCAATAACTGAGGAGGCAGACACGACTTCCAACTTCTATTGACACTTGCAAAGATAACATAAGGACAGGGACATAGGCTAATGCTAGAGAGTTTGTCGAGAGGTAATGATTAGCCAACCAAAATCTGATTTATATAGTAATTTAGTGATTGCCATCAAGCTAGCTATCCCTCGTCATATGATAATTATTGTTGTAATTTATTAATCCCCATGTCCAGAATTCTCATTCTTAAACATCACAGACCTTGGTCTCCAAAGAGAGTCAGTGTTCTGCTTCTCTGGAGTGTAGTCATGTGAACAGAGTCAGTTTAGCTTTGGTGGTATCAAACTTTTCATATGGTTATACTGTCCAGACATTATACTGCACTTTGACTGTATTTTCAAAGGTAACCTTACTCCATCCATCCATTTTCCAAACCGCTTATCCTACTGGGTCGCGGGGGGTCCGGAGTCTATCCCGGAAGCAATGGGCA
>JAODJX010000002.1:7767386-7792744 GCA_026776945.1 Isichthys henryi
CTTCTCAGCGCTGGTGACGCTCAGGTCGGCCGGGGAATCCTCCAGTTCCCCGGCTGGGAGGGAAGTGGGGACGAGCATACACGCCCCCACAACGATCGTCGGGGCGATCGCGTGCTTCCTCTTTTTCCTCCTCTTTGACTTCGCGGAGGCCGTGGGGGCCTGCTCCGTGACGTGCGGCTCTTCCAGCTCCAGCCTCCGGGTGGTTACGCGCCGAACCAGCTGGTGGAGGTTGGCACGCACCATGCCCAGGCAGGACCCCTCCTCCCGTGGGGACAAGAGGTCGCAGCTGTCCGTGGCGAGCCTCAGTGCAACGGGGTCCTCCTGGACATCGGGCTGGAGGAGCCAGTACTGCACCTCCTGCAGCAGACCGAGCCGTTGGTCCTCGGTCTGCTGCGGTGTCTCTTTGTTAGGGTCTGTCATTCTGTCACGATCGACGGTAGAGCGAGCGGCGATCGTGCGGGTTGGATGGTAAGGAGCAGGCAAACAGGCAGAAATACGGGGCAAACGGGGTTTAATACGGGGATCAGGAGCAGGAAACATCTACAGGGTACAGATCACATCTAACCACAATGACAGACAAGGGAAACAGGCAAGACCAGGACTTAAATACAACAGGATTAATCACAAGAACAAGACACAGCTGGGTACAATCGGGGAATCACAAGTGGGTAACCAGGGGGCGTGGCACACACGAGGATCGGAACGAGCAGGGCATGACACTATTTGTGGAAAATGATTGAAGGATCATTAAATCAGAACTATTGTGACAAGAACTATTGTGACAATTTTAAAATGGCTAATTTGGTAATGTCAGTTGCGGTGCACAAAATCCATACACTGTACAGACGCTCCTCTACTTGCGAAGCAGATATGTTCAGAACTGCCGTTTGTAACTTGAAATGTTCGTAAATCGTTATTCAACATAATTTTAAGGGTATACGCAAGTATAAAGAACTAGGATGCTGGGAGTATGCACACTACACTACTGAGCAGCGGGAGTAGCGGTCAGAAGTGGTGCTAGGCAGAATTGGCACACAGAAAAAAAAAATGTAATGTTGCGGACAGGAAACGAGAGGCCAAGGAACACAATTTGGATTTACAGTCCTCTTCGTTCGTATGTCTGAAAGTTCGTAAGTTGAAAGTTCGTAAATAGAGGAGTGTCTGTATTTCACTCTGTGATTTCATTTTTGTCAAAGTATTCTCATGTTCAAGAGAATGACCAAATATAAGTATACTTGGCTACCACCCTGCTTTCATTTTCAGAATAAAAGGCTTTCTGCAGATTTCAATTAGGGTCACAATGGTCCAGCTTTCACTTGTTACCTGAATCATTGAGGGTGTAACGCCCTACTGCTTTATGAATTAAAGCCTCTTTCTTCAGGTTATGCACAATGGGCGTGACCACGCTAATGAGGGGAGAATGTGTGTTACTCAAAAGTCCGTAACTTTTTAAGTACTTTTTTGACTTAAGTACCTGATAGGAGAATAGACCCCACTGTCAACAGATTAAAGTAATAAAAGATTCAGTAATAAAAGAACACTGTCAGAGTAGCGGGTAATGCGACGGGAAAGCGCACGGGCAGGCAAGAGGGCAGGAAGCAGGCAAGGAGGTAAAATACGGGGTAAAACTGGGATTTAATAAGGGAAGGAAGATTACGGGACATCACTGACAACAACTAACATCAATGACGGACAAGAACTAAGGCAAGACATGGACTGAAATAGACAAGACTGGGCGAAAATAATCGGACACAGCTGGGCAAGATCAGGGAAGCACACGTGGATAATCAGGGGGCGTGGCACACACGAGGATCGGACGAGCCGGGCATGACAAACACTGCTAGCAGAACAATTTTGTAGCTTTAAAACTGTCCTATTTTCAAGACTTCAAAAACGGCAAATTCAAATATACAGGTAGTGAACTCGGATACTTCAGTGAAATGGCACTACCCTATTTCCTGGTTTGAGAGAATAAGCCACATTTCCTCAGTACACTCTGGAAATCATGCTTCGAAGGAATATTTATGTCTTGTCACAGATTTCTGACAAATAATTTTGTTTCAATCAAAATCAACACAAATCAAGCAAATAAACCAAGACATTTTATTTATTTTAAAATGAGCTACACAGCTGAGAGGAGCCTGGAATTTACCCCATGAAGCACTAGGCAGAAACAGCATCTTTGATGGTGTTTCAGCCGTCACAAGATATACATGAAAGAGTAGAAGAGAACAGGGGTGTAGGAACCAGCAGAGATGGGGGAGTCCCCCCTCAATATTTAATTTGACTTCATTCATTCTCCAAAAAAATAGACCTTTACATTTAAATGATTGAGTCGTGCCCCCTCAATATCAAGGTGTAGCTTCTGTTACACTCCATATTTGCAGAGACATATTTCAGATCTCTGCAACTCCATCTGGACTGGTGATTATTGCATGTAGATTGATGGAAATCATTTGATTAAGATTGAGCAGCATTTAATTTGTATCATCTTTCAGAACTGCACTGGGTGTGGGACAAGTATGCAGTTGATGAAAAGTGTAAGCAAAACAGAAAGCAATGAATACTAAGCAGCAGATACCTAGAGCAACCACTTGCATACATATGATATAAATACAGTATATACAGAAGGACTGAGTTGTACATCGTCTAAAACTCACCTTTAGAGGCACAGCTGGGTTTCAGTTGAACATCTGCAGGGGACGTTAAGTGGCACCTTAGCTATGGAAAGTCGGAAAAATGGAAATCAGTCAAGGGAATAAAATTATTCAGACGTTTTTTTCAGCATAATCTACATCTCTTCATCTATCAAGTTAACTTCAGGGATTCGTCTGAGATGGATCATCCAAGAAGCGAAATAATACTTATTAAGTATTATTAATACTTAATAATACGAACTTCTTATCAAAAACCTGACATATATTTTTGAAATATTTTTTTCTGATATAAGTAACAATCATAAATGTTCACTGCTCAGGTTGATTTTTGGAAAGATAGGTCATGGAATCCAAATGAATGTCAACCAAAAAGCTGTATATGTCAGGCCCCCCTGCAGTAGCGTGAATGTTTAAACACCGCTGTCTCCATTCAGCGTCAATCTACCGCGCTGGATTTAAGCTCCAGCTCAGTGCGAGGTATTGTAGAATTCCAATGAGACATACTGAGCGTTCTGATTACTCTCTTTTGTCCAACTCCATTCCGCCCCACACTCTCTGCCCGCCAGCCTACCTTCGCCCCACCACCTGCATGGGGACTACGAGTTCGGATCCCGACGCCACTTCTGGCTGTGGTTCACTGTCTTGCCAGATTCTGACCCGACCCGTACGACTTCGACTCTGACCGCCCCTGATCTGCCTGTTTGCCTCACACCATCAATAAAGGTCCCGTGACCAGTTAATCCCTGCGTGAGAGTATATTCCTTACGTTACACACAAATATTGTTTCATTCATTTCATTCAGTTTCTTAAACATTTGAATTTAAAATGTATTTACATCTAAGAACATGAAATATGAAAAAAAATGCTGAAAAAGATAAAGATAAGCATTTTAATGACATTTAAAAGCATCGCACCTTCATGAATGGGGTTTCATTCATGTCTAAATTCATGCTTAAAATTTTCTTAGGCAACAGAATCACCCTTTTTCACAATGCAGCCTCCCACAACAAACTACTGTACTATCCACCATCCAAGCATGTCTTATCTTATGACTCACTTTGCATTAAGATATAATCTATGTACACTATATTCAAATATGACTAGATGCTGTCGGCATGACAACATTATATTCTCTGGATGGCCCTGTCAACCCCCCAGATTTTAATCCCTGTTCCTCCCACACCCCACGACCACTACAATCTGTATCCCCCCCCATACTAGGCTATGGTAGTATCTAATTTTTCATACTGTCATGCCATCTATACATTATACAGCATTATACAATATTTTGACAGTCTTTTCAAAAGCAGTGCTATCCCAGTGTCTTGGCAGTGGGTCCCCAACATAAAATTCCATGCAACACAGCAGTATACCGTGTCACTTTAATACCACACAGGCCTACCCCACACAGTCTCCCCACCTCCCCTAAAAATCTTTATTAAAAGGCCACCTTTGTGAGACTTTGCTTGCCAGTGTAATCATGTTCACCAGATCTCTGCCTGTGGATATTCTTTCATGTTGCACCACTGATTAGAACTTGGGCAAAGCGACACAATAAACCCCCCCCCCACGATTTTCCTAGTGACCGGGGATGAAGAGTGGGAGGTGTTAGGTTTTGTAGTTTCAGCCTTAAGCAATGAACCAGACCAGAGTTGCTCTCTTTGGAAGGAAGGAGTTTATGTGCCTTTGCAACCTTCTACTCCTAATCTGTGTGTGATACCAGGCATTTTACAGAATGTAAGACAATAGACCATGTTTGATCACAGCCAGACAGGAGCCACACGATAAAAGGGCAGGAACCAAAAGATAGAGATGAACGACTCGGTTCCTTGTTCATTCTTCCTTGTGGCAGCCTGAATGCTCAGTCTTTCTTAGCTGATTTGCATTGGATAGCACTTTGCCTTTTGGTCTCCATAGGGAGTGAGGGCGGGTGGTTTCCTAATTACCATTACTGTTACAGGAGCACACATAAGCTAGGATTTCTGTAATACAATGTAATAGAACAATCAGTAATATTACAAAGTAACATTCTACAAAATCCTACAGAGGTCATGATAAATTTTGCTGATGAGCTACTGTACTGGACTGTTTCTGATAAAATTTATTGGTTAGGTTTTGCTGTGGTCCCAAGATGTCTTTCCTGCCCACACTTTCTCTCCTCTGCTCTCCAACCTTGCTCTGGATCTGTGGACATTTTCAGCAAGAAATGAAATTTAATAAACGACAATTCATGGCAACTGAATTATCTCTCTGCTGAATTATTAGTTCACGCTCAACCTGAAATATTAAGTAACGTTCTTATATACTTATATCCTATCCCAGGCAAGATGGGCTGCGAGGCCCAGAGAGAGAGAGATACACATACACTCACACACAACCATGCTCTCTGGACACTTTAAAGTTACCAATTAGCCTAGCTGCATGTCTTTGGACTGTGCTAGAGACAACCAGAACACTCGTAGGAAACGTGTGGGAGAATATAAATATCCAAACATAAAGAACACGGACAGGATTCCAGCCCCCTACCTGAGGGGTATGGCAACATATACCCAATGGGCCACTATGCCACCCCATTAATATCACATTTAATAATGAAAACTGTTATAAGTCATATACAGTTTAACATGATTTGCATTATATAATTGATTTAAAAATATCTTAATCAAGACTAATTAGCAGCCTTTCTGGAACAGAAACATTCCCTGTGGTTCTACAAGACTATATCTGCCGACCCACTATCTAGATGATCATTTCTGCTAACTTCTGCAGCTAACTTTTCTTATCAAACATCTGCTTTGTATGCCTGGTGTTTAGACATTGATTATTACCTCGCAATATAAATAAAATCTAAAGAATTTTCTGGATTCTTAAACAAGTGCATATAATAACCTGAACCTGGTAGAAAATCCTAGATTATGGCTGATGTAAAGAATATTTTCACTTATCATTATACACAATTTTCCTCCGGGTACTCCGGTTTCCCACCACAGTCCAAAAACATGCTGAGGCTAATTGGAGTTGCTAAATTACCCGTAGCTGTGCATGTGTGAGTGAATGGTGTGTGAGTGTGCCCTGTGATGGGCTGGCCCCCCATCCTGGGTTGTTCCCTGCCTCATGCCCATTGCTTCCGGGATAGGCTCCAGACCCCCCGTGACCCAGTAGGATAAGCGGTTTGGAAAATGGATGGATGGATGTATTATACACAATTTAAACACTAAGAAAATGAGAAAATTTTACATTAAGAAACACAGTTACAACCAATAAGTTCAAGACTTTTATTGTCATTGTTCAGTTGCCTGGATAATGAAATTAACTGACAAGACCACAAAGATGCAAGAGTAACTAAAAGTAATAACATGGTACTCATAAGATCAGACAACCTACTGTATGCCCAACACGCATAACAAGGGTGACTGATTTAGCAGAACAGGCCAGATACTGCTGTTTTATAAACACACGTAAGCTATATAAGAGATGAGAATTCCTTCAAAGGACACTTAAAGTGTCAGATATATATTTGATACACAAGGTAAAAAATGTGGTGGCCATGGTGTGGTGATTCGTTGGCAATTTAAAGTCTGACACAAAACAGGCTAGTGCTGGATATTGCAAACTCTGCTGAAAACAGCCAACTAAAATAAGATATACTGCAAACCCATTTTACCATCTGAATCATTGCCATTCAGTAAAAGATACAGAAGGGAAATGCATTAGCAATTAGGGCTTCTAGTTTAAACCTCCCCACAGGTCCTCAAACATAAAATTTGCCAAATCACGTCCCATACTGGTGCAAAATGGGACACAGCATTCTGTTTTTCAATGTGGGATGATCCCTTAAAAATATGGAATGGATGGCAACTCTACAAGCATGTAAAACCTGCAACGAGGCAGTCAGAGAAAAAAAAATTAACAACAAACTGTACTTTGTTTTTTCTAGTGTTTCATGCTATGATTAAAAAGATCATTTTATCAATTTTATGAAACTAGATTTTGTTTTGCAATCCATTCAGTGTGTTCTTTTTTTTCAGTATCTGAATCTGTTTAAGGGGAATCCTATGGAGAAAATATAACCTTGAAATATGTTTAAAGATGCTACCAGATGTTATGCATAGATGTAACGCATAAGGCCCTGACTGTTATTGCACAATCGATGTAGAAATACAAGTGGATTGTGGTCCGTAAAAACAATGGTGGGCTTGGTACTGTCTCCCATGGAGAGTTAAGAATGTTGCAAGGTGAGTAAAAGGATGAGGGCGTCTTTCTCCACAGTTCTATAGACTAGCTGGTGCTTAACAGACTTCTTTGAATAATAACAGATAGGGTGGTCCAGACCATGGAGGAGGACAGTGGCGGTCCCGGTACCGCTGGCATCGACTTCTAGCTTAAAACGTCTAGTAAAATCCGGTGTGATTAACACAGGGGAGCTAATGACCAGGGACTTGATGGAGTCGAAGGTGGAATGACAATCAGGAGACCAAATGAAAGTAGCATTTTAGCGATGCATGTGGGTAAGGGGCAATATGACGTCAGACGTTTTGCTAGAAACAATGGTAATAGCCTGCAATCCCTAGCAACCATCTAAGGTCTTGTTTTGTTTGCAGCACTAGGAATGAGGCAATGCCCTGAACCTGGGCATCCACAGGCTTGACTCTACTGTGACCCACCAGGTTCCCTAGGTAAGTGACTGTGTCCTGTGCAGATTCATACTTCTCTAGATTATGGACTAACAAAGCCGGGTAAAAACTTCCAATGACAGCATTTGTCGGAACAAATAACTGCGTCATCTAGGTAAGCGTCACAGTTTTTGACATCTGCCAAAACATTATGCATCAGCCGCTGGAACGTGGCTGGGGCATTATGTAAACCGAAAGGCATAACAGTATATTGCAGGAAGGTGTCAGGCATAACAAAAGCGGAAATTTCTGAAGCAGGAGGGGTGAGTGGTACTTGCCAAGAACACTTTAAAAGATCAAGCATTGTCACAAATTGCGCGGACCCAATGTGGTCCACGCAATCCTGCATTCTAGGGAGGGGAAAAGTTACAGCATTTACTTTCCTATAGTTCATGTAGAACTGAAAGGTACCATTGGGCTTCGGAAGAAGCAGACATAGAGAGCTCTAGGGGCTACAACTGGGAACAGCAAGACCTGTTTCCAATAGGTAAGCCATTTCCTTTTCCAATAAGGCTCATTTGTGCAGGTTAACACGATAGGGGCGCTGATTGACAGGGGGATGATCTCCAACATCTATATCATGCACCAGTATAGGGGTTCAAGAAGGGTCAGTGAATAGGGATAGAAATCTATCCACCAGGGACTTATCTAACTGCGTGGTTGGAGGTAAGTGGGTGAGTCTGCCCGAGAGGGCTTGCAGCACTTCTGAGTTCAGCAGACGCACTTCAGCAATTATTCCTAAGGGGCAGATCATCGAGTTCTGGTGAGTATTCATTGATTGACAAATTAACAACAGCAGTGGGGAGCTGGACTGGAGAGAATGAAGGAATAGGGTCAGAGCAGTTGATATACAGTTTTAGCATGTTTTCGTGGCATATACAGGTTTTCTGTTTGTGGTTTACCGTTTCAATCACATAGTCTGTGGGATGTACCCTATGGGGACTGGAAAAACGGGTTTGGAGGGGGGAGCCAGGCAGGGGGAAAAGGACAATGATATCCCTCCCGGAAATTTTGCTTACTCGCTTTTCTTTTGTAGCGAGCCTTCATTACCTGCTGTGATGAGCTTATATGGAGCGCCTAGCCAGCTCAAGGGCTGCACTGAGGCATTCAGACAGAGTGCTTACATGACTCAGCACACTCCTAGCTTGAGGATGCAGTCTTGGGGATAGCCACTGCTCCTGCAGTGTTTTCAAAGGACCAGTACAGTTCTTCCAAAAACCAGCTGAGCTGAGCTGAAGCCAGTGGTATCTTGCATGGTATCCTGAATGGTGAACAAAAGCAAAGTCATCCCAGTCCTTCCCTGCCTCAAAGCAACAGGTATGCAACATATTCTTAAAGGTTTGATGAAACACCTCTAGGGCTCCCTGGGACTCTGGGTGATAAGCACTAAAGAGTTTGTGTTGGACTTTTAATCCTGTATCACCTGAGAGAACAACTTGGAGGTAAAGAACCCTAATCTGATTGAATATATCTTGTAATCCAAAGGTGGTTCAGAATTTAATTAGAGCTTTAACCACAGTTTTTGTTTTCAAACTACACATAGGGACAGCTTCGGGGTACATATCATAGTAAACCATGACTGAATGAGTTTCTGGTAAGGGACCCATGCAATCAATTAAAATGTACTCAAACAGCTGCCCAAGTCCAGTGATTTGTCACAGGGGAGCAGGTAGAATTGTTTGGTTGGGCTTCCCAACCAACTAGCAGGTATGGCATGACAGGTAATACTGCTTCACGTTCACATATATAGCGGGGAAATATAAATGCTTTAAAATCTGTGTGTGGGTTTTCCTGACTCCTAGGTGACTGGAATAAGGCTGGCCATTTGTTACGACCAACATATGACTCCTATACGACTTCAGAACCACAACTTGGATTTCCTTACGGGCAAATCAAAACACGCTTTGAAAAATGTGTCCGTTTACTGAATGGAGATAAATTCTTCCCTAGTAATAGAGGTTTCAGGCAAATTTTCAACTTTTTCCTCCATAAGAAATAATGGAGTCTCACATAAATGTATTGGACAAATTGATGTCTGCAAATTTATGGGCTTGAGCACAAGTAAGGACAGAGGTGGGGAAGACAGTGGGGTAATCAGACTCTAGGTCATTGGAACAGATTTCCAGTTTGGACATAACTTTGGGAAAGGGATCCACCTTCCCAATATCATTTCCTAAAATAAACACACTTCCAGAGACAGTAAGTTGCAGTCAAACAGCTAACTTTACAAACCCCAAATAATCATCCATATTCAAATAAACTTTATGAAGTGGAATCCTCATAGTACCTGGTTCGACAACCTGGACTAAGACATCACTACTGTAGTAGGTCGCATTTGAGAACGGCTTGCAAGCACAAACTATTGAGCAACAACAGTATTCCGCAGGATAGTCACAGGGCTCATCGCATCAGTATCACAAAGTGACAAATCCAGGGAACACAAAAGGATGAAAGATGGATTTGACGTTTTGGGGCGGTCAATTAGTGTCTGGAGGCTATGTGAAGCTTCTTAGCAGCAGCATAGGGATTCTTATGATTGAGTGCCGGACAAAGAGAGATAAGGTGACCCACCTCATGACAATAAAAGCATCCTCTGGTTTCCACAGATGGGGTTGACGGAGTAGCCTTCTCAATAGGAAGCACAGATTTGGGATAAACTTTCCAAGGAAGCGCAGTCGGAGTAAACACAGTTCTGCGGGTCAACACAAACTCATCTGCAAGGGTGGTGGCTTCTGCACGGAAGTTACTTTCTGCTTATTCAAATAAACCACCATATGATCAGATACACCGTTTTTAAAGTCTTCTAACAACACCAGTTCCTTGAGCTGACCAAAATCTGACACACCACTAGCCAAAAACACACCACTTGTCAAAAAGCATAGATTTCTCCTGAACAAATTCAACATCAGTTTAGCTGGTGGAGCTTCTGGAAATTTTGTCAAATGTCCTTAAGATGGTAGGCTTCGCAACATCAAAATCGAGGCTCTGTTCCAAATTCAGAGCCGAACAAACGTCCTGAGCCTTCCCCACTAACTTGCACTGTAACAAAAGTGACCAAAGGTGTTTGGCTCAGTTCAAAGTCACAGCAATGAGCTCAAAAATGGGAGAAGGCATCCACTTCATTCTCAAGAAACACGGGGCCTAGTCCAATGTGATGGCTAACGGCAAATCCTGAATTGCCAATTTCATGGAAGATTGGTGAAACTGCAAGAGAATGGAGGCTAGGATGAGGAGCTTCGTCCTGGACCTTAGCACTTTCATCGGTGGACAGGTCAGAACAAAGGCCCATGACCACTGAGATCATCTTGCACGGAAGAGGCAAAGGTGACTGCTGACTTACAGTATGCTAAGCCTCTTTATCCACCTTGAGATTCAATGCCCTTAGCCTTAGTAGTTGAGCCTGATACTTCTGCCTCTTTACTTACAGTTCCAGCTCCTGAAGCCGAACTGTAAGGAGGACATGCTCCCTGGGCGAGCGGGGACGTCTAGGTTCCAAACGGAGCCCTGAATCCAGGTCACCTCTGTTGCAGCAGACATCCGGGTTGGGCTAGTTGCAACACCAGAGGATCCGTTTGCCTCGGGTAGGATCCCTTGCTGGATAAACTCATCCCGAAGGACTTTTTTAATGGTCCATTTGGAGCCTGCAGTAGGAAACACAATGTTAAAGAAGCTTGCTATGTCTAGCAGGTCGTCCTTGCGGCAGCGATGAAATTGCTCCTGTGTGGGGTAGAGAATAAAGGCAACAAGATCGAACTGGGCCATCACACACACTCCACACTCCAAAAGACCTTAGGAGTGACTATGGCTAAAAAAAAAACAAACAAAACCCCAACTACCGGACCCTAACCCACAGTTAATCTCACCTATGTGCAAAAGTAGAAGAAACCAAAACACAAACACTCCACCTACCTCCCTAACAAAATAAACAGGATCCAAATGCACACACAAAACAAAATGACAGTCACTCCTGACACACCGGTACAACTGCACAAACATGAAATGCATGTACACGAGCCAAAGCAACGGTTTCTGAAGGGGCGAGCGAAAACATAAACCAAAAACCATGAGGAGAGATTGAAAACCAAATAACAAAACTGAAGACAGCAAAAGTACAAAAGGGTGAGGCAAGAATCAGAAAACCAGAAAGAAACCAAATGTCATACACAGTTAGTAACAAGTAAACAATCAATAACAATGATCAATGAGCAGAGCTAGTGAGGTGATTCGATGGCGGTCTTTTCAGATCTGGGACCCAGAAGAGATGAACTGGATAACGCATATGTGGAAGACGCGGGTGGGATTGTGGGGGTGGAGTGGATGAACGGAGGGCAGATGGAGGAAACGGAGGGGCAAACCTGGAACAGAACCATCATACCCCATGCCACAGGAAAACTGCACATTGCGTAACAAGAAATTACGACTTACATCCCAGAAACGAGTTATATCGTGATCATTATCGATAATGACTAATATGAAAAAAATGATTGTGATAAAATACTACGCCATATTGCTCAGCCCTGACGTGTATATAAAACTGCGGCCTACACCAGGGTTGGGATCAATTCAGGAATTAACTCAACAGTTCCAGTTCAAACAAGGAAATGGATTTGGAATGCAGCAACTACAGGAAACTAAATTGGAATTGAATTTGAATTTCAGGAAGCAGAATTCAGTTCAATGAAATTATGACTCATTCCATTTTTTGTTGTTTCTGAGCATTTATTTGGGATTACATGTAGTAACATGCATTTGAACTTTATTCGTGGTGCCTTACAAATACCAAATGATGTATGAAAAATAGTTCATGAAATATAACTGTACATTAACAACAGATAAATGCTGAGTGACACTGGCCATAAATGTCTTAATGTACTGTTAGTACAGTATACTATATGATGATACTACATGAGCCATGTTCATTCATGTATTTCATTCACATATTTTCACTTTTTATTGCATCGAATAATCATTTCCTGAAATCTGGCATCACTAAGATTGCAAATCTCAGGCGTAAATATCTTGCCAGCAATACTGAACACACATTCCACAGTAGCAGATGAAGCAGGAATAGCTAGATACCGACATGCAAGATGGGCCAAACAGCGGAACCGATTCTGGTTCTCCTTCCAGTACAGGAGAGGATCAGATTCTTCATCATGGCACGGTAGGCTTGGGTAACTTGATACCTCCTCTGATACATGCAACTGAGCGAGACATTTCTCAATCGGGTCGGTCCGTGCCAAATCAACCAATGTTCAGAAAAGTTCCATGGGCATCAATTTTTCAATAAAACTTGGGGAATTTTCAGTGTTCTCTATAAGGATAAAAATACCAAATTTTAATCAAAATCAGGAATGATGCCCATGGAGCCCCTGGTTGATTTGGCATGGACTGTCCCAATCGAGGAATTTATGGTTGTGACCATTTTATTTGGCTTCATTGTTGCTGCAGCATGGCGAAGACCCCTGACACATGAAATAACGTAACTTGCAGTTACAGCTTTATCAACCTGATATTTATTTTGCTTCCTCAAAAGGTTCCAGAGTTTTTTGATTAGCTTTATGTCATTTACTGTAAAATGAACAGGGGCTTGCAGCTCTGACAAAACCTCTGAAGGTATCATGAGGAATCCACTCATCATTTTCAGCTGGCTGTTCTATTCGTGTTTGCAACTGGGAACTTTACATGACATTCAAGAATTTCCACTGCTTCTTGTTTTGTGGCAAAATATTGTGAGCCTCTGCACTGTGGCCATCACAATATTAAAAGGACCTGCTTGTTCTAGGGCATTACGGACTACAAGCTGCACAGTACAGAACCAAAAACATGAGCTTCTCTCATGTGCAAAAAATCCAGCTCATCAGTTATACTGATCTCTACAAGGTCAGCTCCATCATCATCATCATCTGTGTCACTCTCATGAGTTTCCACTGATGGAAAGAGACAGATGCCTTCACCGTGTTTGCAGTATTATCAATTACAGTGACAGAGACTTTGTTGGAAATATTGTATTTACCAATTGTATTCTCATTTTTCTGAAAATATTTTCTTCCGTGTGTTTTCCCTTGAACGCCTCGTAAGCCAGCATGACTGTATGAAGCTCATAGTCCAAAATGAAATGGCCAGTTATACCCAAAGATGATCATGTGTCCCTGTTGGACCAGATATCAACAGTCAGACACCAGTGCCACCAGAAAGTACTCAGACCTCCTAACTTTTTCCACATTTTATCACGTTACAGACTTATTTTAAAATAGATTTGAGTATAGTTTGCTTTTACAACATCTACACAAAATAGTCCATAGTTTAAACATGTTTTAACACATTTTATTACATTTATAAAAAATTTAAAAATTTAAACATAATAGCTACATAAATATTGCTATGACCTTCAAAATTGAGCTCAGGTGCATCTGATTTCCACTGATCATCCTTGAGATGCTTCTACAACTTGATTGAAGTCCACCTGTGGTAAATTCTGTAGATTGAACATAATTTGAAATGACACACACTTGTCTATATAAGGTTTCAGAGTTGAAACCAAGCAATGAAGTCTAGGGAATTGTCTATAGACCTCCGAGACCGGATTGTGGTAAGGCACAAATCCGGCGAAGGATACACAAAAAATTCAGCAGCATTGAAGGTCCCGAAAAGGACTGTGGTCTCCATTATTCGGGAATGGGAAAAGTTTGGAACCACCAGGATCCTCCCTAGATATGGCCGCCCAACCAAATTGAGTAATCGGGGAAGAAAAGCCTTAGTCAAAGAGGTGACCAAGAACCCAATGGTCACTGAGGAGGAGCTCCAGTGTTCCCTTGTGATGATAGGAGAACCATCCAGAAGGTCAACCATAGCTAACATACTCCACCAATCAGGCCTTTATGGTAGATTGGCTAAATGGAAGCCAATCCTCACTAAAAGGCATATGGTAGCCCGCTTGGAGTTTGCCAAAAAGCACATTAAGGATTCTCAGACAGTAAGAAGCAAAATCATGTGGTCTAATGAAACCAAGATAGAACTTTTTGGCCTGAACTCAGTGTCACATCTGGATAAAAACAGGCTCTGCTTATCACTTGGCTAACATCCCTACTGGTGGTGGCAGCATCATGCTGTGGGGATGGTTTTCTGCGGCAGGAACTGGGCCACTAGTCCACATAGAGTGTAAGATGATAGCAGCCAGATGTAGAGAGATTCTTCAAGAAAACCTGCTCCAGAGTGCTCTGGAACTTAGACTAGGAACTTAGACATGACAATGACCCGAAGCACACAGCCAAGATAACACAGGAGTGGCTTAAGAAGCAGTCTGTGAATGTCCTTGAGTGGCCTAACCAGAGCTCGTACTTGAATCTAATCTAACATCTCTGGAAAGACTTAAAAATGGCTATCAATGCTGATCATCCAACCTGACTTGGCTTGAGAGGATCTGCAATGAAGAATGGGAGAAAATCCCTAAAAACAGGTGTGGCAAACTTGCAGAGGCAAACCCAAGAAGACTTGAAGCTGTGATTGCAGCCAAAGGTGCTTCAACAAAATGTTAAGCCATGGGTGTGAATACTAATGAAACAAACTTTTGGCAATAAAAAAAATCTTTCTAAAAAGTAGTTTTTGCCTGGTCATTATGGGGTAACCCTGTGTAGATCCTCAAGGAACAACATTACTCAAATTTATTTCAGAATAAGTCTGTAACGTAACAAAATGTGAAGAAAGTGAAGGGGTGTGAGGAAAAAGTGGATATGCTTGGTAAAAGCTAGCAATAAGCTGTGATTAAGGATCAACACAAAGTCTATTAATGAGTCCGTTATCCACATTAGCCTGCGTAGGGTGACTAAAGTCCATCAATAAGTCTGTTCTCCACACTGGCCTGTGTTGGGTGGCCATGAAGGCTGCACCCATGATGATACAGCTCATATGTCCCATTCACGATGTCACCCTTCCATGGGACTGAACCAGGACTCCAGCTCAGATTTGGATATGTGGGAAGGCAAAGAGCATGGATGGGCAGAACACGCGTTGATACTTAAATGGACAAGCATAGTAGATAAAAATGACATTTACAGGAGCCCCAACAGCCATACAGTAGTTGTGGTGTATTAAGTAAGCTAAACTGAAGAGGTACTGTAGGTCTTCAGTCGAGATTTAAAGACTGAGACCAAATCAGGATGACTTACCGTAGTAAGTGGAATTTATTTCAATTCAATTCTGTTTCCTGACATTCCAATTCAGTTACAATTACATTTTCCGTTAGCTGTATCCAATTCCAGGAAGTGAATTAGAATTTGCTATGCAGTCTCAATTCAATGAACGGCCCCAACCCAAGGAATATACTGAGTGAAATCTACAGTAGTGTTGAAAAAAATCCCCCTACTTAATGTTAAAAGATTCAGGACCAGAAGAGGATGGAAGAGCGGCTACAGAAGACACTTGATCTTGTGAACACTATTCCATTTCATAGATCTTTTTTCAGACTTCCCAGGAAGATTGTACTGGTCAGTGGTTTTCAAACTGTGGGGCACCAAATAATGAATAATAGATGACTTTCTCAATATCTCAAAAAAGGTTTTTATTTTATTCTTTCTTTCCATACTCTCATTCATATATTACCACAGAGAGGTGCGTAATGCAGAAGGTTGATAATAATCATATCACAGAAGTTACATACAGTCACAGAATGTCAATGTGCAGCGTTTCCTGTCAGCACAGTCATTACTGCTGGCTGGGGACTTGGTGCGGTCCAGTCTGACACCACTAGGCTGAATGAATCCTCAGTGGTGCTTCCTAGAGCACTGTGGTGGAATGAGTGAATGCCTAAAGCTTAGCACGTTGTGAAGATGGTACACAGGGTTGTTAATTATGGACATATATTTTGCCCCTAGCCTCTCTTCCGGTCCCCACAATGAGGCCAGTTTCTTAAATAAATTAAATAAATAAATAAATTTGAATCACCTGACACTTTGCTCACAACAGATTGGCTAAACATCATTCTGAAAGACCCGAGCCTCAGTATATTGAGCCTCCTCTATAGCCTTTTTTATGCTGGGCCATATTTCCATCTAGTCTAGTCTGCTGTTTAAATGCATGGTTACTTTTTAGTGCACTTGATTATCTTTAACCTATATGTTTCCACTGGCCCTCCACTACAGTATGTAGCTCAGCATGTTTGGGATTTATACCCATATGTAGGTTCAAATTTTTAGTTTTCTCCCACTTTGCAGTTTCCCTTTCCTTTGTCCTCATTTTTTGCTGTGTTGTGTATATTAAAGTATTTTTGCTTGTTTGAACCCTTATGTCCTTTGTCCTACAGTCTGGCATATATAAAATATCATATTTTTATATTTTCTTTCACAGTCTTTGCAATTTGCACTATACATGTGCTTATTACTGCATGAAAGTGAAACAAGACTTTCATGTAGACAGATTAATATTCCTCTATTCCTTGTAGAGCTTTATCCATCATCCTTTGAAAAGTGGCAGGTGTTCCATGAAGCCCTAAAGGCATCGCCATAAAATGGTATAAACTACTCAGTATTCTGTTGTCAAGGGACCTGGCAGTAGCCTTTGGATAAAACTCTAAGTCAAAAGCTGAGAGAGAATTTAACTTTGAAAAGTCCGAACAAAATAGTAAACCGCCGCCCTTTTTTGACGCAAAGACTATAGGACTACTCTATTGAGTATGTGATGGATCTATCATTTCTATCTCTAAAATTGTCTCAGCCTTTTTCTCCAAGATAGAAATGCCTGGTTGAAATGCAGTAGCACATCTGCTAGGGACCGATATAGAGAGTGGTGATGTCTGTTCTTCTAAGCTCCTTCTGGGACAATAGCACTAGCCCTGAGTTCTGTGGCTACTCATGTAGGTTCTTTAGTAGTCTATTCAGGTCAGGTACAGAGGATGTGCAACAAAAACAGATGGATGGATGGATGGATGGATGGATGGATGGATGATCAGCGGTAATCTCACGATATGAGCAAATGGATTTGTAAGCTTAAGATAGATTATTGTGGAATCAAAAAACTTTAAAATATCAGAGCTTCATGTCCTCCACTGAGCTCGTCTGACATGCTCCTCAGTTTGGGTATGTCAGAAAGAATGTTTTTACCTTTCCAAAAATTTCCCAGACTTCTCATATCTTGTGTTCATGAATAAACTTGAGTTGGCATTCAGGTGACTTTATGGAAAACAAAAGCAGTCCCTAGGTGATATAGTATTGTATTAATGCCACTGCTACTCCTTATAATGGAAAAACATTTAGTGAAGTGACATGTTAAATTAGTTACTTCATCCATCAAACATTCATGATCGATCCATATAGCCTTGAGAATAGTTGTAACAGTTGTACTAGGGCCAGTACTACTTAACATGCCTTTTAATAAAGGAATATTTATTACGTTACTTGGTAGCACAGTCACACACCAAAAGAGTCTAGCGAAACTAATTTTTTCTTTCCCAGAAGACTGAAAACATCTATTTCTGCAATGTTTCTAATTCGTTTTTCCTGCAGATTCAGAGTATGTTGTCATTGACTAACATGAACTTTATGATTATTAGGGCTGTTAATTGATAAAAATCAACTAATTTATCACACATTTTGCTATGAATTAATCGTTATTAAAAACTAGTTTTTCCTCTTAAGACTAAAGCTTGTTATAATGTATATTTAAATGTAAAATCTATTACCAAATTAATGCAGAATAATCACTAAGAATAATCATTTATTAATATTATCCTTAAACACAGAATTACACAGAGGACTATGCAATTGCAGAAAAATTATAAAGATATAACAATGTGGGAGGTCATGAATGACAACCGTGTAAAAAGTCTCTTACAATCAGGTATAATCAAGTATAATTCAAAAAAAGTGCAAGATTAAAAAACAAAAAAACACTTGTGTGAGTTTTGTAAGAAACAGCTTAATATGGTGTGATAATTCTTACTCTTAGTAGGCACTTCTTTCAGATCCACCACACCATCCATGCTGCAGGCCAGGACCAGTAAGTTGTGCTTAGTTATTTTAGTCTTTTTTTCAGGATCATATCTTCTTTAAACAATTTTAAAATTATGAAATTGTGTAGCGGAATAGGCACTCACACTATGCACAAGATGAAAAAAAATATCAGGAATCGTGAGAGGAGGGAAGGCTTCAGGTTCATGAATCCATTGCTCTTTTGGGATTTCATAAGGATCCAATTTTAATGGGCAGGGTCCACAAATGAGGATCTATTGGAGCTCTCTCCTCTATCAATCAGCTGCAGTGAATGAGGGGGCACCCTTTGACTAACCCGGAAGGGGGGTGCCCCGATCCAGTGTCGGTTGGACTACCTCCCCATCTGCTGTTGGGAGCATAGCAGGGAATTCTGGGCCAGCCTCCAATTCTGTTGACAGCGTCATAAAAACCATTAGCTCCTCCTCCAAAACTGAGAGCAACGGGGGCTGGTAACCCAGGCAGCACTAAAATGGAGACAAACCTGTAGCAGAGACCATGAGTTATGGGTATACTCTACCCATGGCAGTTAGAAACTCCAGGTACTAGGAAGCGGAAGGCTAGGCAGCACAGCATCCTTTCCAGATCCTGGTTAGCCCGATCTGTTTGCCCATTAGTCGGTGAGTGAGACCCCGGTGAGATGCTTGTATTGGCGTGCGTCAATCTGCCTGCAATACTCCTTCTAAAACTGAAACACAAACTGTAGAACCCTACTGTATGTCAACAGACAGGCTATGAAGCCAGTAAACATGTAGTTGAGCCTTCTCCTTGATAGAGGGCAACTGAGCTATTGGTACAAAGCAAACAGCCTTCGAAAGACTAATATGGGAACCACTGTAATGCCCCTGGATAGAGGGAACTCCATAACAAAATCCCGGTCAACATGGGACTAGGGTCAGCGGGGCATAGGAAAGAGTTGAAGCAACCCAACAGAAGCTTGAGTCTTATTCTAAGCACAGATGGAATAAATAGCAATATAACTACAGATATTCTGGAGCATGGAAGGCCACCAAAGCTGTTGTTTCAGCAGGGCCCGGGTACACTGGATGCCTGCATGACACGCAAAAGATCTGCAGCCAATCAGTGAGAAAATGGAGCTTCTATGGATCCATCTGGATCACCCCCCCCAGAGGGAAGAAGTCCAAGAAGACTGTACGTGTATTAAATTCACAAATTCCCAGCCTTAACAGACTGTTCTGAAGAAGCTGTTGCAGAACCTTCCAGACGTGACTGTGCTCATTGTGAGAAAAGACTAAGATTCCACACATCCCTAGATTTGATTGGCAAAGCAACCTGTTCAAATGCACTGAAGTAAGCAATGACTTTCATCTCCCTGAATGGAGGTACTAAGGCTGTCTCTTAGCTTATAGAAAACCCAGTTGGGCAAGCAGCAGACAGGCTAGAAACGGGGTGTACTGGGGATGGAGTCAAAAATACAGAAGAAGGAGCGTCAGATGGAAAAAATGGAGGTTTCAAGGACTGTGTTTGGGTGGTGGGCTAAGATGCAATCTTCATTGCCTGTATATTCAACTCCTGTGGACAAATTTCCTTTTCAGCCTCACAATCCATCTTACACTGAGGGAAGTAATTATTTGAGCCCATGCTGAATTCTTAAGTTGACCCATTAATAAAGAAATGAGAAGTCTGTAATTTCACTGGTCTGTTTATTTTAACAGCAAAGATTATCAACAAAATAAGGAAAAAAAAACATCATGTAACATTTACAAACCAATTTGTCATTTATCTAGGAAAATATGTATTTGATCCCTTGGAACACATGCTTTGGTACTTGGTGGAATAACCATTGTTTGCAAGAACAGCTGTCAGACGTTTCTTGTAGTTGGTCACTATGTTTGCATGTACTGTAGGTCAGCAGGAATTTTCGTCCACCTCTCTTTGTAGACCTTGAATACACAAAGCTTCCATAGGTTTTCCACATAGAAAGGACCCGGGACTGAACACCAGGAGTTTTTTGCTGTGAGGCAGCAGCGCTAACCACTGCGCCCCCCACGCCGCCCCCTAATGAATTGTCCTGTATCTTAAATGGATAGGCGTTAAAAACTAGAAGCAGAAATTATCTTCTTTGCAGCTTTGCATATTTGGTAAAGTGGGAGACAAAAACAAATAAAACCGACATCCACACCTCCTTGCAGATAACAATTATCTAGATGAACACAGACAAACCAGCTGAACATGTCCCAAAGGCCATTGTTGATCATATTCTGAAACACAGTCGGCACATTGGGCAAACCAAAAAGCACACCTAGTTACTCGCAGAGACCCATGGACATGTCGAACGCTGTCTTCCATTTGTCATGTTCTGGTAGCCTGATCATGGTTTGTCATTAGCTTGGACAGATGCCATCCCAGCAGAGTACTCTGTTTACCCAGGGCTTGACCACAGTCATCTCTCCAGCATAATGTAAAACTTGATCAAACCATGTTAATGAGTCATTATTAGTTTTTACCCTCATAATTTTCTTCTACTTTTTTCACCTTACAACAACATTGCCATTAAAAACACAACATGCCCATTACATTCCCGTTCTAACCAGATAAATCAGTATTATGTCATAACACCAAGCTTTTTCTCATTTTAAGAATCTCATATCTCTTATAATAAGAAGTTATAACAAGATGTGAAATTATCTTGTTCAGTGTTTCATGTGGATGAAGGGTTTTAGCGTGAGGGCATGTGACGGGGTGGGTGGTACTGCTAAAAAAAAATGCAGATATCAGACCATTGTTGTCCATATGTTTTTTTTTTTTTAGAATTACTAACTTCATAATGAAGTTCCAACACCCTGGCCAATCAGCTTCACAAATTCTACTGCCGGTTTGACACTGACAATCAACGTCTACCCATTCTCACCTCTCCTGAGTCTGCCACACTCAGCCCCCCTTTTGTTCTCCCCTGCCCCCCATCCACTTCTGAGGATGGTCTCATTGTCACCATCTCCCCTGCAACCACTCACTTCACACCTCCTCCAGCCTCTACTCAACCTACACTTCACCCAGCATTCCCTGTGAAACAGAAAGATGTTCACAAACTCTTCACAAAACAGAACACCAGGAAAGCAGCAGGCCCTGGTGGTGTATCACATACCATCTTAAGACACTGCATAGACTTGGTAGCCCCTGTCATTATTCAATGTGATATTCAACACCTCCCTGCAGTCTTGCAAGGTCCCAAACTGCTTCAAGGTTGCCACTATTGTTTCAGTTCTCAAGAAGGACAAGATCACTGGCCTCAGTGATTACCAACCAGTCACTTTGACGTCAGTGGTCATGAAAACTTTTGATGCTGGAATACCTGAAGGATATTACTGACCCCCTCCTTGAGCAACATGAGCATTGGAGGATGCAGCCAGCTTATGCTTCCATCATCACTTTCATTAACTTTACTTAGCTAAAACATACACCGGGATTCTGTTTGTGGATGTCAGCTAGGCCTTACCCACTTCCTGACAGGTAGGAAGCAGTTTGTGTGGTTAGGCCCCCACCTCACTGGTCTGATGTTCATCAGCACAGGTTCCCCTCAGGGCTGTGTCCTCTAACCCCTCTTGTTTTCACTATACGTAAATTATTGCACATCCAAGGACAGCTCCAACAAAATCCTGAAGTTTGCCAATGATACAACTGCAGTGGATCTCAACTCTAACAATGATGAGACCAGCTGTCGTCGATAAGTCGAGCATCTTGTTGCTTGGTGTGCTCAGAAGAACCTGGGACCTCAGTGCTGCCAAGAATCTAGAGATGAGGATCAACTTCTGCCGACAGCCCCATGCACTCATCCCACTGGAGATTAAGGACCAGCCCGTGTAGGTGGATGAGTCATTTACATTTCTAGGGACGACCATCTCCAACACCCTTAAGTGGGACAAGCACATGACATCCATCACAAAGAAACAACTCAGCAGAGACTGTTCTTCCTGCACCAGCTCAGGAAACTCAACATGTCACAATGCATTAGGGTGAACTTTTATTCAACCATCATAGAGAGAGTTGTGACAAACTCCATCGCCGTCTGGTTTCCTGCCACCACCAGCCTCTCCAAGTCCAGGCTGCAGCAGGTCATCTGCTCAGCTGAGAAAATCATTGGCTGCCGACTTCCAACCTTAAAAGAAGCTGTGACAAACAAACAAATAAATGAATTAATAAATAAATAAGAACACCAAGCTAAGATTGCCAGATATATAGCAAGGTCACTTCCATCTATTGCACTTCTTCTCAACTGTTTATTATGCTGCACACTTGCCATCTTTGCACATTACAAACATATGTCCACTATCAAGTGCAATCTGCTTGTTGCACCATTAGGACTGTTGTATGCACTATATTGCCTGTTTGCAATGTTTCTCTGTATTAATTGTATTACTTTGTTTGTTTGTTTATTTAAAACCCTGTTGCACTGTTATGTTTGCACTGGTCAGTTGTCCTTCATTCCTGTTTGCACGGTGTCCTGTTAACTGTGCCCTGTGTTAACTTTGCAACAAACCACAACTACATTCAGTGTATTCACATACTGGCAGTAAAGTGATCTGAGTTGTTATTGATTAGTGATGGCACATTCCCTCTCTCTATGGAGGTAAAGGGACACTTAATAATTATATGAATTGAATATAGGCTGTTATTTTTCAGTGATGGTTATAACTGTTTTTTAAACGGTTGCCAATTAAGTCTACAACAGTTTGCCTGTCTCCAATGCTTCAAACAGCAACATGATGACAGCCTAACTGCACTATACACAGCCTGACTGTGTGTGTGACTCAGTCAGACTTAGTGGGTTTGGAAGCTTTGTGTATCCAAAAAGTGAGTCTCGTGTGTGACCCTGTTTCAGATATGAAACCTGTTAGTCTGTCAAAAACAACATGAATAGATAACAAATGTTCATTTGTGGTTAGTGTTGTGTATTACAAACTTATTTCAGTGTAGTGAGAAAAGGAGAAATCCCTAGTCCTTCCTGAACACCGTAATCTGTTACGGTTTTGCATTCACACTGGAGCTGTGTCAGAAAGTTGCTGCAAAATTTACTAGGTCACATTCCCACATGGCACCATAATGATAAAATAGTAATATGTAAGTGGGTTTCAGTGTGTGTATGAATGTGGTGTAAGAGGGTGAGGAGAGAAATGCATGGGTGCCCCCACCAAACTAAATACCTGCTCTGTTTAGTTACCTTGTCTGTTTTGCATTTCCGTGGAAAACACCTACTGTAAGTAAGCTTACTTTACTAGAGCTATATAAAAGAATCTGCTAAATGACAATGTGATACAGCCTCTCAGTGCCTTTAACCAACTGAATTCCTTAACATCAGCACAGGGGGTGAGGGTGGGGATCGGGCTTCCCGAGTGACTCATCAAGGCTTTGAATTAGATGATTGATGGGTTGGATAGATGTTTTTTTTTTTTTGCCAGATTTTGTCATGGCAGACTGCCACAGAGAAATGTTACCATACTGTAGATGACTGAGCAGCGGAGGTGGTGCTACTCGGTGAAGAGAAGGCGTGTCACGCTTTAGAGGCCTAGCTGACCCAGGAGTACCGCAAGCTGGACCAACGTCATGAGCTGAGTGAGGATCGGGTCCATGGAGCAGGAGTGGCGTGGTCTGGAGCGGGGACAGGACCATGACTGCCAGAAACAGGAGGCTGAGGCCACGAGGAAAATAATCCTGGGTTTCCTGGAGGCCCAACTGGCTAGGGAGCACCGCGAGCTGAAGGAGCAGCGTGGGCAGTACCAGCGGGACCTGGAGAGGCTGCACAAGGCCACCCAATCTGGGAAACGGGAGGACCAACGGCGGAAACAGCCCAGCAGGCAGCAGCAGGTTCCCACCAATCTGTATAAGTTGAAGGGATAACAATAAAAGTGTTTTCCTGCTTAAAATTATCTGCCTTGTCTCATGCCTGCTGCCGTGATTTCTGGGTCTGCTAAGTACCACAGTACATGCATTTTTTTAACTTTTCTAAGCGACAATGGTTGTGCACAATATAGATGAGTAAAGAGTAGTTATTTGGCTCAGAAATGTAGTGAAGTTAAAATAAAAGTTGTGGCAAATTAAAATTGTGAAATATGAAAGTATGAATTTGGGAAAAAATACTTAAGTACTGTAATGAAGTATTAGTACTTCTTTACTTTACACCTCTGGTGGCAGCAATATCCCTTTATGATTCTACTTGGAAAAAGTTAGAAAGTAAAATAATTAATTCTATTACCAAATGCCAAGTTGTTCAATCAGAGGAAGCTTACTTGTGCATTCATTTTGACACCAGCAGGGCATCTTTGCTTACAGCTGCAAAACAGGCTACATATGTTTCTTGATTTCTGGGAGTACTTTGTGTGGTGTGACCCTTGCCAGCGGTTCTCAAGGTATGTTACATTATGCTACTGACAGTTCTCAAGAAGGATGGAAAATGGACTCTAATGTGAGCTCTCGTGTCTTGCAAAGTCATGATCACACATTGCTTTTCATGTATTCCAACTGACAGGATCCTTAAGGCATGCAAATTCTCTGAGTGCTTTATGTTGTAAGATGTAATACGCAGCTGGCACAAGTATCAAACGTGATGTGGTTCCTGTCCTATAAATTTCAGTGCCACTTTTAGGTCTCTCTTCATATCAAGTGCATTATTCTTGTTGTTGTTGTTGTGATTGTTGCTGTTATTATGAGATAAATGCCTTTTATCCCAGTGTCTTGCATTAAAGTGGCTCTTCAACTTAAAAAATATTTGCATTCACTGAGGCAAAAAGAAAAATCAAAACTTCCATTGAAAAGTTGGCAGATTCAAATGGTTCACAAAATCCTTCTCTGTACTGTTTATCCAGTATAGCAGTGTGGGATTACATCAGATGTCCACTTTTGGTTTTGGCATCATGGTAGGATTACTTGCAATGTATTTTTCATTTATTGTATAAATATTTTCTGAAAATCTGTAAGCAGTATGGTTATTATGGTTAGAATGCATACTCTATCTCCATCCATCCATCCATCCATCCATCCATTTTCCAAACCGCTTATCCTTACTGGGTCGCGGGGGGTCCGGAGCCTAT
>JAODJX010000002.1:7792844-7805328 GCA_026776945.1 Isichthys henryi
TTGGACTGTGGGGGGAAACCGGAGTACCCGGAGGAAACCCCACGACGACATGGGGAGAATATGCAAACTCCACACACTATTTTTTATTTTATTATTTTACTTAGTAACAAAACACTTAGATCAGTCAGTTACATAATGATTTTGGTTAAAATGTCATATCGTAGTAAAACAAATTTCCGCCGGAATTTGTCTACCACAATTTCTTTATGGTTGCGTCATTTCCTGTTAGACCAGTAAGTAGTGTGACATCAGCTAGCTATATATTTACCTACACAAATGAGCAAATAAGAAGAACAAATGTAACTGTGGTGCATCAATGGAGAGAGAGGTTAGAGGAGCAGTAGAGGCAAGTCTTTATTGTGTCTAGTTGTGCCCCTCTGATGAACTATTTTTGCAAGCTGTCTAAGGGAAACTTTTCTACTGACAGTAACATTAATAACCACTGCACCACCATGCCGCCCCATACTCTATCTCAGAATCTTTAATTCTATGTATTTTCTAAGTATCATAATACAAAGTTACCATAGTACAAATTTAAACTGAAAAAAAGTATACACTGAATTGTGAAATGCATCTGATAAACACCAAGATAATTCACCAAGAAAAAAGAAATGTTAATACCATACATTTCTTTCCAAGATGAGAATTTTTTCTGACTATTTTTTTGGCAATATAGCGAGAAATATTCAGTTCAGTTCAATTAATTTTCATATAGCACCTTTCACAACAGAGTCGTCCCAAAGCGCTTTGCATGGATGTGTTGTGATACAGAAAACATCATCAGAGAGAGATACAGAAGGGGAAAAAATAAAAAATATAAATATACCTGTATAGAACCTTTTTTAGAAGTGCTTTGGCATGTTTCAGTAGAGGTTTGCGTTTAAAGTATTATATTTTCATTAAAATAACATCCATTTAGCTGGTACATGTGTCCAAACTTTACAATGTCTTCAGTAAGGAAGTTTGTGAGGATTTTGCCTGTCACAGATGGTTACGTCTGATAACAGTCCAGTCTGTTTTGATTTGTTTCGTATCACTTGTACTTTTCACTTTTTCCCATCATATATATATGTATGTGTGTGTGTGTGTGTGTGTGTGTGTGTGTTGAGTGTTTCACCAGTAAGTCAAAGACTAATTGAGAGTGATTGTGAGCTATTTTTTCTTCCTTTTCCAAATCTTGAAGCAGCACTTTTTTGGATGTCTTGTGTAATCATCGTTGCCTTCGCTTATTCAGAAAGAGAGAGTATGAAATTAGCTTAGTTGTTGGTCACTTAGAAATCCATGTCACGTGATTCTCTTTGCCAAACCACTAAGCCCCATAGAAGAAGATTAAACAGTAAAAAAAATTAAGACGGTAAAACTGTGCAATGCAGATGGTCCAGGTTGAGTGCGCAGTACTAGTAAATTGAAGGGCTTACATAGATAAAAACACGAATATATATATATATATATACTTTATTTATTACATCCATTTTCCTAATACATATCCTAGTAATAGTCAGAAGGTGGCTTCCAGTCTTTCCCAGACAGCACAGGGCACATGATATGGGAACACCGTGAACACATGTATCTGCATCTGGAAACCTTCCGTGCACGGGAAGAACATGGACGTCCTCCATACATAGAACGGAGGTGGGATACATATTCCCCTCCCTGGAGGCGTGAGGCAACATTGCTATTGTGTCAACCACCATTACATAATTACATTTAACATTAAAAGCTTAAGAAATCTACCACCAAGTATATCAGAATTTGCCAAAACTAAAGAAAATAGATGAACTAGAGTGACCCCTTCACATTCTAGAAGGCGGAAGATCCCTGTGAGTGTTAAAATTTGTGAATAATACTTGGGCAGCCCTAAGCTCAACCCATAACAGTCTGCTAGCCTTAAGAATAACGTGAAAGGTCTATTTATTATCAATTTCTATACAAACAGTACTGTGTTGTACACTGTGCATGTCAAATTGCTTTATCATTTGCTATGCGTTTTAATATAATGTACAAACCATCTAAATTATGTTCCTGTATGTATAAAGCTACTTCTGCATTCACTGGGAGCACTGTGTTTTGGAACTATTAGTAAAAAGGCTAAATTAATGGCACGGAAAAGTTACTGCAAGAAACGCAAGATTCACAAAGACGGCTAGAACATGAGTGAGGCTTTTAAAGATATAATATGCACTTACACTAACAAATATTATATAACAGTAACATTATATATTGTGTGATTTTATGCAATTCAATTCATTTCCAAAATTGGTTATAAATTACTGCCTTAGGTCTGTGTGTCCTCAGAGAGTTTCTCCACTCTTTCAGCTAAATTCTTCACAGCCATCCCATGAATCACCTAAACAAATGTCAAATTTATGAATCTGGAGGGGCAACTGTAATTATAAACTAGACTAAATATTTATATAATAATTTTCTTTGTAAATACACTGTATGGACAAAATTATTGGGGCACATTTCGTAATCATTGAATTCAGGTGTTTCATTCAGACCCATTGCCACAGGTGTATAAAATCAAGCACCTCGCCTTGCAGTCAGGTTTATAAACATTGGTGAAGGAATGGGCATTCTGAAGAGCTCAGTGAATTCAAATGTGGTACTGTTATACAATGCCAACTTTGCAATAAATGAGTTCATGAAATTTCTTCCCTGCTATATATTCCATAGTCAATTGTAAGTGGTATTACTCTGAAGTGGAAGTATTTAGGAACAGAAACTCCGCCATGAAGTGGCAGACCTCGTAAAGTAACAGAATAGGGTCACTGAGTGCTGAGGCTGCAGAGTTCCAAACTTTCTCTGGCATTAATCGCAACACAAAAACTCTGACTGGGAGCTTCATGGATTGGGCTTCCATGGCCAAGCAGCCTAACATCACCAAGTGCAAAGCCAAGCATCAGATAAAGTGGCGTAATGTATAGTGCCACTGGATTCTGGAGCAGTGGAAATGTGTTCTGTGGAGCGACAAATCACATTTCTGTCTGGCAGTCTGATGGACAAGTCTGGGTTTGGCAGATGCCAGAAGGTTACCTGCCTGACTGCATTGTGCCAACTGTGCCAAGTTCAGTGGAGGAGGGATAATGGTATGGGGTTGTTTTCCAGGGGTTGGGCTAGGCCACTTAGTTCCAGTGAAGGGAACTCTTAATTTTTCAGTATACCAATACTTTTTGGACAAGTGTATGCTTCCAACTTTGTGGGAACGCTTTTGGGATAGGCCCTTTTCTGTTCTATCATGGCTGTGCCCCAGTGCACAAAGGAAGGTTCATAAAGAGCTGGTTGGGTTAGTTGGGTGTGGAAGAAACTGGTCCACACAGAACCCTGACCTAAACCCAATGGAACACCTCGAGAATGAATTAGAATGGAGATTGCAAGCCAGGCCTTCAAGTCCCACATGGGTGCTTGATCTCACAAATGCTCTTCTGGATAAATGGGCAAAAATTCTCATAGACACACTCTTGCGAAAAGCCTTCCCAGAAGAGTGGCAGCTGTTATAGCTGCAAATGAGGGGCCAACTCCATATTGACGCCTGTGGGTTTAGAATGGGACGTCATAAAAGTGCCTGTATGTGTAATGGCCAGATGTCCCAATATTTTTGTCCCTATATTGTATGTACATAATGCACATTTATTGCTATGCAAGGATTATTTGAAGAATATGGTAGAAACAGAAAATTCAAGAAATTTTTTAAAGACACGATTGGAGTGCTGACGTTCAGGGACTCCCCATGCCTGCATTCCCACCTGCCTCTCCCTCCTACTTATGCTGCCGCAGCCATATCTTTCGGAGCTTACGTATTGCACTAACCTATCTGTTTCTAACGCCTGTGATCTCCCCTACTAGATAACGCACTTTTTATTTCCCTCACCCCTCCTGGGCTGTGCTGCCCAGAGACCCGAAAAATCAAGAAATTCTGCCCGTCCGGCTGCCTGTGATATCTACTACATGTGACATCCTTCCGGTCTGCCCGTCATCGATCCTGTGACGTCTCTCCTTCCTTTCCTGCTGCCGATTCACTGTTCATCCTTCCAGCAGAAGCAGCACCAGCACCTGCCTGCCATCACCTGTCTACCCTCCACAATGAGACTTTAATCTTGTACAGTGTGAATTAGGAATTTTCCATCCTTCTCATTTGACTTCCTCTGCCGGCCCCTGGAGGATGGGCTCCCCCTTTGAGTTTGGTTCCTCCCAGGGTTTCTTCCTTCTAGCAAGCTTTTCCTCGCCACTGTCGCCTCTGGGTTGCTCACTGGGGGCTGTAAAGCACTTTGCCACAATGTAATTCTGTGAAAATGTGCTATACAATTGAAATTGAATTGAACTGAACCATAATTGCAGTAACTGTTAAATTATATTGTGCTTAATTATATTGTAGTCAGTTGCAGTAATACTCTATTGCATGTTCAAATACGCATGACTGTAGCCTGCAATGTTGGCTTCTCTTTTATTTTGAGTCCATTCTGTGTGTGATTTGCAATCTAACAATGCATTTCTCAAGCTGTGATGGTCCACCTACAGTTCTAAAAAGGAAAAGAGAATGAGAAGATGAATATACAACCCAAAACAGACTGTTCAAGTGAATTGTTGACTACTGAATAAATGAATGTGTGCAAATATTCTCTGTGAAATAAAATCATTGTGCTTAAGGTTTACCTTTCCACATGCCACATGAGTTCCAGAGTGACTTTGTGTAATTTTGTGGTACTGAGCATAATCTATGGTTCTTTCAGTCACCCGGGTCCTTCAAGACATGATCCCATCTCACCCAGCTTGACTGTCATCATGAAGCTATTTGGCGTGGTCTACATATTTTGGGGTTTAAAAAAGAAAAATAAATCTCCAAATGTAAGCTTTCTTCCATCCAACCCCAGATATTTTGTTATAAAGTTTTGGGCTAAATGTCAGGTGAGATGAGGCAAGGCTGCTTAACTGGTCTTTGAGACTTCGCTGACATTACATGGCATTTTTGAAATGTTTTAATATTTACCTCCAGCAACTGTAACTGGCAAGATTCACCACAGACACCTACAAAAACAATTTATTGTATTAAGAAGTGCAAGGGAGAAAGGCTATTTGCAAAATACGCAATATACTCACTTCACATGTCAAACTTATTTTTGAATGCAGCTGTAAATATATTCTTAATGCATAACAACTTGATATCTTTCAATGTCACTTATTTCCTACCATTTCAAAACCAGTTCAATTTCCTTTTAGATCTCTGCAGTGATTTGGACACTGCTGCCTAAATTACTGATGATGTCCTCCATTGCAACAAAATTATTCCAAGATTCAATAACTCTATGCACTTCATCTGGTTTACTTTCTGATTTCTCACCATGGAAAAGTTTTCTTTTTCTCTGACAGCTATGCTCCCATTCCATCTGCACCTGCCAGAATAGCATCTCATTTGTTGCGCAAAGCCACTATCTCTCTCTGAAATTCTTTGATGTTGGCTGCTTCTGTACCTCTCTTCTAAAAGAAACATCTATGGACCACAGAATCAACTTTCTACTTGCAATATAGTGTAATACTTTGTGCTAGAACACGGGAATCACATTTGATTTGTGTGACATAAAGTCGCTTTTCACACCATTTACCTCTAATTTGGCTTCAATTGTCAGACTACACAATGTAAGGATACTGGCAACGGAACTGAAAGGTAATGAATGATTTACCATAGTTCAGGCAGTACAGTACATGTGCTGGAATGTGTGTGCTGAAGATAAAGGCCTAACCTGGTTTTGAAATGGCCCATTGGCTTGTATTAGAGATGCTTAACACCATAACAGCTGATATTTCTGAGCATATACTCTCACAAATGAGAATATGTGGGAAGCAAATTTATTTGAAATGTTTGCATTTACCCTCCCTTAATTTTATATTGTCATAATATTGTTCTTGGAAATACACTGTGTGCTCAGGTAACATGCTCTGATATCCTCTGGTCTTTATTTGATGTTTCTGAGTTCTATAAAAAGTTTATTGAACTCCTGTTCACATATTGACTGGTTTGTCTCGTCTTGATTGTTGCAGTCTTATCTGAGTAACATGACTGGCTGATCTGTTCGGGGGATGTGTACGGCTGCATCACACCTAAGACATTTTGTTATTTTCTGTTTATTTCTGGAACCCTCTGACTATGCTGATCTATGAACTCACTCTGCATTTCAGCAGTGAGATAATGTTCATATTAATTATTCAGAATGGATGGGGGGGGGTGTTACTCTGCTGAGCCTCCCAAATTAACAGGATCAGAACTGAATCATATTTTTTTATTTCTCTAGCATTTTCATTTTTGTTTCTTTCTCGATTCTTTTCTAGGATGCTGAACCAAGTTACTCCTTTGTTCCCCTGCAGGGATGTAACATTTCAACACCTGAAGCTTATATGTTTGATTATGTTCCACGCAGCAAATCCAAGAAACAAATAATGCTTATTATTTGTTCCTCAGACGTTCTCTACATAACACGGTAACCCACAAAATGCCTCACTAAATCAAATATTGAGCAAAGCTGAATAAATGCTGAAAATAAGAGGGCAAAGACTATACTGTGAAACTTTATTGTTGATGGTATTTTATGGTATTCCAAAGCTGAACTACGTGAAGAAAAAAAGAGTAACAAGCAATTATAAAAAAAATTCTAAATGAACACATGTAACAGTCTAACATTACTGTCATCCACTTTTATTTGTTAGGTCATGGACCAAACGCTTCTCCAAAAACCGTTGGCAACAAGCTCTTAATTAATTTAATGTGCATCTCTTCACAGAACCGTTTTTAACTTGAGGATTCATTGTAAGTGTTTATCGATTTAATTATTGATCACCTAATTGCGGGAAATGTGGACCATTTGATTTCTTTGAGCAGGGTTATGACTGCCATGATTGTGATAGAGGACGATACGTTTTTTTTTTCCCTGTACAGAATTGTACAGGATGTGAATTCGTAGATACTGTGACAGTTTTCCTTTGATACCACAATAAACGGGTCAGAAATTATGGCAAAAAACTGCTCATCTGAAAGACAAGTGGCTGGTATGGAGGCCAGAACTTTACCATTCTTAACCCTAGCTTGAAAACTTTATTTCAGGCCCCTCTACAATGGTCACAAATGGAACAAACTGCACTGTATTCTGTATTTAAGGGATAAACTATGATGAGGTCTGCGGTTATACAAAAATAATCGATGACAACTTTGTGTAATGCAGCTGGAAAAAAAGCGGAGGGCCGCTTATCAAGTTGATTAGCTTTATATAGTATAACCACACGTCTCAAAATGCTTTAACCGGTTTATACTATGTCTAGTAAATGAATGAATGGATAAATCAATGAATAACCTATTCACAGCTCATTTTTCAGAAGAAAACTATTTCAGCTGGCATTTAATAATGTTCCAATGCTCTTAAAAATATAGTCCTTATAAAGATAGATTGTCTACTCAGGCTTCTCACTGGAAGCAGAAAGTCTGTTAAGCAACCACAGAAAATATCAACAGACAGCCGCTTACGTTTCTAAAACCAAGAATAATTATCCGGATAAGAATGACTTCTTATTTATGAGTAAAAAAGCATACGGGTTTTCATATTAACATGTTCAATGAAACATTTAAACGCATTAATATAGAAAGATTATTAGGCTGCTGGAACTACCTGTGCAGATTTCAAAATAATCAACTCCCATGTGACATCTTTGGACCAATGAGAAAATAGTATTTATCAAAGCTGTGGTATAAATAATAATACTGTAACAACAGAACCTCACAATAGCTCAGAGTAACTGTCCCCACTGTGTGAAGTTTCTGTTTTTTTCTACCCACAGTTCAAAACTATGTGTAAATTGTCCGCAATGAGCATGTATGTGTGCCTTGTCATTCATGGGCATCTCATGTGGGGGTGTCCCCTGCCCTCTGCTGCTGGTATGGGTCACTGGCACCCCCATCACCCTGTACTGGATGACTGATCACACCATGAATGGATATAAAGAATAACTGTGCTATAAAGTCAAAATACTTAAAGTAAAATTAATTCACGTTACCAGAATTACAAAATGGAAATTATACAACATGGCTGGCCTGCCATATAGGCAACATAAGCGATCTCCTAGGGCGTTATTTCATAAGGGGATTCAAAAGGTCAAGTGAAAAAAATCAGAATACTTCTGGTTTCATTCTGTGACATTATACTTATTTACACTAGACTTGCCAATGCGCCAGAACACCCAGGGCTGTACCTGAGTATACACAAAAACGATAATATACTCTATATTATACATACTCTACACTAGTCTAAAGAAAACAAATTAGTGCACAATGGTAGAGTTTACTGCACAATGTTAGTGGAAATTGACAAATACTTATGGGCATTTTCTTTAATGGGATATGATTAATCATTCCCAGGGACACAGCAAAGAGGCTGCAAATTTTACATGCTGACACACATGCCTGCAGTATGCAAAGACAATTAATGCTAATTAGTCCACATAAGTAGTAAATTATTTAGAATATAATACATAAAATTGTTAATCTCCTCATCTTCACCATGAAATCATGGAAAGCCCTTTAATGTTGCTAGGGGAGATGAATAAGATGCTCATTCTAAGAGTGCTTCAGAACATGAAAGATAGCACAAGACATGGAACTTCTGTTTCTTAACCTTAAAAATCAGAGGTAATGCATGCACAGTATTATATATAAATTGTTCTCAGGTTTTGAGAACAGTTTGTGTTTGTTTGATGTTAGGCTGCTAAAAACATGTCGGTCATTGTTTCCTGGAAAAAACGTGGAGGGCACTGACATCACATGCACCAAATCTTGTTAACGCCTAGGAAACTGTAGGACTAAAAATGACTGAAGTTGCAACCTTTGTGGATGACTGCTTAGGGAGGAATGCATGGTGTGAAGGTCATCACGCTAATGTCCAGTGGCCTTGGCTTTTGCTCTAAATAACCGGAAATATAATGTTTTTAGTTTTAGCAATAAGTCTCTGTAAAATATAGACCTTTTTTTAAGAACAATGGAAAAAAAAACCATTTGTGTCACCTGTTTACTGACCTCAAACATGGAAGCATCTATTTATTTTTAGAATAATTCAGTTTAATGCAAAAGTCCGAAACAGATTTGTCAATTTATATATATAAATGCATAATTAAAATTAATACACAATTTTGTTAAACTGAAATATTTGGAAATCCATCCATCCATTTTCTATACCCGCTTGTCCTGTGCGTTTTTGCATATTTTATTAAAATGCAGTCACATACAGTCAGCAAGCTTGGCAAATGTTCTGTGTTAGTCTGCATAATGGGGGGCATATTACCAAAAGACGTTCATTTGTGAAACGCGGACACTGCGAAGAACTACATTCAAAGCCATGTTCACAACACATATATATTTATTCAGATAAAACTATCCTCACGTTAGTCCATTTTCTAATTTTTGTTTAAAAAATTAAGATCCACAGTTCGTGCTGTTTGCAGTACATTTGTATTTTTTTCCACTTTGCTCTAATCTCCAATCAATCTTGCCAGTTTGTCACAGTCTGTAGAGAAATCAGGATATATGGTGATTGGTTTTCCTCCCTTAAAAGCAGACATCATTATCAGATGGCAGGATATTTACATCGCAGCGGCGCTGAAAACAGGACTGGAAACCTGTGTCCTCATTGCTTAGCAACAGCATGATGACTTATTTTTCTAATGCCTGTCTGTTCCATTCATTTGAATGGGCTGCAGTCTTTTCATTGATTGTGGAATGCATTTGGTAAAAAACAATGTACCTATAATATATATAATACGAAATAACAATAACCGCAAGAACAATAATCATAATAGTTATTATTATGAAACAACGGAACAGTGGGTAGCTTATAATTTTTTTTACGCTAAATCCTAAACAGCTAATATTTTGCTCATGTTTGATATTAATATTCTAATAAGACTCGCTGAACACGACTGCTAACATTTAATTTATCATCTTTTCCTGTGGCTTTAGTCCATATCAGATAAGAACATGATTGCTACTTGTTTCCCTTATTGCTCATTGCATTTTTAGGTTTCAACACCTGATGCACAGCATTTTAAGATAAACCATGATTGTTTTGAATATGCAATCAAATACCTTTTGCATTTTTGTTTCACGGGTGTGTGGATCCCAGTTTTAGCTCTGTGTGTGTGTGCATGCGTTTGTGTGTTTGTGTGTGTGTGTGTGTGTGTGTGTGTGAGCGGGTATACCTATCCTTATGGGGACACAATGTCCCCATAACGTGATAAATATTCTTTTTTTTTTTTTCGCTCATGGGGACCGATTTTCTGGTCCCCATAAGGGAAAACTCTATTTTATAAAAATCAGTGACTGCTATGAAAAAAGTAAAAATGCAAAAAACTCTGGTATTTTGCTTGGTTACTTAAGGTTATGGTTTGGGCAGGGTGGGGGTTAAGGTTGTCAGTTACTGTAGTTAGCGTTAGCATTTTTCCCATAGAAGTGAATGAGCGGGCTCCATAAGGATAGGTATACCCTACGTGTGTGTGTGTTCACAAATATTGATGTAGACTGTTCCTGCTAGGAGAGTTTCCAGACTCATATGAACTTGTATTGAATAATTGGATGTGGAATATGGGTGAATCGGAATTAACATGAGCAAAAGAAATCCGGTACAGTTATACAAACTAGCAGTCAGACTGCCAATACTAAAAAGACAAGCTATACTTCGGTTTTTCATCAGCAAAAAGTCCTTCTGTTTATCTGTGGTTGGTTTTTGGCTGAGTGTTGAGCAGCTGTGGCATTTACATTAAGGGTATTTTACATCTCCTCCCTGAGTAAAGGGTTTTTGATTTTCAGCTGACTAATTTTGCATCCAAATCCTATATCTCGACTGTCTGCAACCAACCCCCCCCATACTCACATACAGGCACACACACCCACCTGGATGCCTGCTTGTCATGCTGATTCCCCACGTTCGACACCGCCGGTAACTCGGCACTGCCGGCTAGCGCCAATTGGGGGGTGCACTGTCTTCTTCACCGCTGGCAGCCTGCAGACATCTGACAGGTTCGTAGGAGTTGCTGATGTAACTTTAGGCTTCATGGGAAGAATTATGCCAACTGTGTTGCCCTGCAGTCTCATTCCAGGATGCAATCAGTTACCTACATTACCCAAACTCAGAAACTGGTTGGGCTACCAGTGCCCAGTGTGTCTAATGATTGCCCATTAACTTAGAATATACCTACCAAGTGAAGTTGACCTGGTCAGTCTCTGTGATACACTTTAGTGACTGTTTTATTTTTGTGTTTATGGCAGCATAGTAACAGTGCCACTTGACTCCACCCCCCACCCCCCCCACCCCCCCCACACACAGCAGTACACTCTGCCTTCAGTCACAGTGCCTAGAAAGACATTATTTTGTAGGACTGGAAAAAATGGCTCCCCCTCCAAGTGGACACATGTGCAACCCTGGGATAGAAAGCAATGCTGACAGCACTAAGTTATAAATATTTTAGATGTGTTAAAAAAAAGGTTCCGGGAATCTCTCTTTGTGTACAAGGGATTTTATCATACTGCAAAATGAATTGTCAAGCAGCACATTTTTGGCCAGGCTAAAAAAACAGAAAAACATTTTTCAATATGACTAAATAATACAATCCGTAAAGAAACAGAAGAGAATAATAATAATAATAATTTGATGTTGAAGTATCTAAGTGAAAAGTAACGGACCACGTGCGAAGCCTAGCTCACTAAAAAAAAGAACAAAATGGAACAGTAACGATAAACAATACTTTGTTTGGAATTGGTCACAAATACAAAATGAATATTTTCGTGAAATATAATCCATACTAAGTTTGCCACATGATCAGCAGGAAAACACTAACCAACAATTTCCAGGGCATGAGCTCATCCAGACATCTGTCTGCTCGTGAATAGCTTCCCTTTTATCATTTGGACAAGATACCCTGCATGGTTCATGGTGGACAGACAGCTTCAGAGGACAGCTATCTCCCAAGGGCTAGAGGTACACGCAATCACCTGTACATGGTATGCAGGGCCTCTTTGCGGTCTATACATCAAAGTCAAACACGGTCGTCCCCAGGTTTTCCACATATTTGTTTTCAAATCCAATAAATGGTAAAATGACAAAACAGGGCTTTCCAATAATCCTTAGAATATTAATTACCCTCCTTTCGTATTACCATTGCAGTTCACCCAACACCATATTGCATCAGCTTTGTGTATATTCCTTTTACTTTTGTTAAAATATATATTATATAATTCTAAATATATAAATTTTATATAATGTATTATTCTTATTATATATTATTAGTGGTAGCCTAATGGTTAGGGATACTTGTAATTGAAAGGTTGCTAGTTTGAATCCCTGACTAGCAGAGTACCGCTGAGGTACCCTGAGTCCGGTGGGGGGGGGGGGGGGGGGGGGGGGGCGGGGGGGGGGGGGGGGGGGGGGGGGGGGGGGGGGGCGGGGGGGGGGGGGGG
>JAODJX010000002.1:7827562-7839486 GCA_026776945.1 Isichthys henryi
CCCACACACACACACACACACACACACACACACACTGACCCAAAGTAAAATTTATCTTGAAGCACAGTGGGAAAGATGTGCCTGTTTTCCTGTACACAGCTTATCAAAGTCTGGGGAAATTTTTGACACTACAAGTCTCTCTATTTTTAATATCTCTAAGGGTTACAATTTCAAAATAGGTCCCCCCCCACCTCAAACCACATATGCAGCTCTGTCTTTTTTTCACTCAAATGCAATTCCTTCATGCCCCCCAGCAGAGTACGCCTCACAATTTGAAGACTTTAAAACATAACTGAGGTTTGTTAATCCTAACCGTCTACCTAGACTATTCCAAATGCATAAGATAAACTTTATATGTTAAAAATTACATGAACCTGTAAAAAAATATATCAGTTAAATGTAGCATTGCAATAGTATTGCGCAATTACTTTGTGCCACCATTTTGGTGCCAGTTTGTAAAAACATAGACAATGCATATGAAGTGCCACACACCAGATGGGAAACTACGCCCAAGATGATGGCATCTGCTTGGTGTGGAGGATACCGCATGACATCACATGTAGCCCTCCTAAACTCCGAGCAGACACATGCCGTTCAGGGGCATTTTCTCTTACAGGTTGCTAATGGAGGAAGTGTTGTTAAACTCCAGTTGGCCATGGAAAATGATTCAGAATTAACAGAATGTTGTGCAGGTTTATTTAGAACATACATTCCAAATGACCTGTAAGGAACCATCCACTAGCCCAATGACAGAACCAAATTGGGCAACCAACTGCAATGCATATAAATCTTCCTGTGCACTTCTGAAATACCTACTTGCACTTTTGATCAGACACTAATATACTTTAGCCAAGGGGTTCTTTTACAGTGGTTTAGCTATGATCTCTAGTTAATTTTGGATTGTTCTGATCACTCCTAGACTTCTCTTATGTTTGACTAAACTCATTATTCCTGATCTGTGATGCTACACAGGATTCACTTTCTGCTGAATAACCATTTTCCACTGACATTGTATAAAACAAGTTTGATATCGGGATTGCAGAGGAGATAAAAATAACACAATGTCAGCATGTTTGTCCAATTCAAATGAAGGACCCCAGGATAACTGACTGATTCAACTCATGCTCGACATGCATAATACAACCTTGTTTGATTCAAGTGAGGTCAAGGACTGATACAAGATATCTGACTCAAAAGACTACCTTGTTCGATCAATTCAGTCCAGAGAATGGCAGACTGTCTGATTGATTTAACTCTACTTGGAAGTTTTTTACCATATAGTATAATGTAGATGCCCACCTCCAACTGAACTGGCCGAAATGATTAGTTATTAGACTGTAATATGTAATGTTTTACACTAATGTTCTATTCTGCACCAATCCTGGTCAGGAATTGAGGAAACACCACCACCAAGGAGTTTGCTACATACTGTATAGTAGTTTCATGCAAAGAATAAGTAATGAGTAATTGATTTACTTGCTGAGTAGAAACAATATATACCCACCACACTTCAAACTAAAACACAAAGATCCAATGCCTTAAATGACCCACTTAGTTACATAACACAACTAAATTGCACATATACAGTACAAGATGTCAAAGTAAAACACCTGCAGGCTCTACATAGTACATGTGTTAACCACACCGCACTATGAGGCCAAACATAAACATACTTCAATTTCAGTTTCACTGAAATTTAATTCCATAACGTTAAACATTGTTAACCTCACTCAACATAAGTCATGGGGAAGAGTTATGAAAATCGTATTCCTAATGTCTCATATAATCTCCAGATAAAGATAAGATGAACACAGTGCTATTTGAGCAGAATTTGTCTGTCGATGAGATGATGCTTGAATATTTTGGTAGTCTTCCGTGCGAAATGAAGAGCCTATTCGATCTGTTGTGGGATCTTGCTTCCTCATCTAAATTTATCTACCAAATGGAGACATTTGCTTTTAAAAAAACAAACAGATCACTGATCATCAATGTGTAAATCACTGGGAAAGATCATAAGGAAAAAACTGGGTACTAACTGTATAAAGATCTTTCTTTGCAATGCAACAAATGCATTCTTCTCTATCATATGGAGTTGAAAAGAAATCCCCTGAATATGAAATTCAGTAATAGCACATTGGCATCACGGTTGTCATGGTTGTAAGCATCCCATCTAGGCAAAGTTTCTTAGAAACCATCTAAAACTATAATGAGGATTGGGGCAGAGGGATGATTAGGAGGCAGCTTTCAGCGATCCAAGGTCCACTGTGGCTGAGACATGAAGACGGCCTCATAAATAGCTAATATATGGCGACCTACTGTTAAGTGGGCTATTCAGAACTTAGCATTGCTACATCCTGGGCTTAGACAGTAACCTGGCATTACCTCTTTTGTTGTGCACAAGTCACCAGTGTTTTCTTCTTCAAGCCATTAGGGAAGTGGAGCCAGCTGGGGAAATGAGTGCTCTCCAATCAGCTAGGGTGTTGCTTTGTCCCAGGTGCTTAACTGTTGGTCCAAAACATGGGTGCTGAAATTTTGCCAGCCAATATCCAAAGCGCTGAAGGAGAAGTACAGCCTCCTGTCAATCGGCCGGAGCAGAAATGGATTACAGGCCATGGCAGCGGCATTGTTACACCATGACAGTATCATAACAGTGATGAAGTAGGCGACTGGTTTTGATTACTTTAAAAGCTACTGGTTTTGATTGCTTTGCTAATGCACATGAAAAAACAATGCAGATAGCACAGCTTCTCCATATAAAGGCCAAAACCAGTAGAATTACAACACAGCATGGAAAATAAATATTTATATATGAAAGAAAAGCACTGCACATCCTTGAAAATACATAATACTGATGCTTTTAGGTTTGCACTAGACACATACTTAAAGTACAGATATAAGGTTAACCTAGATTAACACTGCAAACTATCATGTATGGCCTGTAATATCACCAACAGCCAAAGCCGCTAAAAACTGCCAGATCAGATGTGCAATTATATAAAGACTTAGAACACATATGTCAAACTCAGGGTTTGCAGCACAATTTTTATGGCCTGCAAAATGGTTTTGGAATAGGGGCCTAAGAGTACACAAAATTCACACTTTGGTACAAACCTCAGCTTCGGTATTACAGAGGAAACTGGATTTAATTTTAAATGATTTGTCTGCTAGCATACATTTCAGCATTGTAGTCATCATTTGGTTGCTTTGATTTCTTCAGACAAAACTCAGTTTTTTTCATTTAAAGGAAGGATCCAGCAGATAATGTTTGATAAAAGCTGATGATTAATACAGTATTTCATCAGCCCAGTTAACACATTTGATTTAATTCTGTATCTTCAGAGAGGGTTTTGTTCAGTTTTATTTAAAGAGAGGATTTTCAGGAAGAATTTTTATTATAAAGTTTGCATCTGCAAAGCTCTGATCATTCTCTTATGAACTGAATAAATAAGCCTTGGCTTGTCGGCAAATTCATTGGTGGTATATAATATGTGACTCGATAGGCACTGAGTCCATTTTCAAGGTCTGGTATCATTGTATATAACAGGAACACCTAAGAACGAAGAGCGAACATTTATCCCAACTTGCTTGATGCTTAAAACTAATTAAGAATATGTGATTTGAAACTTGCATTCCCTAGTCGGAGATGAATTGGCAAACTTTTAAAACTCACTAAACTTAAATTTTCATTTATAGTCATATGATCCAACAGGGCTGGAAAGTAAGCTTGCCCATTTTTTCATTTTTTTTTTTCCTGGGGTGAGTAATTTAGATGAGGGATGAGAACGAAAAACTCAACACTAGCCAACTGACTATTAGGAAACTACAACTGCAAATAGGAAAAATTCTCTCGTTCCACCCGTATGAACCAATATGTATGATAAACAAGAGAACAGTGTGAAGATGAATAGGGACAATTTTCTGTTTGTTCCACTGAAACATTTTATACAAGCAGAAGCAGGGTAGTCAAAGAGCACTCGAGGTCAGGACACAAACTACCGGGAGGCTTTTAAAGTTGTAAAACAGAGAAAAAAGTTAAATATCGTCTTGTTCTAAAACTGCAATTAATTTGTCATTAAGCAGTCTGCTGGGAAGAAAAACAGATAGGAAGTTACCACAACAAAACAAGGCTTCGTTGAAAATGGGTCATGGTGTGTTAAGCAATACACCAAAGACTCTAGAATTAGAAAAGAAACAAATGAAAGCACAATCTGTCGTTTTAGAGATGGCCCATGAGCATCTAGGACAAGGGAGATATTTGATTGTAGCTTTTCCTAGTGGCTGTGTAATCAGCATTTGTTGAGACAGAGATGTTGAGCATCTCTCTCTCTCTCTCTCTCTCTCTTTGTGACTAACTTTAGTCTTCTCACACTATGCAGTAATTAAACCTGCTTGATGCTAGCGACTTAATTATCTTGGCAAATTGCCTTCTCTTGTAGCAGAGCTGAACAAACAGAAACTATCATTCTAGCAGTCAACATATTTTTTTCATAGAATACATACATCAAAGGATTATATTTTATGCCAATCATGCAAGATTAATTGTTTGTACAGTCTTGTTTAATTAATTCACAACTTAAAAATAAATCCCAACCCTCATTTTAACATATTAAATTTGTAAATTTGATTCAATTTTATGCGGTTCCTTCTGAGAGTGTTACAGCACAGTACACCAAGCCGTCTGCATAATAAGTTGCAAGAAAGGAATCCGGTGTTAGTCTCAAGATTTGGCATGCAGTGCCCTGTTCGTGCAGGAGGTGCTACACAATCGGGTCGTAACCCGAAACAAAAGCTGCATCAGCTGATTGACTGCGATGGCAAATGCTCCGTGACAAGGAGGTACTGATGTAAAGGGCAGAAGCAGAAACTGTGTAGTGTAAAAAGTATATGAGGTAGAGTATGAATGTTACATTGCTTCTGCAGTCACAATAAGGGCAATAAATGAAACTGTAGTATGTCCTTCTCCTCCGGTTGTACTGGCTATATAGGAGAATAAATATCTTGTAACTTTTAAATTTAATTTTAAATTTAAGGTTGCCACTAGTGATATGCTTCTTGTAGTAGACAATAAGGACGGTCATTCCACAACTTGGAGGACCTTCCTCAAGCACTTCTTTTCTATTTAAAGATTCGTATTTCTATAACTGACTTTTAAATGAAACTTTAGTGGTCTCAGGATGTACTGATGTTGCTAAGAGACTGAGGCTTTTCTCCCAGCTGACATTGCATTATTCTGTAATTTCCAGCTGAACTAATACCACTTATCTGGGGTGAGTTTCCAGCTTCGTAGCACTAAGTAGATCATTATCTAGCACTTAAGATCAATCATTAATTAGTGGGTATTTCTTGAATCCCTTGGTAACTAAAGTAGTTCGTAATCTTGCTCGTAAATTTACGGGTGCTGTGACCCACTCGTTATTTTCTATGTCAATTCTTTATTTGAAATCTTGCCTGCTGTCCTGCATAGAGACACAGAGATCACCCAAAATCGATCACAAAAACACACAATTTTGATGCTATATTTTGGACAATGTAATAAGATGATGAAGGTGTTATAGTAGGAGGTCAGTATGCTGCAAAATAAAACTACAATGTAGGCTATAAATGATCACAAACAGGGTTCATTGTGTTAACCTCTGTATGCAATTTAAGTACATAACAGGGTTGTGCACTGTTCAGAATTGAATTGAGAATTCAAATTCAATTCATAAATTTAGTTGAAAACAGGGTGGGGAATCGTAGTTTGAATTTGAATATAAGGAAGTAGAATAAAAATGGAATTGATTTAACATAAATTTATATACATAGAGTAGGTGCAGTTGTAACAAAACAGTTTAATCTTTCAATATGAATTATGTAACATGTAAACATCAATAGCGTACATTGAATCCCAACACTGCAATCACGAACATTTACAGTGGCAAAAATACCTGTCACCTTCTCGTTTGAGCACCTGCCTTAAAAGAGTCCATTACTGTTATTTACAATGAAAGAATGCCACATTTGAAAAGTCACATACAAAAAAATAATTTAACTGTCATTTTCTCTATTATGGCGGAAGGGCACTTCATACAGTCATACAAGTAACCCTATCATAACCCTATCCATCTGACAATCCAGAGACACTCACAAGAAAAGCTACTGCAGACACCTCACAAATGCTAACACATATAAACAGTTAAAATACAAATACAATAAATATCTGCCCATGGAAGGTCACTTGGAGGACTAACATAAACCAGAGCCACATTGTTAGAATAGGCTAAAACAATTATACCATTACAATCATACAAATCATACACTTCACTCACTAGTACTTAAATAAGGTCAATATATACATATACCACCCAGAAAATAAATATATTATAATTATTTATGTTTTGCACGATTAAATTATATCCCTGTATTGTATGATTGCCTTGAATTTCTTTGAATTTTAATTAATTAAATTCTTCTTCCTGTCATTCCAATTAAACATCTCGCAGGGTGCGGACAATTCAATTCAAATTCCAGTTCATGAACAGAATAGGGCACAATTTACAAATTCTAAACAAGCCTGGTACATAATGAACTAAGCAATCAAACTTGCTATGTATTTAATCACATCCTTCAAATCGTGAATTTGAATCCTGAATCACCCTGATGACCAGCAATGGCTGAGAATTGTGCAGCTCAGCCAAGACAGAACCATCCAAGAAGACTTACTGGTCTAAATGCTGTTTTGTATTTATAGTGAAATACAGGTTGGACTGGGGTGAAATAATGAGCCTCCTTAGTCTGGTGCAGGATAAATTGAAAGGAGGAGCACACTGGAATTTTGCTTTCAGTCCACTGTGCAGCTTCTGACAGCTCTCTTCTTACACTGCCAGTGGATTCTTGTAAACCACTGGTGATGCACATAGCTTCCTCAAGGAACTATTCCTGTTATCGACATTGTTTCCATATCTGTGCATGCATTGATTACATTTCTGTAGTACCATGCACACAACTGCATACGAGTTCCTGCAGGAGAGGACGCTCCTGTTCTGAAGGATCGATGTTCCTCTTATCGACACTCTGCATTGATTACATTTTTGTTACATACAGTACATATTCCTGCAGGAGAGTATGCCTTGTATGACAGTAAAATTTGTTTTCATGTCATTGCAGATATTTTATGTGCAGTGGATGGAATGCTCAACCATATTCATATTCACGGGAGCTTGAATCCCGTCTATACCTGTCGAAAAGGGTTCTTGGCACTAGGCCTAAATGTCCAGACGATTTGCAACCATCAAGGGCATTTTACAGACATTGTGGCCAAGTGGCCTGGGAGTCCACATGACGCTTATATCTATTCCAGCTTTGGAGAGTCAGATGATGCATTTGCTGGTGGCTGGATATTAGGAGACGTCAGGCATCCTCTTAGCTAATACCTGCTGATTCTAGTGTTGAATCCCCAAACCGTGGCTGAGGAGAAGATATAACACCACCACCAAAGACCATACACTGCTGTAGTGGGTGCTCTGGGCATGTGAAAGATGTGATTGTGGTGCCTACACAAGTCCTTGGGAGTGCTAAGATGTTCCCCTGAATGCTGCTATGCTGTATTTGTTGAATGCTATGCTGCACAACATTACAGTAATTATTTTATTAAAACATATTTTTGGCCTGTTCTTCAGTCAGTTGTTTTAATGCTTCTTTTGAGAAGTTACTTGCTTTCTTCTATTACAAATCAGCATTGTTTTATTTTTCTTTTAGAAGGAAGCAACATCACATTTTTATATTTTCAACAAATGGGTTAATTTATTTTGGTCTTTATTTTGTTTGCTTTCGTGTGTTTTTATTTTATTTTCTAATTTAATTTTTTTTCATGTGTCTGGCTTGACAATCATATAACAAAACATTGAAATATGTGGGATCGATGTTCCTGTTATCGACACTGTGATTTTCTTACATGGAGGCTGGGAAGGAGCCAAAAAAGTGCTTCTCTTTGTTCGTAAATTTTGGAATAACTGAGGGCTTTGGGAGAATATTTGTGAATCTCGTTCTTTACCAACATTGTTTGTTATCTTGTTTGTTATTCGTCAAGATGGATCATTATGGGGAAACTGACCCTGCGGTGTTGTGAGTAATATCAGGAGTCCTTCAGGGTGCCCTTGTTATACACAATAGTGCTGTTAGCACCTGGCTATTGTCATAAACATATGGAAATGTTTCTCTGTGAAAGCCACTGTAGCACATAATATTCTGCAGGGGGGGAATTCTTAATGCTCTGATAATCTGCTTTTTCCCCAAGGCAATTAGTGGTCATGGTCATTATATCTGCATTTTTTATATATATACTTTTTTGTCTGCACGGCATGATAGTTATAACGGAGGACATTCTTTTTTCTTCTATAGACAAAGTCTGTAGCTTTTATTTATTCCTCTATGAGTAATATCCATTATATTTCCAAAATGATGGATTATTTCCCAACAGGAAATGTTTTGCGTAGCTCCTGTGCGTATCCAGCTAATGCAAGTTTTGTGTTTTAAATACATGGAATCATTTTAGTGAAGAAGCACGTATCAGAATTGAGCCATATAAAGTAAGATGATAAGATGTTGTCACATACAGCATGTTGACACGTCAAAGGTATCTTGATGACTTTCCACATGTGACGCCCATTAATGCATGGCCACAGTGGTGAAAATGTGTTTGATTTATTTCGTTTGCTTATGAGATTATCATAAGTATTTTTTCCCTAAAAAGATATTGTTAGGCAGCCTTTATGCCTATATGATTATCTAGCAGTGAAAATGCACTTTCAGTATGTACTTCCTGGAGGTAGGGGGCAGCAGTGGGATCGTGGAACACCTGTGAGTTAAAATGTGCGCAATTTGCAGATTCCTTTCATTATTAGTGAGCTAGGTCTCTTTGTATTTATTCCCTTTGTTATCAGGACACTAATATCGGTTATGTGTCCCCCTAATGCGGGACACACACATAGAAATCCTCCATTCAACTTCTATGACCGCATGTCCACCACAAGAAGCACAGGAGGCAGGGAATCACCCTTGATGATCACCCTGATCAACTGCAGGACACACACACACTCAGTCGTGCACTATGAAATATGACACAAATTCATCTAAGTCACATGTTTGGGAGACCTGCACAAAGCAAGAGCCATGGGCCAACTCTATGCACCGAGCTGGGAAACTCAGGAATTCTGTGGCTGTAGCACTACCCTCTTCTCCAACATATGACACAGAAATGCGTTAATAATTGTGATTCATTCATAATCGCTTATGTTTCTTTCATTATTCTTAATATTTAATCATATGAAGGAAATTTCGGAACAAATAACCAAACTTTTCTCAAAATTTTGTTTGCTCACATTAGATTTTGTTTACTATTTTATGATTTGCTTAAAAATAAGTCGTTTTTTTGTATTTAAATAGGACTGCAGTGCCTAGTTCGTTCTCATAGAGAATGAGATTTAGTGTGAGCGTCCACACTATTAAAAGTCTCTCACGAACAGCATACCCACTCGCATTTGGCTGTGAAAAAGAGGGAGGTTTTGCTGAGCAGATAGGGGTTTGAGGGGGGTTTCTCACAATCATAACAATGTGAATGCGGAAAATCGAGAGTTTATCAGGAGAATTGTTAAATCAGAAGGAGGGGTGGAGAATCGGGGGAAGCAAATATATATTTGTGTGTTTGTCTCTTTGTGTGTGTACCCTTTGCCTGTCATAAGATGTTTTGGACTAAACTTTGGATTCCAGTTCGGAAATAACCCTTCTCCATTTACAAGTGAATCCTCTCTCATCGTTATAGTAATATTAGTAAAAATGCAATGTTTATGATTGGCATGCAGTAATTTAATAATATAGAGGGTAAAAACAATATGTCAAATGCTGACTGGAAAAAATGTGGATGAATAAATTTTTATCTAAATAACAATGACAGTATTACTTGTATATAAGAAGTAAAAAGATGAAAACCCAACAAACACTTTGATGAGAATGCTGCTCTTTGAACGACAATTATTTCATACTTTTATGCACGAAATCACCAGCACGAATAAAGTTTTGTTATTAAACTAAAACCTTTATCAGAAATACACAACCAATTACAAAAAACCATCAAGCATAACATTCCAGCTGGTTCTTAGTGATAAGTCTTGTAGTCAGTTATTGAAAACAAAATGTTTGCATTGCAGGTATTTTGTGGGTTTAGTTTAAAGACTTTTTTTAACATTTTTTTTTAATTTTACAGAATTTCAGACTGGTGCTCTAATGTCATTCCAATGATGAACTGCACCAATATTATTCGGTATTTATTATGCATTTATAGAACATTCAGTGCACCTTCATAATGCATTCGTAGAACATTCAGTCCACCTTCATAATGCATTCATAGAACATTCAGTCCACCTTCATAATGCATTCATAATGCATTCATAGGAGCATTCATAAGCAGCATGCAAGTGCACCTTAACATCCTAACATCCTTAACAACTTTAATATACATTAATAACAAACATTACATGATTATATAATTATAATGTTTGTTATCATTATATAATGTTTGTTATTAATGTATATTACAGCTGTTAAGGGATTTTAGGATGTAAAGGTATACATACATAATGTTTATGAATGTTTTCTGAATACTTAATGAATACATTATGAAGGTGTACCGAACGTTTTATGAATGCAATATGAAAACATTATGAAGGTGCAGTTAACATAAAGCGTATCCAAATATAGCCTTTTGGCCTGAAAACTGTCCAGTGGATCTCATTTTAGATCTAATTGGCTAACATTTTGTGTATTTTGTAAGGTGACTATAAATCTTGTTTAAATATCTGCATGCATTATTCAATATATAAATGTGAAGCATGGGAGAGAATGGAAATTTCTGCTGAGGGATAAAAGTGAAATCAAGTGATATTTAAGCTCATTCTGCCTATAGAAGGCGAAGAGACAGATCTCTGATCCAAACTTTCTTATTTTACCTGGTGCTTATTCTGTTCTTTGGGTAACACTTTACTTAAGGCCATATTTTTACTAATCTATATCCCCTATAATCGCCAAATTTTGCAAAATTTGTGAATGTCTCCTCAACGAAGTTACGAAACTTGTTTCAACAACCATACAGTAGCTGAGCTTTTTCAAGCCAATATAAAGTTTGTTCATGACTTCTTTTTTCTAGTTTAATATTGTTCCTTTCCCCAAACATTTTTCTCTCAAGGTATTCGCTCCATGCCTCTCCCAAAAATTCACTAGGACCATTGATCTGTTTTCTGTCATGAAGAACATTTATACAATATGAGAAACATTTTTAAATGGTAATGCTACATGCATATTCTGAATTGGCAGTTTAAAAGTACATCATAAAATCATTATATGTTACAATGAAGTCATATTATTCACAATATCTACACAAGCTTGTGTTAGATGTCCTCAAAACGAACACAGTGAATAAGTTGATGTTTATTTCAGCAATTTCCCAAGGCTTAAGTATCAAACATTTTTCTTGTGGTATGGGAGAAAGCTTTTATAAATGTAAAAACAATGATACGGTGAGTTTGTACTGTGGCAATGCCTGCTGTGAGTCAGAGAGACAATTTCTACAAAAACTGCTCTGCCGAGGAGGTAGTAGCAAGGAAGTGAACCAACACAAAATAACAAGATCTCTTTGAAGATGTTTGGCTCTTACTATTTTTCCAAGTGTTGTTTGTGTGGCTTGTTGTTATGGAAACGGTTGAAAGTACAAAATAAAGCAAATTATCTTGATTTTCTCTGTGGTAAATCAAGGAGCTATGTCTTAAATACCAAATAAAATTTTAACTTGAATGTGTTTCTTTTCGGGCGGCATGTTGGTGCAGTGGTTAGCACTGTCGCCTCACACCTCTGGGACCCGGGTTCGAATCCCCGCCTGGGTCACATGTGTGTGG
>JAODJX010000002.1:7843492-7854573 GCA_026776945.1 Isichthys henryi
CATAGCTTCCAGGATAGGCTCCGGACCCCCCGCGACCCAGTAGGATAAGCGGTTTGGAAAATGGATGGATGGATGGACTTCTATTATGATTTACTTGATTTATTTTCAGTAAAATTCAAGAAATGTTACGGCAGTCATGGAACACCTTGGACAAAGAGAGCCCAGATGCAGAGCAACAGGATGCCAATAGGGTAAACGGGGATGTAAGTAAAGGTAGATAAGTCGGTGACGTAACATGGAAGTCATGGGAAGGGCAGACTTATGTGCAGATTTGTGGGTTCGGGACACACACTGAACGGGTTGGGGATCAGGCGAAACACATACATGAAACCACACAGGAGGGAGTTGGAGCACTAGGGGAAAAGCAGTGCTGAGAACCACTAGGAAGCTGAACTTCTCTCAGCAACAGGGCACCTGGCTCTACCGGTTATATCGCAATACGTTACAGCTGTCAGAACTCGGGCAAGAGTGAGTGGGTGAGGGGGCTTGGCTGCGGACGGCCACTGGCATCCATTCTCACCGCGTCCTGTTTTTTCTTGAAGATTGATTAGTTCGCTTTGTACGGATTGTGCAGACAGCATACTGTCAATAACTGTAGTATTGTCATGATGGTATTGGACGAGGCAAAGAATTAAAGGCACATTAAAGGCCCATTTTTGTTTTGTTTTTTTGTTTTCTGATGGGCATGATGTATTGAATCATACAGCCAATTTAGCATAACATTCACAAAAAATACTCGCAATCCCTAAAATGCTACTTATTCGTGCTCTTAATTTGCTATTTTGAACTAATATATTAAGGTAATTACATTTTACTTTCTGCTTATTTCTGTTCTTGTCTATAGAAAGTCTGACCACAAAGTCAAAACCTGGAGTGAAGTGAGTGAATACTATGCCTTGTAGTACATTTATTTGCTGAAATCTTTGCAATAATGCAGAACATGTCTCCCAATCCAAGTTGGTCTCATTCTGCTAGAACTAACATTTGTGCAAATAACCAATTCTCTGCAGAAATTAGGCATCATGGTCATCTAATTCTTAATACTGTGCATGGTAATAACCAATATTTGGGTCATTCTATGAAATCAGTGGCTTTTCAGTTATTAAAATTTTAAATGTTTTTTTTTCATAGCTTGGGAAAAAAGGACTTGATCTTGAAGTAACAGGATATTGCTCTGTGTACGATTTAATCTTTTCTGACAGATCTTTGCTAAATGATTGTAGTCAGCCCAGTTACAGACCTGCATTAATAAATAAGGTATTTCTAAATACAAATATCTGGCAGATATGTGGAAAGTACTTTGGTACCTCTATTCACAGAGTTCATTTTAATATAGTTTTTTTTTATCTTTTTCATGCAGATTATGCCAGAGTACTCTCTTTGTATATGACGATCACATGTCTGTAAGGAAAAACACTTAAACAAAAATCTTCAGAGCAGGCAAAAGTTCAAAACCTAAAACTTAGAATGAGTAGCATCTTAACAGCTGTGTGCTCCTGTCTGATGTAGTTCAGCACAGGTCTGAGATGTTCTGAAATTGCTGGTGGACCTTTTTGTTTTGAGGATGTCACTGTGCTGAAACAGAGAGGGGTGTAAACTGCGTGTGTCACGCCTTTATGGAGAGCGGCCTGCTGGTGTGACAGACCAAGATGAACAGCCTGGACTTCTGCACTATATTAGCAGATGTAATTTTCAGAAAAGTTCACATGTTTTACACAGCCGTGACTAGAATGCTCTTTCTTGAGTGCTCTAGTGAAGGAAAATTGCTGCCTAATGTTGGAAACATGCCTCTTGAATTTGCTCCATTGCTGGTGGAACACCTCCATGACACATTTTGAGGTGGTGATCTATTTCATGCTGGTCATTATAAATGGTAGTGTGTTGTCACCCATATGAGTATAAGAGAAAGGGGAGTGGAGCCATGGGACATGATTAATGGAAAGGTGTTCAAGTTTACACCTTACACACTCACCACACGTACACTCCTTTTTCTTGGAGTCATACACAATGTGTTTTGCTAAATTGGAGTGTAGACAGCTTTAGCTCAGAGGCAAGATTCTCATGCAGCTTTGATAAACATGTTTCTCTTTCTTAAAGGGTTGGAACCACCAACCAAAAAGGACACGCAGCAAAAAAGTGAATAAGAAATGGTTCTGTCTGGATAATCAGCCAGAAACTGTACATGAGTGTTTTGCAGACTACCCACATGTTTTGCTTTTTGATTTGGTATTTGGTATTGGCCCGTTTTCTTCTGGTGGGTACCTGGCTTGCATCATCACGCTCAAAGAATGATGTTACACAATCTTAAAAATCCATTAGTCATTAGGGTGTTTCTTTGTCATGTAAATTTCAGAAGGGTCTTGACCACCTCCTTTTCTTTGGGAGCCCACAGACATTCTCTGCATGCTGTCTGAGCCTCTCCTTATGTACAACCCTACCTCCTGCACATATTTTTGCAATGATTTGCCTTGATTTTTTCGCCTGCAGCCTGGTGGTGAATGTCGCGCAGGTCCTTGGTTAGGGCATTATGGTGTAGGATTTGTCATATCACCTCTTTTGGACAGCTTTGCAGCTGATGGCTCACTTTAGACTAAGGGGAGAGTGTTCTCTCTTTTTCAATACCTTCTTTTCTTTTTGTTCTTTATTTAGTTTGCTTTCCAGATGCCCCAATGCCTCATGCAACCTTTTCCTGTGCTTTTTTGAACTTGTTTCTTCCTACCTTGCATTGCCTGCAATACAAACACAAACACACACACAGACAAACAAATGACTGACAATGTTTACTTAACCATATACCACAAAGTACATTTTGACCTATTTAGCTTTTATACTATTCTAAAGCTACTTCTGTATGGAAAACCGGAGTGCAGAATATCATGTCGGAGTAGTAATTTCATATAGATGCATTTCAGGTACTATTTCATGTCTCATATCTTTTCATAGCTTTAACCTTGAATATTCTGCTCTTTGTGGATAAGTGGAAACATTGTTGGTAAAAATCCATGTGAATCTACTAGGCCAACCTTATCAAGAAAAGATAAATATGCAGGATTTGCTGCAACTCCTTAATTAGTTTACTAATTAGAGGACTGATTGGCTGAAGAGTCCTCACACCTGGATTTGAAAAGCTAACCTAAAGGTTACCCCAAAAGCCTGCATGTGCACTGGCCCTTTGTGGATAAGACTGGCCACACCTGTAGTAGGTCTGTTGACATATGAATATGAAGCCGGTGAGCCAGCTGAATTGTCCGTGGCAGACATTTCCACCCCTGCCGAAATGGCCAATGCCCAGGACATGCATGTACTCTGAAATGAAGGCAAGACAGACAAACTGTCAGCTCCCTCAACACAGTGCTCTCAGATCCTGCATGCCAAAAGGCAGTTCAGCAAGAGATTAAGAATATATGGCAGCTAGGTGTTAATTAAGTGCCCAAAATCTGGCCTTGCTCCAACACCATGGTTAGAACTTCCACCAGTTTAAAACAGTTGCCCGCTTCAACTGCTACCCAAATGCAACTGCTACTCGACCCTAGACTTTGCCAAAGATTATTATTAGTGGGTACTCCTCAGCCCACCCACAAAGGGTAAAATGGCCACTGGCAGTACTCTCCATTTGGGGTGTGTGCAGTGCCTTCCAGTGGCCCATGAATATTGTGCTTTGCCCTCTCACAGAGTATGCAGTGGCCTCGCAAGCAGTGGTGGAGAAAGTACACAAATTTACTTTAGTAAAAGTACACATAAACAGGCAAAAATGCTCTCAAGTAAAAGCTGAAGTACCCTGGTGGCCTTTCTACTGAGTAACTTACTAAGTAACATACTAACTTACTTAATCTAAGTAAGTACTTACTTGTAAATATACTTAAAGTATTAAAGTAAAAATACTTGACGTAATCCCTGATGCAACAGTATAACGTGGCATTAAGTATGTCTACTGTATGTATATTTTGGTAAATACAAAATTTCAGGCATGCAAATGTTTTGTTTTCCAACCTAAACATTTGAAACATGTAATGATAGTTTATAAGTGCCTCAGAAATATTATATTCCATTGTCTTAACTGTGTCGTGTATATTAAAGCTGTTAAAATATGTTGGAATGTTAAAGTATGCTTATATTCTGCTTATGAATGTTCTATGAATATATAATGAAGGTGCACTAAATGTTCTATGAATGCATAATGAATGCAGTTAATGTACAGTGTTACCAATCTATGTTGGTAAATGTAGTGGCAAAACTGCATAGGATGGATTCTGGTGCTGTTTTTTTTCCATGAGTAGAATTTTGTGAATCAAGTCCCGTGTCCGGCAGAATGATGGCACCATTGGGCCCTTGAGCAAGGCCCTTAACTCCAATTGCCTCAGGGAATGCGCTTGTGTACCCTGAGCAATTACGGTTAGGCCAAAAATACACATTCCCCACAGAAATGAAAAATGTATTACCATGTTCTTCTTTCTGTCAGCTACTTTTTTAAAATTTACCCAGTAACTTGAAATTATGTATCTCCTCTACTTCGCTGGTTTCCAACTCACTGAAGCTAAAGCTGATAGTGGTGCTGATAGCATCTGCTATTTGTCAGTATTCACAACCAGAGCATTGACAGTTTTAACAATAAAATAGACAAAAATAGATATCCTTTTCTAGGAAAAACAGGCGTAGAATGAAAAACATGCAATTTTTGTGATAATAAAATGAATACTGGCAAGGGCTTTGCACAGATCTAAATGTGGGCTAAATAGTTTTCTGTTACAAGGAGGCTGCAGTTCCTTGTAGCACATGCATGTGAATACTGTACTTGTGCTGATAGACAATGAAAGCCATTCTTACTAACCCTGAAGAGTATGGGAAGGTGGTTTTGGAAATAGTATGATGATGGTTCGAAGAGACAATCAACTATTACTTCTTATTTATTTATTTTTTCTGTAATTCTTGCGTTGCTTATTTTATCACAGGTGTTCCCAATCCAGCCGTTGTTCCAAACAACGTCTCATAAATTTAGAAATGTTCCTGGCAGTCTTGACAGCAATAAATCAATTATAAGCAAAGCAGATGTGAAGGAGGGAGAAGCAAGTCAAATGTCTGGCTGTGTCATTTTTTAGGACTCCATTCCATGAAAAAGTATTAGATATTATGTACATTACGTACTGATGTGTAGTAGGTAATGAGGAGAGAGAAGCTCAAAATCCTCTGAAGTAATAGAATGAAGGTGAAGGAACAATATGAGGATTATGAATGTGATCTTTTTCATAGCAGTGCTATGGTGATGGATGAAGCAAAGGTCAAAAGAACAGATTTGTAGACTGTGAGATCATTCTGTTCATATTATTGTACTGCATTTAGCTTGGCTCATTAACATCGCAGAACTTTTATAAGTAATTGTACAGAAGACAATGGGTCAGCTGATCTGGTGGTTAAGGCCAGCATAAGGACTTCCATCTCTAATATTTAACTTCTGATGAACATAATTCGTTTTCCAGTTTTGCATGTTGGGGGTTTGAGAAAACCAAAATATCTGGATGGATGTTTAAATATCCATTAACTGTTAGCATATTTCATCCATAACACGAAGAGTTTCATAATAAACTCCTTAATCATGATTTCCATGTAATAAATCAAATGCTAATTTAAACTCAGAAAATTAAATATAACGGCCCTGGTGCAAAATGGTGCCAGGCGTGCTGGAGTTCTCTTTGCTAGCATGAGCCCGACGAAGTTCTCATTTTCCCATCCAGAGCCTGCAGTGTTTAAATAGCACATGTACTTGCAGCCATCTGAGCACACATGGGCGTGTCGGGCTTAACATGAGGTGGACACAGGCATCGTTGTTAACTGCTGTTATTTTAAGGCTGTTTCATCAAGATAGTAACATGCGCCTACATATGCATTTGTTGCAGATATAGGAGCATGCAGCAGCACACAAACATGCAAACGATTAAAAAGATTACAATGTGAAAGATCATTAATCTGTACATAAATTTTAAGAAATGTTATAATGTCAAAGGATAAGCGGTTTGGAAAATGGATGGATGGGTTATAATGTCATAATATTTCTAAGAATTTGTTAATTGCAGTAATCACAAATGAAGGAAAACAATTGACAACAATTGACAGCTGTCCGAAATATTCACTTTGACTGCTGCGTTTGCCATGAAATGGCATATTATCAATGGGATGGGTCTGACCTCCTTCCTGTTGCACGCAATCACTGAAATGGATAAGAAAATCCATGTTTGAAACGTCAGCCGGGAGCAAAATTATAGCATGGGGTGCAATTACATTCATAAGAATGGAGATTTTCTCAAATGATTCTTCATCAAAAGATATATGATGATGATGATTATATTTGCTGAATTATTATTGTTACTATTATATCAATAATAATAATGATAAATATTATTATTATAATGATGATGATTATTATTATTACTATATGCATTACACACTGTATTTATGAAGATGGAACAAACGATATGTAAAAATGCATTATATCTCAGTTAGCATATTGGTATTGGCTGGTATTCATTAAAAATTAAGACTAACGCATCGGACAGATTATGCTGTCTTGGTGATGCACAAAACCATCATCTCACTTTTGACTCTTGCAAGAATTATTTTGCTGTGTTAATAAATCAGAAAGCTGACTACAGGTACAGGACTGCCATCAAATCTGACTGAAGGACACTGAAGAACGTAACAGAAAAAAAGCATTTATAAAATGAAGAAGAAGACATGAAGGTCAAGCAAAATATTTTAATTTATCCCTGTAAGGTTACTAAATATCTTCCATTCATCCATCATCCATTCTGAGCCGAAGAAAAAGATATTTAGTACTAAAATCAACAGGAGGATGGATTCGGAAGGATGGATAGAATACAGCTGTATGACATGCATAATGTTTATTGTTGAATAGCATCATTTAACCAAGACAAACCATGGATCGTATACTGTAATTAAAGGCCCTGTGTTGGATTGGTGCCCCATGCGTGGCTTTTCTCAGCTTTGTGCCTGTAGCTCCTGAGATCATTTCTGAAGCACACAAACCTGCAATGGCCAAGTGGGGATGGGAAATGGATGGATGGATGGACTGATGGACGGACGACAAAACATTGAATCACATGTACCGTATATGTCATAGATACCTACAGTATAAGTATGTCCAAGGTATATTTTTATAGCCTTTTGAAATATGTTTTTTTTTTTTTATTTATTCAAATGTGCCTTCATTCTTGCGAATGAATCAATTGACTTAATTTTTAAAATTTATAAATTAATTCATATAATAGACGTAATTAATAAATTCATATAGACTGTGCAAAAAACTGACTAATAGCAATGGGACTGCCTGCATGCAGTATTTTTACCATGTTTATACACAATTTCAGAAGTTAGCACGGGAGAACAAATTGTTTAAAAATGTGAAACTATTTCTATGTGATGGCCAAAGGTGCATGTTCACATATTATATGGACTGTATTAGGCGCTAGATGTTTTTTTCTTTATTACTTGTGTTTTTTATTATTGTGTTTAAAAGCATTTCAGGTGGACTGGCATGGTGGTGCAGTGGTTAGCACTGTTGCCTCACACCTCTGGTACCCAGTGTCGAATCTCAGCCAGGGTTTCATGTGTGTGGAGTTTGCATGTTCCCCCGGTGTCATCATGGGGTTTCCTCCGGGTACTCCGGTTTCCCCCCACAGTCCAAAGATATTCTGAGTCTAATTGGAGTTCCTAAATTGCCCGTAGGTGTGCATGTGTGAGTGAATGGTGTGTGAGTGTGCCCTGTGATGGGTTGGCCCCCCATCCTGGGTTGTTCCCTGCCTTGTGCCCATAGGCTCTGGACCCCCACAACCCAGAACAGGACAAACGGTTATAGAAAATGGATGGAAGTGGCTCAAGACGGTCAAAGTAAACACATGAGTCATCAGGTTCAATAGACATGCAAGAATGGTCAAGGTTAAATGCTATAAGGAAGTACTGAAGAGACTGTTATGGATGTTGTGCCAAATGTTGTGGGTGTTTGATTTACCAGCAGAACGAGGAATTTTTGAAACAATGAAAAGCAATCTGGCAATTTAAAATATGCACGCATGTCTGTAGGCATGATGCGCAATGCAGTCTTAAATTGATTTACATTTTTGCTTTTAATTTGTATAGATCTTAATGATTGCTCTAAAATAAAGAAGTTGCAGCTCACACTGTGCTGGCGTTAGGGAATTATAATGAATTGTCACAGACTTCATGGCATGTTGACTGGGCAGAGGAAAGATTAAAAGATTATGTACCAATCATAATCTACAGTGTGCTGCACAAAATTGTGTGAGCATGTGTAATTTTAATATTATAATTAAACATACAGTAATCAGAGCTCTTTTGAGAACAGTAACACGGACTACAAATTTAAGCCAGTGCATCTAATTATACTCTGTCTGTGCTGGAAAACCTTCAGGAAAGCTGTCAATCCATTTACATTATTATTATCTATAGGAAGAAGGACACATACTGTAAAGCGTCATTCTCAATTTTGGGGAGTATTGTTAAAATATGCTGAATATATCTTAGGAGATACAGGTCAGAATGAAAAAATATATGCGTAATAATGTACAAATTATCAAACCACTGCCATTAAGTTTAAATCTGAGCTGCATACTGTACGTGATAATGCGTGTTATTAAATATTTCCTTTCCAAGCAACTTAAATGAGAAGCTCGTGGAGAAATGTTACTGTATATCAGTGAGCACCCTCCGAGTTAATCATTAGGTAAATTGAAACAAAAAAATTGTGGCTTATAAAATATTGAGATCGGACAGAAGTGAGCTATGACTGTAAACAGGCCCTGCAAAGCCCTTTTGAGGGGCAGTGGACCAAACATAGAAAAAGGGAACCCCCCCCGAACAAAAAAACACAGATATGACATTGGTTGCCACAGACATCGCAATGGTAATTCTTGGCTTAATACTTAGATAATTCTCAGACATTTTTAACTCCCACTGAAGATTTATAAAAAAGAAGTATGTGTTATGTAATTTGCACAATTTATTGGTTATTACGTTTTATCTTTCTGCATTTCTGATTAAATTAATGATTTACATAACTTAACATGAACATATTAAATAACTATTTACATATCAACCATTAACACAATGAACTTCACAAGTTGTCTCCATCTTTACTATTTTCCCCCATTTCATCCCTCTCTTCTCCATTTCTTACCTTTCTGTTTGTCGTTCACCTTTTCAACTCAGTATCTTCTCTGTAATCTTCAGAGTTTTAACATAGCATTGTACCATATCCAGCAACATTGCCTGTTTGCATTATAATGCTGAAAATCCACCTACTGTATGTACATTAAAGCATGTTAGTGAACTATTCCCCAGTAAAGTAATAGATTTAGGGAACACTGTCAGGTAACAGATTGCACTAGGACATAATAATAAAGTTAGCAACACCTAACATGAACCACGAACAGACTCTTAATTGTAAATTCTAATCTCTTAATGCCAATTTATCCAACATTCACCCTCACCCTGCACCCTGACTCTCAGCTCCCGGGGTTTTGCAGGCCTTTCCCTCTTTAGGCCTATTTTTAATAAACACTGAGCTTCCCAATGGCCTGCTCTTTGAGTTTGAATATGATAACCTCACATATTGTTTTGTTGTTGTAATCTTTAGTGAGGTTTTCCTGCTAACGTGAGCCAATTGTTTTTTTTCCCCTAAGTCACTATGGAAACCATACTGCCATGTCCCGCCTTCCTGCACCTAATAAGCCACACCTGTTGCTCATTTGTCTTACCTCTCATTCCAGTCCTCACGTGATTCACACCAGATGCCTCTTGTTTGCTCCCTCATTACTGGTGTATAAGAGCGCCTCCCAGTCCTGTGCTACCCAGTCTGGTCATTGATGTTGCCTAATGTCTGTGCTCCAGTGTTATGTTGTCTGTCTCTATTTAATGCATTCAAATTGCCCACCAAGCACTGGCTGGAACTGTCTGAAACATAGGTAAACCACGTGACAAGCATTTTGAACCGTTGATGCGACTTACTTTCTGCATGTCTCTGGCCATAACACAAAGGAGAGGAACAATGTATAATGTCACAAAACAGTTTATTGGTTCATTTATGAATCGTGGAGATAAGCGCTTAACTGTTGTTTATATGACAGATAAAAAGAGAAAGGCTAAGAAATACAAACGACTACGTAGACTGTGGCTGATCATGTATGTATGTTCAGACAGAGAATGAAAACAAAGTAACAAAATGAAGTGGCTATGAAACAGCTAAACACCAGAACCATGCAAACAACAACTGGAATGGAATGAAAGAACAACAGAAGCCAACAAATACAACAATTGGAAACAAAATCAATATTTGGAGCCCAGCTGTTGCTCCTTGCTGGCTTGTCATTCTCCCTCTTAAAAAAAGAGACATTTTCTTGCTGCTACCCAGTCGCACTTGCTGACGTGTCCTTCCAAACATCAGGGGCCGTGAGAGAAGACTTGACATTAGAATTATTATCATTACTATTAAAATTGGTATTTCTGTTTCTCTTTTACAAATTTTCATTTTCTCCTCAAACACATTATATTTTTATCATTTGTCAGAATGCCTCCTCTGCGGCCGGCCTTCCGTTCCCCTATTGGACAATTGACAGGTGGCTGCACTTCTGCTTAAGCATCTATGTTGTAGACCAACAATCAAGCAGCCCAGATCAAGACATACCCCTTAATTCCCCACATTTGGAGAGCACAAATTACTCCAGCTGCCTCCACTTTCCTGGTGACTTAGGGAAGAATAAAATAGCAGTTTTGGCAGAAAAAAAGAGGCAAATGAAAGACTACAGCCTAAACCCCAACTAGCCACCAAGCCCTGAAAGAGACGCCTCACTCTTTGTTAGTTCTCTTAATTCCACCTACTTGCTCCACATTTCCACCCTTTGTTTATGTTATGAGCCTGGTGTGTAATAAAGATGACTTCTGCAGGGTGCTCACCCATGACACCCGGTGGGTATTTTTCCCCTAAATACACGCTGACCAGTCTCTGAACACAGAACAACACGGACAGCTGCAATGATCTTTTACTTGCTGCAAGG
>JAODJX010000002.1:7894260-7923119 GCA_026776945.1 Isichthys henryi
TATCTATCTATCATCTATCTATCTATCTATCTATCTATCTATCTATCTATCTATCTATCTATCTATCTATCTATCTAATCTCAATAGTCTCAGTGCAACACGTGCAATTCTCATAAAAACTTTCCCCTGGAATCAATAGTTTTCTCTTATCCTACCTTATTTTATCTGATCTTACAATAATATACCATTTGGAATTTTAAGTGAATATGATCTCATTTCAAGTCTCTTCCCCCTTAATATTCTAAGAAGCATACGTTTTTATTTTCCTGAATGCTTTCGAGCATTCTCAAATGACAAAATTAAATAATTACATTTACAAAACAAGAAGTGTAATCCCCACACCATAATCTCAATTCTGCATGGCAGGATTTCATTTCTCATTGCTTCTCACACATTTCCAAATGTTTTAATACATATATGAAAAATGGTTTTGTACAATTGTCATGATTTGGCACAGTTTTCAGTTGCTTCAGTCTTCTTGGTCGAAGTAGATTTTGTAGTTTCCAGTTATAATAATTTCACACCCAAAACTATATTTGTGCGTGATCATGGCCACTGGTTTTATTTTGTTGTTCTTCTATTGCTGTTGTGCTGTGTTTGTCTTGCACAGTGCTGAGTGACTGTTTTGTTTGCTATTGTACTCTGTGTATGGGAGTGCCTTCTCTTACCAGTGCATTTTACATACCTAAAGTAGAGCCTTGCAATTTTGAAGCTGGTGCCTTTGACATAAATAAGTTTACTAATGATAAATGATTGGTCAGTGACCATGAGACAGTGCGACCCGACAATCATTCAGAATTTTGGAGCTCAACAGCATGCTTACGCTGACATTTTGACAATATATCTAAGCATTTTGACTCTCAGGGTTAAAACAATGCTGATTGTACTGTACTTTTCATTTTGGTGGCACTGACTAATTCATTGGTGGAATTATTTGCTTTTGAGGCATGAGTTAATTGTTTTGGGTAAGTTACAGTACAGGCTTTTGCAGCTAAACCATACCGTTGTGCTCTATGCATGGAATGTCTTGTGAAATTCTGTTATAGTCTTGAGAATGTGAAGTATGTTTCATGAAATGTGCCAAAGCAATCAAGAAAAACTGTAACACTCCCCTCATTACAATCCAGCTGACTATGGTGGAATCTGGCTCTCCAAGTGTCCCGTTGCCATAGCCTGAGGAAAATGAGCTGGAACATAAAGTCAATAATTGATTTTTTTTTTTTCAAATGGAATACTTATGACTCGGTCTGGGATTTAAGGAAGGGTCCACTCAGAAATGGGGTGTGTGATTAGTTCACTTACCATGTGTATCCTTTGCTGAAGAGTCACTCTGTAGCCAGAGCTTCCACATGGTATTGCTTAATTAGCACCTGTAGCCGCATCTCTCCCACACTCACTAGATATGTTTTAGTTTGCATTACTCTTTGTGTTGTTGTGTACTTGTGACATGTTGTTGCTCTTTGTAAGTAGCTACCTACAGTAGATTGATCTGCTGTGTACAGTATAGCTTCTGTTGTGTATTTGAGTTTTGCAGTGCAATATGGGAAATCGAGTCACTGGATATTAAATATACACATATCTGTTATATTATGTTAATAGCTCAGATAATCCGTGGTAGACAAACCCCCCTCTGACTATTTATCTATGTTATCAACAAAGATATAACATTTTATAACCAGAAAATAAATTGTTTTCATTGCTCAGTTTTCTAGGTAGTGGTAGTTACTGCAATACTTGACCAGGATCAACAATCATTAGAGCATTAGTGTAGGTACATTGTGCATTAAAATATAGTAATTACAATATATATAGCTTTCTAGATAACTACTTGGTTGAGTTAAACTGCAGGTGAGCTGCTATGCTTTACAGTGATAATCTGCATATACTGTATAGTCTCTGAGTCTGTCAAACCTTATTAAACCGAATCAGTTCCTGAGCTAAATTAATCCAACTGCTTAACTATTGCCTTGCAGCCTCTTAGGTGAGTTAGTTAGACTTACTGAAACTGCTTTAACCCCTGAGCTGGACTGATCAAACGGGTTCTCTATGGGTCTGCAGCCTCTGAGTTGAATTTACTAGACATAATGAAACTGTATGAGTCTCTGATCTGAGCTGATCAAACATGCTGGATAACCATGCAGCCTCTGAGTCAAATCAACCAAACATACTGCAATTGCCTGAGCTCGATTAGCCAAAAATGCAGATAGTACGAAAGTCTGTAGTGCACTAAAATCTCTGAACTTAGATCAGGCTGGTTTCACATTGTCCACGGATAACATTTAATCGACAGAAAGCAAGTCCTCTGCCACATCAGACCTCGGGATGAATGAGATTACTTCTAGGCTCCTCCTGCTTTTAAATAATCTGGTTAATCCTTGGAATTGCACGTGGAAAAACAATGTGAGGCCTTTGGCAATAAGTGATTTAATCATGAATAATAATGTCCTATTTTATGATTTCTAAATATTGCTGCTTGCATAGATGGAACCCACATTCCCATCACTGCTCTTTCTGTGAATAAGGGAGAATATGTGGACAGGAATGCTGCACCCTGACCCACTGCAGGATTAATCCAGGGTGGAGATAATCACAGGCATCCTCACGGCCAGGTTCCAGCATCTGCATGGACTCAGGGTCACCCCAAGTGGACATATGCTGTACTACACAACACTGCCACTATCTGACAATACAGTATATCCACCTAAGTCACCAAATGATCAAGGGTAACTTCCGCTTCACCCGGCTGATCGCAGAGTTCTCAGATATACAATCTGCAATAACCTCTTCTGTAATAAATTGTCGAAAATCCACATCACCCAGCTATTATGTCTGCAATAAAGACAATTATGTAAAGAAAAGTACCAAAGATATGCTTTAAATTTCTTTATGATCATTTCGATACAATAAAGTGTGGCCATCCACATTTAGGTATCAATAGCATAAAAGGCACCATTACCCACAGGGATGCCATCAGTTACTAGCCTCCTTCTATGACAACGTCAGCTCCTTTATTTGCTTGAAAGGTGATGATATAGAGTAAGGTGGCCATCAAATAGGGCGTGTGTTAGTCTGTATTGTGCACAAATTAAACAATTGTAAATTCTTGTATAAGTCCAATCATATACAAGATATGTAGCCACTAGTGGATTGTCAACTTGTTTTCCTTGCCTGCACCATGCCAGACTGTAATGCTTCGCTGAAAAACCCTGCTCCCAGAGGCACGAGCAACAGTACTATTGCACCACTGTGCCACCCTTTTTCAAACTGTTAAATGATTAAAATTTCTGATCAACTTAATCAGGAGGTGGGCTGTGATTAATCATGCAAAATCATGCAAATACGCTTGAAATATGCTGAAATGTGCTTGGGAGTGGGGCATCTCTACAAGAGAGAGTAGAATGTACTTATATTGTTGTGGTAACAAAAAGATGAAGCATATTAATTATAATATTTGTTTATTATGAGCATGTCCTTTAATTCAGTGGTTATCAAGCAGGGGGCCATGGTACACTATGCGGGGGGGTGGCACGGAATTTATTTGAAAAGCATGGAATGAAATATGACATTGCTAAAGCCAGGGAGTGGTATCGAATATTTAGAGTATATCAATATTTTTTCTAAATGAGTTATAGGACGACACAATACTGCTTAAATCGATATCGTGTGAAGGTGGAGCTCAGAGATCAGGACACTTGTGCGGAATCAAGATTGCAATGTAGCTTCATTGGCCACAAGGCAAATCCAAAGTCAACAATCCAGATCAGAACCAAAGTATTCAGACAGGATCCAAATCAGAAGGTAAAGGAAGTAGTTTGCAGGTGAAAGTCGGGCAATGAACACAGACCCTTGGAGGTTCAGGACGAATGTTGTGGTCTAAGGAAAACGCTGAAACGCAAGGAAAAACCAGGAAGATCTCGCGTCTGCCTAAATGACCAACAAGAAGCTAAGATAATTAGCATCCCTTGATCACAGCGGGGGAGGGGCATGACCCTAAATAAGAAATACCAGTGAGAAAAGCCATAGAAAGGTCAGGCTTCCAAGACTGGGTGGTTCTTAGCAGACCGGGATTCACTGGGAGGCATGGGCTAAGTAACAGGGATTATCTGTGTGACGTCATTGGGGTCCCCCAGGCTAATCTGTGACATATACAGTGCCAGTCAAAAGTTCAGTCAATTCCACATATGTTATTTTATAGTTTTGATGTCTTTATAATTATTCTAAAATGAAAAGAACAGCACAAATAAACCTTTCTGTGGGTTGGTGTGTCCAAACTTTTGATTGGCACTGTGTTTTAAGTGTGTATTAAAATTACAGCTTTATTAAAGATTGTAAATTGAAACCAAAAGTATTCCATCCAAGTTGTAAACAGCATAACAGCTTTGGTCGTAACTTTACACAGAATCCATGTTCAAAAGAAATTCTAATGTTGTTGTCGGGTAATCAAATTAATTTATGTTTATATTAATAAATCTTGATAGTTTTTGTCATCATTGCAGAACGCATACAGGAGAAACAATATCATAACTTCCATGGGGTCCATGGATAATGCTGTTAAATGGCATCAGTACATTAAGTTACATTGAAGTACACATTTAAACAGTAGATTTACATCTGATTTTCATGTGGGCTAATTACAGTTAAGCCTACATCAATATCTAATGTATTTGATAAGCAGCTTACCTGCTGGGTTCTAGAAGTGTCTCTGCAGTTTGTCCCAGTCTGGTAGGTTTAATCTATGTGGAGAATTATTAGGCAAATGTGTATTTTTCTTGTCTTCTTTTTCGACCAGTAGTTTAAGTCCAGATTAATCTAAGAATGGATTGTTTGATCTCCTCTGGAGTTTGCCACCCCAACTGCAGGAACAAACAGAAATCTGCTCAAACCGTTAAATACTCAGTGAGTTCTTGTCAGAAACATTGAAAAGAAACATCCCAAGAAACCACGAATGGTCTATTTTTATGTGTGTGTATATATGTAGAAACAAAAAAAAAAAATTTTAGAGCTTTATAAGGAGAATACAAATATCTACAGAGCAGTCCTAATATCCCGGCCATTTGCAAATAGCGCTATTCTCATAACAAGACAACAATCTGACAGTTGTTATTGGGTCAAGAAAACATGTAAAAACGCCCAATTTAACTCACAAGAGCACATGTCTGGGTTCTGTTTACACTGACTGAACGGCTTTGACGTTTTAATTTGTGATGGGAGTTTTTACTGAGGAAATATGATAAAAATACATTTCTTTGGATAACCGGATAAGCAGTAACTTTGTAAATTAATTTTCTGCTAAAACTTGTTTTTATAAATATATGCAAACTGTTGGTAACTAGGTTTTTCTTTTAGCGTTTTTCACTGCCTTTATGAGACTTTGCAAGTATCAGACTACGAAGCAATTGTTTTATTTAAGTTTCTCAAAATACTGCTTAAAGTAGTATGGCTTGTATTTGCTGAAAATGAGATATATTATGTAAAATAGTAACTTTTGCACTAAAAACACATAAAATTCTGTATGAAAGGGTAACAGATTTTTATTCCCGCACAGATTCTTTTCAGCGTGTGTGACAAGGAAGTTTGAATGGTTTGTGTTGGTATACAATGAACTTATGTTTAGTATCGGTATTAGTGATGCCCTTTTTATCGTTAAGATTTTCCTTTTATTATTAACGTAGTCCTTTGTGTCCTTGTGTTTTCCTTGCAAAATTGTAATTGTAGTATTATTTCCTTTCTTTCAGACCACACGCCTAAACACACATAAATACACACGTCCACACTCACCCATACCCATGTCTCAGAACCTTTATGAGACTTACAGTATTTGCAAGTATAAGACTTTCCAATAATAAGTGCATGGAAGGACTGTATGGGTCTGATGGGATTTAGTCTGACTGTATGGATCTCTTGGGAATTAGTTTGTCTCCACCCTGGGACACTGGTCAGAGGAAGCGTACTTTTCAGGAACACATTAGAATCAAAAGCCACGATTTTTCAAGACTGCAATCTTAACGGAATCTCTGGAAGTACTAAGTGCGGTGTGTAACATGACATTACTAAGGTCACGAAGGCTGAAACAACCTCAACTCAATAAGGTCTTGAAAACTTCAAGGATGGGCACAGACGTGTCTCAAGACTAATTTTACAAATGTTTTGTAGACAGATGAGATGTGAATGACTCTTGTTGGAGCAGAATGAGTCTGAGCAGAATGAGAGATGATGTAGGCTGCAGTTATCAGTGATGAACTTCTTGGACCTTTTCGACTTGCAGGTGTAAAAATTAACTACAAGATCTTCTTCCAGTTTCTAGAAGATACCTTCTTCAAACACTGGTACAAAAATAGTCATCTACTTTCAAATAGGTTATGATATTCATACAGCACAAAGTCCTTTCCCATGCATCAAAGTATTCCATAGATTGGCTAAGAAAGGCTTGAAGGGTGATTGAATTATCGCCTTGCTCCCTTCCATGCCCATTGAAAGTACTGGGCCTTACTATAGTATAAGATTTTCCAAGGAGGCGGTTCTAGCTGCCTTAGCTAAAATCAAAAACGTGGTTGGTTCAGTGGACAACAGGCCATTTTATGGAGTGACGGTCATTGAGAAGAAAGGTGGGTATACAGGGCATTAAACTTGGTAAAGTGTACTGATAGTTTATTCCTAATATAGACTGAATAACTTTTCTTAAATGATTATTTCTGTTCATGAAGAGAGAAAATCAACTTAGTTTCTAATTACCTAATAATTATGCAGACTGATAATCAAATTTTTTTTACTTTTGTTTTTGATAGACTAAAGTAACATTTTTTCTTTAAATAAATCTACTTAGAACAAAAGAAAATATTTGAATTCACATGTATAAGGCTGCCCAACTTTTGCAAAAACATATCTTCGGGAACTTGCCTAATTATTCTGCACACAGTGTAACATCACCAATTTGTGGCTCTGCTGGTCCACACTTGCTTTCACTGCTGCTTGGTTATGTTGCATGTGTGTAACCATTTGAGTGTGTTAAATTCCAATGAATTGGAACATCTTGAATCAATGGCTCCTGCTTTTCTCCAAGGATTGCTTGCTGTGCGTGAAGCTCTGTAGCGTTTCCAGTTTTATGTTTGAAATGCCCTACAATATTGTGACACTTTGCCAATGCATTTACAAATCTGCTATCAGCAAAGGAAACAGTGATGCTTTTCTGGAAGATGTGAGTTATGCAGGCCATGTCGGAATGGAAAAAGTCTCACTGCAGTAGTCATGTCACATGCACTGACTATCCCCATTGTCGTATTTTTTTCTTCAATTGCCTACTTCCGTACTATGGTTAGGAACCATTCCACACAGCCTTCGGTGAAGGGCCTCTTTTCTCGTTTCATGGCTGTTAAAACGAATGACTTCAGCTGCCTTTTCTTAATGATTAGATGTGTGTTTACACCAAAGTATATATTGATACTCACTGAGGTTCAGTGGTCTCCAGTCAGGGCAACGTATTCAGCTTGAGCTGAAACACAACCTTTATTTGTGGATTTTTGTAATCACTACGCCTTGAGCGTGGCTTGTATGATGCATCTGACAGCGAAATTTTCAAACCTTCCACAAAGCATGTATCTTCCACAGTGTTAATGGGCATATAGTTCTTTACAATTCATTTAGCAATATTATTAGTTAGCCTTTGTGAACTTGAATTATCCATACTGTAGATCATCCTTCAGTAAGCGTGTTTTAATGCAAGCCAAGCATTCCGCTAACCTTAGCACTATAGGCTCCATTGAATGTGCGTTTTGCATTGAGATACTACTTCAAACTGGTCACGCTTCTGTAAAAGGAAAATTCTTTACTGCGGTATTGGCAAATCACTGCATTTTATCTATTTTAGCATCTTTTCAGTTATTGAATTCAAACCACCCGTCCAGAGGGCTGAGGTCTGTGTCATTCCCTATTTTCTTTCCAGTTCGTAAACAGCATCATATCTGTTTGCAGTGTAGGCGAATTGTGAGATGTATGAGGGACATGTGGTGTCAAACATTATTTTTTGAAAAATATTTTCATAGTGTGTACAGGTAGACATACTTTGAATTTCCAATTTATTTGAAAAAAAATCTGCTCTACACTTTTCTTTGCTAACATCCATGGTAAATGCTAGTGTGTTACAGGTTCACCCAGAATATGCAGACATTTAGATCACCCTATGTAGAGTTGAATGATTACCAAGATACTAAAAAATTATCTTGGAACCAATAGCTCAGGGTATGCCGCAATAAGGTCAATCATCTCATAGGTCATGGGTTAAGCTGATGGTTTGTTGAACCTGCTTCCTGTAATATGCCCCAGACCTCTAAAACCTGATGCTAATTACTATGCACTCATTTTACAAACAGATTTTGTTTTAGTGACATTCTGTGTTTTGAAATTCTCAATTTAAAGAATGACAGCTCTGCCCCAAGTAATTTCCTACCACTGCTCCCTCCCATAGAATTATCCATTACTTTTAGTGCTTTCTTCTCCAAAGCTAGCCAATTGGTCTGAAGACCTCTGCTTCCCGTTGATTCTTTTCAAACAAAGCCTATTCTGGGAGTGCAAGGACAAACAAAGAAATTGATATTTCATAGGTGTGACTGGCAGCAATGAACTAAAAACAAACAAAGCATTCTTGACATTGAGAATTGCGTTAATCTAAACAGAGAAGGCGTTTCCTCTTGTGTGTACACAAAGAAAGGACAAAAACGACACTTTATTGTTCAATATAAGATGTGTGAGTACATTGGATTAGAATTAGAAAATAAAAAATGTGTTAAAAAATGTTGCTATTGTTGTTGCAAATTAACTTCATTTTGTATATCTATCCATCCATCCATTTTCCAAACCGCTTATCCTACTGGGTCGCGGGGGGTTCGGAGCCTATCCCAGAAACAATGGGCACGAGGCAGGGAACAACCCAGGATGGGGGGCCAACCCATCACAGGGCACACTCACACACCATTCACTCACCTATACACACCTACGGGCAATTTAGTAACTCCAATTAGCCTCAACATGTTTTTGGACTGTGGGGGGAAACCAGAGTACCTGGAGGAAACCCCACGACGACATGGGGAGAACATGCAAACTCCACACACATGTGACCCAGGCGGGGATTCGAACCCGGGTCCCAGAGGTATGAGGCAACAGTGCTAACCACTGCACCAACATGCCGCCCCTTCATTTTGTATAATATCCCTTTAATATTTTATAACCAAGGTGAATAAAACGACTGATTTTTCTTTTTCTCTGTATCAGTGGTTCTACATTAATTCCTCAAGTCACATAGCTATTTATTGTATTTTAAATTTCACAACCACAACCAATTTACTCTCGTTTATTTATTTTACTTCAGTTTATTCCATCCTTCTAAAATTTCATTCTACGTTGTTTCTCTGTATAGTTTCATTTTAATCCCATACAGTACAGTATGTGATGCATTTTGAGCTACATTTCATGTATGAAAAGTGCTATATAAATATAAAGATTATTATTATTATTGTTATTATTACTGTTACATTTTATATATCTAAAATAGGGGCATAGTTGGGCAAAGCCTGAAGGGTAATATGGATCCATCCATCTGTGGGCGCAACAACTGCAGGAGGAGCTACAGTATGGGAGTTGGATGTAGTATATATCAGGTGGCAGTCTGGTCATTGGCTATCAAAACTGCCTCTTGGCACATGGAATATAACCATGGAGCCTGAGCTGGTGTGGGAGGTAAAAAGATACTGACTAGATATTGTCAAACTCACCTCAGCACACGTCTCAGGCACTAGAACCAAACTCCTGGAGAAGGGCTGAACTCTACTCCACTCTGGAGTTGCTCCTGGTGACAGGATCTGGGCAAGTGTGGGTCTACTTATAGCCTCTCAGTTCGGTGCCAGTACTTCGGAGTTTACCCCGGTGAACAAGAGGGTGGCGGACTTTGTGCTGGGGGAAGGGCTCCGACTATTGTCTGTGTGTATGCACTGAACACAAGTCCAGAACATCTGGCTTCTTGGAGACCTTGAATGGGGTGCTGGAAGGCACCCTTTCTGGGAACTCTACAGTTCTGCTGGAGGACTTTAACGCTCACATGGGTTGCAACAGTGAAACCTGGAAAGGTGTGATTATGAGGAGCTGCCTGCCAAATTGGCATCTGAGCAGTGATCAGTTACTGGATTTCTGTGTTAACCACAGTTTGAAGTACTCAAAAAATGCTTTGCTGGTAAGGCTCTGGGATGGATGAGATTTGCCCTGAGTGCTTGAAAGTTACTCTTGTTCTTAGGCTGCCTTGGCTGGCACGCTTCTTCAACACTGCATGGAAGTTGAGGACAATGCCTTTGGGTGGTGATCCCAGTCTTTAAGAAAGGGTATCGGAGAATGTGCTCCAACATCTGGGGGATTACATTCCTCAGCCTCCCTGGGAAAGTCTACTTCGGGGTACTGGAAAAGAGGGTTTGCCCATTGGTTGATCCTCGGATTCAGGAAATACAATGCAGATTCCGTCCTGGTCATGGAACGCTGGACTAACTCTTCACCCTCCCAAGGATACTGGAGGGTTCATGGGAGTTTGTCCAACCCTTCTACCTGTGTTTTGTGGATTTGGAAAAGGCATACAATTATGTCTCTCGGGGGTGCCGTAGGGGGTGCATCAAGAATACAATAAGTAGTCAACTTACGACCTATGTGACTTACGTGTGTTTGACGTGTGATTGACTTACGCGTGATTGACTCTGGCAGCACAAGTGTTGCCCAGTGGGAGTGTACCACAGTTTCTGCCCCAGATTCCGACAGCAATGAACTAAGAAAATGGTGATAAAAAGGTTAAAAAAGCACCTGTCTGGTCGCAGCAGCTGCCCATACAGGTGAGCTTGGCAGGACGAGCAGGATTGGCGAGCTGTGCTGGTCAGGCAGAACCCATGCCAGTGGGCTGGAGACCTCAGCAGGTGCCAACGACGAGTCAGGGGACCTCAGCAGGCACTAGCGACGGGTTGGGAACTCCAACGGCCAGCGACGGGTTGGGAACCTCTCTAGCTTGCGGGTCTGGAACAGGCAGGTCAGGTAGGACTCGAACGGAAGTTGTGTAAAGGCGACGCCGCAGGCTGGTGGGCGTTGAGCGCTGGCAACGCAGCAGGCGGGCAGGCCACGGGCGCAGGCGAGACCGCCACGGTAAGTGGAGCCGGGACAGCAGGTGCTGCAGCAGAGGCCTTGTGCGTAGCAGCCAGAGGCTGAACCTGCAGAGGTGCCCCTGAAGAAGACACGGCCGCTGCTGGGACAGGGACCCAGCTGGGAGGTGACGCAGAGGCCGGGACAAGGTCCCCGCAGGAAGGCGAGTCTATCTCAGGGTGCCATTGTCCGGGTAGGTGGGTCGGTACCTTCAGCAGCCGGCGGGTTGGGCCAGACAGGCAGAGCATGGACAGGCGGAACAAGCAGATCATAGATGGTCGGAACAGGAGGCGGTGGCGCAGCCGGGACCTCGGCCGCAGGGGCCAGAACATCGATCGCTGGGGCGAGACAAGCTGGGCAGGTGGAACCAGCGAGACAGGCTGGACAGGCAACTGGGCGGCAAACGAAGCCGCAGCAGGAGCCACCTCGGGCGAGTAGGAGGCGGGCCGGAGCCGCCTCTGGAGGCGGCGACCGAGCTGCAGGTGAGACAGGCTGAGCAGGCGAGACGAGCGAGTCAGGCAGGAAGGCATAGCGGCAGCAGCAGACAGGCTGGCCGTGAGCGTAGCAGCAGCAGCAGGCAAGTAGGCTGCGGGCATAACTGTGGGCGCCTCAGGGGCCTCAGCAGAAACCTCAATGGGGTCCTTAGTTGCGGTGATGTCCGGGGTGAGACCTGCTGGTCTCCCTTTTGGGAGAGTCTCATCCCATTGGAGGGCGAAGAGCGAAGTTTTCTCCTCTTCTTCTACCTCCCTCTCCAGTCAGCTGGGAGCGGTGAAGCGGGGGCCGCTTCGGTGAGGACGGATGTCTGGTCTGCGGTCTCCCCGCTTGGCAGGGTGATCAGCTGGACCCGCCGCTCGGTTATACGCTCCGTCAGCCGACGGAGATTTTCGAGTACCTCGCCGAGGAGGTACGCACTTCCGGAAGCAGGTACCTCGCTGAAGAGGGTCCCGCTGTGGCTGGCTAGCTCCCGTGTCTCAGGGTCTTCCTGAACCTCGGGCTGGGACAGCCAGTATACCACCTCCTGTAGCAGACCGAGGTGCTGATCCTCGATCTGCGGAGGCGCTTGTTCGAGGTCTGTTGGGAATAAGAGAGGGGCGAACGAGCAGGGTGCAATGAAGCAGAGTGCGGGAGCCGTAAATCCAGGGCAAAGGGATTTATTAAGAGGGCAGACGGACTAACAGGGTACAGACTGACAGGGTACAGACTTCCACAAACGTCAATGACAGACCTGGAAAAACAGACTTGAAGGCAGACTCATATACACAGGACTACAAGCAGGAAATGCAAAACAACAGGTAAACGGAAGGATTTCAAATGGGGTTAACTAGGTAGGCGTGGTCCACATGAGGGCTGAAAGATCGGTCGTGACAATAATGTTACATACATTTCAAGTACTTTAAAATACATAGAGTCGTGTGAATGAAAACCTGTGTCTTTATTAACATTGGTAAACATTGGATATTTGATCTTTATTTTAACAATATTGAGAGATTAAGGTAATATAAATAAACTATTAAAACTGAAGAAATGTGCTTTTCAAATGAATTGTAAAATGCAATTAATAAAAAAGCACTTTCTTGTGAGGAAAAAGTTAGGACACCCTCAAATGCCTTGAATTGGATTCAGGTGGCACCGTATCAGGTGCAAATGATTAGAACATCATTGCAGAGCATTTTGGTGGAGGCTGACTTATTTAAACCTCAAACATTTAGTTTGCTCTTGATAGTTGAAGTGAGGGCTGTCACCATTGTGAGATCCAAAGAGCTCAATGAGGCCTTCAGAAAGAAGACTGTAGATGCATATGAGTCTGGGAAAGGATATAACATTATTTCGAAAGAATTTGGAATCAGCTGTTCCACTGTCCAGAAAATATCTTACAAGTAGAAACAAACAACTGCCAAGACAGCCAGGTCACAATATGCTTAAAGATGTCTCCAACAATCCTTGAATGTCATCATGGTACCTACAAGAAGCTCTTGCCACAGTTGATATCAAAGTGTCAGAAAGAAACTTCAAGTTTGAATTTCATGGGATGTATGCAGTGGAGGAAACCCCTTGTTGTCAAAAAAAAAAACATCAGGGCAAGACTGAGGTTTACCAGAGACCATTTAGACAAAGACCAGGACTTTTGGAAATTCGGAGAGATTAATCAAAAAATGAATGATTTGGGCACAGTAACAGAGGACATGTTTGGCGCAAGCCTGGATCTTAATCCTATTGAGATGGTGATTTTGCAAGAACCTCCTCAAACATCACTTAGATGAATGCATTCTGCGTTGCGGAGTGGGTCAGAGACTGGCGGATTCTTATAGCAAATGCGTCATTGAGGTTATTTAAGCCAAAGTGGGAAATAGTACTGTACATTGTCATAGGGTGTCATTTTTTTCAGTAGGATTTGGGATATTTAATTTCTTTTGTTAAAATAAGTGATTTTGGTGCTGTTTTGCATAGGTGAAGAAGTAACATCACCTTTGTCTATAAATAAATTTTGAAACATCAAATATGTTGATTTCTTAAAGAACTAAATATTAAATGGAGCATCCTAATTTTTTTCACATAGCTGTAACTTTGTAATCTTACCATCATAAAGGTAAAATAGATATAATCAATGTCAGATCTTTACATAAACAAAACTGAAGCTATTATCATGGTGCCGCCTCATGACTCCAGGGTTCTTCTGTCTGCATGGAGTTTGTATCCTTTGCACTTTGTTTTTCCTGGTATTTTGGTTTCCTTTCATTAATATTTGTTGTTAGATGAACTGGTGTTTTTTCAGTTGTCCTTTGTAAGTTGTATGGGCCAATAGGCTGGTATCCCATAAAGGGTGGTATCTCATAACGGCTGGTATCCCATAACGGCTGGTATCCCATAACGGCTGGTATCCCATAGAGGCTGGTATCCCATAAAGGCTGCTTTCCTGCCTTTTTCACTAATCTGCCTGAGATCCAGATCCCCTCTGCTGATTGGCAGAAGGATGCTATCTAGGTTTTTTTTTCTAATTTAGCTACAGTACATCTGGAGTGAAAATGTAATTTGAGAGTATTTGTAATCATTTTAGTGCTTAAAAATGTTTAAAATGATTAATAATGAGTGTAAATATCTTGTTGAAATGCAGGCTGCTGTTTTCTTGATCAGCAGCTGATCGATGTCGTTTTCCACATGCAGCAGGCTAATCACCTTCTCACGGCGACGTGCTTTAACCTTTCTGCAGTGATCTGGATGAGAAATCCAAATTTTAGAAATCCTCCATTTGGTTTGATAGAAAAGAAAATGTAACTGTGCTTTTTGTATGACTATATACTGTATCGACATCTAGATCCATACACATTCTGAATGTTTGATGTTGAAAGAAAATGGCTCCAGCACTGGAAAGTATTTTTTTTCCTAACCCACGCCAGCACTGCACCACACAGATCTATCCGATGATGTATGAGAGACTAAAGATTAAGTGGATCTAAATCTCAACCAAAGTATAATAAAGCTAATAAATAATACTGTGAGTAATGAGGGGTGTGGTTTTTTTCCCTGAAATGTTCAGCAATGTGCCATCTGACTACATGCCCTGCATTTATAGTGATGCCACTGAGTCGTGTGCAGGATATACTTACAGCCAAGAGTGGCTTCTTCTTACCAGCATATAAATCTATTGCTACCCAATATTACAAAAGTGACAGGTCTACCACAAATTGGCCTGAATCCCATTTTACCACAATTGTGTTTAGTTGCCGAAGGAACAGTTGGCCTCCGGTGGATTTAGAGACATTAAGCCTGTCATTAATTCTTTACGACAGAGAGATAGTGCTGAAGACAGTTTTTCATTTTATCCGATTTTTGTGAAATCTATAGGCTGCTGTCATTCCACCATTCCAAAGAAATGCATTCTCTTTACAACTGACAGCATGTATGGTGATAATATAGAAGGTGCAGTAAAAAGTGCAATAGTGATGACTGCTTTTTATAAAAGAACTATTTAATCTGATGAAGCACTATACAAGCTGAATGATTAAATACAGTACCTTGGAGTGTGTTTTAGTAATGATGTTTCCATTTGCATATTAAATACCGTACCCAGCAAAACTGACAGAGCTAATTAAGCATTCTGCTCTGCTCTGATCCCAATGAAACCATACTTTGACGTTCATCATGAACTGCTCCCAGATGTTTGTTCCCTGACCTATATGGTGAAATATACTTTTCAGTTAACATTCTTATCAGTATAGCTCTGCAATGAGATGGCGCCCCATCCTGGATTATTCCCTGCCTTGCACCCATAGCTTCTGGGATTCTGGGATAGGCTCCGAACCCCCATGACCCCTCCATAGGACACGCAGATATGGATGGATGGATGTGTCTTGCCGCGAAGCGGGGAAGCAGGCACAGGAGCCGGGGAAATCGGGTGAACACAGGGTTTATTCTGAAGAGAGACACTAAGGAGCCCACAACGATGTCAATGACCGGACTGGGGAAAGACCAAGGGCGTAACTTTGGTTTGAACATTGGGGGGCTTGAGGTCTCCACCCGTTTAGGAGGAAACAAGATCACTGAGGGTTTGCATTTGCTTAGATTTATTGGGGGGATTACAACCCCTCCATCCCCCCATAATTTACGCCCATGGGAAAGACTAACAAGAAAGCACTTAAATACACTGGACTAATGAGACAAGTAGAAACAGCTTGTAACACGGGGATTCCACACAGGGTAGATAAGGAGGTGCGGAACACAAGAGGATCGGCACGATCAGGGCATGACAGAATGGATGTATGGATGGATGGATCAAAATACTCTTTTTTGCATTTCCTTATATTGTAACTGTACATGTAAACCTAAGCAAGGGAAACATAATCCATTCGACAGGTGGAACTGGTCACCAATTCAGCTGGGAAGATTTACAGTAAAACTGACAATGTCTTTCTGAACCTCTCAGGCAGCATAAAGCACATGGCAGAAGTTCACCCCAGTCCAGGTCCCAGTCTGTCCTGGGATACACATACAATGGGCAATTTGTAAAAGAACCTAACCAGAATACCCAGTGAGAACCCGCATGACATATGGAGAACATGCAAACTCCACAACCACAGAGCAGAGGTGAGACTTTAATTCCCAGCCTGATGGTGTGAGGCGGCAGTGCTAACCACCGAGTTACCGTGTCACCCTTATGAAGAGCTTTTTTTTTTGCCACAAAATATTTAAAATCCTTCATTATTATGCAGCATTTCTAGCAGCCTTCTGCCATTCTTATTTAACAAAAGTGTTGTTTTTGACTGTTTTGCTACATCTCGACATTTTCTGCATTCCTTCCTGCAGGTAAGACAAAGGTGTCCAGAGCCCGATATTCAAAGAGGAACCTGTAGCCTCAGTACAAAAGGGCTGCACTCTTTAGATGGTCTCTTATAGTAATAATTCTGTCATTTTGATATTTAGATATTGGTTTGTATTTACATTGTTATGATCTGCAGTCTAGGGGGTGGAGACCGACAGAAAAACGTAAGGGAGAGGAAAGGGGGAGGACAGGAGAAAGAGGAAAAGGGAACACGAGAAACCACAGGGTCTTTTTTTGTAGTTTTTTAAAATATTTATTGGCAGACACTTTACAACAGTAGGTGCAACAGACTTTGGGAGTGACAGAGGCCAAAATAACAAATAAAAAACACATCTACCGAACACCAGAGTCACTCCGTACACACCAAACCAAAAACACAGACAACAAACACACGGTCCAAAATACAGTGACCAAAGGGGCGAGCAGTAGTGGTCGGGAGCCAGGCGAGAGCTCAAAACCAGAGGAGGAGAAACAAACCGATAGCAAAGGTACAGAAGGGCGAAGCAGAGAATCAGAAACCAAAGACGAGAGTCAAAGCAGAAAAGCAAACCAACAAAGCGAGCGTGAAAGCTAGAGCCAAAGGTAGTGCTAGTGACGAACAGCAGCCTCTTCTGTTCATCCACTGGAAACCAGGGCTAGTGTAGAGGGCGGAAGAGTCATGTCTGGCAACCGGGAGGGGGGGCTGGAGCAGCATCTGGCGAGTGGAGATTGGGGCAGAAGGCTGACGACCTACAGACTCAATCCGTAAACATTTACGGCACGTATCAACATTTTTAGCTATAGCGAGTTAGTAACAGTGGTAAATTCAAGTGAGTGAGGAATTCAGAAGTTTTGTTTTGTTCATTCATAAACCTGTTGATAGGCCATGTTTTTGTGCAATACTGTGTAACATATAACTGCGTAGCAAGTATCATTGTGGGGGGCATCTATGGTAAAGAACTGATTTTATTTATTTATTTTATTCATTTGTTTCATAACATGGTGGCTCTTACCACATGAAGTGTAACTCCAGCGTGTTTGGGGGGACTATATATGCGCTATATATAGAGGACTGATTTTATTTAGTTTCAAATGCTTTACCAGAGGAATTTTAATTGACTTTAAACAGAAAATTTAAAACAATTTGAAATAAAATAATAGAAGAACAAGGAGTTAATTTCTACTTCTGAATTCAAAATTCTTTGTTTTTCACTTGATTCACTTGATTAACATTTTTTATCATAATAGTAACTATGTATTACATGATTGTTTCAACGATGGTGTAAAGAAACTTTCCACATGATGTCAGTTGTAGTCGCTGGGTCTCCATGGGACAGGCGAAAAACTGAGATTTTGCAAAACCACTGAACTAGAAATGGTTCTTTTGAGATATGAGTCATAACAATAGTTTCAAAAGAATTGTAAGAAAAAGGATGCTTCTTGGCCAGAATTGCCCTATATTACATTAGATATGGAAAAATTACCCACATAATAATAGAGACTTTTGATACCAATGTACACCCAATCATTCACAGACTCCCCGTGGTGTTAGAACGGCAATTCTATTAATATCGTCTTGTCAAACAGAGACAAATGTTAAAAGTCATTATCAGCTAAAAGGAAAATCATGGAACTTCAATGTTCTGAATTCCTGTGGAGAACTAAGAAGATTATGTGTCTTGCACTGATATATTAAAGCCCATTACTGTGTTTTTTTGCTTATCCATCTATGCAGTAAGTACTGCAGCCCAATTTTAATTATCTGTATTAAATTATGCTTTTGCTTTGTATTCATTGTTGGCTGGTAATCTCTTAAACCTCAGAACACTAAACTACCGAAAATGGGGGAAAATTCACGCATAGAAATTATAAAATAGAAAAAAATATTAAATGTAAAAATTGAAATTGTTTGTTATAAATTGAACACTGAATTTTGTAACTATTACACAGTAGCATATTATGCATGGTGATTTTTTATGTTATTTTTTAATGGATTCATTTTATATGCTTGTATAAATAATATTGTAACATATTTATACATGAATCTTGACATGAAAAAAATCTTTTTTTCCACAAAAGATCGATATCTGGAACGTATTTTGTGTTTGTGGTATTGCTGACCTGAAGTTAGATTTCACTGACAGGATCAATAGCTGCAGTTTGCCGGTGTAGCCCTTGGGTACAAACACAACAGTGGTCAGTCTGGTTATAAAGTTGCTTACTCAGTGTGCACCAAAGTATCCTGAATCAACACTGGAAATTCCCAAGACGGTGATCAGAAATTCCTTCGTCGACTTTAAGCTTAAGTGGCCGAATTACCATACAAATTCTCAGGAAGTCCACGGCTAATTATTTGCATACACTACATTTTTGCAATTATAAATGTGACATACGCAGCAAGGGTATTTTCATCTTATAATGAAACATTGTATGTTAATAGGATGATGTAAAATAATCATTTAATGCTGCCCAAAACATTGCCAATGGGCCACGTACTGTATAACAATGTTCTGAGGGCAGAATGGAAGATGATTGGTTACCTCTCTGAACCTATCAGATTGTAGTTGAGGTGGTCCAAGCAGCTAGAGGAGCGGGACTAAGCCCATGAAAATAAATCAGTCCATAATAAGCCCATTATAAATAAACTCTTTTAAGAACCTAAGAAAAAGCACTGCAATATACTCAGTCTAACTTTATAAATGTTAAGGTCAAAACTGTGGTCTCGTTGATTTAATCGTAATACTTAAGAAACACCGCTCTTATAATAATATTTAAGTATATAATTAAGACTTCATCTTTCATAGTCACTATTGTAATACTATCATGGTACAATCAACAGCAGCAGTAATTGTGATTTATATCCTAACAATACCGCATATTACAAATTAGCTAACATGGTGTAGGTGACCTATGTGTAATTTGCAGCTTACCAAAAAATGCATTGTTTATAAAAGGTTTATAATACCTTTACTTTAATTCATTCATTTATATCATTAACTAGAAACATTATTCTGCACTCTGTTTTCAAGGAGAAATAAGCTGTTCCTGTGACTTGAGTCTATATGGGCTACTTCAATAACCTTCTCCAGAGCTTCTTGACTTAAGTGTAGACAGTTCATCTCTCGTTGCCCTACACTGTTTATCACATAGATATTTTGGCTAAACTGAATATTACAAACTTCTCCCTGAAATTATATTTGCTCTTTCCTTGCTTGCTTTTCAAATAGCCAAATGCCAAATTTCATAAGTGGGGGGTGGGGGGGGTACTTTAACACCCATTTTATTCCCTCTTGAACTGTATTCTTTATACTGCAATACTTTAAGGGATTTTCAATTTTTTTTTCCATTAATATTTCACCCAAGTAACACAAATCCAACATAAATCCATAATCACACTTATTTGATTTAGAGAGGTATCTCTTATGATAAAGCAGATTTTGTGTGAGCTGTCAAGTTAGGGCAAAAGAAATGTAATAACACCAGTATAAAGGTCTCTGCAAAGAGCAAATGAAGAGAAAATAAAAATCTTTTGGATTCATATCTGCTGCCAAGAAGGTCCACCAAGTTAAAACACTCCAAAAAGACAAAAAGAAGTGTGTGTGTGTGTGTGTGTGAGAGAGAGAGAGAGAGAGAGAGAGAGAGAGAGAAAGAGAGAGAGACCTTCCAGTATTTAGATGAGGGAATATTTTTGTAAAGCAAGAAATTAATCTATTTGTACAATAACACGTGTGAACAGGAAAAGAAAGTGAATAGTTTCGCAAAGTAATTTGCTCAAGCGACTCGATACAAAAATACTGCTCTAATCTCCGAGTCTCGCCAAATAACAACAAATCCTACAAAAATAACACCTGGAAATGGAAACCAGCAATTATATCAGTGGACATGGTTAGTAGAGATGAGATGTCGTTCTCTGCCCTCACATCTATCTTCAACTGAGAAAGAACTCTGTCCTGACAAAATTTCTTCCTCAGGTGATGTCGACTTCTGGAAACATGATCAACATAAGCCACATAGATTAAATATGGATTAGATGTGCACAACTAATACAACCCACGATCATAACACAAACGTTGTTTCTCAGTTCAATTAAAGTTAGCTCACTGTGTTTATATGTAATGTGAATTAACATTCCAGTGAGAAATACACTCACTGCATTCTTTACAGTTTCCTTCACTCTGAAAAATCTCTCAATACCTTAAACTATCATGGTACAGTAGAAATTAAATATTTGAATAGCAAAGTTGATATACAGTGCTCAGAGTCTTGGGATGCTTGCTTAATTCAATAAAACCATTGCAAATATTTTTGGTTTTTATAACAAAAATAATTACTTCACTCAGTTGTTCACAAAAATCAAATCACATTTGAAACAACCAGTAGTTCTAAGTAAACATTCATTTCAAGTTGTACTGAACTGAATTGAAATTGAATAATTATAGTTCTATAGTTTGGAGTTAAAAAGTTCAGTGACAAGCAGTCTCATTGGGCACTTTTTTAATTAGTAACAACTTTGTAATAACATAAAATACCAGTCACTTGTGTTTGATATCCCTTATGGGAGCCAGTTGCTACAGCTGAAATTAATAATAAAACAGCATAGTAGATAAATAGTAAAATGGAACAGAATGAGTCAGTCAAAAGAATTATGATACTTAAGAAATTATCTGTGTGGAAGATATGTGCAGCTATGTTAAACATTGCTTCTCAGTGGCCCTTTCTTATCAAACTAATAAACTTTTAAATTTTTGCATAATTATGCAAGTGCCCCATTTTTGACATTTTCCAGTAAGGGCACTCTTACTGGACGGGTTTTTATTTATCAGTAATTCATCTTTTGATATGATGTTGCAATCGTCAATTTTTTCAGGTAAAATAAATTTCAGTTTAAACTGAGATTCTAATTCTAATTATTTGTATTTTTCCCCCTGCACACACAATCTTTATTAACCATTATAATCATATCTCAAAAATAATAACTGAGAGCATCAGAGCCCCACCTGCCTGGTAAAGTTCCCCCCAGTGGGGGAGGTCAGGCCACTCTCCTTCTGTCAGCTTTGTTCTGCCAGCAGTCTGTCTCAGGAGAGGTGCCAGTCCACAAGGGCCCTGATTGTACTGTAAGCCTCTTTCTTAATCAGATTCAGGCTTGTAAGCTCCAGTCTGGATGATGATTTTACACCTCTTTGTTAATGGCCTTCTGCTCAACACTCCCCGCAACACTGTCTCTCTTCAAACTAAGAATCTGCAACTCGGTTCTCAGTTATGTCTTTAAGCTCCCATTACTTAACACATTATTTAAGAAAATGCTTTGATGTGTGGATACGAGGCCACGACTTTAAAGATGCTAACTATAAAAACATCAATGATAAGACGTGGAATACTGTGAAACCGGAGAGCAGAGATGTTCGAGGGAAGGAAGGTAGACAGGAAACAAGCCTCTCTAGGCAGCCCTAATCGATCACTAATTGATATAAAAGCAGCCTTTTGTTCCGGTCTCTCTCATCCCTATCTGAGGAAAATTCTGGATCTAGCCAATTGCCTATCAGTTTGTCCGTCTTAAGCTGAAACAGCTGCCTTAGATATTTGCTTTGCTAGTCCAGCCGGTAGTATACCAAGATTACGAATAAACTTCATTGTCATGCGACATGCATTTTTTTCATTGTTCCAAAAAAATCCATGAAGGAACAGTTTCTGCATGTTTTACATAATGCAAAAATAATCAACCATAATTAAAAAAAAAACTGTTAATTATTCTTGTGTTCTACATCCTACAGTATTTTAACTGTTGGGTATCCATATGTCTTTATGTAACAATATGATTAAGTTCTCGTAGTGGCCATTTACTGTAGATTGTACTGAGGTCAGCGTAAGGAAACCCTGGTCTTTCATGTCTATCTACAGTAGCTTCTTGTTCCAGACCAGACAAGCAACTGCACTGCTGACGTCTCATAAAAGGGTTCAAACCTGTCTCACTCTGAGCAACAACTCAAACTGCTCAAACATTAAGCCTATGTGATTTTGTTTGTGTGATTTGTAAGGTATAAGTGTGAAGACTTGTTCGTTACTAATAATTTTTCACACAGTTTATATATTTACACATACAAAAACCGTCTTTAATCAGAAGTTGGAAATAATATGTGTTATAGCACCCGTATCACACTCTAAGCTGGGCAGTAGCCAGAGTGGAAATTCTATTGTAGCTAACGTTTGCCGGCAGTAATTTACTACATTTGAGAAAACAAAGAAAGAGGCCAGGGAGAAAAGAAATGTGTTAGATTTGTGATAACACTTACTGTGAAAGAGCACCAGTCAGTTCAAAATAAACAAAACCTGGCCTAAATGTATCAAAATTCTGGCCTGTCTTTACTAAAAACAAATCACTTCTTCAGGCACTTGATTAAAAAAAAATAGTGTTTTACTCAGTGTGAGGAGAGGGAGTAGTTTACACAGCAAGTTTTGGGATCAGTGCCCTGGGTCAGCCAACATCTAGCACCCCTGGAGTAGTTGGGGTTAAGGGCCGTACTTAAAGGCCCCACCATGAGAGGATTATGAACCCATGACTTTCTGGAAAGGGGCACAGATCATTGACCCGCTGCCCAACTCGCTACTCTAGTCACTAATGGAAAGATAAAATTATCCTGGAACTAGCAAAAAAGAACAGACATCCAAATAAATGAGAAGTAGGCACAAAAAAGACCTAATTAACTTAGAAGAACATCTTCTAACAGAAGAACAGAGAAAAATCTAATATAGGCAGTTAAGAATGTTTGGCGAACTAACAAATAGTACTTAGGAATGGACTGCCATAAGGCCTATTACATAAATACAACTCGTTAAATGCAACGGCTCGTAAAAACAAAATACACTCACTAATATGTGATGAACATGAAAACATCACACAGCTTCAACTCAGAATGATGTTCAGAATCACTGGCTCAGGCTACAGTACAACGCCGTATGTAGTTATTATTTTCCGATGTAACTACGAATTCAATTTAAAGATAGGCATTGGCAATGGATCTCGTTCATAACCTGGACACTGTCTGTATATGGATTAGCATGGGGATGAAATAGGACCACAGAAGCCTTTTGTTGAAGCTTTATAAATGGGGAAGGAGAATACACAACACTGGACATGCAAACATTGCATGATAAAGTTATTCTGGTCTAACCCAAAGGCCTGGAGGGGGTTCTGGTCTGAGAGAATCATAAATGCACATCAGGAATGAAGAACAGCGGAAAAGAATCTACATGAACAATTGTGGTCACCTGACTCTCCCTGGGTAGACAGAAACCGCCCTGCTTCCTCTCACACTATTTTAGCATTTGCAAACTGTCACTTATGTATGATTAACAGTTTTTTTAACTGTACCCAATGGTTAACCCTTTAATAAGGAAATCCTTTAGCCTTTAACCTTTGCATAATTACAATGATAAACAGTGATAAAGTGACTTGGTATTTCGGAAGGTTAATCACAAGCCTTTGCTAAGCTTGTTTGGTTTTGCAGGTAATTATTAGTGAATCCTCTGATTAATGAATCATTATGGTGAGGGTCTTCTCAGACTTTTGTGCGTGGAGCTCTCAAACACAAATAGATTTCTGATTCATTCAAAATTTATAAACGGACTGGTCAGAAAAACAACATCATGCAACATTTCGGTGAGGTGTGAAGAGAGGGACCGCAGCCTCATAGCGTTTCGGGGGGGGAGAGGCAGATGTCCACACTTATGTGTTAAATAATTACACCCTTATGCCTAGTCCTCTATCTCCATAAAATGCAGGTTTTACATGGAATTCATGCAGATCAGTTCTTGGCTACTCACTCCTAGCATTATATATGCTCCCACCTGGAAAACAGTATTAAAATATAGTGTTAACTCCCACACCTTTTGATATATATATATCCCCTTATCTGTTTCAGGCTATATAATATATTAAAGCTGTATTTCCCAACCCAGTGTGCAGGGACCCCCCAGACTGTGCATATTTTAGTTCTCTCCCAGATCCCAACACGACCATGATAATAAAAGTTCTTGATTGCCTGGAAGATGAGAGTGAGCAAAAATGTCAGCTGTCTGGTGGTCCCCAGGACTTGGTTTAGTAACAATGATGTATGGGACAAATATTTGTCACTCATACAATATACAGATGGCAAATATTCTTCTTTTTTTTGGCTGGTGATGTTGTAAATAAGGATTCAAAACAAACAGGAATTCCAATAATAGTAAATAATTACACATGCATAGGCACGCACTGATATATTGCAGTGAGCAACTTTGTTCATGAGGACATGGTTGGAGAAAGTCAAGTGGCTGGAGGGGTCCGTGGGGGTCAGGTTGAATGCCACGATGTTGCGGACATGTGTAACTAGCAGTCAGTGCTTCCAGGGCAGCTCGCTGACAAGCCTCCAGAAAAGTGTGTAATGACCCATTAGGCACAGCTGGGACTTGGCAGGGCATGCTTGAGGTTGCTCTAATGAAAGGAAGGTCAGAATAGCAAAATATTTTGGGGGGGGAAAGTCAACATTTGGAAGTAAGTACTAAAACAAGACTCCATCGACGCATAGTGTGTCACAAGTGGTATCACTGGTTAACCTTGGCGTTCACTATACAAGGTAAGGGCAGACACAAATAAAACTGACAGATGATGGTGAAACTCTGCGCCAATGTCATTTTGACACTTGGGAAATTCCCCCCAATAAAATCCATTACCATAATCATTTTACAGCAGCTTAGCAAACAACAGCACTGATGGGAAGGAAGTAGCAAGCCACATGAAGGCAGCTGCACAATGAACAGCCAAACATAGCTCCAGGGTAATCGATTACCTGACCCATCAATGTGATCTAGCTGCTTTATGATGTGACTCCTGTAATTATTGTCTGATTGATGGATGACTCGTTCAGCAAAGGGATGACTGGATTGCTCTGTAACTGATTTTCCTGCAGTACAGCAATGGAGGAAAAAGGATGCTTTACACCTCTTTCTCTCTGTCCTTCTGTATTTTCTCCCCCACATAGCAACAGAATAGTTCATCAGCATGTTTATTTAAAGATTAAAAACAGTGCATTCATTGGCATCAGACTTACAGAAAGAGGATTAGGGGAACCCAGAAGGTGTATGGGAAAGCCAGATATGGAAGTCTGAAAAATATTGGATTAAATCTTATTTGTTCCTAAGTCTGGTGGTGTGTTTAAGATCATTTATTTTTAACAGTATATTCCAATCTTAGGTTCCTGCTATTGATTTTAAAACTGGATGTTTGAGCTCATGACCTGGAATATAAAAGGATCTAACGATTAATTTAAATTGCTTTTCGGAAGGTATTCTTTAATACCAATAAAAAAATATTAGATGCTTTACACTGATAATGTCATTGTGGCAAATATTTAGAGTGAAATCATATCAGTGACAAGTGACATCCCTTTAGAAGAGATGTAATTGGGGGAAAAGTGCTGTGAGAATGTCTGCTGGACCATATTTATAGTGGTGGTGGATTTTCACTGCCAGAGACCTACTGTGCCTCCTAGGACTGTATAACCACAGACATAATTTTCTCTCTGTGTTTGTATGGGTGTTTTACTGCATGCTGCAGACTCTGAGATGCTCTAATAATAGAGAACAAAACACAATATACAACACAGTGATATATAGGAATTCTATGATCCAGCCATGTATTCTGTACAGTAAAAGAAAATTGTAACAATTTTAGTATTTTTATTAAGCCATTCCACAGCTTTAAAGTTTGTGGATAATTACTGTGTTCACACAGAAATCAAGGAACTGGAAATGTTCAGATGCTGCCCCACACCTTTTACTGTATATTAGTATAATTCTCCTTTCAAAACACCACTATAGAGCTGTGATTATAACCTTGTCTACAATGAATAAAGGTGACAGAAGACGTTACTCAAAATAATGACATAAAATGACAACAGGCATCAGATTCTGTATAGTTGGATCAACCGTGCATCGTTATACTTTAAAACACAGTTTTAATAAATGATTTATGTGGTTGAATTACTTGCAGTGATATATCTTTTTACATGTTATTATTCCAGTGGAAATGTAATCCTTCACCACTGCATAAGAACTGAATAAATATATCATTCTGGCTTTTAATGCTGGAAATGTTTTTGCATCTGAAGGAATAAAATAAAAGCAGATGGCAGCTGAACATGAAATGTGAGAAAATGACTGATTGCCAAACACAAAATCTTACTCACCAGGAGGTAAGAAAATGGCAGAATGACTTTTGGCTTGCTATCATTTCCTAATGCTACTCAATTTACGTTTTCACGGTTAAAGTGAGAAAATATACCAGCCAGGTAAAAGAAACAGCGTTGGTTTTGCCAATTGCCAAATTGAAGAAGATAATAAATTTGTTTTAAGTAAAGAGTACTGGTTTATACCTGATATGCACCTGGAATAAAAAAATCTCAATTTGTGTTTTTGAGCCTTAAATACTACACATACCTTCAGCTGATCAATCTCGTTACTTGTGCCTGTGTATTAAATGCATTTGATTTATGAATTACCTCCTTGTGAATTTTTGAGTTTCCCACAAAATCAAACATTTGCTTTCATGATCTACTTTTTTGTGAATAAATCAATGGATTACATTTGGTTTTCTGATCTGAGTCACTCTTATGGACTTTCTATCTTTTACCTGTGCTTGTGCTATACTGTAGATTTGGGTTATGATTTGGATCTGGCTGCCTTGGTAAGTCACTGGTTTTTGCAGGTTTCATTGTGTGCGATTCTGGAAATAAATGCATTGGTATCCTATCCCTGTCCATTCATAATACATACAGGAGAATTTCTACAAAAAACAGATACCACATACTGCAGCAGTGTTGGTTTCGCAAAGGTGATTGGTTAGAAGGGTGTTCTGTTACTGCACACGCAGAAGTGAATCACAGTAGTAAATCAATGCCCTATTATAATCTTTAATTTGAATAAATGTTACTTAAAATTCCATACACGGAGCACTCTTTAAAATGAATGGAAACTAAACAGATATATCAGTGGTGGAAGAAAGTAGTTCCACTAATAAATGTGTGTTCAGCTCGTAATCATGTACTGTAAACAATGTCTTTAAGTACAAACGTTGTGAGTTAAATGTCTAGTAATCGTGGTCTGAGCAGGTTAATGCTTTCCAAGCTGTGCCTTATACTGTATATTCTTAAATGCACTCTACTGCACGTCAGGTACTTTTCCTCTGCAGTCATGAATTCCAAAACATATAATGCAGGGCTTGTTGTGCATTAACCCTTGTTTTGTTTAAGCATTGACAAACAGGAAGTGATGTGACACCTAACGGTATGAATGAAAATACTTTGGAATTCTTGTTGAAGACATTTTACTTTACTAAAAATCTTTGAAAAAATGTCATTAGTGATATACTTTAATTAAAATATGTACAATTTTGGAATGTACTTACATATGTCAACACAAGAGAGGAAGGACTCAAGAGCAGGCATAGCGACCAAACAAATGGCGCTTTTTTAATCAAAGGAACAAGGGCTTGAAATAAATAGGATCTCGGTGGATCAGAACAGGGGGACTGGAACCAGGAAGGACACCGGCAACATGCAGGTGCAACGTCAGTGGCAAGACTGGGGAGCAAAGGACTGGGAAGTATTTAAATATTACAAAACGAAGGAGCAAACAAGAGGCAGCTGGGGGAGATTAACACAAGGGCAGGAATGAGAGGCAAGACAAAAAATACGCAGGCGTCATCATCAGGGCCATGGCAGGAAAAAACAGGAGGGTCGAATGGGCAGAGCATGACGACATGAATGAGTCTAAAACATACTGTTCTGGCAGCTTAGAAAAAACACATGCCTTTACCTAGAGGTCAATGTGGGCTCGTGACATATGAAATAATACACAGAAAACATGGAGCACATGATAGGCATTTGACAAATGAGAAATTGGAGCCTGATTATATTTGAAATAGGTATGGGGTCATACTGCCATGCGAAAGTCAGTTCTCGCCCTACCTCAGTTGAATACTAGGCATATCTGTATACTAAAAGGCAAATAAAATATGCATTGTTATGCAACAACCAATAAAGAAGTAGACATATAAAATAATTTTCAGCTTTGCATTCCAGGTATTATAGACTAGAATGCTGGGTTGATCATGTCCTTGTAGGTAGATACGGAGTTGACTTGTATGTGTCCTAGTTGGAATTTTTTTAATTGCTATCAGATACTGTACAAACAGTTAGTTTGTTTGATTCAAGCAGCTCTTTTACTTTACATTGTCTTCATGACATATATGCCTGTATATGTGTGATATATATAATATGTATATGTATATACTGAAAACAGAGGGCGGCATGGTAGTGCAGTGGTTAGCACTGTTGCCTCACACCTCTGGGACCCGGGTTCGAGTCTC
>JAODJX010000002.1:7953962-7966366 GCA_026776945.1 Isichthys henryi
GGTTGTTCCCTACCTTGCAGATCCCTCACGATCCTTAATAGGATAAGCAGTTAATAATAATAATAATAATAATAATAATAATAATAGCAATAAGAATAATAATAACAGTGATTATTTTTTATTGTTTTTATTTTATTATTATTGTTGTTGTTGTTGCTATTAATATTATCATTATTCATCTATTCATTCATTCATCTATTTATTGTTTATTTATTTTTGCATGGATAAAAACAATAATAAAGTGCTTTGAAGTAACAGGACGCTGGTGTATAAATCAGATGAAGGGGGAATGTGTCACTCCTGCCTTTTGTGATGTGACAATGTGACATTGTGCACGGCCTTGCAGTTTTTCGCTCTCCAGTCTTTATTAAATTTAGATGAGTGTTTAATGTAGCCCACAGCTGAGTGCCTACAATACAGCATCCCCACATCCTGTGGTGGGTGCTAAGTTGTCCATATGGTTGCCCACTAGATTTGTAGGCTGAAGCCAGTTGCTTATGCATTCGCTGTATTTCATATTTCATACAGGATAATGTTATGATGGAAAGTTTGGGAAGATGAGTAGGAAAATTTACAGCGGATGCATAAGCAACTTAATGTCTTTTCATGTGATTCATAATTTCCAAGTGAACCAATAACAGAACACAGTTTAATACATACCTCTGTCATCTAATCACATACATAGCTATAACAAAAATTTATTTCATTCAAGCTGGTCTGATTCTTGTGTATAACAGTAATTTTTTTTTACAATTACTTGTTCATCAACTCAATAATAAATAACGCAGTAAACGTACCTTGATAAGACTGTATCAGACCTTCATAAAGAATGGGAAATATTAAGTGGTGTGAAACGCACTGATAGGACAAGTTCATAACTTGCTGCTAGAAGTAGGACTGAAGTCCCATAAAGCAAGATGGAAACCCTTAATGAATGACAAACAGAGGAGAGCCAGATAGGAGTTTACAAAAAAATGTGTATTTTACACAGAAGTTTGCCCATAAATTGAGAAACAAGTGAAACTAAAAAAATTGCTGTGGTCTCTTAATTTTTTTCCACAGCTGTATATTTAGTTTCTTTTGTTTTCAAAGAGACATTATATTTTTTCTTCTCTTACTAATACAATTTAAAAAGTGCTTTCTTGATTTCCCTCACTTTTTTATAGTTTTCTTGGACTGGATTGAAGCTGCTGTCAACTTTTTATAACTTGAATATGTTTTTTTATTAAACATTTATGCTACAAAGAAGTACACTTGCCATAAAAAAAAAATCCGTGAGATGAATGTTCATTCACAGAGAAGCCAAGTTTGATCTCGGAGGAATATATTTTTACTGTTATAAAAGGAGATCTGAACCTTCAATGAGAGTCTTTTGACAGTCCACAAAGGAGAAAGTGTGGCAGGTTTACAGGCTGTTTCTTTTTACATGTTGGTGGCCATTGCAGTCATGTGCTTTCAGTACCTATTTCCACTATACACATACAAAGCATTTGCCAGAAAACAATCACGTTGGCTCATACAATCTACGTGCCTTTCCGTTCCTTAACAATCAATACCCTCAATCTGTGTAAAGTGTCATACAATTGGAATTTGTAAAGAGACTAAATTGATTTTTATTCCAAAATCCACAAACTTCTCACAGCTTCTTCTCCAGACAAGAAGACAAATGAAAACCATCTACAGTAGCATTGATCACCACAGACATCATTAGCCTGCTGGATCAGTTGTCCTGAACACAGCCCAGATGTTTGCACAGATGCCGCCATTTGTCCACCTCTCATAGTGAGTGTTGGAGTTTTATTGCATTTATATACTACAACTACAAATCACTGATCCCGCTAGTCTCTAGGGCCACATTAGGAGTTTATTCCTATTTATTATACACTCCATGGTTTCTGGGGTTCAAGAACCGTGGTAATTTTTCCTATGCCCTGCAATCCTGCTGCTTAAGACAAAAAAAGTATATTACCATCTCTGCATATGCCTGGAAAAAAAAATCCTGTATTTACTGCATTTTGCTCTATCATTGCATTACCATATAATCAATGTAATCTAAGTCAGTAGAATATTTTGCACTGATTTTCATTTAGCATTGCCTAAAAGCTTCAGCTGATTGCATTATTGCTCTACATGTTTAAGTGATTAAAGTAAAATATATGGGTTTGGTATTTTAAATGAATTCTCTGTTTTACTGAATTATATCCTATTGGCACATTATTGACTCAGTCACTTAAATATACAGCCATGGAAAAAAACGAATAGACAACAGCACATTTTTTTGTTTTACTCATTTCTCAGTTTACGAGTGTGTTTCTGATTTATGGGACTTCAGTCCTGCTTCTAGGAGCCTGATACGAACTGAGCTAACAGTGCATTTCACACCTGCACTTTATGACTCGCATGCCTTTTGAAGGTCACTTCATGTCATCCTACGTTCATGACAAACCGTCAGTTAACTTAACAATCATCTTTGGCTTCTGGTCGTTCCCAATGTCTCCTGCTTACTTTATTCTTCTGTACTGCTGTCTTAGAAATTTTGACCCTAGAAGCAACTTGCTTCTACACACAGACACACACACACACAAAACATCGCTACATTGTTTTACTTAAGTAACAAATAAATAAAATGTCTGTTGATTTATTGTTAATATCATTAAAAATAATGATATTTTTTAAAAAAAGCTGTTTTTGTTGAATTCTTAAAAAGAAAGCAGGCTAGGGTACCCTTTTCAATTAAAATATCCACCAATCCATTTTCAAGCCTCTTATCGAGTGCAGGGCTGTGAGCCAGGAAACATAAAGCTCAAGGCAGAGGAATACACAACACATACACAAGCAAACACTATGGGTAGTTTAGAAACACCAGCCCATCTATCTCAATGTTTTTTGACTGCAGAGGGGCATGGAACCCATTGAAGGCGGCACACGGCAAAAGAGGAGAGTAATCATACCCTTTGGGAAATTTAAAGACATGGGCATGCAGGCTCCAGGCAAACGGAGACGTGGTGGATCTGAATCGCCAAGCCTGCGGATGTGAACTGCTGCACTGCCCTCTACATAGACTAAAAATAAAAATACATGGTATTTTCACATAGTGATTAGTTGTCAAATGCAATAAAGTTAGTTGTTTTCTCTGAAGAGACAGTATATTCCTATGCTTCTATTCACAGCCCATGTAATTGTTTTCACTGGGAATTTACATGAATTAATATTCCTAAATTGTTCATTGTTACTTGAATTTTTGGGATTTCAGGTCACAAACTGGTAGGTCATCATGGTCAGTAATTCCCCCATGGACCAGACAGGGGTTACATAATTTTCTGTTTATATGATTGATTTTGTAAGTCTTTGAATAAAGGTTAAAAAGCGTGCTGTTGCAACTTAGATAAGAAACTACAATTTAGGAAAATGATTCTTCCCTGTGATGTCAAATGAGAGAGCGAGAGAGAGAGAGAGAGAGAGAGAGAGAGAGAGACAAAACACAAGATGGACTGATGATATCACTGAGTGGAAATGGCAGGCAGCCAGACACCTACTGTACACATACGGTACGGTATGCCCGGAAGGATAACTTTTTAAAGAGAGGATATAGGACAAGGAGGCCAGGAATAGCTCACTGGGGAGATAGATACAAGAGCTCTCAGAGTGGAAAGGTCAGTTGGTTTGAATTAAAAAATCATCATATTAATGATATAAATCTTATGCTTCGTGCCTCACAAAGAAGACACTCTCTCCCTAGCTGACTGACATTAATGAAAAATCCATATATTGCACACAGATATTATTCTCAATCCAGTTCTTTTATTGAACTGGTACATGACACCTTCTCTGTTGAAACAGCAAATTATTTGTAATGAATTCATTATACTTTATGGGAAGCATTTGTTTGATAAATTGCACCAATAATCTCTGTAATTTATGGGAAAAATTCCCAAACAGTTACATATTTACTAAATGTCTGTACATAATATTCTTTTTTTAAAAAAAAAAAAAAACGTTTACAGGTCATCATAAAATACATATTTAATAAAAGTCTCTAAGTCAAAAATGGAGGAAAGCATATTGAATAAATGTAAAGATGTAAGTCCAAAGCAAATCCATTATTGAGAAAGTGAAACACTAAAATGTAATGGAAAATGCTGTCCCAAAGTGGTATCTATGAGAGCCCCCCCATAACAGTATATGTATATGAGTATGATAGTATATGTACAGTAAATGAAGTTAATAGTGTATGTGAAACAAAGGTTTAATATATGTATGAATAATATCATATTTGAAAAGGAAATAATAGCATATGTAAGAAAAATAAGTAGTATATCAATCCATCCATCCATCCATTCATTTTCTAAAACCGCTTGTCCTATTTAGGGTTGCAGGGGGGTCCAGAGCCTATCCCAGAGGCAGTGGGCGCAAGGTGGGGAACAACCCAGGATGGGGTGCCAACCCATCGCAGGATAAGTACTATATGTGAATTCAAATCATCATGTGCAAGGAACAAAATGATAGTGAATGTCAAAGAGAATGGTAGGATATGTGAATGAGAATAGTTTATGTGAGAGTTTGATTGAAACGGAAGGGAATTTGATTGAAATGGAAATGATGCTAAATTCTCAGTTCTTGATTGGTTATCTTCGATGAAGCCTACTGTATATTCCCAATCACGACTGATCTGACAAATTGGTAGACCAGGAGCTACTAACCAAAGCCATTGGTAAAGTGGCTGATAAGCTATTCTTGATCATTTTAATATAGCATTTTGAATGCAATGGTTAATGAATTTGGGTTCCCCCAATTGATCAAATGAAGTTTTTCTCATATTTATTTTTTTTAGATATATCTGATTTTATGTTATACTTTAAAGCTTTTACTGCAAGATTTTATTTATTTTTGTTCATTGCTGATTTGCCCTTGGTTTGTTGAGAAGTAATTAAAATTCAGATTTAATTAATATGGTTTATTTTTGTTCAATGGAAATTAATTTATTTTGAAATTGATTAATTTGTGACTTTTCCTGTTACAGAAATCATGGAAAAGGAATCAAGGATGTTCTCTTCTCCAGCAGTTTTTGTCATATTTCAATTTTGTCGGCATAATAAAGTGGATTGTTTAAACAATGCATCGGGTCTCAGTCATGGGAGGCCAAAAGTACATCATCTGCAGAGAGCACAGATGACATTTCTAACCCCCAAACCAAATCTCTATAACCATAATTCCAAAAAATGAATAATAAATATGAGAGTTTCTCAGTTATTCCTGAAATACAAATAGAGCTGCATCTTGCTCAGTATTCTGACCAAAAAAGCACCCCCAGTCTGGCGGCCGAGGTAAATCCCCATGACCCTCTTCCAGGCGGAGTACAATGATTTTAATTGGGACATTTCTGTGGGGGTCACTGTTGGATCACAGTGTGTCGGACCCCTTTCTGGCTGTACCAGACAGCACAGCTTTGTGGATTGCAAAGCCCCAGCAACACACAAACGTCACAATCCTCTGAGGGGATTTATATTATGTACCCTTCTGGAAGGGTTTTCCATTAGATGCTGGAACATCGCTGGTGGGATTTGCTGCCATGACGGTTAGGTATTGATGTTGGGGTATCGGGTCCCTCTCTGAGAGCTTGTGTGGCAACAACTTTGCAAATGAACTCGCTTCCAGAATTTTTTGACCATCGCAGTCTGGTCAGTTGCAGTCGTCCAGGACAGCTCTATCATGGCAGAAATGTGGTTGTGACGATCGCAGACACAAAACCACGACCAAAAAGTTACAATTAGTAACAGCAGTTAATTAGTAACAATAGGGAGAATTTTCTATCACCTCACCCCATGGAAAACCACCAAAACATCAAATCCATTAAGTTCCATTGATGGAAAAAATAACTGGTTGACACACGTCCAAGAAATGGGCCCTAAAAAGAAAGTATTCAAAATAAGAAAGATCGGTCTCACCCAAGCCTTTCACTGAGGATGGTCTTCCATTCCGGTCACGAAAGGATTGAAATTTCGTTACTCTTAGACCCCACAGTGAATGCACTAACAACGACAAGCAAGACAGACACGCAAGACAGACAAGCAATGGACCTTGACTTAGTGTTGCTGATGGTTTTTGGTCCTCGGGGGAAAAATAGTTGGGCACCCCTCTTCTAATGCCCATTTTGGGCATACAGTGCACATGCGATTTGAAAAAACTCGTCTCTGCAACTATTTGTACATATTTATGATGGACTAAGCAGAACCTGCGATGTGACCTGTTATTTCTGCACAAGCTGCTGCATTTATAAGAGTTTGCGGCAAGCACCGTAGCCCAACAAAGTGTGACTAATGCATGATGGAAAAATGTTGATGAATTTCTCAACACCTCCATTCTCATGCTGTTCTATTGCCTATACTTTCCGACTGAATGCCCAGACATTAACTTCAACCTGTGGAGTCCATGAAAAATGCTGGAGGCTTTGCAATCGAGGAAAATGCCTTTAAAGAAGGGAAGAGAGATCCCAATGATTTCTTTCCCCACTATATCAACTATGTGCAGCATAGACTTGTGGTCTGAGACTTTGTAGTTCCCAAACCAGAATGGGGTAGAGAAAAATCAAAAATGTAGTGAAGATGGGTGGTGGAAGACTTGCACTCCTCTGACATTAGAGAAAGTGGAGAGGCCGATGCTGATTCTTAGCTACACTTGCACCAGTCTGTGAGCCGCTCCATCTCTAGCCTGTATGCTGACTATTCACTGCCGTTGTAGAGACATTTTAATGTTGTGTCATCAGCAAACTTGATGATGCTGTTCGAGCTGCACTTTGCAGCCGTAATTTGTGTTTTATAGCCTTGAGTCAGTAGCGCTGATTATATTGCGCTAGAGGCCACCAGTGCTGAGCGTGTTGGTGGTGGAGTTCTTGTTCTGACACAACGATCCTTCCAGTCTAGATGGAGCAGGGTCAGGTAAAGAGCCGCAGGTAAAGAACCCTAATATTACCTGTGGCCGAACACAGTGTCTTTTCTTTATGCAAGCATGTCATTTAGTGCATCACACCCTGTATAGAAGTCACTCGGGGCATGCTGGGAAGGATGCCTTTTTGTCACAGGTGTGGTTTTGAGGTCTGTGAAGGCCTGGATGTCCCAGTAACAAGACCCACGACTCTCTATTAACTTGACAACAGGCATGAAATGTTTACCTGTAGCATTGCTGTTTTTCACCAGCGCTTGCATCTCAGCCAGCATCTAAGGTTTCTGGTTGGCTTGAGTAGTCATGGTCCAAAATAAGAGCCATCATCTACGTGCTTCTTGGAATGGCGAGGCTCATTTGTACTGTGGGATACATGTTGGCATTAGCAGTACAGAAATGTGCATTGCTGTTGAATTTTGTTGAAACCAATTCTGCCCGACATTATTACATCCAATCAAAAATAATCACATTCTCGCATAACCTAATTTTTATCTGACACATTGCAATTTCATCATATTAGAGATTTTCACACCTTGCTTTAAATCTAAATATAAGATTTTAATACTGATTGTAGAATAGCACTCACAAAATGTGAATCATATATAGATCAGTCCCTGTGATCCAGTAGGATAAGCGGTTTGGAAAATGTATAGATGGATATAGATCAGTTACACTTATTTTACACCTGCTCTAAAGCTAGCACAATACCGGGGAGTTATGACGTAACAATAAAACAGATACACGTCTGTAGAAGCATTATTAATTTGAATTAATCGATACGCAGTAGAAAACAAAGCCAAATAATTTTTGCTTACTTGGCCTAATTTTATTGGGCCGCAAATAGCAGAAATATAGTGTATAGATTTCACAGTACTGCGGAAAAAAAAAATATGATGAGCAGTCGCTGGAACAAAATCAATAATTCTGCTGTGTTTATCTCCTGAAGTTCATAAGAAAGTCATCTGCTGAGGGGAAAAAAGATTAGGCTTCAGATATTCTTATAGCTGGCATAATGCTGAAGCCCTGTAATATAAGAGGCACTTACAAAGTTACTTGAAGAGACTAGCAGAAGGTCTGGCTCACTTATTTGAAATTGCCTTGTGCCAATATAATAGTTTTATGCACTCTGAATACAAATGCCCAGCTTATCTGACTCTGTCATGATTACTCACAGCTGTAGCAGACAACAAAGTATCAATCCATGGATGCTGGGAACATTTGCTCTTTCCTCCAGTAGAAAAACTGACGTCATATCTGAGATAATACATCCATGTATTTTGGGTAAGGTGATATTAAAATGCATGATCAATAGATCTGCAGGAAAATCCTTTCGCAAAAACATTTAAAAATTGTGTTATGAAGTATATAAAATCAAAATTGTGTCAATCGGCATTTTACTCAGTTCTGAGTCATCTCTGAGTATCTAAAGATGCTTTACTTGCAGTAATTGAAGTTAAATGGTACATTCAGAATGAAGAATGATAGAATAAGACCTATAACACGAGTCTAATTACATTTATTGGTGGGATTATTGTTTAGTATTTGCCAAGCAAAGTATAAAAAGAAAAATATGCCTTTCAAATTCTTTCATATTTGACCAACCTTCTGGGGGTTTTGGTCTCAGTTGACATTTTTGTATTTCTAAACACTGAAAGAGGGATAAATCACAGTTGAAGTTGAAAGCAAGATTATTCATTTAGTATTAAATAAGTGGTTCTTTAATATCTTTTTTTTCAGACTGCCTACTACTTCACCCCATAGAACACACCTTTATTAATTATAGTGATAAATTTTCCACCATTTTGTTTTATTTTCTTTTTTACAGAACTCGTCGGAACAGTATCATTTGTGGGATGCAATTAAAATGGAAAGGTTCGGCAGTGCAGGGCCTAATGTACCTGCAGCACATGTGACATTCCTTGATCCATAATATTCTGTAGCAATCCTGGTAGCTTCACTAAAGGGCCTTATCCTATTAGTAATGCAGCTGGAGTCATTGCCTTTGGCAGCAGAGACTGGGGTTCAAGTCCTCCCTGCAGGGGTGCCACTGGAAGAGTCACTGCAATATATTTTAGTTACTGCTGTAGACAGTGTAACATTTTCCACTGAAGAACAAGATATATACTTACAAACACAGACATCTCATTTTCACTTTCAGGTTTATTTAATTTATCTGTTTGTTTGTTTAGAAATATTAATATATGAATACCGAAATAGATGAAATACTGATAACTGAATCAAAGTGAATTGAGTGTGAAAGTACCATAGTCACTGTCACGTAAAGCCAGGGACGCGGGCAAGACATGCAGGCAGGCGAGCAATACAGTTACAATGGTGTCCTGATCCTTGACACCAAGCAAGGTTCATCAAGAGTGCGTATTTCTCTGTTTTATTTTGATTTTCTTGGATAGAACAGGAAACTTAGGTATCCCCTAGAATGAGCTAAAGACATCCAGATTGACCTGCTCGCTACGCAGCCGCTGCAGCTCTCAGCAGGGAAAGAGGCAGAAAAAAGATGACGATGCTATATGCATATTGCTACAGCCAGAGGGGTAGCTGGAAATTTTGGGCCCCTGACAAAATGTCACCTTGCACCCCCAGCTAGGGTCGCCACTCTCAATCTGAAAAAACCCAAATGGGAGATTGAATTTGTCGAGCTGCGGGAGAGCCCCCACAGTAGAATATGCCGAGTGGGGAGCTTCCCCCCCATGGTAACTTTCAGAGCATATAAATGAAAAGATTTCATGCAGGGGTACCTATAAAGTGCTGCCCCCCCACCATATACCAAGACCGAATAGCATAATAGCAAACCATCAGGAGACCCCATATATAACGTGATTTGTATGTATTTACATGTGGTAAAGTGTAATTATAAAGTCATAAAACGTAAGACATTGGCAACATTAAATACAGTATTAATGAAGTGCATTGTATGTTAACACAATACTGTACAACTGCACTTTCCCCCTCTTGAATGGAAGGGATTCTGACATTTTAGCCTAATCCTGAAGAGCAATGAAAAGATATCTGTGTATCCAGGGATGATGGAGCAAGAGAATCTCATGCTTTCTACCCCTCAAAGGACGAAGGAACAATGAGAAAACTGTTACATATTTGACTTTTTTTTCTGATCACTGTGGAACCGAAAATACTTGGGGGCTAGCGCCTTAACTTTAATGCATCTCTAAAATTGGAGTGATAAAGAAATAGTGACTAAGAAGCAAATACTATAATTATTAAATTATTACATGCCCTTGACCAATAGGTCTTACACTGCCCATTGTGAGAAATGTGTAATGCTTATTTGACTTACAGTATAAGAAGTGTTTTCACTCATATTGTTCAAACAAATGCAGTGTGGATTTTTAAATCGTCGCTTCTCCAGAACTTTATTCCATAATTGCTTCTATAGCTTCATGGTCTTTCGTGGCATTTTGTTTAGATATGTTCTCAAACTCAGCGGCTTTCCAGAAACAACAAATTTTATTCTAGGGTTCAAGTGACACCATGGAGAGTGACTCCATTCAACTAATTATATGCTAATTATATGTCATATTCTACAGGCAACTGGTTGAAACGGCACTTATGTAGGGGTGTCAGTATTTATGCACTAAAAAAAAAAATACTGAATGTAGATTTTTTTCAACTTGTACTGCTTGTCCCACACTGCAATGAAGGTATCCGAGAAGCAATGAGGCAAGACAGGGAATAACACAGAATGACAGCTCCAACTCATCTCAGGGCACGCACACCCTTCGCAAACAGTTTAGATATGCAGTTTAAAATCTGTATAATTAGCTAAAAGAGGGTCAACTAATCTACTTCCTGTCAAATGCCCCTATTACAGATAACTTTTCTGTTAGTGTCAAGTGGTGTCCTGTTCATTGGAAATGACACTTACCCAACCTCAACAAGTATTTCTTGTAAGCACGATGCTCCGTAGTTTATCTTTTTCATTTGCCTGTCAGCACAGAAACGTGAGCTACCTAAAGCCAAACAACAAACTTCAATGACTAATGAAGTCAGAGTGGGAAAAAAAAGTAATCAGTTCCAGGTCTTAGCATTTTATGACCGAAGACAAATGGTAGGATCCTTAAAACAGACACCATTGACTTTTGACTGGTTTGTCTTTCGCCATTAACACTGTATCCATTACTTAACTGAAATCAACTAGGCAACATAAACTCACTGACCATTTTAGGTTTGAATGGACTCTTCGGATGTTTCTTTTAAAAGCACATAACCACGATTGTTGTGATCGATTTCCCTTTATTTATCATAGTATAGTATAAGTAATTTATAACACTAAATTAGAACACGTTGGTATAATATTTAATCAGCTAGACAGCCTGGGAAAGCTTTGCCAGACAGTATGCAAATTGCTGAAAAAGTTAGTGCTCGTTGTGTTAGAGAGGTGTCAGAACACACAGTGCATCACACCTTGCTGTGTATCGGGTTGTGTAGCTGCAGATTGGTCAGAGAGTCCATACTGACCCGTGTCTACCAACGGAAGCACCTACAATGGCCATGTGAGAGTGAGAACTGGACCATGGATCAACCGGGAAGGTGGCCTCCTCTGAAGAGTCACAATCTCTGTCACATGACATAGATGGCAGAGATGGCACCAAAATGTTCAGTGGGAAGAAGCCGGTGGAGTAGTCCAAGTACACCTCTTCGTGGTAAGAGTATTCCCCGACATCAGCAGGATAATACGCCCTGCAACACTATAAAAACTGTTCAGGGATGGTTTGAGGTACATGAAAAACAGTTCAAGGTCTTGACTTGGCCTCCAAATTCCTTAGATCGCAATCCGATTGAGCATCATGGAGGCTCCAGGCAATTTACTGGACTTAAATTATGTGCTGCTAACGTCTTCAGAGGTCTTATGGCGTCTAGGCTTTGACAGAACGGAGCCGTTTTGGCTGCACAAGGGGGATTTATAGAATATTAGTAAGGTGTATTTAACGTTTTGGCTGATCAGTGCAGACTGTGTATTAATTTAATACATCAAACATATATAAATGTTTTCAAAGACGAGAAAAGAAACCCTTAACAATAGTGACATTCAGTTACCATCAAGTTAGACTCAAGTTACCATCAGCTTGCACGATATTGTTAGTCCTTCTTCCAAAAACATGGACATGAATTCATTCCACTGTAATTCTTTCTAAAAATTTAATTTATGAAAATAATATCCAAGCATCTCTGCAACAATAGTAAAAGGTACATTCATTTGCATAATTGTATAATTTTGCTTGCAGCATACCAAAAACATTTTATTTTCATAAAATGAACATGTAGAATAAACCTGTATGCATGTTATTTTATTATCTATCCATCCTTCTTGCATTGCTGCTTATCCAGTGCAGGCTCATGGTGTGATTAACTTGGTATCATCCATCCATCCATTTTCCAAACCGCTTATCCTTACTGGGTCGCGGGGGGTCCGGAGCCTATCCCGGAAG
>JAODJX010000002.1:7968794-7989438 GCA_026776945.1 Isichthys henryi
ATGTTCTCCCCATGTCGTCGTGGGGTTTCCTCCGGGTACTCCGGTTTTCCCCCACAGTCCAAAAACATGCTGAGGCTGATTGGAGTTACTAAATTGCTGGTTTGAATCCCGTGATCCTACTCTGTTGGGCCCTTGAGTAAGACCCTTAACCTACATCTTGTAGATGTTAATTTACAACCAGCCTAAGGAGGTTGGACTAGTGTGGTGCTGAGGTATCACCCGCCACGTGGCTGAACTCAGGTTCTCATCTACTGTATGAGGTGGTTTGTCATGTGGCGGGTGTAGAAACATGCTGTAATCAGCGCAAGCTCCTCCTCTGGATGGAAATTATTAAAAGAGGAAATGATCATAAACAAATCACAGTAACGCTTAAAGCTATCACCTGTATCACATGACTTCTTAATGTCATGGTATTTTTCTGCTAATAAAGCAGTTAAAAAACTAGCTTAAGCTAATGCTAACATTTCATCAGATAAGTACCCATGTGATTTATTCACGGATTACTATGCATATGAGCAGTACAGCTGCAGCTTCTGGTAGAAGAGCGGGTGACATCATCGCCACGAGCTGATCCCTCCTTCCCGTGGTGCTGCTGTCATACACTCTGGCATCGGCACAGGTAGTTCAGCATTACGCATTCTAAAGTCCTCTAGTTTGTTCCTTACTTAATATAGATTTTTCTCTTTTGTTGTTTCATTAAACAGTATAATTACGTGAAAGGACCAGATGTACTCTATAATAAAGTGTACATAGCTAAAACAACAGAAAGCCATTAGAGTAAAAGTAACATAGTTGCCCATTCTGTCATTTGGATAATGTCATGGATTTGAGTGTATTGCTATAGAAAATATTAATCATACATAATTTGAAGCCTATTTCCACTGTGGTTTCCACAATTTTGCATTTTTTTTTTGTCTTGGTTTATAAAGGTGCATATGGATGGCATCTCAAATATCATAGCTTAAATTCAATTGCCAAAACAAAACCAAGTAAGAGAAATATACAGGAAGGACACCTAACATTCTTCAAAACAAACAAAGACAGTTTCTCCGACCAGATGACTGTTTTGTTTCATGAGACCCTACTTGAGGATATTTAAAGCACAATATAAGGAAGCAAAGAATGAGAAAGAAAGCAGATAATAAAAAGAATCACAGAAGAAATGTCAAGAAGTACAGAATTCTTCAGATTCAGAGAATCAAATAAGACATGGAAGACAGAATTGAATAATTACACTGTATAACAATGGAAAATGCGCAACAGAGCTGCAGGTGGCCTCAAAAGCAGGGCTAAGATCTTTCTTCTCAGAGATAATGTTAGTCAAATGACAACTGGCAAGGAACAGACCCTTACGAGGAAGAGAAAAAGATGCAGAAGTGATTACTTTTGGAGACTTTGGAGAGATTCACACTAAAAAAGGATATCAAAGAAGACAGCTCCATCTCACCTGTTTTCCTGCACTGCAACCTGCATCCCTGACGTTCCGATTCATTAAGGATGCATATAAAGCAACTGCTAATGTAATACTATATGATTCACCTCTATTGCAATGCAGTGCGATTCGACACGACACAATGCATTATTGGACAGGCCTACAACTTCTGATAGACTGGGCTGAGAGGTTTGATGAAAATTGGCTGCAGATATGAAACAGTCTACAGAGGGGAAATCAATCATTGGTCAAAAATCATTGGTCACACTTCCAAATAATGAAGTCATATGGTCTCCACTATTAATTATATATTATTAAATCGGGTTTTTACAAATGCAAATATGTTACAAACGATGCATCCTGAGTTCATCCAAATTGAATCCAGTGCACAGTTTTTTAATTGGGGAAATCGCATCGTGATCTTTTATGCCAGTGTTCTGATGCAAATGGATGAATCTTACCGTTCCTAATTCCAACCAATCATATGGTGTTTTTTTAAGAATGCTCAACCTACGCACAGCACGATTGGTTAAGGAGAATATATGCTACTGCTCTAATAATATCATTGAAGAAATGAGATCGCTGAGAGGAAGCTTCAGGTGTGGGTGAAGAAGGAAATGGCTCTGCAGTCACAACAGCCTTTATTTCAGAGATATGGTGGATAAACAAGGTAAAAAGACGTCGGTGTTTTTGCAGTTTAAAGTCTAACACACAACAGGCTGGTGCTTGTACCATTAACTATGCAGAAAACTTGTACAAACTAAAATTGGAAAGACTACAAACTTATTTCACCACTTGAAGCACTGCCATCCAGTAGAAGATATAGAATGTGAGTGTTTACAGTTGTGAAAATCAGCAATTAACGATTCCACTTTCAATCTGAAGAGACAAGGGATAAACTGTGTCCCATACTGGTTAAAAATGGGACGCAGTATTTTATTTGTCACTACACTATGGGTGATAACCCTACCAGTAATGTCAGTCCCTGTTACAAACAGCGAGGCAGTCAGAGATGCACCCCAGCAACATACGTTACTGTTGGCATTTTATAATGTAATGCCATATGACAAAAAAAGTCTATTTTTGTATAACTTATTTATTAGAGCTAGATTTCAGTTTGCAGTCTATTCAATCTGTCATCATTTTTAATGTTCTGAATCTGTTTAAGGGCAATTCTAAGGAAATATTAAGCAAAAATGGAACCTCAAAGTAAAAAATAATTATACAGTGATAACTATCGATATTGACTGATATGCTAGGAAGATTTCATATATTTTCTATATATAAATTTGCTTACGATATTTATATGATTCATCTTCTAGGTCAGCTAAATTTAATGAGGGGGATCAATCCCTTCCATCAATAATGAATAGGTGGGCTTTGCGTCTGGAAAGGTTGAGAGATCATGATCTACAGTAGAAGTCCTTAACATATGACACTGTAAACGCAAATTGCATGTATGGGGGATGTTGTGGCTGCATGGACCTCTATTGCTCAATGTGTAGCCAGTATAATGCAGTTTTGTTAATTGGGTTTTGTTCTGTTGAGTATAGCTGGTTGTGTGGAACTTCACAGCAGGTACCTTGCTGACGTTTCCCAAGTTGTGACAATCTTATTTTCAGAAAGTGTTGGCTGAACATTGCTAGTGTTTTGTTTCATGCACTATTATTGAAAGAATTAATTTTAAGGCATCCATGCAGAAATTGCATCCATTATCTTGTTCAACATATACAACCGATATTTAAAAGTTAATAAGTGATTAATGTCTCACTTTTACTGTTGAGCACAGCCTTGTCAGATATAATTAAACTGAATTCAATTTACATGTATAATTTTTCTGGTGTGACATAGAGATCCGAGCAACTTGTAGGAGAAAAACAATTACTTTAGGTTTTTAGGCTAGCTGCTAGCAGAAGCTTTCATCTTGTGATTTTATGAGGTGATTCTGTCCAACATAATGCACAAATTAATGCCTAAATGGTAATCAACCTTGAATTAAAGTTTCTGCACAAGTCGGTTCCTTGAAGATTATGCTTGTTAAGGCCAAACTGCTGTAGGGCACACCCAGTAATAAGGTCAGATGTGGCTGGCCTAAACAACACAGTCTTCTAAGTAATGTACGAGAGGAAATTGTCTTTTCAAAAATATTCCTTAATTATCATTCACCATCTACAATAAAATGGATGTACTAATTTTGTAGGAAAATTCATTAATCAATGATGAGCTACCTGGAAGGATTTCCAGTTTGATTTCTTTACTTCACGGTGTGCTTATCCGTGTGACTATGACCACACCCTTTTGGAATTACACTCATGAAGCGTATATAGCTGACAGAAAATTGTTAGACGAGTGTGTTACAAAAAGAACCATCAATGGCAAATCTTAAAAAGCACCTATGATCCATTTTTAATACGAATGTTAACACTCATTAGCTGATGCTGAGTGATTCAACTGGCAGTTGAAGTTTTCCCTTTCAGTTGCACTTCATTTCAGCTTTAGCAAGGAATCATTTCACATTATAATTTATTGACACATCCCAAGAGACTTTACTGAATAAGCAGTGGAAAGATGGTTGGATTTAGTTACACAGAAATTTGAGAATCTATGTGATATTAAGTACTTCCCATGTTAACACATGTTATAAGTTAGAAGCCCAAATGTTTACCACATGTTCTCAAAAATGGAGCAGTTTTATCGATAACACTTTAAACTGACTGCACCTTCATAATGCATTCATTATGAATTCATAAGACAGTCATAACCAGCATGTAAGTAAACCTTAGTATCCTAACAGCTTTAAAATACATTAATAACAAATATTATGCATTTATACTTTTGCAATGTTTGTTATCCTGTCATGTTATTAATGTATATTAAAGTTGTTGATGTATGTTAGGATGTTAAGGTGTACTTGCTTGCTGCTTATGCAGGTTCTCAGAATGCATTATGAAGGTGCACTGAATGTTCTGCAAAAGCATAATGAATGTATTATGAAGGTACAGTTAATGTAAAGCGTTACCATTTAATAATTTTTGAGGTTATTGCCAACCTGATTGCTTACTAACTACTCAGAGAACTAACCCTTATTATCCCTTTACTTGGGAGAAGTTCAATAATGTTACCCGAAGACTGCAAGTCTGATTTCCAAACAACAGGGGTGCCAGGAGAGATTGTGGGCCACGTGAAAGCATGTCATATCAGGCCCCCAACCCAGGTCAATACAATTATGTAGCAAATTTATGGCTCCTGTCACTCAGGGGCCCTTGGAATCATCCTTACCCCCCCTTCCCCACACTCCCACAGTACTCCTGCAAAACAAGGTGTTATGAAATCTGTCTAATAATCCTACTACAGTGCATAGAAAAAGAAAAGTATCTAGCATCTGTCATTGTGCCAAAAAGTCAAGTATATTGTCATACAACGTTATTGTAATAACTGGGCAGGCAGAGGATTCAAGTGTAGGAGCCACAAGTTTATTTCTAGAATCTTGGTCCACAGACAAGCAAAGGTCAAAATCTAGGTGGAAACAAGTAAATGAAATCCAAATCCTGATCAAATCTGAGGTTCAAACGCAAGCAGAAAACCGTAAAGCTAATATAGAGTAAAGGGGAAATTCAAATCCATATCTCAAGCTGGAGAGGTAATAAAGCAGGAAAGTAGAGCAAGAGACATGGTGTAAGGCAAGATATTTCAGAGGAATTTACTGGAGACTTGGGAGCTGATTTATAAAGGGTTCATATGAACAAAAAAATGTGACAAACCTTCGTACGCACATTTGTACGATTTGGGGATTTATAAAAAAAAAACATCCTGAGAAAGTTCACATATTTACGAATGGTCCAGAGCAGAGGAAATGGAATACAGTGACATTTTATTACAGTATATCTGACATACAACTAACATTCAGTATTTCTATTGAGTGACGCACCATATTGTTTTATACCAATATATTTACTGCATATAAGTTAGAGGCCCAAGTGTCACATGCACCATGGAATTTTTAGCTTGCTTAGAGGACATTCTACACGGACAAATAGAAAGAGGGCGAGTATTTAGAGTGAATATTTTTCCAGTGTTGATTTGTGGCTTATCGTCATTTCAGACTGACAAGAGCGATTCTGAAGGAATTGTGTGATGAATTGGCCCAGGCCCTTGAATGACCTACATTACAAAATCATGCCATTCCTGTCCATCTCCATGTATTGACAACACTTGGATTTTTGGCAACACGAAGACACCAATAGGAACTGCAGGAATGGGCTGAGGTGGTAGATGTGCCTTGTGGGACCAGAACAGACTCTGTTGCAGGGGTGAATGTAGGCATCTCGGTCACTGCATATGATAATAAAAGCACAGCACGACACATTTATAGTATAAATCTTTGTGGCACACATATTTTCCATTTGTGTTTTTACCTGGGGGATTCCCCTCAGTCGATTCTGTGTGTGTCATATGCTGCATCTGTATCTCCGTGGGGGATAATTTCTGACAAGGACATCTTTCCAATTATAGCACATACAGTAATCGATTGTTCAAATCAGAGAGAATCCCTGTCAAGGATGCCCCACCCACTAGTGTGCAGCAGTACATTGCCCGGCATCTGATTTTAAATCCAACCTTTTGCTGACCACAATAACAGCAACAGTTCCATGCTGACACTCAACAATTTATTTATTTTTTGGTCATACCAGCAGATGAATTACCAAAGAAAATGATTTGGTGGTCCTCAATCTCAGACACTAAGTTCCTTCCCCCTTGTTTGTGGCTGTTGTCTCTGGTATGCACATGATGTCACAGTACACGTCAGCCACGACTGGCTGTGGTTACACCCAACTGAGTGGCAAGAACACTCAGCTTGGATGCCGTGGAAATCATCTCAAATGGGAAAGAGCTGCTGTGCGATTGATTGTACAAACAATTTACCAAGATATCTGGGCTATCTTTTTCCAGACTGCAGAAAACGGAAGAAAAGAGAAGCGAACTGAACACTGCAATCTGTAGAAACAACTGGAATCCAGGCTCCAAAACATGGATTTGTGGTTGTCATTTTGTGTCAGTTATGTTGGATTTTTGGGTAAAATCATACATACTGTTTATATTCATGTATACTGTTTATATTCCATGTGACTAAGTTTTTGATGGCATTTATTAAAAATAACCATGATGATGCGCCTTGTGTTCTACAAGCAAAGTGAGGGGTACTGTAGTTACTGTAGATAGTGTTAGCTAGAGATTTTCTTATAAAAGGCTGCTCAAAGCAAGTTACAGTAAGCAAGAAGGTCAAAATTTTCTTCAAAATATGTTGCCAGGAGACCTAATTCCTGGCTTCATGGTCCACTGGTCCTTTGGTAAGTGGTACGGATCCACATCGTGTCCAGCTGCCTTTAATATAAGAAGATAATGATTTGCTTCGCAGTTTTCCTGACAAATTAGCTATGACGCAGCATGATTTGCCACTAAGTTCGTCTGAGGGGGCATTGGCATTGCCAAATTGGTCATTTCTGCGTGGGAGTGGGCCAGTCTTTAAGTGTGCACACATATAAAAGTTTCTACAACAAGTACAATTTAAGGATATAACATGACACAATCATTTAAATTATAGCAACATGTCCAATATTTACATTTTTAACTACAGTTATCAAGATAAATAAAGTTGCCCCCCTTCCCAGCTGTAATGGACTATTCTACTTTAATATTTCAGCTACCCAGCTTTCTTTTATCAGTGGAATCTACTTGTTTCACTGCTAGGCAAACCGGTACCGGGCGCCAAACAGAAGACAAAAAGAGTGCAAAGGTACAAGGCTAACATTATTGTTTTGATGGAATCATGGCAGACGAATTGTGAATAGACATAGTGAGAAGACAATTAAACAAACATATGCAAAAATTCAAGACTAGCCTTAGCAAAAGAGGGAACGGTTAAACTTATTAAACTTGGCTGATCGATCCAGGCGGTGTGATATTTCACCCCACAATTGGCAAATTTTGACAACAGCGCTACCTCCCCCATCCCAGCCTACTAAGTTTTATCGCTGGCACCCTGTGGTTTGATTAGCATATTATTGATGTTCCATCATTTTTTAACTCCCTCTCTTTTCTCTTTTGGCTCAAAAAAAAATCTCAAATGGCACATTTTAGGGGCCTCGTGGTTACCAACTGTCTCGTATCTGATGAGACACTCACACTCTCAGATTCACACTCAAGAAATCTAATGGCAAATGTATATTCTGTTGTAAACGTAAATTTGTTATATCAAAAGCACTGGGGTAGTTTGCGAAACCTACATGTTATTTACGAGGTAATAAACTATTCCATACATGTAATGGCATGTGTGTGCACAACTGAAACTCTCACTCTAGCCAGATGACCAAAGCTGCTGAGCCTGTAGTCTGCCTCTGTTTATAACCTGTACATCTTGGTTTATGCAATTCTTTATAAATGTGACCTTTCCTGTTCAAATGAACATCAAGTTTTTGTACGAATGTTTCCTCTTCCACAAGAATGTACAAGCATTTTTTTTATAAATGAGCCTTCTGTCATATGAACATTTCTTCCGAAATGTTTGTATGCTGTGGCCCGTTCGTAACTGTGCACACTTTTTCAGGATAAGTTTTTTTTTCATTAGTCCTCATATTTAAAGTGTATAAAAATGTTTCTCATCATTATGTTCATACACATCTTTATACTGTAAATGAGCCTGCAGGTTCATTTAATAAATCCCAGTTGATCAGGTTCATGAGCTACGTTAGTTTTACTGAACTATTCACGGAAGATGAAATGGGAACTGGCACTTGTGTATATTGTGTTTTGTTTGGAAATTTTAAAAGGAGCTGTCAAAGCCAACCACAGGGTGTTAGCTAAAGTTACTCTGAGTTTGAATGACCACACTTGCAATTATTTCATTTTGGTGCGATGATAAAGACGTACTGTTACTATTACTACCAGTTAAACAGAAGCACAAATGTCAATGATTAAATATAGATACTGTACATGGAATCATTAATCCTTGTCAATAATGATAGAAATCCATTAACTTATTTAAATACTTATATGTCATTCTTTTGTAATAGTGTCAAGTTAACCTTGTTTATTCTGTTCTGCTGCAATCAAGGCAAAGTACACCTGAATTTTAATGAGGATCTTTCTGCTGTAGTTCTGCGTTACTTTCTTTTCTATAACATCACCAAAGGCAAAGATTTTGAAGGATTTCTTTCATTAAGTGACTGTCTTGACCTCTATGCTCTCCATTCAGAGTCTAATTTAAAATTCTCCAATTATGCATATAATGATCTATAGATCAGAGGCAAGTTTTATTATGCCCAGCTATATGGACACAAGAGCTGGGAGGATCATTCAAAGTGAATGAGATATAAATCTTGGATTTAGGACTTTTGGTGGGTGAAGGAGGGGCTCCTTCCTCTAAATTCTGTTTTGGTTTCTTCCTCTGGAAGAGGCAAGTTTTATTATGCCCAGCTATATGGACACAAGAGCTGGGAGGATCATTCAAAGTGAATGAGATATAAATCTTGGATTTAGGACTTTTGGTGGGTGAAGGAGGGGCTCCTTCCTCTAAATTCTGTTTTGGTTTCTTCCTCTGGAAGTAAATATAGATAAATGATCACTGTCTTTGATTTTGGAATAAAGACTAAATATTTTGCAACTTGGGTCTAATACTATATTGAAGAAAAGCATGAAGAAATAAATGTTTTTCTTTGCAAATTAACATCAGGCTTGAAAGTTATTTTCCAGTTATTTTCCTATGTAAAATAAATTCAAATCATATTTATAATGTTTATATATTCAAGTTCTGAGGTCTGGAACTGGCCTGTTTTATTAATCATGTTCATAATGAAGTGATCCTTAAGTATATATAAGTTAATAACATGTACATATGTTCATTGATGGTTTGGTAATTTATCCTAACATCATGAGTTGATGGGACTCATCATCATTAAGCAATTGATGAAGTACATACATAAAATATGGAGTGTGAGTTTGTAGCATATCCAGATTGTGTGTGTGTCTACAAGAATCCAGGGAGGCCTTTTCAGTTTGGCAGTTGCAGAAAGTGGACTGCAGTTTGTTCGACTTAAAGCAGAAGAGAACTGCTCAAAATTGTCCACAAGTTCCAGACTTCAGGACCAACTGCTCTGCATGGTTCCATGCAGCTGATATGAGGATCTGCTCAGGGCTGAGTGTCATGTAGCCTGCTGTGCTAAACTGAGACTAACGTCCTAGCATCCAAGCTGCTCTGTACCCTTACAGAAAGGAGGCTTGAAGTTCATGCTAAATAAATAAATAGAGCTCTTCACAATGACTTTAGGTAAAACACCACTAATTGTCTATTGAATGCCAATGGAAAGTACTGTTTCCCACCACTCAAACCAGACATTTGCGTGGGGCCCACATGGTTTGGGCACCGCCTGTTGCCCACAAACTGTCACTACTCTAAATAGTAAACAAACGTTCCTTATTTAGGAGATGCCGAAGCAGCATGTTCTGTTAACTAAGACATGGAGTCATAAGATAGCTGGTTATTTATTTAGTTTCCGTAACCTCTGACGGGCCCCGAAGTGTCCTCATGAGTGAGGCCCAAAAAAAGCAGAAACCCACCCCTGTAGATATTAGGCTATCAATAAACACTTAATTAGATAAGTGAATCATGAATACATTAGTAGTCAGCAATGACACTTACTAAAGCTTATTTATGTATGATTTGTTAGGTCATTATGGCATATGATTCAGTATTTACCGATGTTCTAATCATTAGTCAATGCATTCTCATCACATCATTACTAAGGCATTAGTTCTATTAATATCTTCTTATTTGTGTACCAGTATTGTAAAGTGTCACCATCATTTAGGTGTATACTGACAGGAAGTTATATTCCTTGCATTCTTTCTAAGAAATAAAAATAATGATTTTATGCCATTTCAAAATGTAGTCATTTTTTTTCTGTCCATTCATCCATCCATATTCGACTCACATATCTTTATCAAGGTTGTTGGGGGTCTGGAACCTATCCCAGGCACCAAGGGGCACAAGGCTGTGGTACACCCCAGACAGAATACTAGTCCATTTTATTTTTATTTATTTATTTATTTATTTTTTGTTTAATTACATGATCTGTTTCCAATTATTGATGGAATACCAGCTGCCAGAAAAAAATCTTAGAAATTCCGCAATCACATGCCTTCAGCCTATTTGTTTCATACTGTTAATTCCTATCTGTAATGTTTGTTTGACTCATATTATTCAGACAAAAAATATATATTATTATTATTATTATTATATATACTTAAATTGGGGGTGGCATGGTGGTGCAGTGGATAGCACTGTTGCCTCACACCTCTGGGTCCCAGGTTCGAGTCTCCGCCTGGGTCACATGTGTGTGGAGTTTGCATGTTCTCCCCATGTCGTGGGGTTTCCTCCTGGTACTCCGGTTTCCCTCCCCAGTCCAAAAACATGCTGAGGCTAATAGGAGTTGCTAAATTGCCTGTAGGTGTGCATGTGTGAGTGAATGGTGTGTGAGTGTACCCTGCGATAGGCTGGCCCCCCATCCTGGGTTATTCCCTGCCTCGTGCCCATTGTTTCTGGGATAGGCTCCGGACCCCCCGCGACCCAGTAGGATAAACGGTTTAGAAAATGGATGGATGGATGGATGGATGGATGGATGGATGGATACTTAAATTGCACATTGGTCTTGTATCGACATTTTGTGTCATGAATGATTATGTCAGAGAGGAATATAAATGGTGTAGAGAGAGAGACATAAGCAGCAGCAGTAGCCAAGTCGCTGTCCTGCTACCTGCTTGTATTCAAGCAGCTGAGACAATCAAGCTGTGGAGTGATAATATTTACCATTTGCACACAGACACATTTGCCCTTGAAAACATGCTACTGTTCTGACCACTTGTTAACAAAAAAAATCAATGTGAGCATTAACACAGAGATAATCATAAGGGTTACCAAAAAGCAAGGTCATTTTCACACTGAATTCTTTCCATAAAAAAATTAAAATAAAGAAAAAACTGTTGCACTATGAATTCATTACCATCAATCATCAATCTTTGATCATAATCCTTTATGTGTTGTTCTTATGTGCTTAATCTACCTCTTGGATGACAAAAAAGACCCCAGCTGTCACTTCACCATGCTGCCATCTTTCATTTGATATAATTGCCCCGGGAAATTGTACCATAATCCTACTTATAACCTTACACTAGTTTCAGAAGAGAGAGAGAGAAGGATCGTCTTTACAAGGATTATGTTATGAACATTTAGTGCCAAAATTTTATCGCTGTATACTTTTTGTTAGTATGCAATACGTAATATAAGATATATACATATGGTATGTTAATATATATGTAGTATGTTTATACTCAGTTTTATGCTCATTTGAGAATCACACATTAACACAGGCCTGCCTGTGCAGTATTGCAACGTGGGCAACATCCCCGACTTAAAATATTATGATATCATTAACTATGTAGTTCATACCACATCTCAGTACAGACGTGAGCAGTTTAAAGCTTTTAAAACTTTAGATGCATACAAGTATTTTCTGGGTGGTCAAGCACACAGGACTGGTGTATGGGGAATTCCCCTAAATAATCACTTCCTAATCGTATAACAGGTGAGAGTTCTATCCTTACCTTATTAATCCTGCAATGTATAAAGATACAGACAGTGAATAAGACAATTGTGTTTAAATCAATTTTGATATCGGCCTAGGCCTGAGGGATATGGTGACATATTTTACCATGATTTTTTTTTCATATCAAGCGATAATTATCACGATAAAATGCAATAATGTACTTCAATACTTAAAATTCTTATAATTGATTGCCCTTAAACAAGTTCAGTATATGAAACAAGGTAACAAATTTAATGGACTGCAAACTGAAATCTAATATTAATAAATAAATCATATATCTAAATAATGGCCTACACAAACATGTGCATTCAGTGGGCTGCCGATTCTCCTGTCTGACGCCACAATCCACTTACTGCATCTTTCTGGGCCTGCTGGAAATCTATGATATGTCAAACCAGGCTTATCGCCTCTTCGACATCTCAGCTATATTTAAGGTAAGATAGATAAGATAAGATTGATCTTTACTTTTATTTATGTTTACATGAGGGTGGGGGGGAGGTGCTCAGCAGGGATTCAAATAAGGCAAAATGTGGTTTGATTATTTTTAGGTTTTTAGTCCACTTACCCGCCAGAAGACCTTTCAGCAAAACCTTTTTATATACCTGGCTACCACTATACAATAAGGCTCCCTTTCGCCAGTTGCAAATGGTAGTAACTCATTAATAAAAAGAAAACTGTATTATAACTTGTTTAAAATTGTCTATTGATAATTTACAAAGTGTTACAACCTACTGTAATTAATAACCAGAATATAAACCATTCATAAACCCTTTATATATTTCATTGTCCAAAAGACAATGACAGTAAAGATTATCTTTATATGGGTAGCCTTATTGTAAAGTGGCACTTATACTTGATTTATTTTAATAAAATTATACCATCATGTTGCCAACTTTTATTCAACAGAATATACACAATGAAACTAATTTTTGTTCATTCGTGGAGCAGATATGATTTAAAAGCAAAGTATAGTGAATGGTTTGGTTCGGTAGTATGTTAAATAACTGAGAATATAGCATTCAATTTAAGTTACAAATTGACTGTATAAAAGAACTTGCAATAATGTTCTTATTGTTGTGTTTTTGTAAACTCACCCCTTATTTGATTTGTTGTTAGCTAGATATATTAGATATGATTAGCAAGATAAATATAATGGGCAATTGCACTCTGTCATGTTTTTGCATTATAACAATAGTGATGCATTAAATTAGTCATTTTATATTTTTTTCATATTTTAGTGCATGTTTTGTATTTTCATCTCATATTTTTCCCCAAATATTAATTTCCGTGTTTGTTTTTTTCTATAGTATAGTAAGTAGTATAAGATACTCTGAAAACAAGGCATTGTAATGGCGGGTGCATGCAGGATCAAACTTATTTAAAAAGACAAACATTACATCATGTTACCTAGCAACTGTGGATGGATGGAATGAAATCGTATTGCCTTCTGGTCTATAATGCGCCTTTCCTGCACCAGCAAGGTTTATACTTGCCTTGCTTGCTTAGAAACAATAGAAAATAAAGCTATTCTTTTTGGAAACTGGTTGCGATGAGAACACCTGTTCCAGCCAAATGTAGACGCCAACCACAAGTCTGATGCCTTCACTCATAACGCATAGCCTCAAGTGGGTCATTTCCACTGAGTGATTCTCCTGGGATGAAGTCAGATAATTATATCGGCTATTCTGAAAAAGAACCCCAGCTCAGAGCAGGATGCTGATGCCAGTAGGTTGGGATGTATCATTGTGATTCCTCTTGTCATGATTAGAGCCCAAGCATCAAATTGATGACAATTAAAATCCCCCATTTGCCTAAATACAGATACAGAGAATACAGATGCATGTGTTTGGCCTCTGCATGAAATCCATGGATTTTCCCTGATGTGAAAGGTGTAGCATCAATAAAATGATTGTCATCCAGTTGGAATCGATCAGTTTGATATATTGATAAAATTTAAATTGATATCAGAACCTTGCTTCAAAAATATGTCACCAGAAGCCTTAGTTTATTTTGTCTTTGGCAAGGAGAAACACAAAGTGGTAATGACACATCTTCAAAAAGCAATGTTTCCAGTCCCCAAAGGCACTCTTTAGTCAGTAAGCGTTGAGATTGATGTGGTGTACTACCATGTCTCCCAGGTTAGCCACAAAGGAAACAGGTACAAAACAAACGCTTTGCTGATTCCGCTTTTTAATCTGATCTACTGGGATTCAAATATGTCCCATAGCCTGACTCCTTTCTACAAACAACGCTAAGGCGCTCATTGCACAAACACAAAGGACTTTGGCGTCAGGATTAAATCCACTGTCTTTTCTCTATCACATAACATTTTGCTCAATTACTCCGTTCACCAATATATAGTAGACTTTTGTCTAGTTATTTCCTACTTTTAATTTTCCAAGTTGATATACAATGTTACTACAGTGGCACAATTGTCATTGGTTACAATTTACAGGTAAGAGTGGCCATATGTATATGGATTCGAATTCTAGGTAAGTGCCTGTGTAAAATGTACTTTCTTTTGCAAACTCCAACCTCGTTCTTCTCGGGTTTCTACAGGATTGAATCTGACTGTCTGTTGTGTGTGTCTGTGTGTGTGTCTGTGTGTGTGTGTCAGATATACATTAGTACATCGTGGGGGCCACAATGTGATTCAAAACCTGTTATTTTGACCTTGTGGGGCACATTTCTTCAGTCCCCACAAGGGGAAATTCAATTTAATAGAAATCTATGACCGCAATGAAAAAAACTGAAAATGCCAGAAGTCCTGTATTTTGTTTGGTTACTTATGGTTAAGGTTAGGGCTCAGTAGGAGTTAAGGTTGTCATTGTTGGGATTAGGGCTTTGCCCATAGAACTAAATGGACTGTCCCCACAATCAAATGAGTACAGGTATGTGTGTATGTGTAGACAAGTGTGTATATATATATATATATAAAATGATACAGTAATAATTATTACTGTATCACGCGTATTATCACTTTGCTTTTACCTAACAAAATACAGACCTTCTTTTCATTTTTAACAGAAAAATCTGGTGTGATGAAGGTGTAGCTGCTCTCAAGGACAGTCATTCTGAGGACCAAGTTATTAGTGTGTCAGGTTTCAAAATAAATTGCAAAGAGCTTGCACAGCCAACCTTTTAGCATGGCATGTTACCTAGCAACTATAGATCTGGTATTTAGGGAGAAAGGAAAATATGGCTTTGCAATCCACACACTCTCTTTCCAAAGCAAACAGGAGCTGAAAGAAAAATCTATTGAGAAAAGGATTACAGTTTTCATTGTTTTTTTATTATAATTCATTGTTTCATTTTATTTGCAACGGTCTTTAGCTGGAATACTGCATACATATATTCAATGCTTCTTTCACTAGAACTGCCCCTGAAGAGGCAAGTTTTATTATGCCCAGCTATATGGACACAAGAGCTGGGAGGATGTGCCATGGAAAGAAGCGGAGTTTAGTTGGGGAAGGACTCTGAGGAGGTGGTGCGAGAATCCGGGGCTGGCTGGAGACTCACTCAGGGCCATGTTTGTCTAGAACATACTGTAGGAGACTGAAAAATGGGGAGGGGGAAATAACAGGATTTCATCCACAGCAACAAGAGGGCTAGTCAATAGCTGCATCCAGTGAATAGAACTCGTGGCACACTTGGTGAGGCAGCAGTGTTTAAAGGAAGCACGTATCCCAGGAGGGCTGCTGCAGCTGGCCCAATTAGACATGCTCAGTCGTGCCGGGGCCGGGGCCGGGGCCTCCAGTGCCGTGTGCTGGCCAGCTGGCCAAAGCCCTCAGCCTGGCTGCGGCTGGTTTAACAGGTTGACCACTGCGCAGCACCTGAAACATCTGCTCTTATGCACCACTGTGCTCTTATTTTCACTGTGCTGCCTTAGATATATTTGTCATCGTTATATACAAAACCTTTTAAAATATAAAAAATACATTTTTCTCGTGTCGATTTTTAGCCTGAACTTGTATTTTTCACTAGAATGCAATATAATCGATCAATTAAAATGTCTGCTTCAGTCGAATAAGGGAATTCAGTTTTGCTTTTGTCAAAGTTTTTTTTCATGTTGTAGTAATGAGGCATCTGTAAATTACAAAACATAGACGATTTAGAAAAAATACAAACCAGAAATAAAGAAGAAAAAAAAAGTTTCTTCTACTGTACAAAAAACCGAAGGAACTAAAAGGAAATGAGTAAAACAGCTTTTAGTTAAATGTTACTCAGCTTAAACTGAAAAAAGACAAATCACAATGCCAGCTGTAATTGCAAGGCTGAAATGATGTAGAGGAAATATTAAAATTTAGTTCACATCATTTGTTTTGGTTCAGCTTCCTCTGTTTTTCCATATACTGAAATTATTCTCCTATTTTAAGCTGGCTGCAGAAGTCTGGCATTGTTACCTATTAGCCATTTACTATACCAAAATTGGCAAGCTGAGAAGTTAGTATACCCATATAATTATTACTTGACATGTCCGTAAATGGAATAGTATCCATCCACATTGCAAACCCTTACCCTGATCAGTGTTGCTTGAAGCCTATTCAAGGCAACACAAGGGCACAAGGCTGGGGTACACACTGGACAGGATGCAAGTCCATCGCAGGCCACACACACGCAGTTTAATGGTGCCAGTCAGCCAAAATGCATGTCAATGAGGTGTGGGAAGAAACCTCCACAACACAGAGAGAACATACAGCACACACACAAAGCAGGGGTGGGATTCAAGCCGCCAGTCATGGAGGTTAGTGGCAACAGTGTTACTCACTGAGCCAGTGTTACGTGCTGTTATTTCTGCTGTTATTCCTGTAAATGCATCATAATTATTAGTATTTGCAAAGACAAATAAAGAACTTACTCATTTACAAAATTACCTTTAAAGGGAACTTTTTGTTAGCACAAGTAATACAAGGTTAGTTTTCCAAATAAATTCAAATATTTCAAACTCTTATGAATTCTTATTCTCCTATAACAATACAAGCTGACTTGTACAATAATTAGTTATTCTAAGTCAAATCTTTTGTTTAGCACATTACATCAGTATTTGTAAAAATAGTTAGTTACTGGAAAAGCTACAGCGCTTTAAAAGTAGCACAGCTACTGATAAGCTACTGAAAGAAGTAATTAAGTTAGTAGCGTTGCAAATTTAATTAGCTACTCCCCAATGCTGCTTGTGACCCTGAATAGGGTGTGCAGATAGAGAAAATGGATGGATGGATGGATGGATGGATGGATGGATGGATGGATGGATGAAATGGAACGTGTGGTCAGTTGTGTGCCTCGTGATGGGTTGCGGTCCCATTATGGGTCATTCCCTGGATGCATTCATTGTTTCTGGGATAGACTTTGGACCCCGGTTCGAGAAAACGATTCAATCAATCAATCAATCAATCAATCAATCAATTAATCGATCAATCAATAAATCATTTAATTTAGCAAATTAATAAATGCAGAAGAGTAGTATTAAACTGTAGTATTAAACATGAAGGAATGAAAGAGATCAAAGCTTGATATTATCTGCATTTCTTTTAAATACTGCCCTAGATTGGGCATCACTGCCACGGCAGATAAAATACAAATAAGGCACTTGTTGATGTACAGCTGTATTGTGCAATGTCAATACTCAGGCATGTATTATTCAAAAGCCAGTTAACAGACAAAGCTACTTGTTTTGGCTTATTTCCAGCCCTCTAATTAGCTTTGTTGTGCTCTTGAAAAACAAAGCACTCAGTGGGCCCACTGAAGCGGGGCCAAGTTTCATCAACAGACCCATTGTTTTTAAAAGCAGACAGCTCTCCGAATACTGGGGAAAGAAGGGGCCTCGGCCCTGGGCACAGATCATATCTCATCATTACATTACTGTCCGATTTCCATGCTCTTTTGAAGTACCGGCAAGCGCTAGTATTTTGTGCAAAATATACGTGTTTATAAAGTTTGCTCAGATCATTTTCTGTGGAATATATAAACATATCATAGCCACCCTATTAACTTCAGCTGTCTACTCCTCTGCTAAATTGGAGGAAAATGCTCATTTCTCATGTCAAAAGGTATTCACTTGGGTACACAATGGAATGGGTGCTTGTGCAGATGTTTTTGAAATACAAAGAAAATAATTAAAGTCACTTACCAGCCGGATTATGTTCATCTGACAAAAAATAATAACTCTCCTCTTTGGCTAACATTCTTCAAAACATTATTATTTCTAAATTTAATTAGAAACTTATTTCTACTTCGGCCAGTTCATTCAAGTTTTTTTTTTTTTTGTTTAATTTCCTACATGCTTTTTATTCTTTAGTCCGTAGCTTTTCACTTCTTCAAAATAAAATGAAAACAACACCCCCCGCCGCCCATTTTTCTTAAACTACAGGGTTTAAGAAAAGTCATTATGTGAGCCAAAGAAAAAATAAGCTAAAATGCAACAAATTTAATTTCCTTTTAGCACATTCAGCTTGTGAAATGATTATATCTAGGTGTTAATACCGACCAATTCATTGTATCAAAACAATGAAATTTGCACTTTGTTTCCCCATTGTGTCCTATGTCCTAGAATACAAAAACTAATTATAGGGTCACAACTAATAAGAGGCTGTTTGGAATGTGTTGAATTTGTTTCATTAATGAAGTGGTTTGTGGCCTAAAAATATGTCTAAGTTGCATAGAACCTTTATGATACATTGGCTGACTTAATCAAGATAGAATATTGTACTGTGTTATAAATCAGTTCACAAAAAATACTGCAGGATTACTTTGGGAAAGCTTCAGAAAATGCATCCATTGTTTAAAGATTGATTTTTCAACTCCTGGTGCATTGTTCACAAACTACAATTATCTGGGTACGAACTGTGAAATCTTGCTGCTTATTAAACTTACAGCCGACACCAGATAATTACAGGTGGATTGGAACATTTTCCGTCATTCATTTAATCTATAGAGCATTTTTAAATGTTTTGTTTGGCAGAAAAAGCTTTTCTGGTGACACTGTGATCTACAGGATTGAATCTGACTGTCTGCTCTGTGTGTATTTGTGTGTGTGTGTGAGTGTGTACACATTGCATGTTCCCCACAATGTAATAAAACCTGCTATTTTGATGTTGTGGGGACCATTTTTCAGGACCCCACAAAAACGTTGGAATGTAATCAAAAATACATATTTTATTTGGTTACTTATGGTTAAGGTTAGGGCTGGGTAGGGGTTAAGGTCATCATTGTTGGGATTCGGGTTTTTACCATAGAAATGAATGGAGAGGCCCCACAAAGATATCATTTCAAACCTGTGTATGTACGTGACTCAGATATACATTACATTGTGGGGACCACAATGTGATACAAACCTGTTATTTTGACGTTGTGGGAACCATTTTTTCATTCCCCCGAAGGAGAAATTCAGTTCTATAAAAACCTGTGAATGCAATCAAAAAACTAAAAATGCCAAAAGTAGTTTGTTTGGTTACTTGTAGTTAAGCTTAGGGTTGGGTGGGGGTTAAGGTTGTCATTGTTGGGATTAGAGTATTGCCAATAGAAATGAGTGGACTGTCCCAACAATGATATGAGTACAGATTTGTGTGTGTGCGCGCGCGCATGTGTGTGTGTGTGTGTCTGTGTGTGTGTGTGTGGGCTCAGAGATGGACTCTTGTTCAAGTTGCATCCCTGCCTTATTCCTCATGTTTCCTGGTATAATTTGCTCGCACAAGAGGCTGGAAAATGGACAGAAGAAAATACTTCTTTTATTTTAGAATTCCTAATATGCATACTTATTTTGTGAAAAAAGACTTTGCAGTGGTTCTGCAATTTGCAGTTTAGGTTTGTCTAATCATACTTATGAAAATTTTGATTGAGCACATGATATTCACATGAAAAGGTTGTATATCTATCCCAACCAAGCAATATTTAAGCAATCCAGTCTAAATGTACATGCAGTAAGTATGATAATTCAGATTACTAGCGTATTTTCCTCAACATAAAGCATTTATTTTTGGTTTATTGACCACTGAGCAGAGAATGTATAATGTATTTCACCCAAATTTTGAAGAGTGGCTCAGCTGCTGTAACGTTTTAACCCTCTAATGCCGCAATGATTTTGATATATTGATTGTCAGTTTGGACCTGTTATCTCAGCATAACAGGGTGTGGAATCCCCTGACAACTCTTGTGGGACCTCCGTTAGCTGTATAGCATCCCACGTGCCGGCAATCCTCTGCCAGTGATAATGGAAAACATAACAGTATCACAGATGTGATTAAGCAAGGGGCAAATTTAAACCAGTGATTTTCTTTTGAAGGCATCTTCATGCAACCCTGACTCTGGTCCCAAAGCACTTGGGGATAAGGATGTTCTTTTCTGAAAAGATGAGCATGCCGTACCACAAGAGGGCAGGATATAAAACCATACCCCTTGGAGGTTAAAATACATCTGTTGAATAAATGCCTGCTTAAGCAGCAGCAGGGCTGGTGTGACATTTTGTCTACAGGCTTCTCCTAAGGGGGGCGGCATGGTGGTGCAGTGGTTAGCACTGTCGCCTCACACCTCTGGGACCCGGGTTCGAATCCCCGCCTGG
>JAODJX010000002.1:8008198-8053105 GCA_026776945.1 Isichthys henryi
AGACGCACCCCCTCTTGAAATTTCGGCATTACATGTTTTGCAAATCGCTATCCGTGGGTCTTTCTCAGATATATTGAAATACGTCCACACCGCAGACATGCTGCTTCAGACAAGCACGTGCAGGCCCCGGTTTCTGTTTGCATCATCACAGCTACAGCTACTGTTTCGGCCGTGTTTTTCGGTGATGAAAATTTTCCGTGGCCGAATATTCGGTGCATCCCTGAGCTAAATATATATTACTAATATGTACATATACACATATTACATAGATGAAAAGACAAAATGTACATTACCTTGCTAGCAAATGTCACCTTCTGTAAACATTTGGGTACAGTATGTTTTATCGAAGTCCGAATTTGTCAGTTGAGCCCTGCCGTTAATTGATTTTAGAATTAATTTGAAATCAAATTTTGATTCTTGTCAATATTTCGCATGTCTTTTGCTATTTTGTCAGAACTACTGGTACTGGGGTAAAACATTTTAAAATTATGTTATTATACTATAAGGATTATAAAGGTATTAATCACTGGTGCCTTCGGCTGTTTAGTGCTGTTGTTAATTACATTTTCATGGTTGAAGAGTGAAGGAAATAGTCTTAAGGTTAGAGTTATCAGTTTGGTGTTGTGGAGTAAAACGTTTTCAACTGTTTATGCCTTGCAGTTTTGGTAACATGATTTACAAAGAGAAACGAGAAGCTGTTACCAAGGAGGACTTAGCCAGAGCCACCTTAGTTACCATCACCAATAACATTGGCTGGATTGCTAAGATGAGCGCGGTAAATGAGGTGAGAATTCCAGATGAATCCTTTTTATTAAATCAGTACATGTTGTTTTTGTGTATGTGATGTATCTTCCATAAGAACGGATTAACATCATAGGTTGTTCAGCTGCTTCAGGTGTTAATGAAACTACAGGATCAGACAAAATATATGATTATATAAAGGCACCGAATTTGCCGATTTAGCTAGGAAAAAAGTATAGCTGTTATGTACTTTTTTTGTATACTTGCTATACTTTGGATGGTTTCCTGACTATAGCAAATAATGTCTAAACTTCTCCAATAAACGTATTGGTTTGTCTTAGCACAGCACATCACAATTGTTATTGACTGTACAGTACTTCTTTACCTGTAAATAACATTGTATTATATCTGAAGATCGAAAGGATAATGTCATTTCCTTATTTTGCCGTGGTGTGCTGTGAATGGTCAGTCTCCATGAGGGTTTGCACCACCTTCAAGTTTGCGGTTGATGATTTCTTTGCTGTCGGCCTCTTTACAGTGCTGCCTTGTGGCTTGTGAATCAAGCAGCATTGTACAGGGCTATGACAGCGGTGAGATGTGACAGCATGACTACCGTGCCTCCTCACACATGCCTAAAATTTCTCCTGATATACAGTATCAATACCTTCCTCATCCTGTTGGCTAATGTGTTATGATCTGCATTTTGTTTATCACTGAGTATGTAACAGCATCTTGTTATTATGTTGCCTAGAAAATCAATCGGGTGGTGTTTGTGGGCAATTTTCTACGTGTCAACACATTATCGATGAAGCTTTTGGCTTATGCATTGGATTACTGGTCACAAAGCCAAACAAAGGCACTTTTCCTTGAGCATGAGGTAAGTCATTTTAAATAGCTATGGTTAGCTTGTTTCTTTACACAATTGTTTGTTAGTCTAAGTAAAATTGTATTAACTATACTATTTTTGTTGTAACGTTTAATGAACAAGTTAATATCAAAGCAGCACAATTTTTTGATAATCTTAAGGGCTTGAACCGAAGGCAACAGGACTTCTTTTTTTCTAATTTCTTGAAAACGTCACCTCCCATGCGAACGGCTTCTTCAGTTCTTCTCCAGAAGCCTTTTGGATGAGAGGTGAAACGTTTTCAAGGTATTGGAAAACATGAAGTCCAGTTGCCTTCGATTCAGGCCCTTAAGATTATCATGTCCCGGACAACTCAGAACCCACACAGACAAAACCTTTTATTTGGTTTTATTTCTTCTTATTTTATTACTTTTAAAAATGATTGACTTAGCCAAAATTGGGAGTATGGATATAAAGGGAGCCCTACAAATAATTGAAAAAATCAATTTTGTCTTCTTGCTACTGCAGGGCTATTTCGGGGCAGTCGGTGCCCTTCTCGGGTTACTGAATTTTACCTAGAGCTGCTACTTTGATCCCACATGCTGATGATGCCAGTCGTCGTAAGTTTCATTTGGCTACCAGTCCTGCACTTCAGAGACTTTAAACTAAATCAAGATGAAGAAACGAAAGGGGTCCAAGTGGAAAAGGGTGTAGTTACATAATATATAAAGTCGCATTTGAAGACCATTCCTACTATCAACTCATTGTCTGAACACAACCTCTTCTTGGATTGTTTTTCTGACCTTTTTTCACATAATTGCATTAAAACAAGTGTATTTTGTTTGTAATTGGTTTGCTGCAAACTTAAAAATTATATTTTATAAATAAAAAGATTGTATAAAATGATCAACATTTCATGGATTTCAGTACATATTATCTCTTTTTTGCCTTATTCTTTGGGAAGGATGCACTTGATGGGGGACTTCAACAGTATAATTTATTTTCCCTCAGAGAAAACAAAGAATGTTGTGTTCTACATTTGAATGATGACAAATGTGCATTTTGTAGCAATTTTTTTGCATTACCTGTTCAAAATTTTCTATTGTACCAGTAATTGGCAGTTTGTGGGGAATTAAACCAATCCTAAGGCTTTTTTTAAGGATTAAAAAGTTTGGCTTTAACCAAAACTACCAGAATTTTAACAATTAAAAAAAAATACGTCTGAATGTGGGTACACTGATTACATAAATAAAAAGTAACCATATTAAAGTGTACTGTATGCTACTATTGAGCTTAACATGTAGGACATGCAGGACTGTAGTAAAACCAATGAGAACGATTATTTTTTGCACTTAAGTTTTGAATGGCAGTGTCCACCAACAAACTGTACACGTGTACTTACCTCTTTCTCATAAATATAGAAGTATGGTATCATGGCAGGCTGAAAAAGGTTGGGTAAATTGAAATTGTTTTTAAATTATAATGTCTGCTTTTTCAGAAGCGGTTGAAACTTTCTTAAACGCATAGCTGCTGTTGTGTAATTTGAAATCGGAGCTGAAATTGTACAAATGTGAATGGTGGTGTTTCTGTTCAGCGGTGCCTTAATTTCACCTGCTTTACACACATCACACATTGCCAATCCAACCTTTGCCGAACATATATAATGCCTACCTCATGTAAACTCATTCTAATCCAGTTTCAGTATTCCTGTAGGATAAGAATGAGTGCACTACTGTATTTCCATGAACATGTACAATTCAGTTTGTGGAATCACTGTACTGTGGGCAGATGAGAAACCATACTGTGGCATTTGTTATTTAAATGTATTAATATTTAATGCTGGCGCTCGTTTTGGTTGTCAGTATCAGATTTTTGCTGTTTGCATCATCGTGTTTGTCAGATGTGTGGACAGAACTGGTACATTCTGTGTTTAACAATGGTCCGTTGGTTTCCTTATGCTTTTTGTTAACAGTACTGTACCTTACCTCATTCTTCTGTCAGTTGTTGTGATATCGTGGCTCTATAAATTGTAATTTCTCCATCTCATCTCACACGTCTTATTGGGGCACAAAACCTACCAAAAAGAAGCGGAACAGATATGTTTTAAATGTCTTGAATGAGAACTTCAGTTAAAATTAATCCGGTAGTGCATCTTTTTTTTGTTTTTTCAGTTTTCATTTAAATAACTGCCTTGTTTCAGCCAATATACATTTTTTATTTTGATAGCATTCTGCTTCCTCTGTTTGATTGAGAGAGGGCTTAAATTATAATAAGGCTAGGAACAAAACCGTAGCTTACAAAAGACTGTACAAAGTAACAGCATATAATGATTCACTTTTCCACTCCTATCCTATGTAGCATTGACTACATTTTGTTTTACTTTACATGGGTGATATTTTAAACTTTTTTTTTTGGGGTGATATTCAAAATACCATGAGGGGAAAAAGAATTGAGAATAGTCAGTATAGGCCTAATGGATTATATATTGGTTTCTTACAATATATACATCTTAAAGCCATAATGACTATGTAAACCTTATTGGATGCCTTTGGTAGATCCTCCAATAGATTCAGTCTCAGCAGTTAAAATGATGTTAATGCATTTTGCAGTGATCCTTAATTTTAACATTTATGTAAATAAAGCTTAATTATTCATATCTTTTAGATTGTGTACCCAAATTCTGTTCTTAGGCTCAGAAGTCTTTGCATATGTTTATTTTGTCAAGGTGAACAAAGTTTCCAAAATGACTGAAGGGATTTAGAAGTGTTAGTTAATTAAATTACTTGTAATCAGGATTCTTATGTTTAAATTTAATCCATACCTTAAGCCTAAGTCTTATTAAATTGCTCTGTTAGGCCACTTAGTGTTAATGAACCTATGTTAATGCAAAGATATTCACACTAATGTGTATTTTTTTACATAACAGACTTCAGTAAAATTAACCGTGTTTGTGTATTTTTTTGCAGAATTAAAAATTTCTGAACATGAATTTCATGAATGTATAATTTTCCCAATACCCTATCCTGTCTGTCTTTTTTTACAATGAATAACAATACTGATTACCAGTGATGCCTTTCATTAATGTCGCCTTGTCATTGCCAGCTGTACTGTGTGAGATTCTGTGGCATTTTCATCTCCATGTTGATTTGCTGTAAAGCCTGTATTTTCGGTACTTTGGAAATCTAAATTGTACTAAATTTGTGTTAACTTCTTATTTTTCTTGAAAAAAATAAATCAATTCAGATGCTTCCTGACTTGTGTAAACATAAGTAAATCCTTTTTTTATTATTAAAGCGTGTAATATTTGATTGAAGAGGTTTTTAAAGAAAAATTTGAGTATTTAATTGGCAACAATGGGAAAAATCAATAACGACATTCCTCCTGTTAATAGTTCAGACAATTATTGACTGGCAGTATGCTTCACTTGCAGGTCAATTGTTTTCCCTAATTATACGTGATTTTTCTGCAATTACTCCTTGCTAAATCATTCTAAATTGGAAAATTGTTATGCTTGCTGAAAAATATCTGGCAATTTTTTTTATATATATATATATATATATAGAAAAAATAGTCGCACGTAGTATAACTATTTTTTCCACATTTTGAAATCAATTGAAACAAAATGTATTGTTCAAAGTGTGATGCGGCAATGAGTCATATTTATAAATGGATCAATATTTTATGCAGGAAACATAATACAAAAAACAACAGAAGGAAAATTAGCTGGAGCCAATCTACTGGGACCTTGGAGAGCTGGAATTGTCCCACACAAATAAAACAGTATCCTGGCATTAAAAATGCCAATGTCGAAATATAAGTATAGCACACATAACAGACACGTTTCAAAATGTTAGATGGGAAAAGATGGAAGCATTCAGTACGTACATGGGAAAGAAAGCAGCATATGCCAGGTGGACTGAACATGTGAAAATGCTGAGAGGACAGGTGGCGAGACAGCTGAAGCCGTGGTGATCAGCGATAAACTGGTGGTAGTCCGGAGAGACTCAGGACACCGCAGAGTTCGGCCACAATGAAAAGGCTTCAGTTAGAATGGGGTTTATACTGAGAATTGCTTGAATGATACAAGGAAAGACACTGAGAGAATCATTGACCTGACAACACTAGAAAGCAATAGATAGACCCCAAATAGCTTTGTTGACTGACTTCTGTTTGGGAGGAGGTGCATGTTATTCATTGAGATGGAGGCAAAAAGGGCTTAGGAATGACATATCAAATTGGATCGGGGAGGAAACATGAGTCCTCAATGTTGCTTGTGAAAAGGTAGGCCACAGAGAGAGAAACATTAGCCAGATATAGGTCTGTGCATTTACGTAGCTTTATACATGGTACTGCTTTATACATAGCAGCCAATTTATCCAAAGTGACTTCCATTTTTTTGAGAAAGTAGGATCAGACAGTTGGGGATAGGGGCCTTGCTCAGGCACCCAATGGTGACATCACTCTGCTGACCATAGGATTTCAGTCAGCAACATTGATCACATACATAGGTTCCTAACCCACTGAGCCACTCTCTACCCTCATACACGCCATCTCGGAAAAATTGCAGGTAATGGGATTAAGAGGGAATCTTTCAAATTTAATTTGAATTCATGCTTTTTTAAATGTACAAGTTCATATTTATAAGGAAAGGTTGCAGGTTCAATGCAGATCTGGTATATCTTTCAGAAAGATTATCGACAATGATTCAGGAGCATAAATGGTATAACTGTTAAATTTGGATGAAGAATATACAGGTTTACAGCATGAAATCCAGTTGAAGGTGGGATGAGGTCCTGGTTTTTGGCTTCATCTGTCTGTGCACCAAAAACAAAAAGGACTTATGTACCTAAACCCAGCAAAATGCTCTCTGGCAACCTTTTTTCTTCCTGTTTTCCACATAGATTTTACTACTGTTAACCTGTTATTTGATATTTGAACAGCAGAGGGCATCCGTGAAGCAAATCTGTGTAGCTAAAATAGTCACTTCTTCTTTCCAGATTACACAAGCAATGACTTTGTCACTGAATAAATTAACCCGGGGGGATTTTTTTAGTCACAGACGTAGAGGTTAATAATAAATTAATGTCTGATGAAGCTGATGAGAAAACATAATAAAAATTTAATTGATAAGTCAACTCGTGTTAACTGAGATTCAAGTGTATAAATAAGTAAATAAATTGTGTTGATGACACATAGAAGATTTTTTTTTTACTTTCCTTTCTTCCCATGAATAGTTTGGCTTATCTAATGCTTTTGACAGCCTTTAGAAAGTTTATATCATTTTACAGTATATGGTGCCTCAGCATTCTTGCCTCGCTCATCTGGGTTGCCTGCCTTGAAGATGCCTATGGGTGTAACCCCATACGCAGTGAGGACATCTGTAGGGACAGTGTTGAATTATGACCTTGCACACCCCGATAGACAGACATGTACAGGTATAAGGTTTCTTGCAGGATAATATGGATTTTCTCTTAGACAACGTGCTGTATTTTCACTGTTTCCCTGCCTCAAAAAATAATAATGTGTAGAAATCAAACTGTTATATACTGATTTCAGCTGGCATCCCATCTGGGCTATATCCCAGCCATGTCCCCCTACTCTTTTAGCTGAATCCATGCATTGTATTGTACAGTATATAATTTTTTTAAAATATAATCCCCTGGTTGTTATTGATACCATTCCAATTAAGTAAGATTAACATGCATAAGGAATAAACAGAAATTATCTCATACTGTGGCATCTAGTTATCATTTTATTCAGCTCTAATTTCTCACTACAACTGAAAAAAAGTTCATAATAATAATGACCAAAGTGTCTTTTAAATGGATTTAAACACTGGAACTTAAATTTTTTGGTTACATATATTTAGAATGTCACATTTTTACCCAATACATTAAAGCACTAGTCAAATGTAACATAGAAAATCGTAATATATGAATGTTTACAATTCAGTAATAAGCAAGCTAGCATTAATCTAATTTATGGCGACAGATTTGAACCCTGATGCGCTGTGTGCCCTTAGACACCTAAGGTTGCCATTTCAAATCCTGTGGTCACCGCTGTAGTCATATGACCACTGGGCCTGTATGCAGGCCTTTGCCCCTAACGTCTCCCAGTGTGCCAGTTAAAATGCTCACTCTACTCTCTCTCCTCTAGTTTTTTCTCACCTAAAGGCAGTATATTCTATTTTGTCTTCTCATGTCGTGGGATTTTCCTCTCTATTCTGTATTTCTCCCTCTTCCAAAGACATCCAGGTAGGCAAATTAGCTTCTCTCATTCACAATGTGCGTGTGCGTGTCCTTCAGTAGACTGGCATGTTCTCTTGTCGTTTGCCCTATACTGCCTGAAATAGGTTCTGGACTAGAGAAGCATTTGGATATGGAATTATAATGCTATAGCGTGTTGGGAATCCAGAGCAGGCTGATGAAAACCATCGCTTCAAGAAAGGTCAATGGAGCATGGCTATGACTGTCCCAACCGGGGGGGAGGGCGGGGCAAGTCTTTCGTGGCAGGACTTAAAGCCAATGGTGGAAAGAAGCCAAGAGAGAGCGAGAAGGAAGTGGTGTGCGGCAAACCGAGCTGGTTGTGTCACCACCATCTGAATGGTCGAAATGCACTGAGATACCGGTGTTCTGTGTCTATTAACTGAAGGGAAAAAGGGCATATTCTATATGTTATGCATTATTGGTAGTATTGCACGTCGCGATTTATTAATGCGTTCCTAATATCTTGGAACTTGTGTTCTTCTGCTGGTGGATACAGGAGCATGACCACCCTAAACAGACCGTCGCTTTAAAACAGACCCCTTTTTGTTTGATTTTACAGAAACTGACTTTCTGTGAAATGGAAATGGCTACCACAGCAGCAGCAGGTCAATGCCATTCCGGGTGTGATCTCACAGCTCCTCCCATCCGTCTCTGCCCAAGCCTTGAACGCTGAGACCTTGGGCCCTAGTAAGCCCCACCTCTTCATACCTGGAGCTCCCCTGGCCAGTCAGCCCCAGGGCCATATGTTTACATTTATTTGCATTTATTTATCTGACGCTTTTATCCAAGACTTGAGAGACTGTAGCCTGTAGCCTGGGCCTATAAACCCCAGCGTGTGAGACCCATCAAGCCAAGCTGGTTTGCCCTGGTTTGCCCTCTCACCAGCACAGTTGTACAACAAGTGCTACCATCAAAGAATTTTGCTGACGGTACCCCCTGAGACAGCAGAGAACTCCCCGTCCGCCATTACCCAGCCCCTTGGTGCCACTCCCCATTACTGAGGTGCCTTTCCTGGGATCTGTTGAGGCCCCTGCCACATTCAGCACAAAGAAGAATGAATATGAAAGATGAATATATCCTCACAATCGTGGCGTTTGCTACAAAGGATGTTCTGCTCCAGGACCATCTCAAAGAACACTAACCATCCAGCCACATGGGCATCGCTAAAGACATCTACACAGCCAAAGAACACTCTGCACCTTAGTCTACCACCTCCTGGCGGATAACCATATCAAGAGTTTTAATAAGACGCTTAAATAGATGCTCTAATGTATCACTGACAAGAACTGCTGAAACTTGCACGTGATGATTCCCTATGTCCGCCTCGTGCCCGTAGCTTCCGGGATAGGCTCTGGACTCCCCGCGACCCAGAAGAATAAGCGGGTTGGAAAATGTACGGATGGATGGATTCCCTATGTCCTCTTTGCAGGCCGTGAAATTCCGCAAGCTTACGCGGGATTCAAACCTATTTGAACTTCTCTTTGTGCAATGATCCCAGAGCCTGCTTTAAGTGGCAAAGGACGCCTGTGAGAAACAGTCCTCGCTGTGCTGCGTGATAGTGAAACGCATCTTAAAGCTCATGCTGGGAAGAAGCCAGGGGAAAAGGAAAAGTGGAGCCAGTCATGCATGTGCATTTCTATGGGAGGACAACTGCCCTGAAGGGACCACCGTCCCCTACCTGCAAGGGAAGGTAGGCTGAGAAGGAGAAGGAATGGCGGAGGATAACCACCCTGAACAGTCCACCATCTCGTATTTTTTTACGGTGCTTTTTTCCTCTATACAATAACTCCACAATAAAATAAATAAATAACTTCCATAGTTTCTCATATATTATGCAAAAAACTAACTTTTTAGCAAAGACATTGTAATAGAGATGCTATAAAAATGAGGTCTTTATTTGACACATGCAAACTTGTTGTTGCAGATGACCAGTATTTTTTACAGATACTAGATCTCAATATAGTGCCTTTGGCAACTGCAGACAAAACATTGTTTGCAGATTTTATATAGCACTGTCTCCTTAGACTTGCGTTAGTATATTATGAGAGCACAATCAACATACTTCAGGATTTTAAATACGTTAGTTAAGCATTCGCATTAGTCATACACCGATCAGCCATAACATTAACACCACCTGCGTAATATAAGGAAGCCTCATGCTACCAAAAACAGCTCTAACCCATTGAGGAATGGACTGGATATGAGCTCTGAAGGTGTCCTGTGGTATCTGGCACCATGATGTTAGCAGCACCTTAAGGTCCTATATGTTACGTGGCGGGACCTCTATGAATTGGATTTATTTGTTCAGCAAATCCCACAGATGCTCAGTCTGATCAGAGGAAATTGGAGGCCAAGTCAGCACCTCAAACTCTTAGCCATGTTCCTCAATTCTGTACCGTGGCTTGCAGTGTGGCTGGGTGCATTATCCTGTTGAAATAGGTCACTGCCATCGGGGAATGCGGTTGCCACGAACGGATGTACGTGATCTGCAATAGTTTCTAAGGAGGTGGAACCTGTCAGATTAACATCCACATGAATGCCAGGACCCAAGGATTCCCAGCAGAACATTCCCTAGATCTTCACACTGTCTCCGCCAGCTTGCCTTCTTCCCATAGTGCATCCTGGTACCATCTCTTCCCCAGGTAAACGATGCACACGCACCCAGCCGTCCACATGATGTAACAGAAAATGTGACTCATCAGACCAGGCCACCTTCTTCCATTGTTCCATGGTCCAGTTCTGACGCTCACATGCACATTGTAGGCACTTTTCGCGGTGGACAGCGGTCAGCTTGGGCACACTGAACAGCCCCATAGGTAGCAAGCTGCAATGCACTTTCTGTTCTCACACATCTCTACCATTGCCAGCATTTACTTTTCCAGAAATTTGTAGTACAGTAGCTCTCCTGTAGGACTGGACCAGACAAGCTAACCTTTGTCCCTAACGCGCATCAGGGAATTCATGACGCCATTGCTGGTTCACCATGTAGCCTTCCTTGGACCATATTTGGTAGGTACTGCTCACTGAGAAACACATTACAACACCTGCCGTTTTTGAGATACTCTGACCCAGTCGTCTAGCCGTCACAATTTAGCCCGTGACAAAACCGCTCAGATCCTTACACTTGCCCCATTTTTCCGGCTTCCAACACATCACCTGAGAACTGAGTGATTTCTTCCTTAATTCAGTGTATGATGGCACCCTTGACAGATGCCATTTTAATGACTTAATAAATGTTATTCAAGTCACCTGTCAGTGGTTTTAACATTATGGCTGATTGGTGTATACTCTGATAGTAAGGCTGGTTTTTCTATGGGCCATACCACGAACTGACAGTGTTCAGAGCTGTACCCTAGCCGTACCCGCGCTGCAAGTTAGCAAGTGACTGCTAATTGTGCTAGCAGTTGATGCTAACATAAGACAGGGATTCTCACAGATGTGCTAGCATATATTAGCACATAGTAAATTGTGATGCGAATTGTGTGAATAATAAGCATATATAAGTATATATCGCTTTGGTTTTACATTATTGTCACTCTCCAAACCCGGCAACACTTTTACGGAGCTGACTCTTCTGTGGTGGAAAACCGAAGAGAGCTGGAGCCGCACTGAAACTGGTCTCTCTTTGTGTTATGGCTCGTGTACGGCTCAGTTCCTGTATGCCAGTGGAAAAGTGCCAAAAGTCAGTTCTTTGGCCCAGTTAATAAATAAAATTCTCTCTTGAGAAATTTGCCTAGTATTAATTTCTATGCTACTTAATATAATTAGTGAAAATCGTTTGATTGAAAAGGTTTGAACTTCATTGTACGCAGCATATTTTGTGACAAATGTATTTGCATTGAATGTTACATTTCTGCCTTATAGGAAGTACATGACTTTAGAATTAACCGAAAGGTAATGCAGAAAAAGCCAGTGCTGTTTAAACTGCGAGGTGGTAAAGGATGTGTGGGAGGTGTTTCATCATCTTGCTAGGAACCTTGGAATATCCAGTCAAAAGACACCTGGAGCTGTCTTTCAGCACCAAAAACTTCTGGTAAGCTTCCTGGGCTGCGGGAGCCATTCAGTGAAACTGAAAACCTCACAAAAGAAGATGAGTGTGCTAAAAAGGTGGCTGCAACCCCTGTTGTTCCTGTAACATTACAAAAGGCAGCAGTACAGACAACAGCAACCTTCATTGTGTCAGGTAAAGGTGAACCTGGCACTGGCAACCACAATTTAGCTATTCTGATGTTTTTGTTTTTCCCAAGGTTGTATATTGTGCCCTAGTAGCCTTAGTTGTTAATAACGCCAACACTGGAACAGCATAACACCATCATTGGACCAACAGCAACGGTAATTTAGTTAGAAACAGATGCACATAGAAAAGAAAGAGCAAATGTACACGGAATAGTAACGTGAAGATGGAGTTTAAACGCTGATCTTCATAACATTAGTCATAGCAGTATCCATAGTTCTGTTTTCATATGTTCAAATGTTTCTTATATGAATCATGCCTGACATTTGTGTATTTGTAACACAGGGGTTGTGTGCAGTACATACAGAATATGAGTATAAGATCATTCTGAAAGGGCCCCATTGTTACAATGGAGTATACTGTACGTATCATTTCATTGAGCTAGTTCTTGAACTGAAAGCATGACACCGCACTGGTGCATTGAGTGTGGTCGTGGTTAAGTTTATTCATTCAAAAGGTGAACAAGGTCGACGTTTATTTCTCCGGCAAGGTGTTCCCTACTTCCATTCTGTAAAATTCCGACTTTAAAACTCAGTTTGTCTTAGGATTTCCCAGTTGTGGAATGCTGTGAATCAAACCTTACCCCATTCAATAAATATAGACTTTTTATAGTATGAAGTGTGTAGTCCAACAACAACAATCATGATAACAGCCATCATTACCTTACACCTGCGATGGCCTCCCAAATATCATCAAGTGTACAGAGGTTAAACAGAATATTGGAGAATATTATTGCAAATATATAAGCAATCATATTACAGTTCAGGGGGTCGTTTTTCCCATATCTGACAGTGACGTTTTTACTTTTTTCCACCTAAACCATGTCATGAATATATCAAGAAGACTACACAGCTTCCCTACATGACGTCGGTGTTCCCAATGCGAAACTCCTTGCATAAAGGGCGTTCCTTTATAGGAGACGCGTTGCAATAAAAACCGGTTACAGCCACATAGGATCGTATACGAGCTGACATCTTTGGTGGATCAATGGCAGGAGCGGCGTGATACTCTCAGCTGTTCCACAGGACGGTCTGTCGCTATTGGTTGAGAACATAAAGAGGAAGACCCACCTAGTGATCGTATTCTGATTTTACATCCTAAAACGATATTTGAATCTCCGGGAGTCTAGTTAAACAAGAAGAAAGCAAGGTCGTGCGATTTTTAAACGTAAGTCTTATTTGTGAAAATCGTGCTAGAAATTAAAGACAAATTTAATTTCGAATATAAACGAATCATTGCCTACTGGCTAAAATTTAACAGGCTAGTAATTTTGTATGCATGCTGGTATTTACTGACATTGGACATTTTCTTGGTGGTATGTTGACTACTTCCAGGATACGTGTTGCTTATTTATAGATTGTTGTTTTCTACATAAATAAGCGCTCGATAAAGAAAATTGTTGGTGTCTTTCGATCGACAATTAAATTTTATTATTTATTAATTTATTTTTATTTTAGGAGGGGGTTGGGAAATTGTCTTACGTGGTGTCCTAGACAGGATAATGGCGCATTTAAGTGACTTAATAGAAAATGGTACAAATGTACAAGTGGAATATAATGTTATGTTGCGGGAGTGCTACAGAAAAAAAAGACGTGCAATGGTGTTCTGTACATGGATGAGTGATTTACGTGGCGAGTGATTTAATTTGTTGGATTAATTCACCTGTTTAAGGGCGTTTTCGGGGGAACCATTAACATTTATTCAAAAATAAAATAAAAAACGGTTAAGTGGTAAACAAGCGTCTGTTACATGCATTCGTCTCGAAATCGGGAATGTGTCGATTAACAGAAATATTGCTGGATTGTGGCTCCGCCTTAATTCGTGACTATGGCGTTAGTAGTAATAATTAATGAGCGCGTGCACTGTTAACCCATTTAAGGACGTTCACTTCTGACAGATATGTAATAGATTCTGCTCCAGCCTTTGCTAGTTTATTCTGCTTTGAAATTATTTGTGATTATCCCTTTATGAAATAACGCCCAGCTAACAAAGCACGGAGCGTCCTCTTATATTTTCACTGCGAGCGTAGCGGTGTATAGCGGTGAGGATTGCCGGCGTTTGTCAGACCATACCGTTTCATACACACCTTAATGTGCCTGGAGATTGGCGTTTGATGCAGTATCAGTGCTTTGTGCTAATTCTTATTGCTCTCTTGGCAGCAGGAGAGGCAAGATGGATGTTTTAATGAAGGGGTTTTCCAAGGCTAAAGAGGGGATGGCAGCCGCCGCGGAGAAGACGAAGGAAGGGGTGGCAGTGGCGGCAGAGAAGACTAAAGAGGGGGTGATGTTTGTAGGTAAGAGGCGTACGTCGCTGTTAATTTGTGACAATAACAACTAGCTTTTTAACTAGAAAAGTTACATTTATGACGTATACTTGTGTAAATCAAAACACTCATTATCTTTGATACATGCACATAATTTTTAATGGTACAGACTTTGGGCAATAATCTTGTCTGTATACCGATTATGTTTAGATAATGTATTCAGATTGGTGCATTTTTCATGTTATTTTAAAAACATTATTTTGTTTGTTGAGTAGACGTTACAGGTGTGTTCATTAAATGGAGCTCATGCACTTTAATTGACCAAAAAAATATGAAAATAAAGCTGATTTCCCAGTTATAAAGCTAAATTATCATGCTCCATATCCACAAACATTTCGTAAATATGTGTCTGCGCGCTGAAGTTTTTTTTTTTTAAAAAAAAGCTTAAACTCAACTCATTCGCATGTCCTAGTATTATACACTGCCCATCTGGTTTCGGCTATGCAGTCAAAGGATTGTCATTCCAGGATATTATATTGAATATATATACGTAATGCAGTATTTCTGGCTCTTATTTTATTGGTAATACCTTTAGTGGTGTCCAGTTTTGGTTACAGTATTTATATTATGAAATTTGCTTATAAAAAAGTATTACTTGAAAATAAGTAGATAGAAATGCATTTGTGTTAATCAGCATAATTATAGTTTTCTTGTTAATCACTTTACTGAGGAATGAATATATGCAAAATGGTGCTTATTCAGTTTACATAAGTAGTATAATGATTGGTTTATGGTTCATTTCCTGCTCTATCGGTTATTTGTTATTATGATTGGCATCATGACTTTTGCCTTTTCATGTTTTATGTTCATGTTTTATGTTCATGTTCATGTTTTGCCTATTCAAGGCATTATGGAAAACTCATTAGCAGTTGGAAATGCCCAGAGACGTCGTCTGTTTGGAAATAAGTACTTCAGTAAGGTTATGCTTTTTTGTCAAGTAGAACATGCATCAGTTGACAGACGATAACTCAGAAACCAGGCAGAGAACATGGAAACAGACGAGGAGAATCTTAATCTCAACTGTGGGGGAAAAAAATGTTCTTATAACAGATGTTTGGTTTGCAGAAAATGTATGGTTCTATGTTTGGGTTGCATGTAATATATTGTATTGTGTAAGTGTAGGATATTCCCCCTCCCCCAACACAGAATTACATTTTATTTGCTTAGGGGACAGTTTTATCCAAAGTGGTGTACAGTTCAGAAGTCAGGGTCAGACAGTCTCTAGAGCAATTGTGGGTTAAGGGCCTTGCTCAAAGCCTCAGTGGTGAAATCTGCTGACCCCTGGATTCAAACCAGTGACTTTCCAGTCACAAGCATAGCCTCCTGACTTGCCGAGCCGCACATCACCCCCTGGACATGCAGATAGCTATGGGTTTAGTTAGCTAAGTATGGTTAATTTGCTTGGTCTGGATCATATTCCTAGCAGCGTAGCGTGACATGTGATTTTATTGCATATTTTAAATTTACCCTCAGTATAGCGACTAAAAACATCTTCTGTACTATAAACTTGATTCTTTGGTGCATAACAACACATGAGACATTAATAATATCATTGAGAAGCAACCAGGATTTTTTCTTTTTTTTCCTTTATCCCGCTACAGTATTTCGTAAAACACAATTGTTTCCTGAGGCCTAAAAAAATGATGTCATACTATAGCACCTTCATGCTTTCACATGTCAGGCATGGTGCTGAAAAAGCTGCAGCTGACGTAATTAACGTGGAGGATGAGAGTGTGTGGATGCATTTCTCGTCCCCTTCTCAAGCACAGCTGCTAGGACAAGCCCACCCAGCAGGGGGTAGTGTGGGGTCTGAGGACCACCAATGGCCCAATCAAAGCAAGTCAGCCATGTCTGCATGGTATGAGTCATGCCTTCATTTCTGCCATTGCTCTGCATGCAGTGATCTGTGGTTTTAGTGCAAGAATCACTGGTAATTCACAATGTTATTATGAACATTTCATTAATGCAGAAGGATGCTTCAGACATTTTGTCATTTAGGTAACATTGTTTATAATTATAATTATTAGATATATTTTCAAGGATTAGGAATGATTTCAAGTGGATATTTAAAAATATTCTTAAAAGTTAGATGAAGCTGGTTGTTAATTAGGTTTAGAAAGTTACAAAAAAGCAATTAAATTATTTTAAGCTGTCACATTATATGACAAAACAACAAATATAGGACTTTTTTGAGATTTTGAAATTCTAGTAAGGGATCAGTACTGCAGCTTATGGCAACTAGTTCGTTTTAGATGAAAGTGTCTTTCAGTTGAACGACTGCCTTCAGTATCAGTGTAATCTATTCTAAACTCCTGGAGGAGTAAAAGAAAGCTGACATTTTTAATAGTTACAATACAGTGTCATCCTATAATGTTACAAAATCAATACATATTAATGGAATAATTGATGTAGCACTTTTTGGGAGGTATTTCTGCTGCACCAGTTACCAAGCAACACTGACAATAGTCACAAAATATTGACCGTTTGCGGCTGACTTCACCTAAAGTCGATGGACAATGGACCAAGACGGCGCAGAATGCACATATGGAAACATATTCACAGGAGGCGTCAATGACCATGGCTATTTCTTAAATATATTATATACTTAAATATATATTATAAAACTGTAATTCTGCTAGAAATGTAAGACTTCTGTTTTGCATTAAATTGAAATAATTGAAAGTGATGTAGGTTATTGATATTTGTTATTGGTACTGCATGTAAAAATAATGTGACATTTTTCTTTGACTTTGACTTACCTTTTACTGTTATCCTGCTTTTTTTTTTTAAAAAAAAAAAACAATGTTTTATATATTTTGTTTCACAATTAATGAGATAGAGCAGATGGCCAGTGACACAATTTGCCAAGAGACCTGGGGAGACCAAGTCATTGCAGACAGAATTTAATTTCAATGCCCTTAGTGAGAGAATACAAATTTTGATGTAACCTGCCAGTTTTGCATATGGATTATTACAACAGGTACAGATTGCAATAGGTTAATCGAAAGGTTGTTTTGCTTAATGTGGAATAAAATAACCTGTATAGCATATTACAGTGTGTGTGTGTGTGAAGGTATATACACTCAGTACTGTTTGAAAGTCTTAGGCAATTAGAGAAAATTATTTTGAAATGATGTTCATGTCAGTGAAAAACTAATGTTGGCATGGCTGACGTGCCCTGAGGAGAGGTTAGGGAACCAAATCGGTCTTCTAGTCATCCAGGAGTATATGAGTGACTTGGAGAATAGAAGATATACTCATTTTTATGATTTTTTATGTGTTTTGTATGATCTAATGATAAATCGTGTTTCATGTACGCAAACACACACTTGCTACCAGATAAATAACTTTAAAATTTTTCTTTGACTGCCTTTTGCATTTCCTGGAAGTTTTCTTGGCCTAGGAGGTACGAAATGCTCTCCCAGTTGGTAGGAGAAAAGCAGTTTCATAACGTCTTGGTTTCTGCGACTGAATCCTCATCACTGTTGAGTGACAGAAGGCGTGGTAAAGCAAAGGGACATGCTAAAGAGGCAATGTTAGCTACGAACGGTCACTATGGTGCGGATTTTTTGGCAGGAGTCCTGTCATGGGTGAAGTACGTGGAGGAAGAGTTAAAGATTTGTATAATTCTGTTTAGCTTTGTGTGTGGCTGCGGTTTGTTCTCCAAATGTAATATTCATTGCCTTTTAGTGTTATGTTTCTCTCTTGTGTAAGCAGCAATGAAATGCAGTTTGGTCCTGGTTTTTCATTTATGGTGCAGAATATACACCAGTATAAAGTAGATGTTTTGGCAGCTTATAAAAATAATGACAGACGAAATTCCTAGATTTGAGTTTTCCATTTTTTTTCTAGATTCCAGTACCTGGTTGTTTTTATGTCTTACAGTTTGTAGCATGAATATTGTGTAACTGAACAAAATAGAGTTGCGATAAGTGTTTGTTAGTTTCAGCTGCAGAAGTAAAATAAGAGAATTTGCTGCTAGAGATTTAAGTCAAAGGAAGTAATGTGTTTGCCTTTCTGGAGAGGGAAGCTGAATATGAGTAGTTAAGCTATTCCTTCTGTTTCTACCTCTTTTTTCAGGATCTGATGTCCTCTTCATTGTATGAGCGTAAGAGGGTGTGTGTGAGAGAGGAATGTGCAGTGATTTTGTTATACATATACCCCAGTCTTTTCTTGTTCCTATACATTGGACTGTGATACTCTCTTTAAATCCACTTAAATTGCAGTCCATCGAGTTTCTCTATTCACTATTGTTACTATGTTAGGTTTTAAAGCGAAGTGGAGTTTCCATGTAAATCTCATCTCAGCCTCCAGAACTATATAATATTATTCACTGCTGAGAGCTTGTTAGCGCCTTCATTGGATATCAACACTTTTTGTGTACTTGTTGAATTTAAAGGAGTTCGTAAGTGACGATTCACATCTTTATCTTATTAACATTATGACCTATTTACCATCCTTGGGATCGCGTCAAGTAATTGAAACATATATCTGTTCTTGTTTTACTGATATCACTGTCTGTCATCAGTGTATTTACAGGGATCTAAAAAGGTCTGAGTAGAAAATGAATGTTCTACAAAAATAATGTCATAAAAATGTGTGTGTGTGTGTGTGTGTGTGTGTGTGTGTGTGTGTGTATGTATATACCAAAAAAACTAAAAATGCCCAAGCTTTTGTATCTTGTTTGGTTACTTATGGTTACGGTTAGGGTTGGTGGGGGTTAAGGTTGAGGGATTTCCCATAGCAATGAATGGATGGTCCCCACAAATATATGAATGTAAATGTGTGTGTTATGATGGAGAAATTGAGCTGAATATCATTGCGGTCATTGAGAATTTCATTTGTTGTTACTTTGAAAATATGGTGGCCTGGCTGCTTTGGATCCCACTAGTGTGAGATAAAGTCATTGGGGAGCTATTAGTAACGGTGGGTCGGTGGGTCTTCACCTGAATATGTGGCTGTCATGCTTTACTTCTGTAATAAAGTAATGTCAGCCTTGTCAGGCATTTTAAGCTTGTTTAGCCTTCTTGCACTAAAACCACAGAATAAGATTCCGTACTACCATTAATTTAAATCACACATTTGAAGATGTCCGTATTGTATTTCCATAATGTAATGATCCATGATGTAATGATCAGGATAGCATTACAAATGCAGCTAAACTGCATCGATGTTACAGTCACATCTTAGAAAATCTTAGAAGTTCCATGAAAGTACAACAATGGACATGCTTAGAATCAGGGTTCTACGAAATATGCCTACTACCCTGCCACATCAGAATGTGCCATGTAGCTTGGGCTTCCTTAATTTTTCAGAACATAGAGATACTGAGTATAGAGAGACTCACCCTGCCATCAGGTCAGACACAGTGGAAGGAGTCTAGCCTGATGACTGGCCAAAAAAAAGAGAACATTTCTAGAGCCATAGCATATAAATCAATATTCTGAAGGTTTTGGCTTGTGGGCACGCAGTCTTATATGCAGTCAAAAGTCTGCTTAACCCCAAAATAATTAACTTGGTTGCTATATCTTAAAAGGCTCTTAAGGTGGTACATTTAGCACAGTCAAACATTGTGTATGTAGGTCATTCTGTGAATTTGATAAAGACATGTTCTTCTTTATTTTACAATATAACATTATTTTCCTGTGTCTTTGACCTGGATGAGCAGTTAGAATATGGATGATAGCATTACTCTGACTCCAAATAAGTGAGCTGTAATTTCTCAGTGTGCTGGGTGTAAAATAATGAGAGCATGTAAGGATTGTAACCGTAGCAGGAAGCTCATTTACTGAAGCACTATAATATAATGTTTTATGTTTAAGGTGATGAAAAAAATGTATACGATATGTATGGAATATAATTATGGATGTACAAGACGTCTGAAAATACTGAACTCTTTCAAAGGCTATTTACATACATTTTATCTGTTTCTTATATTATACTATATGTAAAAAATGTCACCTTGGTCTTATTTATAAAGTGCTGTATGCACGTACAGTTGTGTTTTTAAGTTACCTTTTAATGTGGAGTTAAATTATGTATTGCCTGCGTGGTTTCCATTACAACCCACCACCCATCAGTTTGTGTCAAATGTGTGACAACGAGCAGTTAATAATTCATTTTTACATTTTGATTATAGGGAAATAGGTGTGTGTTGTCAAAAGATGGCTACCTAAAATGTTTGTCTTACAGAGAATATATTATTATTCTTTTTGCAACTGCAAAGCTGGAATCTGTCGTCACACTGCCATATGATAAATCAACATTCGTTCCCAGTGTTTGTGGATCAAATTATGTCTGATTTGTGATTTTTTTTTTTTTTGTCTTTTTTTTGTCTCTCTAGGTACCATGACCAAAGACGGTGTTGCAACTGGTAAGTTAACAGTGAAGCTGATGAAAACCCTTGTGCATACATCCGTTTGCCCATAGAAACATTATAAACCCATATTATCGCACAATAATTAGTACCTAGCAATGACATGGGATGTGACGTGTAATGGCCCACATACATGGAGCTATTTCAAATGCCATCTCTTTACACTAAGTAAAGTGACTCTATGACATCTAATGATGATACACTCAGATGTTTGGGAAAAGTAATCGGAAAAGAAATAGCTTTTTAATATATTTAGTATATACTGTATTATTAACGCCATTGTTGAATAATTAGGTTTTTGTACGCATGTGTGTGTGGGTGGTCATTCACGCATGATTCAGTAAGTGCATTTAAATATAAATGTGCTTAAAGTGTAGCTTACTTATACTGTATTTTGTTTGTCATGCAGTGGCTGAAAAGACAAAAGAACAGGCCTCACAGTTAGGTGGTGCTGTCATCTCCGGTGCTGGAAACATAGCAGCAGCCACTGGACTGGTGAAGAAAGAGGATTTCCCAGCTGACATGAAGGTAATGCATCTTATAATTTAAAGTACTGCTTTGTAACATCTGGCATTGTGTGCCCTAGCCTTGTGCCCTGCGCTTCCTGGGGTAGGCTCCAGACCAACCCCCCGCTTGGAGCCCAATTAAGATGGTTAGATGGATGAATGCAGACAAGTAAAAAACTAGGAAATATATGAAACATTTTTTTTTTTTTTATAAGGCTTGGTTTTTAACAGAAGAGATGTAAAATGACAGATTTAAACTTCTGTGCTCTCTGAGACTTAAATTTCTATCTGCTAAAGAAAAAGTAGCTTTGTAGTTTTCACCACATGTTAAGTCAGTTTGAAAATGCTGCATTTAAGTACAGTTTTCGGGTTAAAATAGTCATGAAGTGTAAAAATGAAATTAGTTTCAGAAGTCTTCTCAGAATAACTCATTGTCCGTGCATTTCAGTTCTTTTTCTCTTCATTGTTGTTAAGTTTGAAGTATTTTTATATTGGATATTAAGCAAATTGTATTATGAGAAGTATAAACCACCCATTTTACTACCCAAGAAGATTGCACTAGTATTAAAGGATGCCCTTTACCAACAATGAATTATTTACAGACAAGACTGCTTTGTTTGTGGTTATTAAACGGATCTGCCCAGACTGGGAGGCTCCGCGAAGGTGTTTGTTTCACAATGAGGATTACCAACCATTACAAGGTGACCTAATTGACTTGATTAGATAGTTAAAAATAGATCTGCAGTGTCCCTGCACATGTCTTTACTCCCAAAGCTGAGAATAGCAGGTAATGAGATGCAGGCTGATCATTATCTCCTTTTAAATGGAAATAAACCTGCTGCGAGTTTCTCTGGTTGTGCCTCCCATTTATGCTTGTGCTGCACTGTCAACGCAGCAGAAGGAGCTGCAGTGACACTGTCAGATGTACAGTTATGAGTCCAAGCTCAACAGCCAGCAGTCCCAGGGACCTTCCAAGTCATCCTCTTCTAACTGTCATAGAGGCATCTAGGAAACCCACTGGTTATGAAATATTTGTTAAACGTTCTAATGTAAAGACGGTATACTGAATGCAGCAAGCATTGTTGGCTTTATGATGTGTTGTTTGCGTCCTGATCCATCGTCTTAAGCATAGCATTTAAAGTTTAGCTACATTCCATAAACAGTGGTACTTTATACATATTTGTGGGGAAATCGATTGTAAAATTTCTCTCCATGGTTTAAGAGATTCAAGAGTTTCAAGATAATAATATTAGATAATAAACAGAGAATAGATGTTCAATAGTACCATGGAAGCAAGTAACATTTAACATTGCAGCATTAACACTGCATGCAGATCTGAGATAAAACTGAATCCGGTCATCAGTGTTCTGATATTGCAAACCACCTACTACAATACAGGGTGGTTTGGCTCCCATGATATCTGTGCTTTGCTGTGGCAGTGGTATATATCCAACTCATGGATGGAAGACTTTCCAGGCCAACCCCACTATATTATTTCAGTAAAATAACACCATAACCTTTTAGGTCAATATGACACCTTACAAATAGGAAGTCTCTCTCGGGTGGAAAATTCTGCAAGGACAGCAACAAAGTCTATGGTATTATATACAGATGTCAGAGTATGACAGTATTTTTCCATTTACCAAGGAAATTTAATGTTAAGCTGCCATATAATAATAATAATAATAATTACAAAACACTTTTCATTAAAACAAAACGAAATCTCAAAGTGCTAACATATACCTTAAAATAATAGGTAAAATTAATAATAAATAACAAGATGGGAAAATACACAGACTGCAATGTGGAGGTACATATTGATTAATTTTCTTTTATAGACACATACAGAGTGCTGTATAATTGCTTGAAAGATAAAATCAGTTTACCGCAGTTACACATTAGAGAAAGTATATCCATTCTTACTAGTGCTGGGCAGTTTCACATTTGTTTAGTTTTTTTTTTTTCCCCACAGTCACCCTTTACCACAGCAGCAAGTATTTACATCAATAAAATAAATCTGCATTTTGTTTAAAAAAAAAAAAAAAAGGTTAGCTCGATAAAAATTGTTTCACTGACATGATTTTTTAGATCAATAATGTGTATTTAGCTAACTAGTGACATGTTTTATTGATTATAACCGTATATTTAGCTCCATAAAGACACATTCTATTGATTACTGTATATTTAGCTTAGTAACATATTTGCTTAACCACCATCATTTTAACAATTATTACCATGATAAATTGATAATGTTAGGGATTTTGCTTTAAGCGCATTTAATTGCAGACCAAATTGTATTACACATAATCCAAATTTTCAGGCACAGACTGAAACAGTAGCTATAAACCTTATAATGCTGAACAGTTATATGTGGAGAATTGTTGTGTTGTAAAGTTATAACTGTTAAAAAGAAGGATACGCATAGTTAACAGGGGTCCCCTCCCAATAGACTCATAGCACAGAGACCCATAGCGCTTCTAGCTGCCATCAATATTATATAATTTGCTGCCCATTGAGGCATTACAGCTGTTGTTTAAGCTATGCAATGGTATGGCGGTATATGAAAATTTAATGCCGTATGGGAAATTAAAACCAGTACAGTGAATGAACTGGTATACCTCCCAGCACTAATTCTTCTTTTAATGCTGTCTTGTCAAAGAGCCCAAGAAGCCCAAATGTTTTCCTCTGGACAATACGTGTGTATTTCAAACTGTACTATGACAGCTTTTTATATAGTAAGCGATGTTTATTTATTTAGCCTACCACAGTTATCTGTGCCTTCATCAATAATATACTAACGTTAGATATATATGTGTGTGTTGTTTGTCATTTAGCCTAGCCTACTTTTCGTTAGGGAAAGGGATAAGAATGAACTGACGTGTAGGGTAAACAAGACTTTAAACAGACGCACTAAACATAATAACTAAATTACTTATTTGTGTGACTTATATCGGAGTCCACTGATCCGATACTGATCTGAGATTTCGTTTGATAGTCCCTGAAATATCTGGATTGGGTATCAATGGCCGATCTACGGGACAAATCTATTCAGTTCAATTCTGTGTTGTTATATGTTTACATCCACTACCTCATGTGTCAGCAGTGCTCTGGTAGACCCGTACATTTGCTAGAAGGAGGGATAACATCACAGTTTGGAGGTTTTTCACACTTAGCCAGTTGCTATGCCAACAAGTTCCACGGCTACTTGCAATATTTGCAAAGCCAATGTTTCAAGGGGTGGTGGTACCACTGCAACTTGTAACACAGTTAACTTAATCAACCACCCCCCAGAAGGACCATGCCAAAGAACACGACAGCTTCAACCAAACGCAAAAAGGTGACGCGAGAAACTTCCTAGTTATAGTGTGAAAGTGACAAAAATAACAGAAAAGATTCTCAAATTCATTATTCCGGATGAGAAACCCCTGACAGTTTTTCAAAACGAGTGCTTCCGCCACCTAATTGTAACCATGGTACAGTTTGCCATTATGGAAATATGGACATTATGGAAATATGACAGTCATATAAATATTTTTCTGAGACCACTCTACCTGAACTCTACAAGGAAGTGTGTAAAAATATATCAGAAAAGTTAGAAGATATGCCAATGAAGATATCTGCAGCTCTGACATGTGCCCATTGTCAAGTTCAACAGAACACTGCTCACCAAGATGCATGCTTATACTGTTCGCGTGAATTGTGATTTCATTTCTCTATTGTATGCAATAGTTTGTGCCTCAGTTGTGATTCAATGTTTACATTTTGATCTCATCCGTCACAGCTATATTGCTTTGTACATGTATATTAATTTCTGACTTATTTGTTGAATTAGAAGGTTTACACAATTTCTCTTATTTCTGAAGATTTTTATTATTTTATTTTATGAAGTTGTTGTTGCACAATTATTTATTTTATTAATAAATCACAATTGTTACATTTTATTTTACAAAGTTAGGAAAGCAGTGCTTAAGTCAAGGTTGGTTTTGCCGAACAGAGCAACATGTGGCTTTAGAGATCTAGGCGTCTGTGCCTGATCAGAAGGTCACTGATTTGAGCCGTAACTTTGGTAGAACAGGCTGATGTCTGTTGGCCCTTGATCAAGGCCCTTATCCTCCAACTTGCTCTCACCTACATGTGTGTCTTGGTGCAGAAGATGGGGTGGGCGAAAAGACAATTTCCCCACAGACATCAATAAAGTGTTATTATTAATATAAAATTTGAATTTTATTGAACACTCCATGTCGTTATTAGTTTCGGAACTCAAGAAGTCAGATCGGTGCATACCTAGTCGTATATCTGTTGTCATGCACAAGTGACAAACTCTTTATATAAATCAGGGCAAGTGAGAGACAAATGCTTCATGAGGTCAGGTGTCTTTTGCCCTCGTAACAGAGTTTACATACTGGGATAGTCTGATATGCGGCTTCACCATTTGGTTAAAACCAAAATCATGCCATATCTCACTTCTGCCACCCTGCTTTTCGACTAGAGGCAGGCAGTTGTTTCCCTTTTACATCTATGTATCTGAAATTAGCGCCTCTGTCTTTCCCCAAGACACAGACTCCGCACTTCCACTTTCACGACTTGGCAGTGTTTTTTGATGTGTGCAATAGAAACATACAGCACATTATAATCAAATACAAAAATTTGCTAAATGATATAATCATATCATTTAAAATTTTTGGTTTTTAGGTGCCATATCGATGCCAGTATAGTGAGAATCTTTACATAATATATATATAATACAATAATATATATAAAGTAATAATGGGAAGACATGTACAGTAAGAGGGCGGCAAGCATTGTATACCATTTAGTTAGAATTAACTTTTTTATTTTGGTTTAAAATGTGATTTTTTTTTCATTTTACATGGTTTACTGCTGCTGTGACATTTTCCCCTTAATAATACAGAAAATATGCCATGTAAAACTCCTTCCAATCATGAGATTCTTAAGAACTCCGCACCTACTGTTAAAAATGAAGGCCTCTTTATCATCATCGCTGGCTTGGAATTCTACACAACCGGCTCCTGACTCCTAATTTGGTTCAAAGGAATAACCACAACACTGCCTCATACCCCTAGGTTTGGGCATAACCTCTGCTCTGCTCTGTGAGTTCACCCTGTCCAGTGAATATTTTCTACTTGAAGATCATAGTCATTTTACAGAATAAATCCCACAAACGATATAAAATTGTTTCTCTTCTTCCAGTGTTTTCATTTTTATTCCCACTTACACTGGGTCTCAAGCAACCCCATCCCACTCAGGGTGCTGCTCTGTTGCTGTGATGATCTAACATGTCAGGACATGTTAAATGGTGGCGTCTGAACAGTGCAGTTCCATTAAGATCTACGTAAATTAATTCTCATTTCAGCTTGAAGGTTCAGTCACATCTTTATGGAATCTAATATGTTATCATTTCCCATTATATTCCCTATATTATTATCTGTCTGAAACAGAACAACTTTTCAAATTAAATTCCGAGCTTGCGGTCATACTGAACCTTAAATTAATCATGCAGACCTTTATGTTGCTGATGCATAGTGATGTTCTGTTAGTATCTTGGGATAATGCAAGTTTAAGGGACTCTTACAAAGGCTCAATGCTTAAAACCCTGTTTGTCCCACAGCCGGAGGAGCTGGGTCAGGAGGCCATGGAGGAGAGCATGGGAGATCCTATGATGGAGGGGGAGTCGTATGCTGAAACTCCACAGGTACCGTAACCTTCCTCATGCGTCACACTGCATCAGCCTCACTGTTACTCAATATCAAGTGTCAGTGTCGTGAACCTTGAAAATGGCTTAGATACCCCATTTATCCCAATAAACTCAACAAGTTCTGTAAAAAACACAACTTCTGCAGCTTTATTGTAGAACAAAGTATGAAACATGCTGCAGTGGTGCCTGACCTTTTTTTCCCCGTTTTGAATATAAGTTAATCTCTGATTAAAGAAATGTGAGTAATGTCACCATATATATATATGTATTATTCATTGTTGCAAATAATGTTATGAACTACCAGCCATTGTCTTTTTTTTAGCTCAGAATCGAATTCATTTGTGAATTATGTGTACACTGCGGTCTGGCTATACTGTAGCTGAGAAAAAGGAAAAATTAGAATAGGTTTAAACTTTGATTCAAACATTTAATGTCAATAATTAAGCAAGGCATGCAAAACACGTATAAGAACAGTGTGTGTGCATGCTTAAGCAACACGGGACCCTAATTACAGTGTTGGTAGTTATCTTAATTTACATTTCAAATAAACAGCCAGTATAGCCACTGAAAAGTTACATAGACTTATTTTTAACTAGAATGCTTACTAACAGCTCACGTGAAAATAGATCAGGTTAGCAGTGGTACAGTATTGAGTACAATTTTGCACTTAAATATTAGCAGGGGTAATGATAATAATAAATACTACAGATGCACAAATCCGATATTCAGATCGGTATGAGCACCGATCCATTCCTATTAGACGGGTCAGGTGACTGATCCCATGTCCGATACTTATTTAGTTTTCAGAAGTCTATAAAAAGATGGTTCCAATTTCTTGTTAAATCAATGTGTACAATCAGTTGCATGACAGCTATTTTCCATATTATATATGTTTTTGTGGCATTTGAGCTGAACGCTAATGCTGCTTCTCAGTCTTTTCTCCACTCAGTGGGTATGAGCACAGTGACTTCCGCCTGCTGTGACATCATGTGCATACACTCGATACTAGGAGGAGCTTAAGAAAACGAGGAAGTACTTTATGCTTTTAACATCAACTAGTACTGCAACATTTTGCAATCTTTGTAAAAACAAAGTTTTGAGAGGTGGGAGTCTTGTTTAATGGAAAATTCCAGTAAACAAAGTGCACGTAATTGCGCAAGACAACGAGAGCAATATGAAAAAAACAACGGATGATTTGGGAGTCACTAGCTCGGGCTGTTTGCGCAGCTTGTGATGCAGGAGGGGCGGCTGTCACAGCGAAGAGTAAGTGACACTGTTGCCAGTGGGAGAAACATTGTGGGACATTTTAAGCCTCCGCCACTTGCATGTCCTCGCTTGGAAGATATGCAAATTGAACTGCAAATGCCTCAAAAACGATTAAAACATGATGTACAAGCAACGTGGAACAGTACATCATGTATGTTACCAGAAGCCTACCAGCAGGTTGGCGCCCTGTGATGGGTTGGTGCCCCATCCTGGGTTGTTCTCTGCCTTGTGGCCCACAGGCTCTGGAGGCTCCTGAAACCTGAATCGGACAAGACAATGTATGGTTACAGAAGATGGATGGATGAAAGCTATAGATAAAAAATAGTATTTTTAACACTTGGCTCTTTCACTTAGAGCACATATGTCAAACTCAAGGCCCGAGAGCCACATCCAGCCTGCAGCACGATTTTTCTGTAGCCATAGGTATTTTTTTAAACCCCGTGGGAGTTTCCTGACAAATAAACGCCACTAACTTGTACAAGAAGTTTCTGTCTTGCTGCAGTCACACAACTCGCTCGATGTATGAAATGAGTTCAGTATACAACCCCGTTTCCAAAAAACATTGGGTGACTGTGTAAAAGGTAAATATAAACAGATTGCAATGATTTACAAAGCATATAAATCCATATTTGAACATATGAGATGTTGAAACAGAAGAGTTATTGTTTTATGACAAATATGTGCCCAGTTAAATTTGATGCCTGCAACATGTTTCAAAAAAGTTGGGACAGGAACATGCTGACCAGTGTGTTGCATCACCTCTTCTTCTAACAACACACTGTAAATGTTTGAGAACTGAGGAGACCAGTTGCTGGAGTTTTGAAAGTCAAATGTTGTCCCATTCTTGCCTGATGTAGGATTTCAACTACTCAGCAATTCGGGGTCTCCTTTGTCATATTTTTAATTTCATGATGGAGCAAATGTCTTCAGCTGGTGACAGGTCTGGACTGCAGGCAGGCCAGACTAGCACCCAGAATCTTCTACTATGGAGCCATGCTGTTGTAATACATGCAGGATGCTGTCTGGTATTGTCTTGCTGAAATATGCAAGGCCTTCTCTGTTATCTGGATGGCAGCATATGTTGCTCCAAAACCTGTATATATTGTTCAGAATTAATGGCGCCTTCCCAGATGTGCAAGCTACCTGTAGACAAGTTAGCGTTCTCATGTTGATGATTGTTATCCTAATGTGTGTACTGTACTTTGGTGGAGCGGTCGACACACATGCGCACTAGATAAAATAATATATGCAGGAAGCACGTTTGTTATGTTATGTGTCTCTCTCAGTTAATAAAACTATATTTCAAGGTCAGGCACCTTGTTATGTTTACCATCATGGTGAACAAACAACACTAACCAAGCCATGGGCAAACAATGCGCCCCAGTACCATCACGGATGCTGGCTTTTGAACTGTCCACTGATAACAGACTGGATGGTTCCTCTTCTCTTTAGCCTGGAGGACGCGGTGTCCATGATTTCCAAAAAGAATTTGAAAGTTTGATTCACCAGACCACAGGACGGTTTCCAATCTTGCTTCAGTCTATCTGAAAGGAGGACCCAAACATCACGGCTATCCAATTTTTGTTTTTGGCCTTGTCCCTTGTGTACAGAGATTTCTATTGTGTACTGCAGATGATGAAATTCCCAAATTCTTTGCAATATTAGGTTAAGGAACATTATTCTGAAATTGTTGTTTGTCCATGCAGTCTTTCACAGAGTGGTGAACCTCTCCCCATCTTCAATGCACAGAGACTTTGCCTCTCTGGGAGGCTCTTTTTATACCCCCACATCTTACTGACCACTTTTCCAGTCTTTTGTTGCCCTTATCGCAGCTTTTCTGAAACGTGCTGTCGGCATCAAATTCAAATTGAGCATATATTTGTCATAAAACAAAAACAGGGTACTTCTGTTTTGTTAGATATTTTTAGACCAGGCACACTTTTCTGGTTTCTCATGGAAATGGTCATTATATGACCATCATATGGTCTCTATATACTGTGTGTTCTGTCAAATATCTACTGACCCAGCAGAACAGCTGAATTGTTGAATCTCTGCTAAGTTTTTCAGATGTTACAAATACTCCGTTAACCCTCTGTAAGTGACTATCCAAATAAAGTGCTACCAAAATAATAATCCACACATCATGAAAATCTAAAACCGTAATACTTTGCCATGGTTATACATGGCTCTGCATCAAAATTATCCAATGGAGTAATATTTTTCATAATTACAATAATGAATATTAATGAATCCCATGACCATGAACCTTCAGGCTTTCCTTGCAACGCATGTTAATATGATACAGCCCAAGCTGAGTAGCCAATGTACTTACAGGGAAAAACAGTAACAGATACTTAATTTTGCAGATTCCTTTCAATTACAGATATAGTACAAAGTTTTCTGTAGAGAGGAAACGTAAAATTACTTCTCTCTACCTTTTCTCTTTAGCTATCTGACAGGAATGGCAATTTTTGTTAGTTTGCTGGCTGGAGATATTGTCCATAGTTATATATCATGAGTTAATTATGTTGCTAGCTGCACTTTACTATCATGAATAAATATCTCAGAGAATGAATTGAAGTTTTAAGTTTAGATTTCGTCACAGATAGATACTGTAACATGACTTTCCATAAAATCAACCAAATAACGGAATCAGGAACCCTAAATCAGTATTAGCTGGAGCAGGTGAATTAGTTCAACAAGCAAGAAGAACTAAGTTAGTTACTGTTATTAGTAAGTTTAATTAATGCCTGGTTATAGCGAAGACTATGAAAGGCTATGCATCCTGGAATATATTGTTCACTGGTAATAATGGCATTTTTCTTACATGGAAACTCCTTTGGGAAGTACTGAAAAACAATATTATTTGTGCCTGTTATTCAGGTGAGCTACAGACAGATTTCACATGTTCTAAGTTAATATAAGACATACTGACATAATTTATATGCTACATATAAAGAAGTGCATTTCAATAAGATCTTTATTTGATTTACTGTTCTCTCTGTCAAGGGCATTAAATGTCAGAAGCTATATTCTGTGCTTTTTTGTGGCGAACTAATAAATTTTCCATTTTTTGTTGTCTTTCTAAAACCTTTTTAAAACGTATGAATGAATAGATTTTTTGCATGAGCTAACCCATAGTAATGAGAAAAAACAGCATCTCAGAGATCGGACTGCTTTCAGATGACCCCTGGCCTCAGTCGTGAAGCAGTCTCAGTGTACTAGGATACTTGAAAATGAGAAGCAGAGATTGTCTTCCCTTCCCCTGTGTCTCTTCTCTATCCGTCACCCTGACTCCTTCTCTCTCCCTCCCCCAATTCTCTTTCACACGCATGAACATTTTACTGACTGCGTGGGTGTGGTGGTGATGCGATGAGTTGCGGTGCATTGTGGGCACCAGCAGAGCCCGCCTCGTGTTTCTATAAATAGGCACTCCCACTGCATCTCGTGCTCACAGGCTTACGGTTATTTGTCACTGTCACATGACTCCCTTTTGCACGTTGAAGGGCTGTAACTGCTTATCCTTTCTATCCCCATTGTTGTAACCCGAATGCATGAATGAAATATAAAGGAAAAGGATTTAAAGGAAAATCATGATAGGCTATAGAGTGATCCTGACTATTCAGGGTCATTGCTCAGCACGTATTTATTTTCTTGTAGTAAGTGGTGCCCTCTTCTGCCAAACTATAGGTATTGCAGTTATGTAGTCTCCACCTAATCAACTAATTTCTCTCTTAACTATTACATGTATCAACCTGATGAAAATAATATTTACAGTGGGACATAACACAGACAGAAATGAATGAAAAATGTTGGCTAATTGATTGATTGGAATTTTTTTTTTTTGGATACGTAAAGTAATCAGAACAGTACAGATTGATTTTAACTAAGTTGTTTTGTTCTGTTTATTTACCAGGAGCAGTACCAGGACTATGAACCAGAAGCATAAACGGCACAGTCCAGCTTTTGGTTGACCAGCAGCACAGTAAACATTATAATAAAAGGACAAATAACACAACCGTCACCATTACCCCTGTTGCAAAAAATGTTTCCCAAGGATTATGTTCTTCCTGAAAGAAAAAAGATCTTTTAAAAAATAATATATTGTAATGATATATTGTAAATGTCACGTTTTTTCTGTAATGTGTTTGGTCTAGTTCTTCACTGAAGACGTATTCAGCCAGGTCTCATTTCCTTGCTTCCCTCCCAATGAAATGAGACCTGAGGTTGGTTTGTGCTCCTTTGTGTACTTGTGTTTATATCTGTGATATCGATGTTTCTTATCTTCCAATAAAAACCCCAGTGGACAGCAAAACTCCATTTATAAGTATATGAGAAGAGTAATCCTCTATAGCTGTGTAAAATGCCTGTAAGTGGGTTCATTTTCATTTAATAATTATACAAGTTGTTCATTTGATGTTGCACATGCTAGAATTTTATACATTGTATCTTTACAGTTTCTTGTGAAATCATTCCATTGAAGCATCTGTTACACATGGATGAAAAACTATATATGTATATAAATGTATGTGTGTGTGTGTGTGTGTGTGTACATGTGTGATTTTAATACAGGTTAAAATTGATGTAGCTAAATGTGTTTTAAAGTAATACTGAGTGTTAGTAAAATGTGATTTACAATGCAAGAACTGTCAGCATTATGGTCTATATGTCGGGCAAGACAGAGGTATCAAATGTAAATAATAAAGATTGAAAACAATTTGTGTTTTAAATTTGTTCTGTGTTTTGATTTTCTCAACCCGTAGATTTCCAAAGTAGCTTCACGAGAAACTCACTATAAAACGTGGTTTTTATTGTTGACAGGATGCTTGGCTATGCCTAAAATGCTGACAAATGGCACTACTTCAATAGAGGGGATAAAGAATAAAGAATGGCACTTTAATCCGCGGCAATGAAAAGTTTCACATGCATAATCAGTTTGACGTGTGTAAGTCTGGCACAGCTGCTCAGTGGTTGGGGGTATTAAATCGACGTTTCCACCTCAAAAATTCCTGCTGCCCAGTCAGAAGAGCTGCCATACAACTGAGCAGGGATGGCTTCTGTCAGGAAGCCTTTGGAAGGGCTCAAAAGCACCACCCAGACATACAAGAAAAGCAGTACAGACTCTGCTGGTAGGTTCTTTACTTGCCATTCTGGAAACATGTTTTTGTCAAACTCAAAAATTCATCCTAATATAGAGGAAACAGAAGCACTGATTCTTTTTTTCTGCATAACAGAATAAGCACATATCTTATAATTAATTTATAATTAATTAAACCAGAACATGGTGGTAGCCTACTAGCATAACATAACCAGTGCTTTGTAAGAATTTTTATTTTTGTGTAAACGTGAAGGACGAGTTCCCGTGAATCAAAATATATTAATATGGTTCATGAGAAAAATTACAGATCTTAGACATCATGGTTTTAAATCCAATAAAGTGCATTTAATATAAATTTACTGAAAAAAGTGATAATACTAATATGTAAAATGATTATTCGGGTATTCTTTGTATATTCGTATCACCCCTGTAGCTGAAACAGAAGTAAAAGGTCCTCTTTCCTTCTCTTTTAAGTTCAGGAACTTGTGCTGGAGGCTGTGCAGCAGGTGGCAGAATCCGCCAAAGAAGCGACCAGCATCGGTATCGGCCTCGTCGCTTGCTGAACAGCTACACACTTCCAGGGCAACACTGGCTCAATATCCATGTCAACAGAACATCAATTGCTCTAGATAGCTATCTAGCTTCAGCACCACTTTACAATAAGGCTCCCCACTGCCACTAATAAATGGTAGTAACTTATTAACTGCTATAACTTCTTTATCATTGTCTATTAATGATTTACAAAGTGTTACAACCAAATTAATAAGCTGGTTATAAACCACTCATAAACCCTTTATAAGGGTATTCTTATTGTAAAGTGGTACTCTATCTTGCATTTTTATCTTCTAATCCTTGTGTTGGGGGAGAAATAGGGGCAAGTGTTTCCTTAGCAATTACACTACTGCAAATATGTTATTCTGCAGGAAAAACAATAGATACCAACAGTAAGCTTTTTGCCGGTAGATCCAGGTTGGAATGACTTTCCATGTTACCTCTGCTTCTGTTCTCCTCAACATTGAGTATGATACAGGCGCTTTATTTCTGTTACACCTCATCATAGTTACATGCTGTTCAGAAATGTGCCCTTGAGAGGTAAAGTGGGCTGTCCCACAAAAACAAAGTTTTGAGAAAATGAGCTCCAAAGTTGACATTTTTTAAAAAAATCAGTGTGCCTATACCCCACAATTGATATATATCATAGGTAGCACAGAGGTATGACTTAGAAAATAACAACTTATCCAATTGAAAATATTCAATAAAAAGGGGGTAGGGGTCAAAAATGTGGGATAGACCACTTTACCTTTCAAGGGCACAAATGTTAAACTTATGGTCTATGACTATATCATTCAAACCACGTAATCATACCCTATATACACTGCCTGTTCAGAAAATCAGCAGTAAGGCACCCAAAGGCCTTTGGTGGTACTTTTATGCTCGTGTGAAAGTTATAAATGTGAAAGTTTACTGTGGTGTTTGATATGTCATAATCAGTCCCTCCCCTGCCATCTCACCTCTTACAGTTGCAGATGAGGCTTCCAAAGAGTTGCAGACTGCCATAGATACAGCAGCAGGAACAGCAAGTGATGCTATCAAGGATTTTAAACAGAAACTGGATCCAAAATGAACCTGGTTTTTGAAGCATTGTCAATCGCAGAATTCCACGTGACCTTTTGTCTATTCAAGAAAGAAATCAGCCTGAATATTCTACTGTTCAAAGGCATGATTCTCTCTCCCTCATGAAGGTTGGTAGTTTAAGGTCATCGATAATATGGATACTTCTTCATTTGGTTAAGAAAACATTGTTGTTTTCCCTCAAAAATCTTAACAATAAACTATTGAATTCAGAAATAAATAGTTTGACAACAAAATCTGATAGTTAATGCATCAAATTATCCAACAATGTAGTAAGGATGTTCGAGCTCTTTTATTAAAGAATGACTACTTGTTGTCAAGTTAATATCCATAGAAAATTTTGTGTTTTCAGTTTGCATAGTGTATTCAACTGACAAATAAACTTCACTATCTTATTGTTGACTGTAACTGTTACTTTCTTCAGTGAGTAATCCAAAGCGGGTTCCAATTTAGGAAAGAAAAAGATCAGGATGTAATCAAAAGTATCCATCTATCTTCCTTTTCCTTATGAATTATTTGGCTGATAACCACAGATCATCAGAGATCAAAGAGCACATAAAACTCCTCTAAACATTAAATTTAGGGCTGGCTAGAGGTTAAGGTTGTCATTGTTAAGATTAGGGTTTTTCCCATAGAAATAAATGGATGGTCCCCACATAGATATGAATACAAATCTGCATATACATACTGTATGTGGTCATGATAGTCACAAATAATAATCCAGTTAGATGTTAATGGTTTCAGTTTTTTTTATGTCGTCACGTTTTTTTCAAATGTTCTTGCAGTACTTCTACCTATTTGTATATATGAAATTAGCTTGCAAAATCAAATTCAGGGAAAAAAGCCAAAGTCTAATGAGGTTTAAAAAAAGATTAATTTTCTTCTGCCCCAACTGATTGGAAAATAGGATTTGTAGTCCTTATCTGGAAAGGGAAGGGTGATCGCCTACTTTGCGGCAACTACAGGGAGATACCCCTGCTCTCAGTGCTGGACCAGGCCAAGGGGACGCCCATGTAATTCCTGGTGCTCCCTATATTTGTTGTATTGCTGCAAGACATAGATGCTATCCATCCATCCATCCATCCATCCATCCATTTTCCAAACCGCTTATCCTACTGTTTCGCGGGGGGTGCGGAGCCTATCCCAGAAGCAATGGGCACGAGGCAGGGAACAACCCAGGATGGGGGGCCAGCCCATCACAGGGCACTAGATGCTATCCAGTGACCTGAAATGAAGACTGGACTCTTTTGGTACTGTGTCTCTTTGGAGAAACTTTGGGTACCACTGATGACTTTGTGCTGAAAGAACAGTCGCTCAGGGAGTCTCGACTGAGGCACATTACTTACATTGAAGGGGAGCATGACTTGTGGAACCACTTGGCGTGATTCCCTGAAGGGGATCTGGCTTGTGGGATCCTTACTGCCGAGAGGCTGGACCAGGCCAAGGGGACGCCCATGTAATACCTGGCTGTGGCAGATACATGGCCATTTCCGGAGGGTGGACTGGACCGCATGTCTGCCTGGGGGGGGGGTCGCCAACTGAGATCCCCAATTTCATCGTGTGATAGGTGCAGCAATACGCAGTACCCGTGCATGCGCCCCAACCTTATCTTAGTCTGTACCTATTCTTGTAAAAACCTCACACTATAATTATAAGTAATGAAATGTATTATTTCATATCAAAATCACATAATAAAAACAAATTACTTCATAACTTGCATTTCTCTCATCTTGTGTATTGTAGAGGGCTGGAAGAGAAACATTTCAGCCACTTACTCAGAGGTACTTCTTACAATATGATTAAAATGGGTTTGATTCTATGACAAAGAACTTACAAAATGCCTGAATTGTAAGTAAATGAAATGGAGGAGCACTTGGATATTGACTATTATTCATGATTTATCAGTCATGCCATAACATTTTAACTGTTCCAGTGTGGTGGTACGTGTTGTCATGCTGTTAGATTACAAATATTTTAAATATTGATTTATAGATTAATAGTCACAAAGAAGCAACGGACCGAGAAACAATCACAATGGAAAAAAGCTTGATCCTTGGTAGGCGCTTTTTTCTCAGCTGTTTACCCTCTAGACTCTCACATGGTGACGTCCACTCATCCACACTGCTGGTTGCTAGGAAACAGGATTCTCTGTGAGAACTACGATTGGAGGAGACCGAGGAGTTGATGGTGAGACCACGACTGACAGAAACAGCACATTTAGGTCAGACTATGGCTCACAAAAACTGTTATGGAAAAACAAGACTTACTCAACTTCTTTATGATCAAAAATAAACTTAACTCAGCATCTGCTATTCTATATTTTTCAAAGAATCTGATTTAAATGACATAGCATTTATGTAAAGTATCTTATAGCTACACAATCCCTTTATATAACCAAATGTTTTCACTGCAGCGATTTAAAATTAGATCTTTACTGAGTGGTCAAATTATTTTTTAGCTGATTTATTAAATGTAGCATTTAAATAAGGCCATGCAACAGAGGCGGACATTTCAGATCCAGAAAGTAAAAATCCAAACCAGGATTTTGTTTCAACCAACCAGTTCAGTATTCTGTGACTGTGACTCTTCATGCTCAACTAGTTGGTTGAAACAAAATCCTGATTTGGATTTTTACTTTCTGAACCTGAAATGTCTGCCTCTGGCAATTACCCATTTTGTTTATGCATTCTCTGTTTCAATGAGTAAAGCAGAACAATGTGCTTTCTTATTCAAATCGACTGAGTCTGAATGTATCCCTTAAGTACAAAATGTGAAAATGCTGGGATGAGTCCTGCTGAGTGTGTTAACATTTTAAATGGGTGTTTCTTACCTTTCCAATCACAGTGAAAGGGACAGTACACATGTATGGACATGGTGCACAATTAGTCTGACTTGCCACAGCAGTGAGGTGGGTTTGGTTCTTCACGACATAGTAATTTGCAGCTTGCTCATTATGGTTTTTCGATGCCGGCAATCAGAATTCCTTTTCCTGCTATTGATTCTCTAACTGTTACTTACATTCAAATGCCCAGACCTAAAAAAATTAGTGTAATTGTAGGTGCCTTCAGAAGCGTAAGCTGAGCCACGAAACAATAAATAAGCACATGGCAGTTTAATGTACTGGTTAAACTCATATCCAAATGAGGTTACAGTACATCCAAACGGTGACTAGAATTCCCTTACATAAGCCCAATAAATGTGCCCTTTTCCTGCTCTCTGACTTCCAGTGTGCTCTTCAACATCCCATCGTATAACAAGATTCGTTAAAGCAATTCTTCTGCTCAAAAAATTTGCACTTGTTTTCTGAAATAACATTCATAAATGGACAGGAATTAACAAATTTGATTCACAAACATACCAATATGAAAAGGAGTAACACCATTTTGTGTAACCAAGTCACTTCTGTATCATCTGTATGACAAGGTTAGCAGGTGCTCAGAGAAACAGACAGAAAGCATATAAACTTCACACATGCTGTGGACAAATTCAGCAACTCGAGAGGAGTCTGGCAACTAAAATACATTGAGTCACGTACACAGGATACAAGTTTATTTCTATTTCTCTGCTTTTGTTACCTTCAATAGCTGGAATCAAGACAGGAATGGCAAAATGGTGAGTTTAATATTTTTTATCAAGTTACATAGAATTTGAATGCTGTCAATTTAAATAAACACAAAAAGTACTTCCAAAGAATCTTTCAATGTTACACTAACTTATTTACTTTCCAAAGCTGTATAATTTTTTTAAAGAATTCTCGCAGATGCAAACTTCCAGTGGTTGTGGTTTTGTAGGGTAATTATACTCACTAAAGGAAATGATGCATCAAAAATCTAAAACTATGCAAGTTTAAAATAAAAAAACATTTTGGTTATGTGCTGTATGGTACAGTACCAGTTAAAATAATATATATTCTGCTATTTAAGCCAATCGATTCTTTTTTTAAATAAACACCATTCTAAATGATTTTGTGGTCAAATCTTGTATATGATAAACTATTGATCAATATAAATAAGATTAAAAACAATCATGCATGCAAATGAACTGGCAGCTTAAAGAGACCATTCTTCGATTACCATTCACTGCCAGGTTGAAGCTGGTTTCCAGGGAGACAGCAACCAGAAGCTTTAAATTCTCTCTTCCACAGCAACATCTAAGGATTTTCCGAAAGATCTTTCTAGCACACCGATCTTACCTTGGCAAACTGCTGCTGTTTATTCAGAAGCAACAAAAGGCAACATAAGGAGCCGCTGGCGTAATAGGAAGAATAAGAGGAGTTCTGCGAAAATGGAGGGCATCTTTCTCAGCTCATCTATTTGCTGAGGTATGTATCAGTTATTCATGTAGTACCTCAAATGCTGCCAAATCAAATTAAAATGCTAATTATATTTAACCTAATATTGTCTTTGTGCTTGTTGGTCCAATCATTTAATACAAATAATCTGTATATATAAATTTTTATCGAAAACAGAACACTTCTTTGGATGTAAGGCGTATTACCTTTGGTTTCCATGGTATTTTTAAAATAGAAAGTGCAGCACTTCTTTGGATCACAGCAACATATAAACTGCATATAAGACATATTTCCTAGTTATTTTTTTATGTCTCACTAATCAACTTATTTGAACTAACTGGTTACATCCTCATAATTTCCTTTAGAAAAGCTGATGTGTTTCATGCCATTGTAGAGGTATTTGTTAGATTGACAGGTTATTTTGATAAATAACCTGATGCCCTTTTCCGTTGCTGTATCCAAGGATGAAAAACTATAAGTATAATTAAATATTTTTAATTAATATGAAATGTATTAGAATAAAAAAACATAATTTAATATTTATGATATGGTATAAATACAAATTTATTCTACTGCCTAATAATTAATAAATTAGCCTTAATCTATATATTATATTGGCAGCTGTGAATTGCAATGATTTTTTTTTTTCAACTATATACAGTTTCAAGTAAACGTATTTTCACAGTTATATGTTGGGATTGGTTTAAATGTACATTTGTCAGTTTAAATATAATAGAATCCTTCAATTAAGCTACACAGAGAGTATCAGTTTCTCCATATGAATGTTTGTTTTTCCAGGAAAAATGGTTTTCCCATGTAGAAACCATATCAGAGTTGCTGATGATATGCAAATAGGAAGCTACCAAGACTTGATTGGCCGTCTAAAAGAAGTCAAATCCAGGTTCTGATGGAGGGTCCTCTTGTAGCAGAAACGACATCAGACATCAGTCCCCACATATGCGAAGGAATTGTGAGCTGTAATATGAACCCAGTCTCGAAATTACCTAACTTTCATGAAACTGACAACAAATGCAGCACTGGAAAGCCACAGTGTACAGTTAATGAGATGGATAGGTCTTCAAAAGATGCCGAAATGACCTCTTCATCAGTAATGGCTCAACTGGAGCAAACAGAAGCATCAGAAGCCTCCCAGGATCACACAAATATTAATCGAAGAGCAAAGGAGGTTAATTTTAATTTACCATCAATAGAAATCAATGAATACACTGAAGAGAGCGCCACGACTTTCTGTGAAATGGATAATGTGAAGGGGAGTGACACGATAGATTGTGATCGGCAGGTTAGTCAATGTGCTGATTTAATAAGTCAAGGTTCTAACCATGACTCCCCATTTGATGGGAAAGATGTCAGCGATAATTCTTTGCCATCGGGCTCCAATGGATGTGAGACTAATAGTTCAAATCATTATAGCGATCAAAATGATGTTGATGCTAGACTGCCATTTAATGATTCATCTTTCAGTGAAAACATGGAAATCACAAACCTTCAGAGAGGCAAAGACAACAAGATAGGGTTCAGTGACTTAGTCACCTCCACACATTCTGAGACAAAAAGTAAAATGGAAAAGGCTGAAAAGGAGAATACCTTCAGTCAGTGTGATGGAATCAAGCAGCCAAATATAAACTTGAAGGAACTTTCTCCCAAGAAATCCAGCAATGAAGATATTCTACTTGAAACTGAAAGCATGCATTCTAAGGTCATTCAGGGAGACACTGGACAACAAGTCTCAAAGCCCCTGTGTCCTGTTGGGCAAAAACTTCCAGAAGAATCCAAAGGAAAGGAAACAAAGACCACTTCCATTTGTGAGTTGAATGGACAATCTCAAGTATCCAAAGAGACAAAAGTTTTTCCATCGTACTCGATTCCACCCAATCTCTCATTAAGTCAGAAGCAACACATAGAGACTCAAGTGAGTCTGGAGGTCATGTGCCGATCAGCTGCAACAAGCCCCATGACTCCACCAGAAGGTTTTGCTGCTGCCTTCTTTCCATACCTGTCTGGGAAATTTGAAAATAGCTGTAAAGAGTTGTCCCTAGTGTCGAAGAAGGATGCAGAACTCCAAGTGGGAGAGATGGTGAACTATCGATCTGTCGCCACAGCACCTATGAGCCCAATTACTCCCAATGCTCCAGAGGACTGTCCAGCGACACAAGTGAAGGCGGTTACACAGGAAGATCAACCAGAACCTGTCCAGGAGGTACGCTGGGATGAGAAGGGCATGACGTGGGAGGTGTATGGAGCAGCCGTGGAGGTGGAAGTCCTGGGCATAGCCATCCAGAAGCACCTTGAGAAGCAGATCAAGGATCATGGAAAGCTTCCTCCACTGTTAGTGTCCACAGCTAATTCCACAACCCCAGCTGACAAATGTCCTTCACCTCCCCTGTCACCTCCTCCTATCACAGTGCCATGCACCAATGTCTCAGTAAAAGAACCAAGCAAAGCTGAAGAGAAACCGGAGGGAAAGAAGAAAAGGCGCCAACGCAATCCACTTCGCATTGGATTCCGAAGTATGCGACGACCACGTTGCTGCTTCCGCACGAACACAATCGAGTGAAACTTAAAACACCCTCTCCTGTAATATCACGGTTCTTCAGTCTTAAGGAATGCCAATTTGTGCGACAGAAGATTGTGTGAACACATATGAATTATTTAAAAAAGAATTTCTGGATTTAGTTTATGTAATCCAAAAATTGCAGCATTGTGTTGTCATGACAATGATTTAATGATAGCTGTATTTGCCTTTGTAGTATTGTTTGTTTAATTCTGTTTTTTAAATTTGGGGGATAATGTTGTATTGCTTAATCAACACCACTATACAATATTATATGTTATTTTACTACAAAAATAAGATTTAACAATCATAAAGTGTGCCTTATTTAGTGCACATTATTTTCTTTTCATATTGGTATGTTTGTGAATTAAATGTGTTGATTCCCGTCCATTTATGAAAATTTTACTTACACATTTTACAGAATTAAGAATTTGTACATACAGTATTACATGTGTTAGTATATAAATACGTGGAATGCTTATGTCAACTATGCTGGGAATATATACAAATCCTATACTATTTCTATCATAGTTGTGCATATATAATTGATTCATCTTGTTTGTTGTTGTTTAAAATTAACCATTACTTTATACGTACTATACAGTCCAAAGAGTATGTCTTTACAATGTGAAATATAGAAATACAGAAATTGATCGTTAGTGGTTATACCACGAAATTCTAACCTGTAATCTCACACATGTAGAGAAAAAATTCTAGAATTCCTATTGGAAATAATAAAACTAAACAAAATCATGGGGGCATTTGCTTTGTTTTTGCTTTGCTTTATATATTTATTTATATACTGTGTTTTGACTGTGGACTGTTTTGTCTTTCTTTTGCTGTTTAAAATGTATCTTTTAGATATGCTTATGAAGTCAGAATGTATGATGCACTTTGAAAGAAGTGAATAACTTGTTTTGTAAAACGTCATAAGGTCTTATCAGTTGCATATAACAGTGTAATGTTCTTCTGTTTTAAATTACAGTGCTGTGTTTATTTCTCTTTAATTTACAATTGTGTTTATTTCTCAGTCAAGGTCTTTACATGATGAGAGTATTGTTCACAGTTGTTACACGTGTGCTAAGCCTTTACAAACAAAAGCATTCATAAGTGGAATGTAATAAACTTTTACTTGATTTATTGTTCCTCTTATTTATATACATGAATCATCTACTATGACAGTCATAAAGATTGAACATGTTTTTTTTTGTTGTTGTAATCAAGCACACAAGCTGGCCACAGACCATCGAAACTTCAGTTATTTGCAGCAATTGTGTTAAGACAAATAAAGTATGGACTTTGTGTTCTTGACATTCAAACATGCTTTTCTGTGATGTAAATTTTACACAGTTGACATTTCCTAGTTAAATATGTATATATATATATATATATATTTCCTTTGCTGTAAGGGTAAATTTCATTTTCTTACCAGATTTACATAGTGCCACAATTGTTATGTACTTAAATTCTGAATAATGTATTGTATGTTTTAAAAGTGAAATGAAGTGCTGAACACTGTTTGTATAAATTCTAAAACACTCTTAAATAAAGGAAATGACTTTGAAATGGAAATGTTAAATTTAGTGTGTTCCTGTGTCCCAGCATTCTTTACAATATTAAAACTAGACTAATGCAACTAAATTACAATTATGTTTCCCAAGAATGGTTGAATAGCTGTAAAAAATATTCAAACACGTTTCAGAGGTTTCAGCTGACAGAAATATGCTCCATTTAGCATTTTTACATTGAGTTTCAAAAGTTAAAAAGGTTTATAAATGTGTAAGTACAATATAAATCTGATTATTAGAAAAGTTTTTTTTTTTTCCTGGTAGTATCATGATCAAAAAGATGCAGCAAATACCTCAACATTATTTAGAGGCTGAATTACTATAAAAAATGTTTTACGTTTTATACATAAATCACTGCACGTAAAATTTAAGCAAATAATTAATACACTACTTTTTGTCAGTTCTGCTAAATGACTGCCGCTACAAGACAATTCAAATTTAAACTACTCATAAAATGTTGCACACTGTTTTTGTGATGTGCATTAAAATATAAAATATAATTTAATAAAATATAATCTAAATCGTATAGAGTCTAATCAACGTCTAAGCACCAGATCTATTGAATGGATTTTTTTTAACATAAAGTGAATCTAATTCCGCATTAATATCTTGTTTCAGTAGACATCCTCCTATCTATCTCCTGTAACTTTGTCCTACTCAGGATTACAAGGGGTCCACAAGACAGGGAACAACCCAGAATGGGATGCCAACCCATCAAAGGACGCACACACCATTCACACCTATGGGGAATTTAGCAAGACTTGAACCCTGGTCCCAGAGTGCTATGGCAATAGTGCTAAAGTATGTACATGAAAAATAACACTTTCTTCTCATCTTAGTGGGTTTTTCAGAACTGGACAAACGTCCCTGTAGTCCCAAGACAATGCTTAAAGGTCAGTGGTGCTAAAGGTGGGATTGTCATAGCTTTCCTGAATATTTGAGGCTTTATTTTTGTCCTGTTGTGCCAAAGCAGCTTCAAGTGGCTCAGTGTTCCTGTTGTCCGGCTGTATGTCACTACCATTCTCCTCATCCTCTTCCTCAATTACCTAACAAGATGCAAAGACACATACATCAATGTCCTTTCTAGTGGTCTGCAAATTCAGACATGTGGCAAAAACAAATCTGATTTGATGTGGCTTTTGACCATTACTATGCTTCTTTTTGATAGACTTTTAAAAAGAACTAAATTTCGGGGTATGTAAAAGCAGTTTAGGGAGAGAAGATTTATTAAAGTATTATTTTTACCATCAATGGCATGATATCTTTTTCAGTCAGGTTCAGGTCAGCGTTGTAGCCCAAGGAATCGAGGCTAAAACATAACACACAAAACTAAAGCACAAGTCATCAATCAAACAGACATCAGAGATTTACAGGTTACTACGCCTCTGGCTTGCTTAGTGGGGTTCTGGCCGGTTAAATGTAAAGTGCTTTGTGACAATGACTGTTGTTAAAAGCGCTATATAAATAAAATTGA
>JAODJX010000002.1:8076274-8088068 GCA_026776945.1 Isichthys henryi
CCATTGCTTCCGGGATAGGCTCCGGAACCCCCGCGACCCAGTAAGGATAAGCGGTTTGGAAAATGGATGGATGGATGGATAAATCCGGTATCGTGGGATGTATTGCTACTTACCAATTATGAACAAGGATGCCCAGAGAAGCACAAGAATGTCCGACATCTTGAAAGCTTCTTACGCATGAAGTGACTTTGTGAGCTTTGTTTTACAACACCTATATTATAGTATAGATTAGCGGGACAGAAAATGTGCATGTTTGCTTACAGGAAGAGCACATAGATTAGTCCTGCTTCCTGTATATTATAATCGTAATTAAATCTTGCTTTCATGAAAAGTCCAACTGCAATTATTTATTATGTTAAAATACTGCAATCCTTAAAATTATTTATAAACACTTTAATGAAATCTATTTGAAATGTATAAACAGTTTTTCTATATTTAAAAAAAATACATTTTACTGTATATGTCAGTGTATTCATAATTGAATCTAAACAAAGTGAACTTGCTGAGATTATAATGTCTTCATTGTATATTTTCAAGAGACAAGTTTTGCAATGACAAATACTGGTAATGGAAAAATACATAATCATAATCTTCAGTTATGCTTGTTTTCAACAAAAAAAATCATATTCACATTTCAATTTAGTTGACACATACAACAGTATAGTTATCAAAAATACTAGATCTCATGCAGTTGTTAAATAGCTGTAGCATGTCTAGTTATTTAGATCACAGCACATGATTATAGATACGAAAAATAGCGATACTGACAGAAAATGTTTTGGAATCAGTTTTACTTATTTATAACGGAATTTTCTGTCAAAATGCTCCCGTAAACAATAACTATATTCTTTCTTTACAGATTTTTTTAACCAATGCTTTTCTTTAATTGTAAAGGCTAGTGTGTTCCTAGAATTCAAATATGCCAAAATGCTTACCTGCATCAGAAAATTGCGCCTCGTTCTGATGTAGTAGTTCAGTTTGCGAAGTAGGACAGCTGAGCTGAACGAGAGCATCGCAACGGTAATTATCTTCTTTCTATATCAGAGTCAACATTTTTTCAAAATTATCTCATGGATGACTGACTGAGCAACTTCCCGGGTGTCCCATTCTAATGGAATGTTTCTCATTGTTCTTAAACTAATAACATTTTAAAACTACAGTGGGAAACAGTATTTCATAATTACTGTTGCTTATCCTCAGGGAGTCCCTATTTTATTTTTCTCAGTTGAAGTTCACGCAGTACAAACTGATACGCAGACAGTGTTCATCATTCAACCTCAGACATCACTCAGTGCCATTCATTGTCTGTTGGCACTGATGCAAATAATTCTAGTCACAGTTCTCTGTCCTATTAATTGTGTTTTTTTCTGTGCACTGGATTTTGTTTCTCCAATAATTATTAATTGTTTATTTTTAAATCAGTCTCTTCTCATCAAGAAGACGCTTCACCTAGTTTATATACCCAAAGCACTTCTTAACAGATTGCTAATGTAAGTGTAACGACAGCACATAGATGCAGGACCTGAAAGTTTAATTCCATACTTGCAGTCCAAACAGGGAATGAGGGCAAATAATCAATTTCAAAACGCTAGACAGTGTGCCTAGTATTCAGGGGAGTCTGAGTGGTTATGTGTTTCCGTGTTCCAATAGCTTTTCAGAGTTGCATGTGGACCGATTCCAAAACTTGGCCTCTGTGGTAAAACTATTCATCAACAACTGGAACATCACCAACAATTCTCATGAGAATAGAGGGGCCCGGTGGTTAAAACACAAAGGAATTAGGCATTCACACATGTGAACCAGTGATTTCTGAGGATATTCTGCCCATTACAAATACCAGCTCGTATCTGTGGTTTGAGGAGCAATGCTTAGGAAACAAAGTCTTAATCCAGTTTGGCTATTATTATGAAAATGATACATCTCAAACTGACTCATGCTGGTCACCAAATGGTCTCCACAATTGAGATTAGTGATGGAGTCAAGATCACCTAATGTAAACAGAGACCAAGTCATTACCAAGACCAGAGTGTATCGAGACAAGACTACCTAGTTAGTATGGCCTAAAATTTGTGTCACAGTATAATTTAAACCATGGATGCTTTTTCTTAAAATTTCAATATAAATGCTTCTGTACAAAAGTAATGTGTTTTTTTTAATAAGAGACATCTTATTGGTTGCCTTTCAACTCTGGTGTTTTACATCCAATCACAGTACTGCATTGACCCACTGAACCCTATCCATTTTTGGTTTTGTCAGGTGATGTTTCAGAAGGACTTCAGTATGTGTGGAGAACTTCTGGAGGGGAATCTGCAAACCCCCATCGAGTGGATTTCTCAACACACGATAGTGGCAGCATGGTATCAATTATATTGTGATTATGTGAATGAAGGAAAGGGAAAAGTTGGGTCTGGTTCTTTGAGAATAGGTGCAAAGGTGGCAGATGATTCCATGTAAGTCATTCCATGAAATCCTTTTTGTAGCATTGTAAGTGAGCAAGGTCAACAAGGTGGTATCTCAGATCCAGATCTGGTGATGAGACCTACTGTTCCCAGAGTCAGAGTGGCTCTTCCTCCACGCAATCGAGTCAGATGAAGAGGTCCTTGTTTGTCCACACTCGCATGGATCTGACGCGATGGTCACTTCCCCTCAGCATGGAGACGTGCCGATCACCACCTGCTTATTGCCTGAATGTTCATTGGCTCACTGTATCCCCACTTCCGAGTATTTTGACCACCGGGATCTGCTTTCGGATCCTTTTATGCAGTAATTTCCTGAGATCATCACCTTGCTTGACTAGATAGGTGAGGTACTGCTAACCATCTCACCTACCTCAGATGCTCAGGTAATGGGGGATATTGAGGAGAAGCTGAGGATGATATGAGGCCTGATACAAGCCCATCGGGACTGCGTGCCATTACCAGAGAACCTGCCTCCGCCTCCTGCCATCCAAATGCCTCGTTCTGATGTCCGCCCACTCCCCAAAGAAAGCAAAAAAGAGAAGCAATGGGGGAAAGCGGGGCCCACAGCGGTCACACCACCAGGCCCAGGTAAGGATGCCGCTATAGCAGAGTGTGGCCCAGAAGGGGTTGTTGCATGTCCTGACTTTGCCTGTCCGGCTCCTGCCATGCAGTTGGTAGCGATGATTCCCTTTTATTTCCCTGTAGTTAGCACATTAATTTATTTCCCATGGCCCTGAGCCACCACATGGCTTAATGGGCTGAATTGGTGGCTATGTCATCCAGCTTCCCTTTTGCTGTGGATCCACTATTGGCCAGAGGCCAGCCTCAACTATGTTTGTATTTTTCATTGTATGTATTTCTTTTTTTCCTTGATTTATGTTATGGTTCCTTGTTCCCTGTTTTTAATATTCAATTACCCTTGTTTTCTAGTCTCCGTTGCTGTTTTGATCCATTGTCTGTTAATTACCTTCACCTGTGCCTGCGTTCCTAGTATTTGTTCCTGCTCACACCTGTCTGTTGTTGAAGCCCTTGCTAAGTGTATTTAAGTGGCTGCCCTTACTCTCTTCCCCATTTGGTTATTCTGTGTGTATGTAGCTATTGCTCTGTGTTGTACTACTATAGTTAGTGATGGGAAAATTAAGCTTTAAATCCAAATGTCTTGAAGCTTTGCAGAACACAAAAGGCTATTTGGTAAAAAAAAAAAAAAAAGTAAAATAGGAATAGCAGAGTAAAATAGTTGTGAAATCAAAGACAAATTTGTGACAGCTATGGATAAGGTTGAGGGAGAAGATGATGCACCAAAACATGTGACACTGAAGATCTCTACAGCTCAACCGATGAGCAAATCTGTTGCAGACTTTGTAACGGAAAAAAAACACTAAATCACTGCTCACAAAGCTCAGATTGCCACAAGAGTGTCTTTGTTCTGCTGTCTTGCACTTTTTATTGGGGCAGGTAGAAGTTAAACTACTATATAAAGTAATTCTCATACAGCCTGATGTTCTAAACTAAATGGGTTGACTACATCTGATTGTGGTGCCCAAAGTATGCCAGAATATTCTCTCAAATTAGTCTTTGCCCATAGATATCTTACCCATATATGCCGCATTGGGCTTCTCAGCATGCAAAGATTCCACCGCCATCTTGTGACGGGGTTCTGACCAGTACTATTTGACTCTCCCTGCTGCCCCCTGGAGGTTGGGCTCTGCCTTTGCGTTTGATCCCTCCCAAGGTTTCTTCCTTTTAGGGAGTTTTTCCTTGCCACTGTCGCCTATGACTTACTTACTGGGGGCTTTGGGTGGGGATGCTATAAAGCGCTTTGAGACAATATAATGTTGTGATACCGTGCTATACAAAAATAAATTTGTTTGTTTGTTGTACTAGTATACCCCTTAAAAAGAAAACACCGGACTTTTATGCTACTTATGCGTATTCTAATAAAAAAAATTATGAAACAAAACAACAGGGATTAACAATTCACTTTATTTTTACTACATAATACACTGTATATATTGAAAATTAATTAACATTTATTTCAAAAATCATAAAGTTTCACCATGGTAGTCATTTTATACGCAGTAAGTAAATCGAATATCCTTAGAAAAAAATAGTAAGTTCATTTGGAAATGAAGTACTACTTACAATCTTCATTAGACTGTAAATATGAAAACCTTCATTGTTAATTTGACCGAGTGTTTTGTATCATGAATACATGTCTGACATTCATAAATTGGTTGAAAATTCGGTCGAGTTATGGTAATTTGAATTAACCTTTGCTTTATAGACAGACATGCATTAAGGATGAGCGCCCCCACCCCCCACATACCATTTCTTGGATCTAACCCCATGAGTTCTGTCTGTGCACCTTATCACACATGTCAACATATGTCAACATTCCTACCCCAACAATTCGTCAACAATTGTATTTTTTCTAAAATTAAATAATAATAATAATAATAAAGTGAAGAAGAATGGACTATGGTGCATTTTTAAGAGGCTTGTAGAATCTAACAGTTGAATTCGTAAGCAAATGACATCTTAACAACCTTAACAAATGTGTAAGCAGCAAATGATTTATTGATACTAATTTACTGCTATGGAAGAGTGGAAGATTTAACTTTTGTTTCCAGTTCTTAAAACTGCTATATTCTGGCATTTGACAATGACATTTGTATTTTTATACAACAGATTAATTTGTTTTTCTTGAATTTTCATATTACAAAGTAACTTTACATATATATAATACATGAATTATAGCCGTTTATCTTTTTTATCTTAATGCATTTTTCAGGAGGGGCCTGCACTGTTTTCCTTATGCAATACTTATAGGTCCGTGGTGTTCAACGATGGGTTGTCGTAGCCCCACTGCATTCGTGAATCCTTATTTTTGTCCCGTTGGGCCAGTGCAGCCCCAAGTGGCTCAATGGACGTGCAATACAGTTGTATGTCACTTTTAGTGTCACCTTCCTCCTCCTCTTCCTCAATTATCTAACAAAATACAAAAGCACATAAAAGTCTGAAATTCCTCTGTAATCTACAGTAGCTTAAGTTTTACGGCTGTGAATTAGTTGAAAACCTGTAGTTACTTTTCAAATTCTTATCACATTTCCAAAGCTCAGGAAAAGACTAAATATTGGCCTGGAATTCATAAATCAAATTAGAAATGTCATGTAAATGAGCTCAAAGTTACATATCAGCTGAACAATTACAAGGGCATGGTAATTAAGTTCTATTATAAAGACGTTTGCACTTATGTGCACTTAACTTGGTTGCTAAAAAAAAGCAAAATAAAAATACAATGTATCATAGTCTTTGGGATCAATGCAAGACATTCTCAGGGTCTTAACTAAAAAGCAAAGCAAATCTAAAACCTACATATTTGAAAGGACATCCACAGACATTCATCTTCATATCTTATTGTTTTATGTTATTGTAACTGCTTGCAGAAAGCAATGAAATAATATCATCCTTTGCCATATATATTAGACAAGAGTGCAGGAGAATAGAATGCATTTATCAGAACTCGTTTCAAGAAATATTTACCGTCATTGGCCCATTATCTGACTGGTTATAGTCCAAGGAATTCATGCTAAAACAGAAAATGCAAAATCATGTTTAAATTCCATATAGACATAATCACAACAAACAGCAGAATATTGTTGGAAAACGTCTGTAAACCAACAGATTAATGATTCACCTACTGTAAACCGAGCAACTTGTCAGCCATAGAGAAGTCGAAAAATTAAACCGCACAGCACAAATCTGTACAATTTCTGCAGCACGCTGACAACTTCCCGTTTTATATTTGGCATTTAAAAATCTAAAGAATAAAATTACATAATATTCTTGAACAGAATATATAAAACTACATTGAACAAGCAATGATTATGTGATTATGTGAATGAAGGGGAATACAATTTCAATCATTTCATGAGAGAACGGTGCCAGTAATGGTGTAAATAGCACTGTCTTGTACTGTCTTACCTAACTTTGTCATCACTGGAACTGTCTTCATCAAAGCCCAAGTCTGTGGCTGTGTCAATATTCAGATTCAGCACTGGGTTGGCCCTGAAATTGAATGAGTTAGAACACAAGCCTGTGAGTCTAAACTCTGAGTACTATATAAATCTTTAGTCTAAATGAATCCCATCAGGCCTGAATGAAGGTGGGAAATAGAATGTTTTGGGACTCACCTCTCCATTGTATATTTGTTTGTACCCGGAACCACTGCACCAGTTTTGTGACTCTCTGTCGCCAGCATTGTTGCTGTGTTCATGGCCTTGGCTGCCTTCAGCTTCCGCTGGAAACTATAATAACAGTTATCATGTTCAATTAAATATCACTGCTACATTCAGCAGTATTTAATCTGAAAATACTGTAAACAGAATCAATGTATTTTTTATATTATAACTTTGATACTGTTAACTGGCTTTCATTAAGCTGGTAAACAATGAACTCCAAATATAGTGTAGTAACTTTCCCATGTTTTCTTGTGACTTTTTGTGTTCTGGCTTATTTTCTTTACATCAGTACAAGCTTTCAGTTCAAACTCATTAGTACAAATACCTTTGCTACTTGGTCGCTAATTTGTCTTCCATGTTTTCATTGTTCCATTTTTGTAGAGGAAAGGTAAGGAGCATGCACTCATTACAGCACATTATCGCACCCACCCCACGACAAACCACCAGTGCAGCTCAGTCTCTGGAACCAAACTCCTGAAGAGGGGCTGGACTGTATTCCACTCTGGAGTCGCCCATGGAGAGAGGGGCCGGGCAGGAGTGGGTCTACTTATACCCTTGGTATGTTACCAGCATGTTGCAGTCCACCCCGGTGAATGAGAGGGTTGCGTCCCTTCGACTTTGAGTTGGGGGACGGGCTCTGACTCTTGTCTGCGCATATGTGCCGAACACCACTTCAGAGTGTCCAGCCTTCTTGAATAACTTGGGTGGGGTGCTGAAAGGCACCACATCTAGGGATTCCATTGTTCTGCTAGGGGACTTTACTGCTCACATGGGTAATGACAGTGAATCCTAGAAGGGTGTGACTGGGAGGAATGGCCTGCCCGATTAGAATCTGAGCGGTGATCAGGACTTCTGTGCTAAACACAGTTTGCCCAAAATGAACACCATGTTTGACACCTATTCTCAAACAAGGGCATGAAGGCAAGGCTCGATGAGCCAGAAGGCAAGGCTTTCAATTTACCGATCAATCTATTTTCCTGCCCTCACCTTTAGGTTCTGAGCGAAAGAATGAGATCTCGGATACAAGTGGCCAAAGTGAGTTTCCACTGCAGGGTGTCCCCGATCAGCCTTAGAGCGAGGACATTCGGGACGGGGTCAAAGTAGACCCACTGCTCCTCTGCAGCAGAAAGAACCAGCTAGCGTGATTCAGGGGGGTGTTTCGGACAAGTTAAACCAGGGCAGACTCAGAACATGCTGGGGAGATTATATCTCTCGGCTGGCCTGGGAACGCCTTGGTGTTAGAGCTGGAGGAGGTGACTGGGGAGCGGGAGGTCTGGAGGCTTAGACTGCTGCCTCCGCAATCCGACCCCGGAACGACGCCATATAATGGATGGATGGATTGGAATCCATTCATTCAAGGGCATTACCAATCAATAAAAAAATAACACCATACCACTATATTCTGACATTACTGTCATCAAAACCTTTTGAACCAGCAATTCGTCAACCATATTTAAAGATCCAGCGACCCAGAAGGATAAGCGGTTTGGAAAATGGATGGATGGATGGATGGATGGATGGATGGATGAATGGATGAATATTTCAAGATGTGTGGATTATGATCCTTCAGCTTCCACAGGAGTCCCAGGAAGTCTTTATCAAAACTATGTTCCAAACAGGAGGATCTGTAAACCACTAACCTCTTCCGGGTGCAGACAAGTGATGTTATCATGATAACCAGACTTATTACAAGAACCGCCACTAAACCCAGAAGTATAACAAATACAGGATCAATTTCTTTCTCTTGGGTTAGTCCAGACACCTGGAACAGAGGATGAGAAGGATGGTGGTGATGATGCTGTGTTTATGCAAAATTTAACTACACTAAATTGTAAGATTTATTCCAATTTCATTATACTTCATGATTTTTATTTATTTTTTTTTTTTTTTTGAAAAGTAGGATTAAATTTATGTACAGAATTCCTTTACCATGACTGAATAATAAAATATTTGGATAATGACTTATACTCTAAGTTGCCCCCCAGTCCCAGGGGGATGATTGGATGGCTGCATTTCCCTCCATGAGTATAAGTACTTTTAAGTCTATTATTTAAAAGCCAATAAACAAGATAAATTGAAATATATTTGAATGTACTTACAATGTATGTGAGGCCATATTTCCGCAGTATATTAGCATGGTATAGGTCTTCTTGCAATCTCCTTTCAACACTCTTAGAATCCATGGCGCTTCCGTTGGTATATATAAAGTATGCTCCCAAAACAGTCATTTCTGAGGCTCTGAAAAATAATCCATTCTAATTAACTGGGCATTGCAATAATTCATATTGTCTTTCTAAATTCATCTAGACAATTGTCCAGATACCTTCCTCTTGTGTTTTTTTTTTTGGCAACTCTTACTGTGCAATTATTTCCGTTGTTTTTGGAAATAATGGAATTACAGAGGGCAGAAAAGCCCTCAAATCAATGCTATATTTATTATTTATTGTATTTAGAATTTACTGTAAAATTATAAAATAACATACAAATCAATGTATATATTATATATTTTACCTTTGCTCTGTGGTTTCTGCCACAACCTCCAATATACGAACCGTTGCTTCAGTCGCTGCAGCAAGCGCTCTGAAGCATGACATGACATGTCAGTCTTATATCACGATATATAAATGAATATAATGTTCAGTCTAATGAGGACTTATCAGCATAATTGGTTACTATAGCTGGGGCCGTAGGAACCTTTGTATTTAAATTATGTTCTGTTCCCCTCTAAACCTCTCTCACGCCATTGACTGTAGCCAACCTGCCTTCAACAGCATTGGTTCAATAAACGTGCCGGTACTTTTTCCTTTATCCAGCAGAGGGCACTATATGATTACATTTTCTACAGCATCCCTTTCACGTTGAAACCTTCTTTGAGAGAATAATTTTCATTTCTCTGAAGCACATAGTTTAATGTAAACCCTTTCTGTGACACACATTCAAGCATCGTATAAATCGTACCCTTTAATTTGGTCCAAGTTTGCATTGACCTCTGCAACTGAAGCTTCAAAACGGAGGCCGACACGATAAGATTTGTCAATTGTGTAAATCTGGCAAATGGAGCATACATTGAACATGTTAAAAATCATTAGGTTATTCCTGCTTTATTGTACTTGTATTTCAATACAAAAAACAGTACTGCATTTCAACAATGTGAGTGTAGAAATGGAGAAATCTATATTTATGGAAAACCTAAATAGGTCTTTTATGGGATTTTGTAGGAAGAATTTGTATTTGTGTTCATGTGTGTATTATTTTATATATGGACGATATATTTAGTAACAAATGTACAACCATGGCCCATATAAATAGTATTTAGTACTTCATATACAGTACATATATTGTTATTCTTTGGTAAGTGTATGAAAACCAAAGTAAGTGTTTATTAACATCAAAGGTTTGTGGAATTGAAATATATACCACAATCTGAATTGTTGCTGATACATCTTTGTTTCTTGCTTCCACTGTTACTAAGTATTTTCCTTTTAAGTTACTGTCAAGACTGCCAAGGCACCTGAAAATTAATTGTATACATTTTTAATAGGAATTCTGTTAAACATAAATTTCTGATCATACAATTGAAGCACGTAAACTATAATACAAGACTACGAGACCGAAGAAATACGGCAACATGTCATTATTCAAAAAGACATAAATTCAAGTGAATTATCGTTAATTTTTACCTGATGGTTCCTTCATAGTAGTCTTGTTTTGCAGTGGTTTCAGCATAAAATACATCCATAGGCATCTCATTATTATTAGCATCAACAAACTCCACTGATGATATGCCAAATGTGATGACCTTATTGTCTCCAGAATCCAGGTCAAAAGCCTTTGTTGAGTGGGGAGACAAATTGAGTAGATTCTCAGTATTGATGTTAGTTATTAAAATGATTAAATATAGTAGCAAACGTGTTCTCACCACTTTTTATACAAAGGAAACAATGTTAGCAGTCAGCAGGTGTGTGAAAAAACCCAGAAGTGTATCACGTTAATTCAAGAATAAGCAGCCTAGTTAAAGATTTCTCTCAGCAACAAATACTGGAACAGTTAGCAGGGACACCATTATAACTACATAGGCTAAGATCTACTTGGAAATCTGTTCAGAACAAATGGAACTTTTGACTATTTTATTAACTGAATAACATTCACTGAGTCAAAAGAATGGTTTTCACTTTGTGTCCATATTAGAACACAATTAGAATTTTTTATCTTTTATGGAATACCTGATTTACCTATCAATAAGAGAAAGTTACCCATATTTGGAAATTATCAACAATTATATATCTAATTGTGTCTGAAGACGATTTTCCTAATTAAACAAGAATTATTACATTAGGCTGCATTTGCAGCAGTCTCTGGTGTGATCAGAGTTTAAATGTGTACCTTCTAAATAATAAAAAAAGCTAATTACTTACAGAGACAAAAGCAACACTTTTATCCTTCCCGGTATCTTCAGAAACAACAACTTAAATGAAAGAAAATTATGTATAAGTAGTATATAAAATTTACTGAAAAATAATTACTACTTTCAGATGACAATGATCAAGATACGGCTAGCATGAAAATATTTACTAATCTAGAAAAGATATTGTTTCAAAATAACGTTATGAAATAAATGAGAGTTTACCAAATACTCCATCGGGGGTCATGAATATGGGAATATTGTCATTGATGTCATCAATATTGATTGTCACGTTTTCTTTAAAAAAAAGTTAGCGATAAAAAATGTTAGCAATAAGTAAGCAATAACATTGCATATAATAGCTACTTCTAAGAGTATTTTCCCATTTAATTAATAAAGTTTAAATTATAGCATCTGTAAATGAATTTCTCTAATAATATAATACAATTAAACTTATTTGTCAATGTGAGGGTGAGGCTTTTTTCAATAATATCACAGAAGATTTAACTAGTTATTATTCATTCATTCATTCATTCATTCATCCATTTAAAATGAGTGATTAACCTTTCCCCGGAAGAGTATTGCTAACCTGGAAGACTGGTATTCACCCCTTTCTCTGTGAAAATATCCACCACCTGGACTTCCAGCAGAACTTGAGTACACTTCTCATAGTCAATCATGAATTCCTCGTT
>JAODJX010000002.1:8088484-8099839 GCA_026776945.1 Isichthys henryi
TATGGAACGAGATGCGATTGTTAATCTCTGTTTGGTCGGCATCGTCAGCAAACACTAAGCCCACAAATGACCCTGGAGACAAATAATAATAAAAAAACATAATGACAATTTTGCTCATTTGTGTCACCCCTCACTATGTTGAAAATCCTTGTTATTACCATTATAATAGGCCCACGGTATACTAATACTAATATAGCTAAAACACCATTTACTGTATGTAGCCTTTCCATTATTTAGTTGAAATAGAACATGATTACTTACCCTTGTTACTTTCTTTTACAAAGAATTCATAAGAAGGATTCTTAAAATGAGGTGTATTGTCATTGATGTCCTGTAAGAAATAAGAAATTGTATATCAGATATTTACATGTTATAAAGAAGATTCTTCTGCTGTTACTGTAGTATTCTTTCATTATTTCATTGACATCATTATATGATCTGGGCACACACACACAACACAGTCTTGGTCCTTAAACCTTGGGATGGACCTGGGGGCCCGCCCTACCCGTGAGGGGGGAGAAAAAAGATATCCCTCCCTAGAGAATTCTGATAAAACTAATATCATTCAAGTGGGACATAATTTCCCTGGTTAATTTTTGTTATCAGTTAATCACTGACCAAAACAAATTTATATTAAAAAATATTAAGTATAGTGGACATATGAGAATGTTGTACACTAATGGTATGTTATAGTCAAAAAAATATATTGCTCAGTTTTTCGCCATTTTGAGCCAAAATTTAAAAAAAAAAAAAGTAAAAAAAAAGTAAAAGTCTTCTGCCATGTTATTTTAAAATGTCTGACCTGCACATTGACTGTGACTTTCACCCATGTGCCTCTAGGGGGCACTCCCATGTCAGTAGCTGTTACGTTTAACACAATATCCCCATTGAGTGAAGCGTTTATGGCTTCTCTGTCTAACTGGTCGTTCTTTTGTAACTCTCCTGTTTCTATGTTTATGGTAAAATTGTCGCTGAACATGCTTTCTTCAATTCTGTATTGGATTTTGCTGTTATTTGTTCCTTGTTCATCTTGATCAATGGCCTGCAAAAACAAGAGATATGATACAAATTCATTGGATGGAATTCTGAATTCATAGACTTTATATCTTTCAATAGTAGCAATTTAGTACTAGGACATGAAGGTTTGTGAAAAGTACTGTATTGTTAGCATTTACATAATTTGCCTCATCTTCCTCTCCATGAGACACACGACACATGTACAGGCAATTTTGGGGGTCAAAAATGGGGTTGGTCAGCGTTTGGCACCCCTGAAGCCATTGATGTTATGGGTGCTGTTCATGAAACCCATTGGTACCATTCTGCCAGTTATGAGATTTTGAACCGATGACCTTCCTACTACAAGTGCAGAGTCCTAACCCGCTGCCCCCCAAAAACAGGTTACACTGAAGCACCAGCCACGTAAACACTGGATCAAAGCAGAACTCTGTCCTCTTCCAACATGAACTCACCTGGATTGTGAATCTCAGTTCCTGATTCGGTCCTTCCTTCACAGACCCGTAATATGTATTGGGTATACTTGGTGTATTGTCATTTATGTCTAAGAGTGTTATCTCCAGCGTTGTCGTTCCAACCTTTCCTGAAGTGTCTGTCGCTTTTAAAGTGGCATAAAAAAAGGAACTGATCTCACGGTCAATTTTTTCATCATCAACCACTTTAATGCTCCCATTACTTGGATAAACATCAAAATAATTCAGTCTGAAAAATAGAAAACAGTACAATTATACGAATTCTGTTGTCCCACAATAATTATTTTTAAATGATAAATTAATATACAAAAACATTTAGTAATTTGTATTAAATATAATTTTATATTAGTTTGTATATTGCATTATATATATATTCAAGTATTTATTTGTCCTTTGAAATGAATTCATATAATCAAATGAACATTTTAAATTTTATTAATTGAGTAAAGAGATCTTCATATAGTTCAGTCATTATTTATCTAGCATATCTAAAACGTATTTTCCTTTTATATTTACTTAATTTTTTTGTGTCTGTATATATTCCTTAGTGGTGTTTGCAAGCAAATTTCCCCCTGGAATCAATGAAACATGGCCTTACATAGTTTATATCTGTGCAAAGAAGAAAATAACATGTGTAATCCTAAATAGTGTTTTAAAACTGGACCATCTCATCCAAAAATACTGAAATATGCAAAAAGTATGCACATCACAATGGCTACTGAACTTATGTTTTTCAGTCCTACAATATCATATCATAGCACCTTCATGTTCCATTTACAGTAATACCTGGGTGGGGACTTACATGCTAGCAGGTAGAAGGGTGTAAGTGATGTTGTCCACATCTTCTGTGTCTGGATCTGTAGCCTGAAATTAGAATTCAAATGTCTTAGTTGATGTCAGAGTCTGGCTGATGAACCACACTCTTTTTTTTTTTTGAACTTCAACATTAATTGTTACCCCAAACTAGTTTCCAAATGAGCAAGTCTTAAACCAAAAAGAAAGTACATTTAAATGAAAAAGCCGTACTGTAATGGTAGCTATGATTGTGCCTATTGGACTGTGTTCCTCGACTTCTATATCATAGGTGTCCTGCTTGAAAGTTGGAAAGTTGTCATTAATGTCATTGATCTGAATGGTGATGGTGGCTGTGGAACAGCAGTCACTTGTGGAATCTTCAGTGGCAACAACCTGTAAAGGCAACAGATATATTTCCCCATCTATTTTCTTAGGAAAGCTCAGGTGCTTATTTAAGCGAAAACCTGCTAACAACAAGTATTTTGTGAAAATTTTGCTGGAAAATATTTCTATATATATATAATTAGAAATTACGTTCCATTCATCTCCCTGATCCAAACAATATAGGTGATATGTTGCTTGCAATGCATGACCTTATTTATACAATTTATACATTTTAACAGCTGAACTTATAGATCAAGGAAATCAGTCAGATTGCTTTATAAAACATCCCATGCAACTATGCATCTGTACCTCGACTATCATAAATTTCTTTTCTTCGTAGTCAACATCTTCTTGCCTTTTGACCTGAATTTGTACTTCAGTTTCTGAGATGCCAGCAGAAGGGAACACCTGGAAGGCGTTTTTGTCTGGACCTTCTAAGCGCAAGGTGAACATGGCATTTTGTCCCTAAAAAAAAACAAAAAAAAAACACTGGATTCAAAAGTCTTCCTTTTGTTACTTGAGCACTCCTTTGCATTAAAACTCATTACTGTAACTTTTAACATTGATACATGCTAATGTATACAAAACAAATCAACTCAGATGGTTTAAAACAGCAAGACTATGGTTGTTTTTGTGCATCTATGCATTAAATGTTTAACAAGAATACAACTTTTTTATAATAGGAGAAAAATAATCAAAACCTTACCTTGTCCAAATCCACTACTATAATATTTAAACCTTTTACAGAGGCACCCACAAATGAGTGTTCATCGATGTCACCACTGAAATCGGTTGTTTGTGTACTTAAATCACATGGCGTAGCATTACAATAAAAAAACATAGGCTTGTTGTCATTAACATCACCAATAGTGATCTTCACATCTGTCGTGGTGTTGGCAAAAATTCCATGAATATTTTCTTCCGTCTCACTAGCCTAGAATGCAGAAAGCTCACAATTTAGCATAAGAAAACAATCTTTCCTTATTACATAAATAGTATACCTAATTGTCATGACCGCTCGTCCGTTCCTCGTGTGTGCCACGCCCCCCTGGTTACCCACGTGTGATTCCCTGATTGTATCCAGCTGTGTCTAGTTACTTTGCTTTAGTCCTGTGTATTTCAGTCCGTGTCTTGCTTCAGTTCCCTGTCTGTCATTGATGTTTGTGAGCGTTAGTACTCGTTTCCCCAGTAAAGACCTGTTTTTCCCCCGTATTCTGCTTGCCTGCCCGATCCTTTCTCGCTCGCCAGCACGCACGATCGCCTGCTCGCCGTTAATCCGGCGAGCGATCGTGACACCTAATATGATGTTTTTATTGTTTTTTTTTTTTACCTTTTTATGTCCTTGAACATGTACCTATTCCAGTAGACTAAAAGTATGTAACTTGCCACTTACCATAACTTTTAATGTAACAATGTCATCAATGTCCGATAGTTCCTCTCTATCAAAAACCATTTTGACTGATATTAGTCCAGTAATTTCATTAATCTCAAATAAGTCAGGCACGTTGGTACCTACGATAGAATAACAGGTTGGCTGTTTTAAATTATTGTATTGTTTCAATCAAAAAATAATGATGCTGAGTAATACAAAAGTAACATGCAAGTTTTTTTAACAAAAAGAAAAGAATAGAGATTACTCTTACTTTGAATTGTATAGATAATGTTGGCATTGATTCCCAAGTCAGGATCTATAGCCATGACTTCAATTACAGAGTATCCCTAAAAGTTCAAGAGAAACTGCACAGCTGTACTAACATGACTACAAATGTACACATATCAAAAACATCTTTCCATATATTATGAGCTAAATAATTAATCATTGACACTTACCACAGGTGTGTTTTCATCGACAGTGGCTACATATGGAAGGTTTATAAATTGTGGATCAAGATCAGGAACATCAATGACATTGATGGAGGCAAAAGCTGTACTGGACTGGATAACGATTTGTCCGTTAAGTGGGCCACCTTTGTCCTTCAAGTAGTAAAAATAACTTTAATAGTATTTAACTTTTTTAATTTGTATATTTATTACATTGTGTACATAGTTTGAAGATCAGTCACACAATAAACAGAAAACAATGAGAAACAACAAATGTTACACTTACCGATGCGTTGATTTTTAACTGGTAGAAAGTGCTTTTGCTTGTGTAATTTAAAGTTCCTATAAGACTGACATTACCAGTGATTTCATTAATTGAAAAAAGGTCCTTGCCAGTACTTGGTATAACCTACACAAAACAATATAATCAGCCACCTTAATGTACTTCAATTAAGTAATTGCTAATAATTAAATTAAAGCAATTTACATTGTCAATTCTGTACACAATCGTTTTTGCATTCCCTTCATCACGATCAGTGGCTGTCACTTGAAACAGAATTCCTGGTGGAGTATTCTGGGGAGAAAATATTTAACAAAAGAAGAATGTAATCTAAGAGTGCATTAGCTACATCCTGTAGTTAAATATAATGTATATTTTCACAGATGTTTGTGAATATTTTGTTTCATGTGATGCATTAAAATGAAATACATAGTTTTTTTTTCACTTACTTCTGGCACAGCTATGTCATACAATGGGGGATCAAATATAGGAGGATTATCATTTGCGTCTTTTACAATTATGCCAAGTTGTCTCTTCACCTAATCCAAAAAAAAAATAATTTTATATCAGTTAGATCAACATGATTGTACCTACAGACAAATAGGGAGAGATATATTTTACTTACCTCATTTTGACCATCAGAAACCACAACCGATAACACAAGTATGTCTTTTGCCTGAAAATCATAAATACACCTGTCTGTTAGTGGTATTTACTGATACGCAAAGTTTGTTAAACAAGCCATAAAGAACTTACTTCTCTGTCCAAGTAAGACCTTATGGTTACTATTCCTGTGTCTCGGTCAACACTGAAGTAAAATGCATCGTCTCCTCCAATTGCATAAGTTAATGGCTGACCTGGTGGGCCAGTCGCTTCAATTGTAAAAGCATATGCACCTAAATGGGAAGAAATGCATAATACATCTTTAGGTAACACTTTACTTTCAGTACACCTTCATAATGCATTCATAATGCATTCATAGAACATTCATAAGCAGTATGTAAGTACACCTTAACATCCTGACATCCTTAACAGCTTTAATATACATTAATATCAAACATTACATGATTATACAATTATAATGTTTGTTATTATTATATAATGTTTGTTATTAATGTATATTACAGCTGTTAAAGGATGTTAGGATGTAAAGGTATACATACGTGATGTTTGAATGTTTTCTGAATGTTTAATGAATACGTTATGAAGGTGTACTGAATGTTTTATGAATGCAATATAAAAGTATTGTGAAGGTGCAGTTAATTGCTTCATGAATTTACATGTGCAATGTGAATTAAGTCATTTGAATCGGCTGTGTAATGAAATATGTTGTCAGAGCTGAATATATTTTTTTTCCAGGATTGAAAGAAAAGTAATGATTATTATTTAATGGTTAATGCAACTACTGAGTTCTGCTGTAACAGTTTTTAATGGCATGCACCAATGACTTTACTGTTAGTTAAAAAGTATTTAGTTAAACTGTGGTCAATAAAAAGCACAATTAATTCACCAAAATAGAAACAAAGATGATTGGATATTAAATTATTGTTTCATTTATAGTATCATGAAAATATTTGTTACTATGCCCATACATATAATCAAAGATTAGTGGAAAAAATAAAAACATACCAAGTGCAAGATCTTCCATTAATTCAACTGGTGTTGTATCTATTTCAATTCCATAACTGTAAACTTAAACGGTTAAACAGATAAAACATTAGAGGAAAAATTCATGTATAGAGCACTTTTTTCTCATGCATAATGAATGTTTAAAAAGGCATGGCAAAAGTCTGGGAATATTTTTTTATGGACTGGTGTAAAATGTATCTACTTAAACATATTTCAATGTATAAATTGTGGCGATTCTATGAGCTTGTCAAATTGTGAAGTGTGCTGCCTTGGGAGGAAATGAATCAGGTGAAGGAAATGCTACTCACCGGCCAGATGCACAGATACCAACAGGAGCAAAAACGGACTTGGCATCATAAAAGCTCCTTATTCACAGGCTAAAAAACAACTTGTGAGCTCAGTTGCTTTGCATTTAATGTGAGATTGTTGTATTTCAGCAGCTCATATATTGCTATTTACAGATGCCAAGCTTCATATACTTCATTTAAGATAAGAGTCCTGTACCTCATTAAAAGTACTCACATCTGAACCAAATGTTTTAACTTAATGTTGTTTAATAAATTCTTTAATTATTAGACTTACTAAAGGATGAGCTTCATAGCATCTTATTAAAGCAAAGTATTTATTAACTGATAATGTTTATTAACATAATTTTATTTAACCCTGAATTTATTTTACAATCATTCATTTCAAAGTATTCAACATTTATTAATTTTAATTTTCAATAATATTTCATCTATTAAATAACATTAGATTTTCAGTCTTGTACGCAAAATATTGGAAAGAAATCCCTTAAACGGATTTTTACCTTTACCTTTAACGGATTAAAATAAGTTACACTGGAATATTTAGATATATAAATAATAGTTGCTATATTGTTTCATTAATAACATGATCAGACATGCAGTATCCAATGTTAAAAAGTTTTCTGATTCTTTATCTATGTAAATCTCTGTATTTTTCTAAAAATAAATTTCTCCAGTCAAAATCTATAATCGAGCATAATAAGAACCAAAAAAATAATAATAATTTTTACTTGGCGTGCTTCAGTGAAACCACAAAATATATTTTTTTGAATATTATTGTAGTATTGAATGAATCAAATGTCTTGTTAATATGAAAATATCTGAAATATGCATCCTTACCTTAACAAGCTGTGTTCCCTGTGTGTTTGTAGTAAGTAGGCATTCCTAGTTATGAGGAAATGAGCAAGACGAGACCTTTGTCTCTGCGACAGCAATTATCCGCTATGATGATAAGAATATCCAAGGCTATAAACATAAATGATTAACACTCAGCGAGGAATACAGAGAGGAAAAGCAAGCTATGATTACAAAACTTATAGTATAAATTTACAGCAGTGCAATTAAAATGAGATGGGACACGGGGTAAAGTTCACCCAAGATCATGTTATGCAGTGAATCTCATTCTATGACCTGTTGGGAACGACCCTGACGAAGTATGAAACGTATGTGATACTCTACCTTTGGAATCGTACTGTAGCAATTGTATCCATTTTCCAACCTCTTATAAAATATGGGATCATGGAGGAGACACATAGAGGAGATGTAGGCAGGATTTAAGCTAAATCCAACAATACTCCTACCCTGGAAGTGTGAAGGTAATGATGGGGTAAAGTCCATTGCTTCAGTTTTATCCATCCATCCATCTTCCAAGCATTTAACCTGCTCAGGATTGTGCCTGGGCCTGGAGTCCATTCCAGGCAGCAGAAATTTCTTAATTTGCTGATTACCTTAAAACTACACTGAAAACATTCAAGTTTTCAAAGTTCGTTAAATCACGACATCAAACATTCGATATCATTAAAAAGTTGTCATAATATTACTTTTTTTCATCCAGCATGAGTTCTTTAAGCTCAAGGGTCCAAAATGGTATGGAACATAACAATGTACATTTTTATTTTACTCAAATATATGAGGAAACCCTTTAAGCTAGATGGTGAAATTGACATCATCTTGCACATAATGGTTTTGCTTGACTTACTGCATTGAAAATAGAACTGTTATATGCATGCAGTATTCAAGCTTATTGTGTGTTGCTGTTTCCAGCCATGGCCACGCCCACATTTCTTCTGCCTTTTCGCAGATAAGGGTCCCTTTAGACCATCACTAGGAAACCAAACTACATGGAAAAATTTGCCACATAAAATGGTATGTAAAGAAAACGCCATACAGTACAAGTCATTACTGATTTAAAAGGAGCATCGTGTCAGAATGTTATGGGTTCAAGTTCCATTATGTGGCTCGTTAAACACTTAACAAAGTATACATGACGTACACATAGGTACGAAGTGCAACTCCTCCTAAGCAGATATATGAAATCGTTAAACTGTAAATCAAACGATTTATCCACTTGAGTATCTGAATATCTTTCTCTGTGCATTCTGCAATAGATTCCAGGCTAACTGTGACCCTGAATGGGATAAAATTATTCAATGAACAGTTAAAAATAATGGATAAAAGTAAAATTCATATTAAAAAATGAAACTGTGAAGCTTTATATTGCTGAATGGAAATTATCCTAATTTGCCACTATGTCCTATATGCATAGCAACAAAGATGCTATAAGCCTGTCAGTCTTAATTAGTTAGGAAGTTTGAACAACAACTGGGGTACTATTGAAAAGTAATCAGAGTAAAAAATGTGAATAAACAAAATGATTGCTTTAATTAATGCAATTAATAGAATGCTAAATTAGAATAATTTTTAAATATGCTTTTATTTGGAGCAGGTAGTACAGACAATTAGTGTACATTTAACAGTTAAGAAACACAACAGAAGTCAATAAAAGAACACAGTTTCATTTCTGACGTTTGTTTTTTTCATAAGCATGCTTAACGGCACAGAAATCTTTCTAACTTTCCAACTTTGAAACCAACTGAGAAGGAATGACAGAGATTATGTACTTTCAATAAAGATTCATTAGTGTCAGATGACAATATGTGAGTTGTACAGCTCAGACTGTCGTGTGAATACCAGTTAGGTTGTCTGTTGATCAGGACTGGTACTGTAGATTTGTCACAAGAGAACATAACTGCTATTGTTCATAGGGAAATGATTCCAACCAGCTGAAGAGTTCAGGATGTCGCACGCTTTTACTATAAACACATCAAGGCAATGGAGCATACTGCCTGTCAGCTGTGACAGGTGTACTGGTCATACAACAGGTACTCGCCCTCCTTCACATCAACAACATCCATATACATAGAGTGGAAAACAGGTAACAGCACGGCATGCTGCGTTTAGGCCTACCACACACCTTACCCTTTCTGGCTCCGGGGAGATAAATGTAAAAAATAATGTATTCATAGTAGAATTTGTCATTTTTGCCTAAGTGGATATGTCAACATGTAATGTATATGCCATTTTCTATTGCTACTTTATCAACAGCTGTTTTGTAATACCTATAACTCTTTGCTTTTATAAATAGGAGCATAGCTCAAAATTTGGACCTTAAACCTATTGTCTATTTAAGGGAACACAACCAACAGGGCTAGTCAACCAATCAGGTGCCGCCCAGGGTGCCAGCATCTCGTTGGCTGCCACATCCCTATCCCAACCCCAGGGTGGGACACTGTCCAAGTGAAACTGCTCACCCAGGCTGCTGCATGGGCTTCGGCTGGCACTGACAACCAGGAACTGCAAATGTGACCAAAATATATATTTATTTAAAAAAATAAAACTTCAAAAAATTTATATAATAACAAAATTGTAATAAAGGGATTATCTCATGATGGATACGCTTTTAGTGCCAAAGACTACAGCTCTTAAATTGAATAGGTGTCCTGTGAAAAACAGCCAGCAGAGGGTGCTACTCCATTGACACATGGGACCAGATAACAGTCAGATATACGCTAAAGCATAACGCTTTAAATTCTATGGCACAAACTCAATGTGTCTGTGTCCTATCATAAGGGTGTGGTATGTGGCTGAGTTGGACAGGCCTCTAACCCTATAATCAGAAGGTTGCCTGGTTTCCTCGAACGCTAACCTTGGCAGAAAAGTAACACCCTCCTGAAATGCTCCTGAGGTGATAGATGAATGGCCTCACCCTGCACTCGGACCCCCATCTCATCTTTGTGTGTGTGTGTGTGTGTATGCGTGTGTGTGTCGTATGTTTCAGACAAGATGAGATATGTGAAAAGAAACATTCTGATATACTGATAGATGTGCAAATAGCAAATATAGTTGACCCTTCCGCATAGAGGGGGTAGGGATGCAAGCCCTCCACGATCTGGAAATATTGTGTAAAATGTTTTGGTCCCCTTGGTGAGGAAAGTCCTGGGTTACTCCCCACCTGGTGCCCATAGCTTCTGAGAGTGAATCCAGACCCCCGTGACCATGCACAGGACAAGCAGGTAGAAAAAAATTAATGGATGAACTCTATCACATAAAAAATTTGCTATCCAAAAACATAGCCAATTCTTAAATAAATCTGAAGGAAGGACGTAGACGTTTAGTGAAGGTCACATTGGACAGAGACTTCAAAGGGCATGAAATATCTAGCTGTAGGCTATGAAAATGTCAGTTAAGCAAATTAAAGGAAATTCACCTCACTTCTCTACCAACTGCATTCTTTGCTGGGGTTCGCAAGCAACCGACAGCTTTAACATCCTGCTAGCAGCAGTACAGAGCTAACCTGTTAGATGTTTGTTTATGCTTCCGTTATGCCGGAAGTATGCAGGCTGAATCAGCAGATATTATCACATAAATATTATTACATATTTCAGATAAATTTCAATAATTAAGTTCAGTTCATTTTTATCTAGTACCCTTCCAAGCAAAGTTACGTAAGTTACTAAAAGATTGCTGACCAACAAAGAACCACTGAGGTACCCTGAGCAAGGTGGGGGGGGGCGGCGGGGCCGGGGGGGGGGGGGGGGGGGGGGGGGGGGGGGGCCGGGGGGGGGGGGGGGGGGGGGGGGGGGGGGGGGGGGGG
>JAODJX010000002.1:8109126-8131913 GCA_026776945.1 Isichthys henryi
ATATGGTTGTTGCTTAAATTTTTAAATCAACCTTTAGTTTTAGCTACAGTCTGTCCTCTAACAAGTAATGATTTAATACCATAAGTGAATAAAAAGTTACATTTACTTAGAGAGAACATTTTCATAGCTCCAGAGCTCTGTAAATGTCCTCATAAAACAGTTTCTCTTTTGCCAACATGTGGAGAGACATCAAATGGCCTCCATTAATTTCTTGTGGAAGCAAAACTTTAAAACGTATTATTTTTTAGAAAGAGAAATGTAGTGTATTCAAGTGACAGAAGTGTTTTGTTTACTGCTATTTAGTAAAATTATATTACACAAAAATGGAAGTTTCCATGTTGTGCAACAATGTGTTAAAGACCACCAGTTTAATATTACTGGTGAGAGTGATGACAGAAAACAGGAAGCTATTCCCAGTTCACTGTAGCTGAAAGACAATGCAGTTAAGGATATTGAGGACAGCATTCTACTGACCTTTTTACAAAACAGGACTGACGGTGGCCTTTCATCTTAAATTCACTATTATTTATTAGTGTAGTTATTTATTCAAATTGTGAAATCTGCAATACGTGTTTCACCAAAGTTACTTTGTCATTCTTATATAAAGGACTGATGTTGTCTTTTTGTTCAAATGGCACCACTAGAAGTTCTTTCCAATAGTCCCTAAATTGGTTGGCATCAAAAGAAAATAATCCTTTTGTAGTCACTCTAAATCTGTATTGAGTATAGAGTGTCAATATGAACTGTCAGTGTCCTTCCTCATTAAGCAATAATCACTTTTTAATATTTGATGGGGAGAATGGTTCAAATTTCTTCATGTTCCACCAAAATAAAACTACCAGAATTAAATATTGGGTGTGAAAGTAGTTAGTTTCGGTGAATATATGTAAAATGCATGACTGCATTGGGTAGCCGTAGTTAAATAGCGTGAGAAAATCAGTAAGTTAAATAGCAAATACAAAAAAACTGAAGTTTATCATCACAATGATTACAACCATTCTGAATTTTATAAACCGTAGGTTGATAATCTAAATGACTATTTTATGTACATCCATCTCCTAAGTATTTTATCCTGCTCAGGCTCACAGTTGGGCCTGGAGCTTCTCCCAGGTGACTCAAGGCCCAAGGCTTGGGTACACGCTGGATGGGATGCAGGTTCATCATAAGCACATACATGTATGAACTTGAACACACAGTCACATTCTTTGGGCAATTTACAGACACCAGTTAGCCTGTCCTTTAACTCTGGGAGGAAACCCGTTCAGCACAACGAGAACATGAAAACGCCACACACACACACACACAGACACACAGACACACACACACACAGACAGACACACACACAGACACACACACAGACACACACACACAGACAGACACACACACACACACACAGACACACAGAGTAGGATTCGAACCTCTCAGTCCTGGAGGTGTGAGACAGCAGTGGGACCTACTTATAGCCATCTTGCTGTTTTAAATACAAACATACAAAATTATTGCATAACTACTTGTAGGGTATTCTAGAGATTTATAGTCAAATTTGTGGCACATCAAGAAGTAGTTGGCAACATGACTAGTGTAGTCCTCTCAGTGCAATTGTTCTGCAGACAATGCTGGTATTGTTTGCATAAGTAGACAATTCTATTATCTTAAGGCTACTTGGTTTTGAATGTGAACTGAAAATAAGTGCCAGACTAAGAGTAGTAGGGGGCAAGTAGGACTGAATTTTTGGCTGTTGCATGGTAGAAAAAAGTCATCACGCCAATTTCTTGTCTTTGTATATTACGTTAATTCATTGAGGACTGATGTACACTGAAAAGTATAATTATTTGGCTGCATTCCTGTGCAACTGATATCTTATGGGCTTTTAAGATTAGGAAAAAAAAGTTTGTTTAGGTACAGGTTTCAAATACATTATGTATTTGGGGGGACTTCATAAATTGTCACCATTAAATAATGTCCACTTAGTACTAGTAATGACACATGATCTACTTTTGAAAAGAAGATAAAATGGTGGTGGAGCGGTAGTAGGCATATGTAACCAATAGTGGTATTACTTGTGCAGTTGTGCTTCTCACCAAATTGCTCAACCCAAACTGTGACTGTAAATGGGAGTCTGAAACTAATTCATGTAAGTTGTAGTGGTTAAAGGTATTTGCTAGATAACAACAACAACAATAATAATCATCATCATCGCCCATCTTCTAACTGGTTATCCTAGTCAAAGTTAGTGCACAGGTCTGGGATAGACCCTGGTGGGAATGCCGGTCTATTGCAGGACACATGCGTACACCCACACAAAAGCACATGAGAAATATAGAGTTGCCGGGTTACCCAACTATGTTTGTATTGCAGGAGCAAACCAGAATGGCCAAAGGATATTGTGTGACATGAGAACATGCAAACTCCACGCAGTGGTGGGGTTCAAATCCCAAAGGCCAGAGGGGTGAAGCAGCAGCGCTAGATGCTGTTCCGCCCCTTAGTACTACTCAGTGATGGGCAATCAACAACAAGTTAAGAATATATTCTATTGATCCTGCACAGAGAGGGAATGGTAGCATGGACAAAGATTCAGGCTTATGTTTTTAAGAATACAGAAGCACTACTGTAGTTTTATTGCAATGTTTGCGTTTTTTGTGGTTAAGAAACAGGTGTGGCTTGCGACTCTAGTAGAGATGTTTGCTTCTTGGCTTATCAACAGGAAATGACATTGTTCTCAAACATTTTTGGATAGTATAATGTTATGACACTAGATGGTAAAAATATTAATTGCACTTTTCATTATATGCTAAAAATCCATCCACTCTCTTAGTTTACTGCTCAAACAGATATTCCATTAATTCAGTGGTTCTCAAACTCAGTCCTCGGGCCCCACTGCCCTGCTTGTTTTCCAGCTGTCCCTGCCCCATACACAAGTCCCAGCTTTCTTTCGGCTTCTGATTGACTGAACACACCTGATCCAGGTAATCAGCAGTGTGTAGGGCAGGGGTAGCTGGAAAACAAGCAGGGCAGTGGGTCCCGAGGACCGAGTTTGAGAACCACTGCGTTAATCTGTCTTTTAACCACATATATTGGTCATGGTTGCAGAAGGGGCTGGAGCCTATAGCAGATGGCATAGAGCACAGGGCTGGGGTACCCTGGACAGTATATGCATGCAACATGTGGAGAACATGCTAACTCCACATAGACAGAGTAGAAGTGATATTCAGAACCCCAGAGCTAGAGTTTAGCCGTTTAAGGCAAGAGTGCGATCCGCTTAGTCACCCAGCTAGTGTGACTTTTTGTTTAACTTAATAGAAGTGTAGGCTTTATTCAGTATTTTCCTATGTTGTTGTCGACAGCAGAATGTTATTCTAGCCTTAAAATAAAGCTAGTCATATGAGAAAAAGAATGGATAAATTTGTTGCGGTCATACTAACTCTAATATATTAATGTGGATCAGATGTCCGTTTCTGTCTTGACTTCTAGTTCCTCTGTAATTTCTATGAGGCCGCGAAGTTGTCGCTGCTTACGCAGCGCCAGCGTGACGTCACGGGCCCCCAGCGTCCGCAGTGGGGGTGTACCCGCGATCTCTCACTCCACGCGCAAAAGAATGCTGTGAATTAAACTGTTTTTGGAATACAAATTTGAATATTCAAAGATAATCATTTAGCAAACCGTTTGAAACCGTGGAACTTCCCATCTTCCGTTAATCTCGTGTATGAATATAGGATTTTAGAGCATCTTCCGAGAAGCAAGCGATAGGGAAGTGCCTGGCTCGGCAACTGTGGGGGTTTTTTATCTCGCTAATGAAAAACAACGCAAACAAAGAAACTGGGGAATCGGTACGTGTTCGTCCAACTTTTCTAAGACAAAAAGAACACGCCAGTACGTTTGCTTTACTCGTTTACTGTCTAGAGTGATGCGTCCTCTCAGATAATCTGCTAGTTTGAAAGCTAATGGCACAAACGGCTAAAGCCGAAATGCTACATAACGAGCAAGCTTTAAAGAGACTGTAACGAAATAATAACAATATAAGAAACGCTACAAAGGACCTATCGTTGTAAATATATGACGTATTATCCGGAGCTAATCCAAGGGTGAGTGTATATGTTACTCAGTTTGATAAAAGGTGAATAATGAAATTAGCAGTCGTCTTGGATGTTAGAGAAATGCATTTATTGTGATCCGATCGATTTCAGCTGCTTCGATACCGACGTAATTAATATGGAAATTAGTTGGGCACAATTAAATGTTTAAAACATGGTTTTGTTGGCACGGCACGTGCGCTGGTTTGACTGCCTTTTGTTTAAAGCTTGCTAATGGGAAGGGGGGGTATCGCCTCGAATTTTGTGTTTACTTCGTTAATTAACAGTGCACCTATAGTAATTTTGCACGGGTAGAGGTTGGGGTAAAGTTTTTTTTCTGGAAAAATGCATTTTACTCGTAAACTTTCGGAACGCGTGAAGAAATTTCTTTGCGCGGCTGCTTCCTTTGTTATTGCTTTGTTTCTGTGGGAGACGCACGTGGCCTGGCCAGCCGCTGCTGCTGCTGCTTAAAGCTGCAGTGCCCCTTTCCCTCCAGCCTGACCCATGACTGACATGTGCCTTCCAGTACCCTCCCCAGTTATACACCCAACCCCTGTGCCTATTTTATGCATCCTACTCTCTACTGAAAACTGTAGATATTACTGCTGTTTTTTTTTTATATTATTGCTGTATATTTTTACTTGCGCATTAATGTAAGTGGAGCAAAGAGAGATTGAGGTCTTTAGCTATTTAGGACAGCTAGGAATTGTCAGAATATGACCACAGTGGTTAGTGGTAAACAGTCCCTTGTTTGATTCGACAGTGGGAATTCATCTCATTGATTGTATATAGATAGTTTTAACTTTTTGATCAATAAATTGCCATGGCTGATGTAAGCAGTGTATATGGACATATGAACATGATATATATTGATAATATAGTCACCCTGCCTTTATTTCAGAATAACGTTGTATAAAGATGTGGAGTAGTCATTTATAATACAGCCTTTGTGAGTGAATGCGGCCCCTTTTTAAATATGGATATTCCACTTGGTGACCTGATGCACACTAACATTGAAGGTTACCTGGGCCCACTGAAACTGGAAGAGGATGGAATGGTGCATTTACCCATTGTAGGCCTTTTTAACAACAAAAATTAGAAATCCATAGGCAAGTTTTGAGAAATATAAGTTTATTCTTTTTATTTAATGTGACGTTAATGTGATTTTGTTGTCTTGTGAGCCCCAGGAATTATCACTATCATAACTATTGTGATGAATTTGGTTCTCTTGAGGTTTTTTGGCCTGACGGAAACTATATTTAAAAACCTCACAGCATGATGTAATTGGTGCTGATTTAAAATAAGTTGGCAAAAACAAATACATTTGTCATTACGGCTTCTTAAATGGTAACATGCTAGGTTTCTATACTTGCATCCGGCAGCTTGGAACAGCCTTTAAATACCTAAAAAGCAAGTACATGTTTAAAGAGAATGTGTCTACATCATAAATTGCATTTTGGGGGGATTTCTTTGAATGTTCCCTTTCACATATGTCAGGACTGGGCAGTGATTTTCTGTGGAGGGCCAATTCCAAGCTTCCCCATGTTAACATAACTATTTTTATGTCCCATGGAAGTTACAATTGAATACTTGTTAGAGTTCATGTATTCCCTAAATAGGAAAAAGTAAAGCAATCAGTAGAACCACTGCATTTTTTATGTTTAACTTGTATAAAAAACTTTTCCATTTTAATCATCATGCAGGTCAGTAAAAATATATATGGCCCTTGGGCTAGTTTTTCCCCAGTTGTGCCATATGTGCTGGTCAACATGTGACTGGCTATTGTACACCAGTCTTACAGTTCCAGACGGTTTTTCAATTTGAAATACGTAGCAGAGCTACAGGTGCTTATGAGCTAAAATTCATTATTTAACTGGTTAGCCGTCAGTAGCTTGTCCATAAAAATAGATGATCAACCCATATGGAGCATGCTTGTGCTGAATTCGACACAGTAGCATGTGACTATTTGTTATTACTTTGATTTTGAAATAATAATGCTTAAACTTTTGAGGGCATTTTGTGGTAGGTTTGTCTCGTTTCGTCTCGTTTCATTTTTAAGTAATGTAGATGGAATGGTAGGGTTTTTTACATGTACATTTGCATTTTTAACTTGTATTTTTCATGTATTAATTTGCTGGTGCTCTTATTGAGAGCAAATCTGAACAAGCTTCCCTTACAAGGTGCTTTTCTCCCTGGAACATAAGGTTCATATATAGATGTATTTTGAGGTCAAATAGATATAATGAGAGCAACTAAGAGAGATTTTATATTCTAGCCATCTGCTAGGGGCAAGGTTATGACACGGTTCAACTGTTTGCACATTATTAAAACGTACTAGATGCTGTCAGGTGACCACACGAGGTCTTCTTCATTCTTTAAAAGTCCAGAGATTATTGCTTCTTGAAATTAAACTGCTTCAGTGTGTTAGTTTCACCAAAACTCAAAAAGCTTTCATTTTAAAAATGCTACATGATTTGGAATATCTGCAACTATTTAAATAGTTAAAATACTATGTGACAGAATTAGTAATGCTCAATTATAAATGTTGTTGGTGCACTTGGGTAGCAGTTTTTTTTCTACAGTTGGATGCACTTAGAAATAAAAGAACGGCAAGAGTTATTTCCAGATTAACAAGCAATGTTTAATCACGATGGTCTGTTCCTTCTTCGATTAGGCTGAAAATTATCAAAATTTTGAGACACTTGCTTCAAAGAATAAAACGTTTGATTTTAAAATGCTTGCTAGCTGTAATTTTGTGTAAGTGATGTATTCTTCAGATGTATATTGGTATTTCTATTAAGGCCAAGTAGTTTGTAGTTACCTTAGAAAGGTATTGGTGAGGTATACCTGTGAAAAATATCCTTTGTAACAACGTCGCCTGAAGTGAGTGTTTTATTCCGAACCCAGAGTGAAGACAATCTGAGGCTCAGCGACTCAAGTGCCTCAAGCACCGTTGTTCTGCTGCTCCTGAGTGTGACTCGTCCCCACGACGTCACCAATGCGACCATGGGAAATCGCAGTCAATAGGCGGCCACCAATAGCCCCCTTAAATCAGAGGAGGTTCCAGGGGGAGCCTTGTAACACCCCAGTGCATCTCAGGAGAAGGTCAGTGTCCTGTCTTCTTTCATGACCAATGTGAAGCAACTGCATATATAAAAAAATTCTTGGTGTGTTCCTGATTTACATCTTTTAAATAGCAAATAATAAAAATTCCAGCTAAGCTGCTAAGTTGTTTCTGCAATTCTGTGTAATGCTGTTTGAAGATTACGACATTGTCGCAAGAACATTGTGCTGGCTGTTTAAGCTTCTGTCTGTATTTTTGTTTTATTTAAATCCTCAACTGTGAGCATTCTTTTTTAAAGTTTCTATGCAAAGGTAAATGTATATGCAGAAGAACTGTGTGAAAAGTGACCACATTTCTCAAAAAATGATGATTTCAAGAATAAATTTGAATCTTTCATCCTTCTTTCAAGAGAATTTTACCACATCTTTTGTGTGGTCACTGTTATTGTTTTGCCATTCCACTAACAATATGAAAGTCAAAAGTAATATTGTTTTGTAGTATAGTATAGAGAGAGCGTGATATTTTTATCTAGTCTGATCCCGATATCAATATTAAAATTTTGTCTACCGATACTGATGCCAGTCTGATATTTTTCCCTCCTTGTCAACAACTTTCACAAAAATTAACAAATATTTCTTAAAGTGCAAATTGTGCATTCTGAAATCAGTCATAAGTCACTGTATAACCATTTCTACTCAAGTGCACTTAAGTCTCTGGTATAAAATATACACAGGAGCACAGATAAAACTTTTAAGTAGCAATTAACCAAACTTTATAAGGAATACAAGTCTGAAAACATGTAGTTTATATATGTGTGTGTGTGTGTATATCCATCCATCCATCCATCCATTTTCCAAACCGCTTATCCTACTGGGTCGCGGGGGGTCCAGAGCCTATCCCGGAAACAATGGGCACGAGGCAGGGAACAACCCAGGATGGGGGGGCCAGCCCATCGCAGGTGTGTGTATATTTTTAATATATATTGCTGTTTTCAGGCTTCAGAAAAATCAGCAGAGGCAGGGCAATATGGGTTTTTCAGTGGCAAATGCAGATTTTTCTGGGGGAGGGGCTGATGACCGATATTAGGTGATTATTTTTTTTTACATTTTTTTTTCTTTTTGTAGAAAAATGCATGAGTAACACAACTGCTTAACTTTTAAGCATTTATTTAATGTTAACATACAAAAACAATAATTTAAATATTAGTCACACTTTAAACAAGGGCTGCAGCATTTTAAAAGTAGCACAAAACCAAAAACTTGACTGGTGTTTTGTGCCTCAATTTCTGACAAAAGTAACAAAACGTTTCATAATTGAGATCGTTTCGGCTTTGTGGTGATGTCATTCATAAAGTGAGACGGATGTAAACTGGAGGAATTTAGAACTTACTTCTGGCTGTCACACAGCTTCACCACTGAACGTGCTGATAAACCACATTACAGTAAGTGTTTCGCCCAGCCGTCACTATATTGACCATGTAGTCTGATTAATTGGCTGGTGCCTATTGCCATAAAACGCTTGAACATTGGTCTATTTTTTTTTTTTGGCCGACCAATCGGCTGACCTTTACTATGCGGTTTTGTTTTTTCTTCCTTCAGCATAAAGTAACATAATCCCTTCATATTCACAAGGCTTAGAGGCAGAAGATATTCACAAATACTCCTAGGGTCCCCCAACCTTAACCAATAGCACTCTGTTAGGCTGAAAAATAACATAAAATATCTAATACCAATTTTAAACCTATGCTGTGCTTTTCATTTTACATGTCACATTACTTTATTTACTATCAAGATCTTTTCACGTAATATACAAATCTAAATTATGCCCGTGTATATGCAAAGTTACAATTGTATGCACTGAAAGTACTATGTTTTAGACTCCTTATTCAATATGCAAGATTAATGGCACTTTAAAGTTAAAAGTTACTGTGAGAAATGCAACATTCCACCGTCACAAAGACAGCTCGGTGTGAGGCTGGTTTCCAAGACTAGGACTTGTGTCGAAGCCAAGACTTTAAATATTAAAGACATGGTATGCACTTAATGCTAATAGATATTATGTATTACTAGTATTTCTGTATTACATGATTTTATCTGTTCCAGATCATTTTCAGTATTGTTTTTGGCTTGCGTGTTGTCTGTGAGTTACTTCTACCTTTTGGCAAACTCCAAAAATATTCCCATTGTTCACAGCCAATTTGCGTATCGCTAGAACCGCGAATGTGGAACGTGCAAGTGTTGAAGGGGTTATTCTGTTTCCACACGGCTGACATCTTTGATGCTCATGATTTGCTGTACTTCGCGTGACTTCTGTTTACAGTAGAGATGATAAAATGGGTGGATGGAAAACAGACAGTAATGAACTTCCTAGGCATCATTGTGAGGATCATATTAGTAAGTACAGTGTTGTGCTGAACATTTTTGTGGTTTTTCAGGCTCAATCTATCGCTGATGGAAAATTTGTTTGTCTTCTTACTCCCCCGTCCAGCATTTTTTGCCGTATCGACCCGCTATTGGTAGTGGGATTGGTGCTATCTCTGGTTTCACTGTATTTTTCTGGTTTCACTGTAGGGCCATTGAGCAAGGCCCGTAACCCCAGTTGCTCCAGAAACTGGTTGCCCCTACATTACTAATTGTAGATACTGTGCATAAAAAAAGCATCTGGTAAATAAAATTGAAAATCCCATTCTTTACAATGTGCATAGCATTTTTTACAGGCAGTAATTTGTCATGGTAATACAAACATGATTATTAAAAAAATGTTTAAGTACTTTAAAGTGGTTTAGCTTAGAAACAGGAGATGTCTTTCCGTAATCTTTAAAATACCATAAGACGAATGGATGTAGCACTTAATAGGGAAAGTGTTCTTTTTGTGCGTCTGTAATCCTTTTTTTTTTAGATATCAGCAAGCCATTTATACTTTTATAGGATAATTTTTCTGCAGTATAATTCAAATCCATGCTCATATTTCTGTGTAAATGCATAAATCAGCTTTAGCCAATATTTCAAAATATGTATCTAATTTGTGAGATATTCGGGAGGTATTTATGATGAATTCTTATTTGGAGTCATCGAAGCCTTTGATGCTTGGCACTGATTATTTATTTACTTATTTCCCTTCTGCCCGTTAGCTTATTCACATAGTATTTTGGCTGTCATGTTGCTTGTCACATGGTGACACTCCTTTTACAGTCCAACAGCATACATTGCAGTTGATTTGGCAACTCTAAATTGCCTTTAGTGTGTTAGTAAATGAAGGCCCTGCAACGTACAAGTATTACAGCCAAGGTGTATCCTGCATGGGGTCATAGGCTCCAGTCTACTGTAAACCTAGGGGGAAGCTGCAATTAAATGGGTACATGGAATTCATCCGGTAATAAACTTCCTAAACATCATTGTGAGGATCCTATTAGTAAAGGATGCTGAGGAGGATTGTACATCTTATGCTTATATAGCTTTTATTATGCTACATTATGTTTGTGCATGAATCTAGCCTTTGTGTATAAATATAATATGTAATATCTCTTTGTGGAAAATGTATATAAATGCAGATTATACTCACACAATACACATACGCTGCAGGTTTTGGGAAGGGCTACAACAGGGTGTGATGTTGGTCATTGGAGGTTGTGCTTGTGAGTCCAGGGGGATGTACAAAATCTGACCTGTTGTATGACTGGTAACAAGGCACAAGTAACCTCAAGTCAACGAGGTTATCGCCTGACTTTGCCCCATCCCTGACATGCATGCAGGCCTTAATCATGTGGAATGATATCATTCATGGTTTGCTAAAAGGATGGAATTTGCTTAGAAATGAGCATAAGTTTAATATGTTAAGGAGGAACAAAAATGCTTTAGTTATGCTAGAGAAAAAAAATGCTAGAGGAAAAAAAAGCAATGTTAAAAACGGATTCCTTTTTAAAGAAGTGTTTGCAATAATGTACCGTAAGGGTGTTAAGATGCATTGATGCATTGTGATCAATTAATCTTATTAAGATGGCGATTCAGCTGCATTGATCTGTAATGTCAGAATCTCTTATTGATTTCAGGGGGCAAAACCCTCCTTAAAGATACTCCTGCTTTGTGGCTGTGTTTACTTATGCTCACATGCTGAAGGAAGACATGAAAAGTACAGTGCTTTAAAGAAGCATGACATGAGATGGTCAGGTCAGGCTGGGGAGCATGCACTGGTACAGTGCGTTGCAACACCCACCTCATGATGAAACTAGCCGGGATCCAGATTAGCATCCTTCCCCAGGTCGATACATGGTCCATTCCCACCCTCTGGAAGTAACCATCTATCTGTCACAGCTAGGTGTTACATGGGTGTCCTCTCGGCCTGGTCCAGCTACTTGGGTCCTCAGCAATGAGGATCCTGTGAGCCGGGTCACTCTCAGCGAAACATGCCACATGGCCATAGTACTGTAACTGATGCTTGATCACGATACAGGTAATGCGCCTCATTCGGGATTCCTTTGGCAACCGCTCATTCCACACAAATTCAAACCAGTGGTACCTAAGGATTCTCTGAAGTGACAGTCCCAAAGGAGTACAGTCTTTATCTTTGGTCACTGGGTAGCATCCATATCTCACAGCCATTCAGCAAGACAGATATTGGGAGTGCCATATTCACCACTTATGAGGTCTCAAAGTACCAGCCTGTGACATGTTTATAATTCGTTATGAAATCTGGCCTGCAGATTGATCTTCCCCATAGAATAAAAAAGTGATGCAACGTCATTCACCTAACCTGTGCCGACAAGTTTCACCACTGGGAACCTCCATGTTTTTGCTTCCTCTCAGCTCTCAGCTCCCAGCTGAGGTATTCGATGTTCCTGATTGGCTGGGTTGAGGGACATTGCTTTAGACGTTAGCCAGATATCGGTATTGGAGATATTAGACAAAAAATATATTGGATATCGGCAAAATTTCCAAATCGGTGCACCACTAGTTAGCCTAGATGAGAATGGCTAATCGGGTAGTGCTTTCTTTATAGTTTAGTAGTTGGCTTTTTTGACAATTTACGCTTGCTCCCTGTTTGATAAAAACAAAAAAAAATTACTGTTCTAGAACATCTTTCTTTCTATTCTATTAATAGTGTGTAGTTTTCCATGGTCATGTTTGTGATTTTTATTTTTTTTAGTGAAGGTAGAAAAAGTTTAAATTTAGGTTATCGAGATAATTGAATAATTCATTTCTATCACGATTTGATTCAAAGACTTCTGATGCATCAAATCACTCCCACAATAATCGTGATTGAATTGCCTTGGAGGCAATGAATCACATTCCTAATTGACAGGATACAAAATTATTTCTGTGCAACTGTGAATTGCCTGTTTGGGTTATTTGGGATATTTCAGTGTCTAATTTGACTATTCAAAGGAGCAGACAATTTTAAAACAAAACATTGAGTGTATCATATTGAATCCTCCATGTGAAAACTCACGCACCCCATTTCATTGACTTGCCTGATTCTTTCCCATAAAGATGTTAACTTGGGAAACCTGGTTAAATATGAATACTAGACCAACCAAGGTGGGACCAGAAAAACGCCACAGGTTTCGAGCTGTTAAGTGACAGAGGTACTGTTCAGTCACCCTATGGTGAGAAATTATATGGATCAGTTATAGGTAAATGTTTGTGAAATAGAATCAGAGCAAAAACAGCAGACAGCTTTATACATTGATGATTGCAGATGTTTACATTATCAGTGTTGACCTTTGTAGGTAATATATATTTCCAGCGACTGTTTTTTGATCGTTTTGTGAGACCAGTTGTATAGCTCTGAGTTAGAGATCTATGGTGGCTTTCTGACATAATGTCAGCTGACTCAAAGTATAAAGGAAGGCCCACGTATACTGGTTCTCAAGACGCACGTCCACTATTTCTACTGTTTATCAACTGGTTTGATTTGAAACCGGGACGCACACAAAGCATTCTGCAATTCACACCCTTTTTTTGTGCTTACACCCCTGAATCGTGCCCACATTATGATTGAGTTCAGTGAGAGTATGACCCTCCTTGAAAACGTGCCTCTGAGTGGAAATTGGCAAGTACATTTATTTTTAGCATAGTGTCCCACTGTATTCCGCCTTAGGGACGGCAAGCCTTACTAAGATTTTATTTTTCTGTTGCTATTGCAAAATGAATGAGGGAAATTAGAATTTAGAATGCCGTTAGCTCATTTGTATTTTTAAATTTTGTTTTCCATTAAAAGCCAAAGCATTTCTAATTCTCACAGACTTAGATAAGAATATTTTATCATTATATTGATTATTATTTTTTAATCCACCTAGCCCAGGCCAGAAACAACTTTCATGGGGGGGTCTGGCAACCCTACCAATATGTCCCTCTCTCTGTAGATTTTGCTGACCTAATTTTACTGCCTAGCTGTGTGTCTGATCGGGAAAATGGAGGGGTGGGTCACACCCCTTGCTTTCGGGCCTGGCTTTGTGGCTGACCCAGCCTGTGAAGTTTTCAAACTGTACTGAAAAAATGTAATGCAATAGCAATTACTTTAGTAATTCATCGCTGGCTACTGTTTAAAACCAACAGATTTATCTATCACTTAAATAAGAGAATCTGAAATGCTTATCCACTGTGATTTGCATGGCATGGGCATTTCATCTAAAATTAAGACTGTCGAGGTGATTAAACTATGGTCACCATGGCTAATATTTTTGTAGTTACAAAACAGTATTTCTAGCATACTTGAAGCTGCGCTCTTTCTTAAGGTCCTGATTTAAATTAGTCTTTATAGTTCATAGATAGAGTCATATAATACAATACAATTTTGACCAACAGTTTAAATGAAATATCTCACAAACTGACATTTTATGCTGGTGTAAATCGCAGATAAGACATCTTAACATATGATTACACGTATGTTATATGTATTTTTTTTTTTTACGTCTCAAGACCAGCTGTACCCTCTTTTAGTCATTCTGAAATTGTGGAGGTTGGTGGGTGTGGGACAAGTGATGGGGCTGTCCTCGGAATTCATAATTTGTCTAACAGCATGTAGTTCAAATATTTAGTCTTGAAAAACGCTCATTTTATTCTTTATGTTTTTCCATGGCCCTGTAACCAAGTGTAATTTCCTGTCTTGTGGAAATAAATTCTTATAACAGTGATGAATGTCACCATTTATTGTTCCTTTCCATCTGTGATTTTGCATGTGGATGAAGAGTTTTGAAATATTTGTAGAACATTTTCATTTTATATATGGCTGTATGTGTATCATCTTGGTTTTATCATTTTGATAACAAAACCTATACAACTCGTTAAATAATCAAATGTGCTGCATTTTGCTGACCATTCCAACACCTTTTGTCCATTTCTGGACCCTCTAGTCCTCCCGTGAGACGGCAGTGGGGACGCAGAGACAGACCTGTACTGCACAACTTCCTGCACCAGGGTGAGAACTTCCACTATCCTCTCCTGTCACAGCATCAGCAGCAGATTTCTGTAGATGAGTCCCGACTGTACAGTCACACCAGCGTACCGCCACGAATGCTCCACCCTGCCCCACACCCACCTCAACAGAATCCCATCATGGTGGATCTTCACGAGCAGGTAAGGCTTTCCAAGCTGGTGGCCAGCTTACTTGTTGTTTTCCTACAGTGATTTCTAAACTGGTAGGTTCCAGTAATGAGAATTATCTGTGGTTTAAGTTTCCCTCCCCCATCGAAAAATCTTGGGAGTAGAGAGCATTGTCAAGAATGAGGTTGTACCCATATGATTATAATATAGGGCAAATACTTGAGTGGAAAATAGAATTCGTAGTTAAATGTTCAACCGATAATGTAAAATCAGTTGTGAATAAACAACTCCTGTTCGGAACCCCTCAAATAAGAAAGCTCAAGAAAACTTGCATGGCATCCAAGAGCTTGGAGGAAAACATGAACATGAATGAGAGTGATATTTACGAGTATTTGTTTTACAATTCTATGATGCTCTGCAGGCACCATCCTGTAGTCATCCACCAGGTTTAATATGATGCAGTGTATGGACTCGCTCTTTGTGTTTTGGAACTTTCATTTGCAGCTTGTATTTTGAATTTATCAAAAGGAAATTCTTAGCTGGGCTATCAAGGCTGTCTGGAATTTCCTTTATCTTGTAAAGGAATTAACAATGGTAACCACATGTTTTGTTCAACCATACACATGAGTTAGGAAGCTCGAAATTCCAGGCAGGAGGTTGCACTTGAACGGTTGACAGTCTGACTGTTCACTGGAAGATGGAAGGTGGTGATGTGGCAAAGTCAAGCTTCCTGACTTGCATGAACAGGGAGCACACTATTACTGCAACAGGCAACACTTGTGAAACACTGCACTATAATAGCCATGAATTTTTAAAACTGCATTGAAAGTGTCTGTTATCTTGCTTTGTGTGTAGCCTAAGCCTACGGTAGTTAATCACTGTCAGATATTGATAGCGGGTTACTTGTCTGATGTGGTCAATTACCAAAAAAAGCTATTTTAGAAAAGGGTGAATCTTGTGATAATTGCTTGTCACTAAAATTGTTGCCTGTGTGTAGATATTCAGCTGGTTTTATAACTGAAAATGTGTACATTTCTGAGATGCTGGGTTTTTCCTTAGGTAGGGAATGAGATTAATTGTTAATATTTGATTTACATTATAAAGTATAGTTCTTGTTGATGTCCCTTTTTTATCAGAGTAAGTTTTTTATATTTGTATTTCTAAGGTTTAGGTTAGATTGACAAGATATTCCAAGTGCCCAATTTTAATGGCCCCCAAAGACTGTTGGCGATCCTCATCCAGCTGGTTATCTGGGGTCACTGGAGGCCGGGAGCCTTTTCCAGGCAGCAAAGAGCATGGCACCGGAGTAACACCCCGAATCAAATCGTTGTCTTTAACCTGTAGTTTTTCCTGAAGATTATGGGAAGTTTATATTTTACTTTCCAAAAAGACTGGAAAATATATATGTGGAGTTTGAGAAATGGAGGGGTGGGTTTACTTTACTGAACTTTGTTTGTTAAATGTCCAATGCAGCAAATTAGAATAAGCTATTTTTAATAACAAAAAAGAAGAAAAGAAAAAACAATGAGTTTGCTTCATCTTTTCATGATAATCCAAGTAGTAAAGCTTGGCAAACTATTCATGTTATAGTTTATGTAAGTTTTTGGTTATTCTGTGGGGAAAAATAACATGGAATTTTGAAGTTGACTTTGACCATGTACTGTTTGGTTACATTGGTAACACTTGTAAGCTACATTATAAGCCGTTTCTAGAGCCTGCTCAGTCAATAATGCATTTTGCTTCAGCTGCGGTCAGCAATATTAAAGATATTGTTATACAATAAGAGTGCTTTTTGACTGCAGTGGTTTCAGAAATTCGGTTGGAGTTGTGTTTTTGTGCACCTCTTTTCCAGATGCACCAGGGACCGGTCCCGATATCTTACACAGTTACCACGGTGACAACACACGGTTTTCCCCTGCATACCGGCCAGCCTATCCCAGGGTGCAACACACAGCAGCTCCCAGCATGCTCGGTAATGTTCAGCGGACAGCACTCTCTGCTCTGCCGCCTTCTTCCTCCTGTGAGTTTGACAAGGAAGTGCTAGTATGTCAGTGAAGTTCTTGTAGTTAATACATTACCACCACTCCCCCACCAACAGCTCCTTCCCATCAACTGTCCAGGATCCTAGCCAGGTTTGAGAATTAATGAAGTCCTCTGTAATGCATCAAGCAGCTCCATCATGTGTAAAAACGATTCCATTAGGAATTTGTTAATGAATGTCTAGTGGAGGTTTTCAGTGAATAACAAGAAATAATCATACAGGATAGAAAACTTGACACGTGATAATCGGCAGTAAGAACGCAAGTCTTCCAGCTGCTTGTCAAGTTGAAAAACAAAAGCCAATAAGCTACTAATACAGTAAACATGGAATAAATAATATGAAATCCAACTAGGCTGCAGACTGAGTTGTAATGTAGGTGGCACGCTGTTGCAAATCATATTTACTACAAATGCAGCAAAGATGTTGACTTAACTTCATATTTTGCTGATAGCTTATTTTTTGATAAACAGTAATGGTGACATAGTTAACTAACTTGTTTACATACTTCTGACCAGAAAAAAACCCATTTTGTTAGGGGGAATGAGGACTTAAAACAAGGGTCAAATTAACAAATATCTGATAAGGGCAAGGAAAGACGTCTGTTTAATGACTTCCAATTTCACAATTTTTCACTTCTTTTTTACTTCTTTGTTTTCCATTCTATAAATTGAGTTTCCATTCTAAAAAATCAGCGAATAGTCTATAGCCAGAGAAATTTCAAAACCATCATTCCAAACTTTCTGCCTGTTTTTAAAATGTTTTGTATTGCAATTCCTACCATTGATTTTGTGAAATGTTGAAATTCTGCTGTGATTGTAAAATGTCAGTAGTGTCTTGCCTCTAGATGTTACTTCATTAATCCAGCTGCCCCAGATTAATCTGCCTGTGCATTTCAGTGTATCTGCACCCTTCTAAACACCAGAACAACTTGGCCATAGATTTATTTTCAAGGCAATTCTTACCGCAACCCCCACCCCACTAGAATTGGCTTTCAGGGTAATTGACTGGTGGGGATGTTCTGTTGAAGAACTTTAACATTTGTAGCTTTGCTGTGAAATTGTTTACAAAAGTAAGATGTTCATTTAAAGGTGGCTTGAATAGAATCGTGTTTAATGGAGGCCATTATGGGCAGTAAGTTGGCCTTTCGGATATCTTGTTTTCTCTTATCACTGATTTGTAATTGTTTGTCCTTCCAGCTGTCTTTCAGAGACGGTCTCAAATGCACATATGTAAATGTGCTTTTATCTGTGCTTTGTAATGAATGTGTGAATAGATATATTTTTAGAGAACGTGGAGATGGCCCGTCCAGTGTAGGCGGCAATTAGGAGGGACATCAAAGAGTTTAAATGTGTCTTTGTTCACGTCTGTGTCATTTTGTGTCTCCTCTGTGTCCGCAGCTGATTCAAGCCTGTACAATGCAGCACTTGCCAGTGTCTTACCAAGCCTTCCCGCCTCTGATCTCCAGTGAGCATTTTATATTGCACCCCCCACCACCAGTGCCCCCCCATCAACCACCTCACCTTACTCCTATAAGCCAGTTCGTCCCTCTGCAGCCCCAGCACCCCCGCATGGTGAGTACTCCATCTGCAGTTCTGCAAAGACATGTTATACCTGCCGTGATAAAATTCCAGCTAAAAAAATACAGGCAGTCCCCAGGTTATGAATGAGATCCATTCCCTAAGTCTGCCTCTAAGTTGAATTTATAAGTAATTCGGAAAAATAATACAGTACCTAATAATAATTAAATAGTAATAAGAAGAGTAACTACAGTGGTACCTTGGTTTGAGAGCATAATTTGTTAATGAAATAATGGAAACTCAGATGATTCGTTCCACAACCCAAAAATATTCATAGAAAAATTATTAATACAAAATATAAAGAAAAAATACATAAAACAAATTAACCTTCACTTTACCTTATCTGTTTGTTGGCTCACAGCAATCTTTTTCTTTTTGTGCGACTAACAAGGAACCTATCCCATAACAGTTGCTTTTGCCTCATTTTAGATTTCGCGGAAATGTGGACATTGCATTACCGTTAAACAGATTCATCGCTCGCACTGCTACACCCTTATTCGGGTGATGCTTTTCTGCTAAACTTTGACTTTACGAGTGAGGCATGCTGACTGAGACCGAGCATGGGAAACGATTACCCACAATCCCGCAGCGAGAGAGAGAGAAGAACCATCGGCTCAGTTGTGATCACGTGATGCTCGGCAGACAATACGTATGCGTAATCATCGTATTGCAAGACCTCGCTTGATTATCAAGTTTAAATTTATTAAATTTTGCTCGTCTTGCAAAACACTCACAGACCAAGTTACTCGCAATCCAATGTTTTACTGTACAGACCGTGCTGTACTGTACCTCGAGCCGACAAACTGCTGAAGCCGCGTAATGTTTTCACAAGCGTCACAAAGTTTTGTGTGTGCATTTGTTATTACATTCGATTGCATTTAGCCTAAATTTTTTAATACAATAAGCTTTATGGCAGTTGATTTGTAAGTACGATTTGTCTGTAAATCAGGTGTTCCTAACCTGGGAACTGGCATTTATTTATGGAATTTTATGGCAGCAAATGGCACAAACACGGGAAATTTAAAATCCCCTCATGACTTTCTGCTTTTGACTCGGAATGTACAGTCACTGTGTTGTTCTGTTGCCCCTTGACTCAACATGTATTCATGACATAATGGGCTCTAAAAATGCCTTTTTAAGTACATTTCCAGATACTTTGAGAACGTTTACTTTCAGCATGTTTTACTGAGCATGCATTTACTTTCTATAGGTTTCTCTTAATGTTATAACATACATAAAACATATAACATACGCTGGCTGATTCATCTATTAAATAATATTTGATGACATTGACACCTATTATTATTTAGCATTGCTCATTAATCTTAATTACACAATTGTGAGTGAATTACTTCTCTTAACGTAGTTTACAAGTGACACATGTTTATAGAAACAAAATTTTATGAACTTGTTAAAAGAAATGAGTTTTCAGTCATTGACAATTTCACTCTGGCTGCATTACCTAAAACAGACCATTGTTATAGGGTGTCCTGAAATTACGAACATGACCAAAAAGGTGATGCAATGCATCATGTGTAATGATAACTTCCCCTTTCAGCCTCTGCAGAGAGTAGAAAATGAAGTGGAAATGAGAGGCGAGCAACACCCTGTGGGTGGATTCGCTTACCCTCCGACCCATCACCCACCAGCAATGGCTCCCTCTGTCCCCCTTCAGTATCTCCCTCAAGACCCTCTGCACCAGGACCTGCCCTTCGGAGTGGTAGGTATTTTACAAGAAGTGGTTTGGAAATGACACCAGTTTTTCATAAACAGTGGCAGTCTAGATTGATTTTTGTTAGAATTTTTATGCATCTGTGTTTTCGATAAAGTGGTAACTACACAGATGCATCTACTATATACTGTTCCAAATAAATTGATCTTGTATCAGATGATCAGTCTCATGATATATATGTAAATTTTTAGTGTAATAAATGAACCTTTCATTTTTTTATTAGACTTTTGGTTTTGGTGGAATTTAGTTGTATTAATGGTCTCGCCCTTCATTTTAGCCATACCCTCATGTTCTGCCACGACGTGTTAATGGGCAGAGATACAGGTTACAGCAGCCCTTGCCTCCCCCTCCTCCTCCACCTCCCTACTATCCAAGTTTCCTGCCGTACTTCCTGTGAGTAGCAGTCGAAGCCTTTTTTTACTGCAGATTTCTTAATCCCTTAAATTGGTCCTATGTACAGTCATGAGCCACATAACGATATTTTGGTCAGTGAGAGACCGCATGTATGACGGTGGTCCCATAGCATTACAATGGAGCTGAAAAATTCCTAGCGATGTGGTGCAGTGCATTACTCACGTGTTTGTGGTGTTGCGAGTGTAAACAGGCCTACTGCACTGCAAGTCATATAGAAGCATAGCACATGCAATTATGTACAGTCTCTAATACTTGATAATTATAATGACTATACTGTACTTTGTACTTTTTCTATTATAAAACAGTAAACTATAGCATCTCGGTTTGTGTAAGTTACGTTGCGTTTCCCTGGATTTGTCCTCTTTTTCGGACCTAAAAATGCCCGAAACGTCTGGAATTTTGCTATGTTTCATTTTGACATTTGGTTTTACTGTCAGAATACTTTCTGTGAGAATATTTGTGTTGCTTTGACGCCTCTCTTTGCATCCTGCCCCTGATGTCCTCTTTATTTTATTTTTTAACAAAGTTAAATATGGTCACCCTGATGTTAGTACTCTCTATGATGTTCTCACAATGATAAAATCACCTAACAGCACAATTCTCAGAACGTATCCCTGTCGTGAAGCAGGGCACGACTGTACTCGGGCCCAAAAAATGGCCGGGATATTAACATGAATACATGAAATTCCGTAAGACAATGAGTTATGTTCTCATGACAGTGCAGCTTCTGTGAATTGGGATGTAGCTATCATAACAGAGAATTTACTTTTTGTTACAAAGTACATGTGACTCGTGTTCACAAAGCATAAAGTAGCAGTTTAAGGAAAGCACAAATCTATACATTTTTATCACTTAGGATCATATTCGTGTAACTCTTCATACTTTGCGCAGGCTATATTTTAAGGATACCATTAGTTCCTATTTTCACTTTGATTTCAATCTTTTAATTTAAAAGCAGTTTGAAAATGAATAATGAGGAAATGTTTCTGGCTGTTCATATAGATTATAGACGTTACTTCTATACACATGTACTGTACATCATTGAAATCCTGTGCGTGTTTAAACATAACTCATGCATGCCCGTAGTTCAGAATAGTCTACATCTTCTTGTGAAAAGTAGTGTCCCTGTTTGGTGAGATGGTGTTTATTCACATATGAACGTTCTTTCTATGCAGCTCTATGCTTCCCGTGCCTCCAGCTGCAGTGGGGCCAGCGATCAGTTTGGACCTGGATGTGGATGATGTGGAAATGGAGAATTACGAGGTGAGCTATCCAGTTTTCAGGAATCCTGGACAAAAGACTCCACCCATCCTTTTCTTTTCTTTTTTCTTTTTTTCTTTTTATTGAAATCAAAGTTACATTTACAACTATGTTTAATACAGAATCCTTTGTTTTTTTGGTTTCCACCCAACCGTTTGTGTGTCGGTTTTTGTGCTACTGGGTCTGAACTGTTTCCCCAGTCTCTGTTTTGACTGGTCATTTTTGAGCCGACTCACTGACTTGCTGACTCAATGGTTTTCTAGGCATTACTAAACCTTGCTGAGAGGCTAGGAGAGGCCAAACCTCGTGGACTCACCAAAGCCGATATTGAGCACCTTCCGTCCTATAGGTTCAATCCAGAAAATCACCAATCTGAACAAACCCTGTAAGAGCTGCTTCTGAGTCCTTATTAAGTTTGCTTTTGCCAAGTGAAAATTCCATATGTCATGTCTTAAGGGTTTTTTAATGCTGTTCTTGTTTCCTCCTAGGTGTGTTGTATGCTTTAGTGATTTTGAGTCTAGGCAGCTACTTCGAGTATTACCATGTAACCATGAGTTTCACGCTAAATGTGTCGACAAATGGTTAAAGGTAAGATATAGATTTCCTTTTTCTTTTATCCTTTGTTGGTGCAGGCGACTCCAATTTCTTCCTCTTTACTCAAAAATATTTGAAGAATACTTTAGGAAGCAAATTGTAAGATAAATACTGCAGAATACAGTAGCCCCTTTACATTCCCGGACTTAACATTTGCAGTTTCGGTCATTCAGAAGTTGACTGTAAACAATTTTTGCAGCTTGCTGAAAGATTGCAGAAACTTTAGCACGATGTGTAAGCCAAAACTGAAAATGATTTAGATTGCATAAAATCATGTAATGTAACTGCATACTGTATCTAATATTAAAAATCTTGGCTATTAATTTTGCATTTTTAATAATACATCCACTCCGGTTCCCCCCACAGTCCAAAAACATGCTGAGGCTAATTGGAGTTGCTAAATTGCCCATAGGTGTACATGTGAGAGTGAATGGTGTGTGATTGTGCCCTGCGATGGGCTGGCCCCCCATCCTGGGTTGTTCCCTGCCTCGTGC
>JAODJX010000002.1:8151164-8164196 GCA_026776945.1 Isichthys henryi
GAGTTACTAAAATTGCCCGTAGGTGTGCATGAGTGAGTGTATGGTGTGTGAGTGTGCCCTGCAATGGGCTGGCCCCCCATCCAGGGTTGTTCCCTGCCTCATGCCCATTGCTTCCGGGATAGGCTCCGGACCCCCTGCGACCTAGTAAGGATAAGCGGTTTGGAAGATGGATGGATGGATATAAATAGAAAGTCAGTGTTGTATTTAAGTATGAGGAAATATATCCAGTTTTTGTTGCTGTACATTTTCTTCAATAAAATCTTACTCCTGTTTAGTTTGTAATTTGGGGGTTCGGGGGATGGGCTTATCTTGTCTGTCTGAGTTAATTGTATAGTTCTTAAGACTACCTGTAGTGCTATGTAATTACTTCAGAGAAGTAGCTTTATTATGGCAATTTTAATTTGTGTGAGATCCAAATATAAAAATTATGGAGCCCAGGAAGTGACATGGAGGTTGGAGGAAAAAGACGGACTGTTGTGAGGCCTCGCAGCACTTTGCATTACTATTACTAACTGTACTGTGTCCACTTAAACTACAAAAGATCGAATTAATGGACTGATAAGTATAAAATTAAATGATACAGGCATGTCTAATAAAGTGCATTAAGCACATAAAGAAATCTGGAAAACAAGGGGTGTTGCTTTCTTTTGTTGTGTCATAGTTAAGGTTTAAACCCGGATCCCACTTTCCCAGGTATTCTCGCTTGATGATGGATACAGATTACAGATCTGTACTGAAATATTCCAGAAAGCAGGTTCGAGTTGAAACTTTAGCTCCAACACCGCGGTAAGGTTAGCTTTATATGCAGTCCTCCAACTGTAATATCTTTTGACAAAAGCAAGCAACACCCCTTGGTTTCCAGATTTCTGTACAGGCAAATTTTAATGTTTCAATGTTTGCGAGTGAACTTCAAGTTCAACAGCCCAGCTCTCCTGCTTGCAGTGAGTGAATGGACACAGTGCAAATATTAATACATGTGTATAAAAGCATATACTGTGAAAGTTATTTGGTGTCCATTGTCCCCCATAGTTCAATGCTTAAAGCACACTTTACTGAACATGGCTGTATTAATTATACTTATTAGTTAATTCAATATTTTGTACTTTAAACACACAATGCAGTTGTTTATTAATGGGAAAGTATCACAAGATCTTGCAAAGGTTTTGCCGGATCTCGCAGAAGTCAACCATTATCTTTTTTTTCATGAAGTTCAGGAAACTAATTTTTATTTAGTTCACTTAGTAAGTAATTTGAGTATAAAATTGTCCATCGGTTGAAATAAACTGGTAAAACATTACATGTACATAATTATTATAGCTTAGTATACAAGAGTATCCAGTAGCAGTCAGTTTTGAGTGTATCTCTGCCATATGGAAGGCATTCTATACATTCTGCGCACACTTTCCACTATAATAGCCATTGATCATTCCTTACAGAACAGTAATGCATTTATGTTAAGTGTCACTGCAGACGTCTAAGCTAAATAAATGTGCTCTGTCATGTTGAGCATTAACACCTATGAAAATGGACGTTTGTGTGCAGCCTGTTTTGACTATCCCAGTTTTGACGACAAAGGGGGATGTAGCTTAACTGTACTAATACAAGCCTTCTTTTATATCTTTCAGCAGACTCTCTCCAAGTTTTGCACGGTATCTTGTAACTATAAACTTTACTGCTTTTTCCCTTTGCTGTAACGCTCCTTTCCATGTCTTTTGTCTTGATAAGTTGCAAGTGTTCTGTCTGCTTGTTGTTTGAAACTGACCCATTTTTCTCTGTCTTTTCCTCCTCTCTTCCTCTCTCCCTCTGTTTCTGGACTAATTTGCATGCACACTAGGATTGTGGATAAAGCTTTCTACGATCAGCCCAACGCAGATACAATAGGTTTTGTGTACGTCTGTTCCTCTTCAACCTGTTTCACAATTTCAGAAAATCTTCAATAACAAAAATTCCCCTTGAATGTGTATGCTAGACCCATTCTAGAAATTAGTTGGTTAGACTATTAAAGCATTCCCTATTCTCAGTTAAATTTCAGTTAATATTTTTATCATTTTGTAAAACTGTTTTATATTAATGGTATTATTATTATTCTGTCTGAGCAAAATTTGATAAATTTATATTGATATTTTAAATTATTCTTGCGGCTTTGGGCCCTCTCTTATTGACCACAGTAGGTAACCTAAACTCTGCCACCACATCACACCACACACTGGTCATTTTTTAGATTATGTCAGCATAAATTAAAGGACTCATTTCAGTGTACATTGTCTGGTTCAGGGTAATTTCCTGTTGCTACTTCTCTACACCCTTGTCGCTGTCCTGTACTGATGGCCTGTATATAGAATAATCTTTTTAAATGAGAGTATATGACCTTGGCAAGTGTTGCTATCTCATGAAAAATAACACAGCATTACAAAAATAGTCCTGTGCCCCATTTTGATGATGTGGCTTTTCATTAAGAATGTAGTTGTGCCATATGCACCGTGGACAGTTTGCTCTGCACTCCGTGTGGTGAGAGTGCTTTGTATATCTGTGGTATGCCTGAGGTCTGTGAGCTTTCTGTAAATCCTGGATATATTTTTAAGTCATTTCAGATCAAATTTGACTAACAGTGCCTCCAGTTCCCCTCTCATCTCACCTTGCAAGAAAATTAGGTGCATGGCAGTGACTGGTTTGCATTGGTGGTTTGCTTATCCTGCATCTTTTGGCTCTCTCAACTGCTTTCCACTTTTCACCTACTCTACCACATCACCCTGGTTTAACAGACTAATAGTCATTTTTGTTGGATTTGTTCCATATATATATATATATATATATATATATATATAGAAATTATTTTATGGATCACTTACACGCTATTGATCTCTTGATACGTGAATGTCATTCTATTTTTGTGAGGTCACTTACTATCCTTAAAATGCTACATTGCTATCATGAATCATTCAATCATGTAGGTGGAAGGTTGGGTAGTAGTTGACCACCAAATTGTCTGTTACTGTAATTCGGTCAGGTATAACTACAACAAAGTGCTTAATTTGATAGCTTTGTAAAGCTATGTTACACCTGATAAGTGTTAATTTTCCTCTTTAAATTTTTTTCCTCTACATTGGTTATTGAAAAAAGTGTATTGTATTCTGTATATGCAATTTACTTTTGTCATGCTTTACCCAAACTAAATGCAGCATGAATAAGCCTGGAGGGGCCTATTTAACTTTAGCTTTGGAAACTGCAGTCATTGATACACACTTTCTATACTTACTTTTTATTTGAACAAATACAAGTGCAACAGTGTAAGCAGGAATCACACGGCATAACACAATATTGTATTTATCTAGGGTACACTTTAGTGCAGAATGGCTTTTCCCTTGTTTTTCTCAAGAAAACTCAGCCTTTTGGGTAAACTATCTCATAGCGTTTTGCATTGTGCTGCATCAGTCCTGTTCCATTCATGTTTGACTGCTCCCCACAGCTGGTCATTACTCCTAAATTTTCTTCCCACAAGTTTGGCCTTAATATGCACCTACATATATTCTCTATGGGGTTAAGATCTAGTGACTCACCAGGCCAAATCATCACTGTCAGTGAATTCTGCTCCAACCATGACTTTGTTGTTTTTGCTGTGGGTGCTGGTGCATTATCTTGTTGGAAAATGGCCTATTGTCTGTCATTCCCACGACATAACTTGTTCAAGCTTGGTAGCAACCCTTTCTGTAATATCTTTTGGTACTCCTTTGCATTCGTGGATTTTTGACATCGTACCAGCTCACCAATACCAGAACTGCCCCATACCATTATCCCACCTCTACCATGTTTCAGAGTGGTGGACAGGCATTCTTGGTTGAAGTTCTCACTTGACCTATGAAGACAGTGTTCGGAAGCATCAGTATGCAATTCAAAACATGACTCGTCACTCCGGAACACACCTCCGAGAATCGTTGTGACGCTGACATGTTGAAAATTTGAGTCGGGAACGTTCTTTGTAGTTTCCTTACATACTTTTTTGATGAAAATCAACTTCCTTGAGTCGTCTTGTAACAGTCTCATTATTTCTGAATTCCTGTGCTAATTTTATGAGGCTTCTGTCATCTTGACATTCAGAACTTGCCTTCTGTGCAACAGACCCTGTCACTTGGAATGTGTGACCAGTTCTCTGAATTGTAGGCAGTGGAATCTGGATATCTTTAGACTTCAGCAGACATGAATGGAACAGCAATGACGCAGCACATTTTGAAAGGCTGTAAGACAGCTTGCCCAAATGGCTTTGTTTTCTAAAGAAAACAAGGGAAAAGCCACCCCTTTCTAAATTATACATTGGCTACAGACAATGCATGCAATTTTGTGAAACACTGTTACTTATTTCACCTGTATTTGCTAAACGGGAAAAATAATCATAAAACAAACAATAAATTGTTTGCCTCATTGCCCAGCAGTGTATGTTGTTTATTAGACTGCATTGCATTCTACTTAATTAGGAATTTTAGTTGATATAGTATTGACTTTATCCGTTTTTAAAACCAAGCATCTAGAATCAAACCTACTGGGACAGCTACAGTGATACAGTACCCTTGCCAAATACCTGGTTTTGTATTGGCCCTATGCACTGCTGTTTATTAACTTTGACTCTGGTAGAGTATTGCAGTATTAACTATTATTCTGCAATTTCAATGTTATTTCACAGGAAATCCTGTCAAAATAGTGGCTGCAAAGCCTATGATTCACCTGTTTTAGATGACAAATTCAGTTAACATGCGTGTTAAGAACGTGAACCTGTTAAACAATTTTGGAGGGATGAAATAGTACACAAAGACACACTGTTAAAGGGTGTCAAATATCCACAAAAGTACTATATCTTGATTTACACTAGAATTAAAACAGAAAATTCTTATAGGTTTGTGAACACTGAGATTAATACTAACAGCACTGTAACCAGACAAGGCAACTGTTTCTCTTTGTGCCATTTTTAAAATGTTGCTTTTGGTTCCTCAAGGGCTTCAGAGGAGGCCTTCGTGAAGGAGAGCGATGAGGATGCCCCAGGCTCTGAGTGGGAAAGAGTGGCGCGGCTCTGCGACTTCAATCCCAAAACCAACAAGCAGTCCAAAGACGTGTCTCGTATGCGCTCTGTGCTCATATCCTTAAAACAGACACCCCTGCTTCGCTAGGCCACTTCTTTCTGTTCTGCTCTTTTAAGATTGTGTAGTGCCCTGTCTACTCCACAATGAAGGAAAGTAAACTATTTTGCTAATTAGTCTATTTTCTGGCACCTTTTCAATTTTGTTACATTGACATAAGGATGCGAGATTCATCCACATCGCCTTTTCCACATTATAGCTTGGGTTACACCGCTCTGTCCCTTCCCTTGACAGATTTTATGTTGCTATCACATTTCTGTTGGCTGGTCTTGTAAGTGTATTTTGAACAAAAGTATGCCAAGGTGAGTGCCACCAATGTTCTCTTTTGGATTTTATGAAAATAGTTTGACATTTTAAAGTATCCCACTACATAAATGTAAATCAGAAGTTCCCTTTTGACCTGAAGAAACAGGTGTTGTGTGATGATCAAAATGCATTTTAAATGGGAATCCCCTCTGTCCTTCAGATTTCTGACAATGTTTGAAAAGTGATTTTACATCTTTTAAATCAGTCTTAGCACTGCTGTGTAAGAATTTTTAATCCACTTTGGCTGGTGCCACCCATTTTTGTAAATATTCACATTTTATTCTCCCTCAGCCCAATGTACCAGTATGATATATGTGCTTTATAATTCACAAACTGAACGAGATTCTTCCTGGCTGCTTATGGTGTCATGTTGGCCAGCTCAAGACCTAAGACAGAAGTGACTTTTTTAAAATTTCAAAGGGGTGTCTCTTGTACACCCACAAATCATCTGCCTTTCCTAGATTGCCTTCAAATGTATTTGTGAATTAAATGTATTCTTCTTTTTCCAAAATGAAATCAGTGCATTTTCTTGCTGCTTGAATGCCATAGCCTGCCTGTCACTTAACCCAGTTTCTCCCAGATGATTAAAACTTGCTGTTGGCATCATGTCATTAGAATATGACTGAGTGCTTTTTGAAAGCCCTGTGTGTAAAATGAGGCATATTATATACTGCAGTGACTTGTGTTCAATTGCAACCATATGGGTTGGGTTGAAAAAACTTTAGTCTGAAATCAGAACTTAAAATAGCAAAAATGACCATAACATTTTTTTTTATAGGTGTTAGAAATACGTTTCCCATTCAGAACATAGATGCCCTTAAATGGGGATTAGAAATACTGGTTTGACATGAAGGGCAACCCCAGACAAAAAAAAGTCTATAATGGTTAACCAAAGGAATCATTTGGTTTAAAAAATGTAGAGTTGGGGGATGTAGGTTATCCAGATGAGGCCAAAAAAATCCTAAGAGTTACTGTCAGTTTATCATGTCATGATGAGTGAAGTGCTATATGCTGGCCAGGGTGGGTCAGAACTTTTTCTCGTGGCCTTTAACATTTCCAAAAAGAAAAATACCTCACTCCTCTATAGCTGTACTGTTAGTGCCTAGTCACTATTTACACTATTGGCCAAAATTGTGGTAACACCTAGCAAATTTTGCATTACACTTTGAAAATTACCACACTCTTATTGGCGGTAATGTTTATAAACAATCAAAGAATGTTTACAGATATCGTACGTTGGATGATTAAATAGGTAACTGGAGCAACAGTTGAAAAAAGTTCTGCAATCTCTAAAAATATTTTGGCCATTACAGTACATTAGACAATATTCCTCCTTAAGGAGTCCTACAGTCCAGCACCCTGGAACCAAGGATTGAGAAACATGCCGAACACTTGGGAGCTCTCTGATTCATGACATGATAACCACATCCGTGTACATATTATTTAAAAGGATTTGTTATAGTAGGACCATTGTACAGTCACCACTTAATTTGCCATGACGTGCACCATGAATGTGACGGTCACTAAATCAGTTCTGTATTCCTTGCATACCTGTGTATTTGCATGTGTATGTGGTGTAGTAGAAATAATGCAAGTTTTATATAAGCAGACATTTCATGGAAAACTGTTACTCCACCGAGGAAAAAAGTTATTCTATATTAATCCGTTTTGTTTTTAATATGTAAATTCAGCTTCATAATACCAGCTACACTGAGTTCGCCTGTATATCTTTGTTCTTTGATGCTAATAGTAGTAGATAAATGTAACAATATAAAGCAATTACTATGTATCAGTGTGTCATATTCCATGACCCAACTGCACATGTTGATCTTGCATAGATAATCAGCTACCAATTAGGTCATTTAAGACAAATAAACATTAAGTATATCATGTACAATAAATTAAACACAAGGGAAACCCAACTCTCTCAGTACTCTTGTTTTACATTTGAAGGAATGCATCCTTGCAGAGACTTAAGGCAAATATTGATGAGGTAAGGCAAAAGCATGACTGGATTCAAACCTAACACCAAAAACTCGAGCAGCATTGTCAAAAACATCTTCCAAGTTTGTATTTTTAAAATCTTTTTTTGGAGATAAATATAGTATACTTTGCTATTATTTATTTATTAGGATCAGTTTTCTTGTTTTACCTTCATCTAGGTACTTTAAAGGAGGGAAAAAAGACCAAATGTACGGTCTTCATTTATTTACATCTTACGACCACAGAGTTCTCTTAAAGCACTACTGACAAAAAAAAATGCAATCGGTTTCATAAAACAGTACAGAATTGTTTTCAGTTTGAGAACTTTACAAGAAGATCTTCAGCCAGATGTTGGCCAAGGTAGTTGTTCTTTCTTGCTGCTGAGGTCACTACTTGTGTTTCAGGGCTGTAGCTGCAACTCCTACTATAATAGCAACTACAGTAAATCCTTGTGCGAAGATTCGAGCCCGCATCAGCAACTGTGACTGCCGAGTTTTTCCTTGCTTGAAAGCAATGAGGCCATATGTCAATGCTCCCGTGGTCCCCAGGCAACCTGTAGGAATGTTAACGAAACTCTGTAAAACAGTGGATCTTGACATAGAAAACATACATAACAGTATTATTGGCTCATGATAATTTCAAGGAAATTCTGATTACTGGAGAAGTACATTCCTAACATAAGGTTAACTACATTGTACTACAGACCTCCAAGGTGGTGGAGGCATTGTTTGCCTGACTAAAAATTTCAGGTGTGTGGGTTTTCGTGACAATATATTTAAACATATATCCATCCACATATCCTGAGCAGGATCTCAGGGGGGCCTGAAGATTATGTTGATATAGTTATTTCATAAAAATAGGCCGACATTAGGCGCTTTCTGACTGCACTAACCTTTCTCAGAAACTTGGTCGGATTTTAGTTCCTGAACTTTCTCAAAGTAACTGATCCTTTTAGGATTTGAGTGGACAACTTTCATGATTCCATGTCATTCACAACTCTACCTGCTTGTGTACAGTACGTTCAAGAAGAGAAGACCTCGTACACTTACAAATGAACACTAACTAATACAGTTTGGTCATAGGACGTCATGAGGTGATTATTAAATAACTTATTCAGGCACCAAAGTAGGCTCGACTGAGTTGCCAGTTGAATAAGTTACATAATCAATGATTCTGAAAGATATGTGTTTTATGAACAAAGTAGTAAGGCAAATACCAGATTACAAATACACGAGCTGTCGTGGAGTTGACTAGGCGTAAGTGCAGCTAAACTGACCTTCAGATGAATGCCCAGCTACAAGTGCAGTAGCTAATACTATTATTATGAAAACAAAAGAAAGCGGAAGTCACCTATCACACAATGGCTGTCTCTCAATTCACGAGCTGCATTCTTCAAAGGTTATGTTAGAAGGCCGAATGCATTACAGCGCCGTGATCAGGCTGTCCCATTTTGAAGACTCCTTCAAAATTGGCCCAGCAATGTTTCCGTCTTTTCCCACACCACAAAAGATGCACCTAATGGATCCTTCGTGGCCCAACCTATCCCAAGATGCACTGCATGGAGATAAAGTGGGTGTGTCCCTGGCTGGGTGATAGGAGCAACATTTCATGATGGAAGAGTATGGCAGGGAACAGCTGATGATGCAAAGTACTGTAATTTCCAAACTTTGTCTATACGACAGGTGGCAACACAAGCAATCTTTTTAACCACCTGAAATGGTAGCACACCTAAAACGCAGAATGTCTGGAATGTTTAATGTTTACTTTTGGTATCTGTCTTATTTTTTAATGGAATAATCAATTGACTTATTTATTAGGTTCTTCAACAAATTAGTCGCTAGATTATTTGATTAATCAGAATCAGAACCGCATTTATTGGCCAAGTATGTGAGCGAACACATACAAGGAATTAGATTCCGGTCGATGGTGCCTCTCAAGTATAAAAACAAGAACAATCCACAATATGAAAATGTAATATGGATTTATATTCATAAATATAAAGGTAAATGTTAAGAGAAAATGTATATGGGTTATTTGTACATATGTTTAAACTATATATATATATATATATATACACACGTGTACACACACACACATATACACATAAGTGTGTAAATGAAAATACAAAATAAGAAATGTAAATCTTATATACAGAAAATACAATGGAAAAAAAATAGGTCCAGCCCTAGCAATAGTTCACATACAGTCTATCTCAATACTGTCGATCTCAGACTAGCATAGACTCTGTAAACTTAAGGTGATACTTAAAAGAACCTTTACACATGTCACTTATGGAACTGTCTGTTACGTCTCCCCTACCCCGGAAGTGAAGAAATTCAGATACGCACTTTCATGTTTTGCCCTTCTACGTTTACAAATGCAGCGTGAAGCGGGTAATCAATCACAAAAAAACAACTACTTTTATGCACACACACACACAAATTACTCGTATTTGGCCATATATTTGTTTTGAGCGAAGGTAGTCAACGGATGACATTTATTTGACTTACCTAAAGGTACAAAGGGATTCTCCTTCGTCTTTCTAATAAATTTCTCCTTGAACCCTTCATCTTTCATCCGCGAAGCAGGGGAAAATCCTTCTATAACAGGAGGATTAGACAAATCAAAAAGTACAGCTGAAGATGTTTGCTTTGGCCCTTGATCTTGTCCTACGGGGGTTGTTGTGGCGGCCATTTTGTCGCTGCTGTAGGTGGAAGTGATCTTCGAGTCACGTGATTTGCACAAGCACGTTTATTGGATACGTTCGGAAAACCGATGCATTGATTTTTTTAGTATTTCGCAAATGAAATTGCAATGTAAATATTGTAGATAACTGAATTGCAGATTAAAGGCGCGGCACAGGTGGAAAACAATTAAACAATGGGGAAAGCATGTATAATAATCGTGTGCTTGATAAATGTCCGAGTTTAAATGTTATTTTTGTTAACTAGTAGAACCATGATTGTTGTAAATAATTCTGACTCATTGATGAAACAGTTCTAATTTTATTATCATTTTTGTTGTTGATTATGATAATTATGATGGTCACGGTTAAATTATAACGGCCCACATACTCATCGGACCACCGGGAACATGACAGTCCAGTTCAGACCTACTCTACTATGTCTTTAACTGAAAACCAGTATAATATAAATTACTAAGTTAACTCATAATAACGTTTGATTCTGCGAAAAATATATTTTATGATGTAGAATACTGTTTTGTCAACTTGTCAGTCGCGACCAAAATGTGTTTCGCGCGACAATTCGGAATCGCAGAGTGTTCCTATTACCCTCCACAGCCGGCAACTTTTTGGGTTGTGAGCAAAAAATTGATGTAGAATACTTAATGTTATGATATCCTAAGAAGGAATCAACATGCTACTATATAGAATCAAATGTGAATGGAGAGAAACATATTATGGGGAATTCTGTCTTCTGTATAAATTTACCACTAGATGGAGACAAAGTTATATAACAAAACTATTTCTTATCACAAATTAATACGAACTTCTTTGGAAGACAAATGATTTAGGTTGATCCTCTAAAAATGACTGTAATTGTCACCAAGGATATGCAAACGTGCTGGGAACGTGATGTAAGGACCAAAAGAAGACCAAAAAAGAGGCTGATGCCCTAAACGTACTGAAAACAACCTGTGAATGTGGTGGAAGGACCAAAAATTAACATTAAAGTTGGTCCTCTAAACGTTCCCAGCATGTCTTGAATTTTCCATGAAAGTCCCCAAATAATGTGGCTGAAGTTCTGAAGAACATACATCACAATGTTGTGGGAATGTCCTAGGAAGACTACACAATGACATACTTTACACCAGTGGGAACGTTCTCAGAACATATGCATGAATGGACAGCAAATGTTGTGTGGATCAGAAAATATCATGGTCTGGGAGTAACCCATAAGCAGAAATAGCTGAAGACAGGGTAGCTGTGTGACCGCCGCCCTCCTGCAGTGTCAATTGAATCTTGAAAATTGGACTACGCAAAAAAATAACTGAGAGCCCTTAACCTAGATGGAACAAGCCCATTGTTGACCACTCACACACAAGTCACACTAAGGGAAATTCAGAGTTCCCAATTCAACTCAGCAGCATGTGGGAGATACCTTGCAGAAAATCAATCATGTCGATCACAGTGAATGTTTGCAATCTGATACAATTGAGTCAAATGGAATGGTACAGTGACAAACCATATTTGTGTTAATAGTTCATTTTATACAAGAAATTACATCAATTTGGCATTCTTTTATAGTCATATTTTGTAATTGCATTGCTTTTTTTGGAAACATGCCATTAATTTCTGAAAACTATTTGGTTGTTTGCCAATTAAGAAAGTCTAATATTTAAATTCAATTTCTTGTATGAACAAGATGTGTCCCTAGATCTTCATTAAAATATCCCAAGTAACCATCGCAGATACCAGATTGTGGGTGCATCCAACTCCAGCTGTGCTTTGTCCCTCATTTTACTTTGTAATATTAAGCATCTAATACAAGTTAGGCAATGAATACATCGTAAATAGTTCATTCAGGTATATGCTGCTCCACACAGTATTGGATACAACATGCAAGTAACGTCAGTCATTAGATACAGTGGGTAACATGGCATGATTTCGTATGTCTATATTGCTTCAAAGACCAACATTTGAAAAATAAAATAACAATAATATCCGTCTTCTAACCAACTATGCTTCTCAGTGTTGTGAGTTGGAGTCTTCCCCAGGCAGAACAGGGCACAAGGCAAGAGGTCAACCTAGATGAGATGTCATTTCATTCCAGAGCACATGCGCACACTGACTGTATACACTGTGGGAAGGGGAGTAGGAACTGGGGTGGGGGGGAGAGATGGACGTGTACCCCCAAAAAATAGACTTTTATATTAACCTTTAGGTCAACAGCCATACCACCTGCAATTCCGAGTTGGTAGTCCATCTGAAGCAATGCAAGTTTTGGCTTGGCTAAGTACATGGTATGGAGGTCAACTAGGAAAGCTGGGTTGCTACTGGGAGAGGTGTTGGTGTGTCCAACAGGAGAGCCCGTCCTGTGATCTATGTGGATCCCAATGCCCCAGTGCAAAGACAGGGATCCTATGGCCAACAGGAGAGCCCGTCTTGTGCTCTGTGTGGATCCCAATGCCCTAGTGCAGTGACAGGGACCCTATGGCCAACAGGAGAGCCCATCCTGTGTCCTTTGTGCATCCCGATGCCCTAGTGCAGTGACAGGGACCTTATGGCCAACAGGAGAGCCCGTCCTGTGTCCTTTGTGCATCCCGATGCCCTAGTGCAGTGACAGGGAGCCTATGGCCAACAGGAGAGCCCGTCCTGTGCTCTGTGTGGATCCCAATGCCCTAGTGCAGTGACAGGGACCCTATGGCCAACAGGAGAGCCTGTCCTGTGTTCTTTGTGCATCCCGATGCCCTAGTGCAGTGACAGGGACCCTATGGCCAACAGGAGAGCCCGTCCTGTGTTCTTTGTGCATCCCGATGCCCTACTGCAGTGACAGGGACCCTATGGCCAACAGGAGAGCCCGTCCTGTGATCTGTGTAGATCCCGATCCCCTCGTGCAGAGACAGTGAACCTATGCACAACAGGACAGCCCGTACT
>JAODJX010000002.1:8166807-8203974 GCA_026776945.1 Isichthys henryi
CCCATTGCTTCCGGGATAGGCTCCGGACCCCCCGCGACCCAGTAGGATAAGCGGTTTGGAAAATGGATGGATATATAGTAAAAATCTAATAAGTGTGTTATTGAATCTTTCATGGGACATGAAAATAATTATAGTAAAATATCCCCTGCTGAAGCACGGATTTGACCCTCCACAGAAAATAATTGCCCATGCCTGTTGTACCTCAGTGCCGCAAAGTTCATGAATTATTGCCTATTTATCATTAGTCCGCTGTGTAACAGAAAGTTTAACTTTGGCTGATATCAGACTGTGGACAGACCAGTGTTAACCATGACAGTTTCTTAGAGAATTTCAGAAATAATTACATCGGTACATTCAATTTTGCATGCAGTGTCTTTTGCCATACCTCATAAGATGATCTTGTCAATTTTAAAAATGAACGGCGAGTTTGATTAAAGCTGACTATACAAATATATTTTCTAGATTTGAGGGATATGGGACACTGAGAAGATTTAGAAGGCTGTACCTTTTTGGTAGATGGCTTATGGAAACAATATTTTTAAATAAACCTGGTATTTTGAAAACTAATCAAGAAACCAGTCATGTTTTTATTTCTCTAACACTATTTTCTTTGTAACAGAATTGTAATGTTTTCCATTGGAGTTCAACATATTTATTCTTAACACAATGAATTTCAAGATCATGTTATTACATGGTGTCCACTCATGACAAGCAACCTTGCCTCAGAGTTCGTAGCTACATTAATTACCGTTTCTGTTATTTGTGAAGCAACCACTAGCCTAGATTCAAGGTTCTTTTAATTTGGCTAGTATCTCTATAAATAAACAAAGCAACTGCCTTGCATTGGGTGTTTCCATGGCAATTGATCAACAGCACCATGCTTACAGAATCCTCAATTGCTGAAACACAGCTGTCTATAACTGGACTAATTGACTTTTTATGGTTTTAAATGTGGTCAGGAGGGTGGTAGTATTATTTGTGGGCATGGTTCCTAGCATAGTGCAACAATGATAGGTTTTGTATAACTCAACTTAGGGTTGCCAATAATTAGCATTTTCCATGTTTCCTGTGGATTTCAGTTAAAGCAGCTACATGAATTTTATATTCAGTATGTTTTATAAATGTGTTATGTTTGCTGTCCTTTCCTCTTAACTGAGAAGCAACTTAAGCATTTCAAAACACGTCTGCCTAGGGTGACTATATGAATTTGTCATACTGATAATAAAGTCTGTGACAGACACTTATCCTGTAAATCCTTTATCCACATGTCTCCATAAAATGCTTGCATGTTTTCCCCAGTTGCAGTGTTGAGGTTGCTAAGTGAGGAAGCTGGACAATTTTTCTCTTATAAATCTGTCTCAGTGGGAGTGGAGGGATGAATGAGAGCTGTAATGATCAGTTGCTGTAAAATGAAAAGCATTCACAGGTTTTATAGTTATCAACTACAGCTTTCTTCACTTGTCTCTTGGTTAACTGCAGGGTGTGTTTGAAACCTTTACTGATAAAACTTTATAATTTGCCCGAATTCAGCATGAATGTGGTAAAATGGATGTTAATGCACAGTATGAAACTTTCATTATGAATATTTATAATGTATGATTATTTATATTTTATAAGACACTTTTGCCGAAAGTTTGTTTATATATCTTAGCACAAGTGTTTGCCTTTAAGTTTTAATTTTATCACATTGTGTATAATGAATGCGGATCTTTATATAAGATATCCTATCCTTGAAGATTTGTTTTTAGCACAGGAGGCAGATGGATGGATGAATGGATGGATGGATGGAAACAGAAGTAAGGAAAGTAATGATAGTTTCATCTTAATCTTGTCAAGATCACCACTAGAGATTTATGAAAAGGGGGGCAAAGAGTCATCATATTTTTAATACTGGAAAACTCACGAGACAAAGTAAAATGTAATTGTCAGCAAGCTCGACAGGGTTCTCTGGTGCATTACAGAGGGCAGGGGGAGTACTAAATTGAATATTGAATGTGCACTGAGTGGGACTTTAGGGCAGAAATTGTTTCCCTTTAGTGGTTTAGAAGGCAGCATAGTGGGCGAATCTTCTCTGCCTGTGATCAGAAGGTCGCTGGTTTGAGCCCGGCCTTCGCAGAGTAGTCCTGTTTGTGGGCCATTGAGCAAGGCCCTTAACCCCCAGCTCCATGGGTGTCATTATGGATGGCTGCTTCTCACTGCCGAGCTTGCTCTCACCTGTATATGTGTCTGTGTGTCACAGAGAGCAAGACGGGGTAAGGAAAAAGAGAATTTCCTCATGGGGATCCATAAAGAATTATTATTATTATTATTTTATTAAAGGGTGTGCAAGGTAGCTCGGGGGGAGCAGGGTTAAATCTCACATACACTTTTGTAGTGTTCTCTCTGATGGACTGGCATCTCGTTCCGCTTGCACCCCTACCTTGTGCCTCATGCTGTCAGAGAAAACTCCAAGCTCTTCCCAAGAATCTTAAAGCAGTTTAAAAGTGGGTGGGTATAGGTGAACATTAAGGGCTTAGACATGTTACATTTTTATTTTATTGGCAACTAACCTTAGTGTAAATGAAGACAAAGAGGTTGTAGGCATCTTTTGCCTCCGTGAAACAGTCATCATTAGCAAAGATCCAGCAGGCAAGAAACACGTTATGGACTAGCACTTAGCCGAGCAGCAGTGAAAAAATAATAATATTTGAAAGTACCCGTATATTCCTAAGAACAATGATTAAAGTTCTCCAGAATCTTTTATTTTTAAACTCTTTATTGGATATACAAGCTGTACAGTGAATGCACAGGAAGTACGCTAATGTCTTTGGAATAGTTTAAATTTAAAAATGGAAACCAGCACGAACCAAACAATGAACATTTCTTCTTGAAGCCTGAAGATAGATATTGGAGGAATTCCATCTATATGGCATAATACCAACAACAACTATAATAAATTATTGTAAGGCTTTGTACATCGTTATTCGAGGACATTAATTTCTGGAAACATGGTCAAAAGAAGCGGAATGTTAGTCATTAGCATGCATATAGTTTATGCGAAAAAAGAGAGTATAGCAATCAATATCTCCATATAAGGAACTGTATAATGGGAAGAACGCATATCAATACTTGCGAATGCTACGAGTGATTTCTATTTCAAAATATAATGGGAGGAATGAAGTCAATAGGCTATATCACAAAAGTTAGGTCTGATGTATGTGGGAGGTTTGAGAATATAAAATCAGAAATAGCTCAGTCAAAATATATTGGCAGTACAAGTTGGAGTTTTGTTGAATTTTCATACGAAAAAAAAAAACGGTTTAATAGACCATAAAATGCCACTCAGACACTGAACGGCTTATGCTGTCCCGCACGTATTTCGCTCTTTTGCGACACGTACTCCAGTACAGTTGGTGGCGGTAGTGAGTAAGTCCGTTTTTTTGAAGTGCCATGAACCGAAAAGAAGAGGAAAAAGTTGGGAGCTAGTCGGGGTTAGTTTGAATACCATACAAGGAGCAAACGTGTGTCCCCTTCCATCCAAATCCGCAGGCAGCCGACGACGACGAACAAACAAAAAAAGGTAAAAATCATTCGATTTTTTTCATAGTCACAAATATAGAGGCTTGTGCTTTTCTGAAAACTTCATTCAAGTCACGGTTTGAACAAAGTTAAATATTCTAAGGAGTTATTATAGGCGGTGGCAGTACAGAGGCGAAGGAAATGAAGCAATGTTTGCACTCGAATAAAACGGTGTAAAAGGAATCAACTTTAAAATCGACTTTTTCGTGTGTGAAAGAAAAGTGCGAGGGATCTCATTTATCAGATGACAAAACCACCTCACATAAGTTTGCTGTTATAGGAACGTTTTTTTTTCGGACTTTGTACAACGTTGTTTCTTACTGTAAAAAGACATTGGTAAATCAAAAACCGAGTTAGTTGTGTATCTTTGAAGAACATTTGAAGTTAACGTTGTTCCCCATGTGTGGAGTTAATTTCACAACAGCAAAGGGGACTGAATGTAAATGTCAAAATTCTAAAGAAAAAAAACATTTATCTATATTAAATACAATGATTAGCGTAACAGTAGTTTTTTTGAAGTCTTGTCTGGTTTTGACGTTTAGAAATTATATATTCTGTCACCTCCGCTTAAGCTTTAAGCCATGTTATCTGAATTTCTTGTAACTAATTTGTAATCACAGTATCCTAGCATCATTTGCAATACACACATAAAGACTCGCACGTTTGTATGCATTTGTATTCATATCTTTGTGGGTACCGTCCATTTATTTCTGTGGGGAAAACACTAATCACAACAGTGACAACCTTAACCACTACCTAACCCTAACATTAAACCATAAATAATCTAACAAAATACAAGACTTTTGACACTTTTAGTTTTTTTGATTGCAGTCACAGATTTGTATAAAATTGAGACACACACACATACAATTATAACCCAGGCTACCAATGTTCTACCAGTTTTATGTAAACCATAAAGGTTTGAAATACAGAATCAGAATTCAATTCCGATACTGAATGGGAAAGGCAATGCATATTCAACCAGCCTGTGGCCTGTACTGGATGGATGGATGTTTTAACTGATGGGTTTAATATGAAGATTTAAATTTATTAGCACTGTCTGCTTCTTAATTATGTTAAGGAAAGATGTAATGCTTCATTTTAATATTTGATAAACTATTGGATAAACACAACACTATAAACCAAAAAAGAGATTGTTGATAAAATGGATTATTCTGCATTTAGAGTGAGAATTGAGGTGGATACATTTTTTAAAAATTAGTTTCATTAATCCGAAAAGGAAACCACCTTAGAAGATCTGTAACATGTTCAACATGCTTAATTGAGTTTAATTTCAAATATATATTTTATATATTTTAGTATAAAATACAAAGTTCTGGTGAGTTTGTCACTCGTGTTATCACATCCTGGGGCATTCATTTTGTCTTATTTGTTTACTGTGAATTTATCTTTCAGTCCGGTGTTTATCAAAGGAAATATTTGCAAATAGTCATGTTACCAATGATCTTTTGTGTACACACTGTAAAAATCTTAATTTCCCACATTACAAAAATGTATATGTTGTTGTAGAACAAAGATGCTTTTTGAATAACTGAGACAAATAACACAATAAAACTGATTATTGCAACAGTTCATATAACACTCTTATTAAAGACAATATTTCATCAAAAAGAACACAAGTTATATAACATCAGTGACACCATGTAACAGTAACAGAACAAATGATTTTATTTTACTTTTATTTTTAAATGGCAAAGTTAACAAGCAAAACTTTTACAAATGTCTACTTTCCATATTAATTAACTTTTTAAGTGTTCTGATCATTCTTGATATTAACGTGTCTCACTGGTGTCAAATATTTTGTAACGCCAAAGACTTTTTGATTAAAATTAATGATTTTTTTAAATGGCTGTTTTATGGGAGGTAAGGTGACCTTGTGCAACTATTTAAAACAAATAATATAAAAGACATATGGGATTCTTTTGACAAAATTTCGATTACATCGCCTATACAGTGCACAGCACCAGTGACGTGTAGAAGCTGTCTGCTGTTTGAGAACCAAAATTATCAGCAAATTTTTTCAAATAAAATGAGCAAGTGGGGACTCGTTTTTTCATTCCTTGAGATGCTTTTTCTATGATATCCCTTCACCCAAGGAAGCAGTAATTTGAGTCTCAATAAGACCGATGACCAAAATTTCTGTGAGATATATTTTTTAATTGTACATATTTCTTTGAATGTAGTACACTGTTAATGACATGGGTACTACAATATTAACTTTTAAACAACTTTATATGTCTTAATTTTTTTTTTCGAAATGATTTCTCAGTCGTGGGAATTTGGTCATCTTACAAGCTTGTTTACAGGTGTAGAGTAACTATGAAACATTGAATCAGATCAAAGAAATCATGAAGGGAATGTGTTATTTATGAATGACATGTCGACTTGGAGCTATGCCTAATATTTTAAACATGTTTTGAAGTCCTGCAGCCTCTGTGATGTGGTTTCTCACTCCAAATGGAGAGTAACCAAAATAAACCTTTCTGATTTTGATCTGTGCTGAAGTTTCCATTTTTACTTTTTAATATTCAGTTGATGACTGTTCAGTACTTTTATTCAGTACTTCATTACATGAAATTTCCAAGGATAAATTTTGATTGCTTTTATAATGTTCTTCGTGCATATGTAGGGGTGCTTTTCCACCACACCAAGTACCGCACATTTGGTACTTTCGCTTTTCCATTGGCTTCCAGCCGAGTACCAGTACCAAAAGTTCCAGTGCCGATAATGCTGAACCAGTTGGAGTTGCCTAGAAAACAATTGTGAACTCGGAATATAATGATACACTAAGTAAAAGGCCGCAATTTAGTTAGAATGTATACAACAAAACAGATCCGGATGGCATGACAAGAGATTAAAAAGTATTTCGTTGAATGTAATAATATAGCACACACATAGTGTGCTGTCCTAGTGATGTGATTTTGTTATAAATTTTGTAATAAATATTGGGGTATTGTATAAATTTCTTTTTTGTTTTATAATTTTTCGTAAACCTGTCTTCGGGTGATTTAAATGGCTGTTTTTTTTTTGTGACAGTACCAGAGTGAAAATATTTTAGTGAAACTTTAACCCCCTGCGCTATAATGTCTGTACAGAATTGAAAGTAAGAAAAAACCTTATTTTGATATAGTTGTCCAGCAATGTAAGAATTGTGGATGGTGGAAAAATACCCTAAATCTGACAAATTTGAGAGGAGTAGATAATAATTTACTTATTTTATTCAAGTATTTGGTGCCGTTAAGTATGGAAGTTACTTGTTACATTATCCTTTTTAAATAAATGTAGAAAACTAAATCTATTATCTGGTATTTTCTGATGGAGGAAAAAAACAAGGTGATGCATTTTCTGGTTTATTCTATGTACCCTTTTCCCTTGTGTGGCTTTCTTTCATATTATAATTGCCCTGTTGAATGCTTGTTACTGTTTTCGCCTTAATTTCTTCTTGGGGGGATGAATATAGTTCATACCTGCCCTTTTGATCGCTGCTATTTAGGTACTCCAGTTACTTTGACATAATCTGGTTTAATCTCTAAATTGAACGACAGGTATGATAAATGCCTTAATGTTTTTGAGTGCATCTGACCAAAAAAAGGGGTGATATAGAATAGAGATACCTTAATCCGATTGGAAATTCTTTTTCACTTTGCCCATCTTGCTCTCCATGCAGGAGAGGGCAAGCTTGCGGTGGCCTGGGAGCTGAGGGCTAAAGGACCTCGCCCAAGGGTCCACGGACATGAGACTATTCTGCTAAGGCCGGGGCTCGAACTGATGACCTTCCGATCACAGGCATAAACTTTCGATCACTGTCTTAGCTCGCTGAGATGTATGTTTGCAGTACTAGCTGTATATGTTCATATAATTTTGGATGGGAAAATGTAAAACTAATCTATACGAATAAAATTACCCTGGAGTCACATAACCGAACAGTCTTTATGGTTGCCACTTCATAAAAATGCTTATATGTGAGAGAACCTGGTTAGAATTTCAAGCATAGCTGACGATCATCAAACGACATCTAGTGCAATGTAAAAGTCTGGGCTATTGGAAAATATAACCACGAGGAAAATAGAAGTTGCCGGAAGCTGTGAATTTCCCTGTGAGGTTTCTCTACCTATCAAGATGCAAGTATTTTGTACCAGTCAATCTGCAAGATCAAACGATCCACCCAAGCTGGTTAGGGATGGTGACAATCGACTGGCCACTGTCAACTACAGCGTTTCTCAAAACTAGGCTGTATAGCCAAGAGGCAAGAAGGAGGCTGTGTTAAAGTTCTCTGTTGTTTGCAGCTAAGCTCAATATTTGCTGTGTTTTAGCTATACCTCTGTGATATGACACCCAAATTATGTCTTAATTGCAATTACTTTTGCCAACGTGTGTTTTGCTGTATAAAATGTGAATATTTTCACTGGAGTTCAACTGGAGGTTCAAAATCATGAAGCTAAAGCTAATATTGTGGTCAGATGATTTTTTTTGTCATTTTTGTGAAGTTTTATTTTAACTCTCTAAAAGAACATTCTAATTCACCAGGCTTGGTGGTGGCAGGTATTGTGTGGTTACGACAAGCAGCTTATGATTTAGATTTTATTTTATTTCTTTTTTTTTTTTTTGAGAGAGAGAGAATTGCAGCTGTTCTACTGGATAATTTGATCCACTAGATGTAACGACGCACAATGTAGGCTATTGCTTTGCATATTGCAATTGGCCAATATTTGTTAAAAATCAAGATATTGGCAATAGACCCATGTCAGTCTTGCGGGTCGATTTTTAAACTTCAATATTCAGAGTAGGGTTGGGCGATATGACCTCAAATCAATATCACAATTAACTGAACATTTTATCTCGATTGCAATTAATGAACGATTATTTTGTTTTTTTTTTTTTGTTTTTTTTTTTTTGCTGTCATATTGCATTGACATGGTTTGTACTGTAAATATGCTCAACTATTAAAGCTAGGATGTTTTTGTATGAAAGACTGTCTTTATGATTTAAAAACTTCTGAAGGAATCACACACAGATGAACCATTTATGGTTATTCATTGAATATTTTGGACAACTGAAATCAAAGCACAAATTGCTTGAAATGAAAACGTCTTATGAAAAAGGTTACATTTTAGTTTTAGCATAACAAGCAAGTTCCCTAAAAACATAGAAAACAAGTAGCTTGCATTTCTTCCAAACAAAATAAACACTTCAGTGGTCACGTCTGTCTGGGTAAAACTGATGGCTATAAGCTGATTATTATAACCGTTTTTTTTTTCTTTACATCTCCGGCAGATTACCATCTAACTTATATGAATATAAGGTAAAAAAATGGACAGCTTACTGTTTACTGAATTTTGACTCTTTCAAAATATAGTACAGCTGTTTCAAACGCTATTCAAATTACAGTACTGCACAAATTAAATTACTGTGATTCAAATATGCTATTACAGTGCTGTACATAAAATATAGCATATTGTAGTATTTATACATCTCGGTGGCTCGTTTTTCAGTTTGTCATAAACTTTGAGTCTATATTCATAATTGAGAGAAAATGACTTTCTTTTTCCCGTCATGTTTTCTGTGCACGCAGCATTAACCCCAGGTTAGCTAGCCAGATGCCGATGGGTTACCACAAGGCAAAGTAGTATTTAATATGTAAATAACATATTCAAATTATGGTAATTTTCATGTATAACAAGATCCAAAATGAATACTGTAAGCAGACTACTTGATTACTTAAAGGGAATTATTTAAGCGGCATTTGTACGGGAAACATTTCTGTCCCAAGCTTTTTGATCCATATAAGCAGTTGGTCACTTTAATCGCGATCACTATAAGTGAATTTCACTATTTTTCCACTGCTAGTGCTGAAACCGATTGACGGTATTAATGAAACAGTTTTTCCACACTATCTACGTCTAACCTCTGTTTGGTGCCATCTTTAGTAAAGCCGTAATGGACACGCCATTTTTCTTTGGTACATGCTACTTGAGTTGCTCAGTTGGCTCGGTGTTTGAGTTCTACTCCATGCTGTTTCTATGCCACCGACTGGATGGGGCAGAGTCATGTGACAACACACGCTGTAGTTTGTGTTTAAGGGCAAAGTACACGACCATTCATTGGTGAAAGTATTAACACCTGTGATATGCTTTTATTTCATTATTAATTCTAACCCGCAGATTGGTCATTTGTTTTCCACAGAATAAAAAATGATGTGACATCATTCTGCCAGTCTGCGTCAGTAAGCTTGATACGTTTCACTAACGGCAACCAACCACCCACTTGGCAAATTACTCAAAGGTTAGGCGGTATCTGTATCAATATTGGTGATGTTAGACAAAAATTATCGGTCAGAATTTCCACATTGTTGCGCCTCTGACTAAAAGTACATGAAATAAGTTTCCTTAAAAATCAAAAATTTTAAACTATGTAGAACATTGTGTTTTCTGTGACCAATTCCATTTTTGCATGTCAACCATACTTGTGTAAAGACACATAAACCTGATTTCTAACTTTTTACTGGTCTGGGCACTTTAAGGTGTTCATTTACTGATAAATTTATCCTAGTTTTGCACTCTCTGATTTCCCTGTCAGTAATGTTAAACCTCTTCATTTATTGTGAGCTTCCCTTCACCCAAATGATCACTGATATTTTGTTTTCCACCTAATTTGAACTGATCAATATCTGTTTCACTGCATTTATGATGTCTATGTCCTTACATTTTCCTGTTTTCGCGGGGCTCATCTAAGGTTTAATTTCATGTAATTTCTCAAATCCTTTTGCTTTCAAGCTTGGTAAAGGCAGACTTTAGTGCTCGTGCTCAGGCTAGCAAATAGCTGAGAGAAATCGTTTTACAGAAGGCAGGGTCAAAGGATGGATTTGTGCTCTGGGGTAGGTCTTGGATGCTGATGAAGATGATGATGAATATTAGTATTATTGTAGCCGGTGTCCTTGAATTGTGAACAAAAATGCAGACTAGTTTTAATGCTTTAAAAATGTCATAGTATTATCCTGAATTTTATGTGGTGACAGCTGAAAAAACTGATTTTCTTTCCCCCTCCTTGCCCTAGTGCCGCAGCTCCCCCATTGTCTCCATGGGATAATATTTATTGGTTAGAATGTATGAGCTGTACCCAGAGAATCAAGGTGGTTGACGCAGTCTCCCTCCTCCCTGTGACTCATAAGGGTGTTGGGCCTAAATAACTTGGTGTAGTTTTACATTCCTTATATAGCCTCTGTAGAGCAGCAAAGGGCTTGTCCTGCTGTCACAAAGAGAGTCAGCCTGTGTGGAGAAATCTAGGCTCACAGTTCACCGGCTTTCCAGTCAATTTTAAAAGGTTTCTGGCTTGGTTTCAGAGTTACCCCTCAGGAAAAAGAGGTATGTTTGCTATGTGCTCGGCCAGAGAGGTGGGGGAGTGTCAGTATTTAATCTTAACCAAACATTTAGTCCTTATGTCTTGTTCAGTTATGGAGTCTTAATGAGAGACTTTACAGTTTCCAAAATATAGTTACTTTCAAAGTATTGTGTGATTGAAATTTCTGTTTCGATAACACACCAAACGCATATAAAGAGACTGGATATAATCTTTAAAGAATCTGTAGCAGTCGGCTGAAAATGTAAAAAGAGCAGAGAACAATTGCGTAATGAGCAGCACGTATTCATCTTACTGTGCGTCATTACAATGTTACAAGATCAGCTTTACTTACTGTAACTTACTGTATACTGTCATTGAGAACCATCTACTGTATTCCTTCACACTGTAAAACAGTGTGCATCTATGCATGTGGTAATAGTCAAATGACTGTCTAAATTGCTATGAGTTGTGGAATGTTTGTATTGCGATGCTATGTCGCGTTTATTCTTCCAAGCAAACCAGAAATGGAGATTGAACAGTAAGGGATTAGGCCATGTTTGGTAGACCCCCTAATCCCATCTATTTCTTACTGATGGGGGGGATAGAGCTGTTGTGTGTAATGAACTTGGTACATTGTTCACTGATAATCATTATGCTGTTGCTGCTTCTGTGGAATTTTATTGTTCTGATTCACTGCAGTGTTTCCACTGGTCTCTTTAGGACTCTTGAATATTGGAAAGCTCTGCCATTCACTCTGTTGCCCAGCAGCTTTGGGTTTGTGGGGCATCATATTCTAAAGTTGATGTCTTACAGAGTTCATTAAGGACACTCAAATAAGTAAATAGAGCATCCATGAATGAGACTGTCGGCGTTCTGCATAATTTTTAGTGAGAGAAGATTGGTTTAAAGCTTTTCCTTCCCCCTGTTCCTTTCAGACAATGAGTATATACTGTGTAACGCTAAATGGCCCAGCACCTTGGGGATTTCGGCTCCAGGGAGGAAAGGACTTCAATATGCCACTCACGGTGTCCCGGGTAAGTGACAGCTATTCATTTTTGTTGCTTCATGGTTTTAAGTTTAATGAATGCTTCACCCTAAGTACATCTTCAGTGTGTATGACATCTTAAGTGATGGACACCATTTCCTTAACTTGCATTGCAAAACTCTTCTTTTAAAATAGTAAGCTGGAACAAAGGGTGTATAGCTGCCATATCAATGAAAAAGCATCCAAAACTCAAACAACGTATTGATAGTAGGATTTGGCGATGGCTTCGTGAATTATTCGTGAATAATATGTAGAAATGTTATTGTAGGGAGATGTGTTCCGTAATGCTAACAATTAATACTGGTTTACATTGATGCTGACCGATGAGGTTGAATGGCACTCCAGTCAAAAGCTAGCTCAGGTATAGCATTTATCACACACACACACACACACACACACTTTTTTATTTTAAAGGTCAAAGTGTAGACATGATTGTGTTTGTCTAAATATTTGTAGTGGAAAAAGTAGTATTATGTACTGTGACTTTTTTTTTCTGTATGTGGCTAGGAATTTTTATGGCTGAACAAACTGAAGTACATTGCAGAAATGCTGAGAAACTATTAATATTCAGTGAAAATATTGTGCCTGAAGTCTGATTGTGCTAACATCAGGGATGAGCCCCGTGTAAATGTTTGCTGATTATTACTTGACAGAACATGCTGATCCATGAGGGGGAGTTATCGTTTCCCAAATGTCTTTCCCAACCATTAGCAAATATTGATAGTGAAATAATTATACTAAACCACATTAGCATGAAGTAGACATGGGAAGGGACTGGCTGCCATCCATCTGCCTGTGTGTATTTGTATTTACATTTTATAGATTACTTATTACATATGATATATACAATATTTGGGGTGTTTATCATGTTAACGTGCTGAGTTAATTTTAAAGTTTTAACCCGTTGTTTTTTTTTTTGTTCGTGCTAACACCTGCTGTATTTTGTTACCAAAAACAGAGAATAGTTTAATCATAGATTTCAATAGAGGCCTATAATATCCCCATATGATCATAAACAACGTGGGAGTTTAGGTCATGGCATTGCACAGAATCCCAGAATGCAAAGCTAAAATCCGTACATCACATGCTAAACCATTTAACAAAAACTAAAATATGGGTCATTCCCATATACTTGAGAATTTTTAGAGAAAACAGAGTTTGTTTTTGTTTAGAGCAACTGACAATACCTTAACTTTAGGTGTATTAAAATTGTGGTTTGTTGCTCTAATTTGATTTCTTTCAACCATTTTACCTAAATAGCCAGTCAGTAACACAAAATGACATACAAGGATTTTACATCTTTGATTGCTTGTTCTCAGTTACCTACAATAAAGTTCAAAGTGTATATAAGATGTATATTTTTTTTAATCTTTTTTTTTTCTCGACTCCAAAATCAATATTTTAGACAGTGAAGCCGTTTAATTTTAATCTGTCTTCAAACTAATTTTAAAAATTTGAGCAAATTGATGAGTCACAGAATATTTGACAGTAACCAATGTATCCCCCTTTGTGTTATGTTTGTTTATACATTGCATACCAAATTTTTATTACTCAATTTTAATATTAAGTGTAATTTAATGCGATTAATCACAAAACTGTTTTTTTTTTATTCCAAGCCCTAGTGTGTGTACATAGTGCACACATATGTCTGTACATTTGTATGTGTGTCTGTGTGTTTGCGTGGTTGTGTGTATGTATAAAAACATATATATATATAGTGCTTGCAAATAAATACACATCTTCAGGTATGCATCATGTATATAAACATACATCAAATATAATGTGTATGTGTAGATGCCCCATCTCTGCCCTATGTGTACTTTGCATGTTCTGTCCTCGTCATGCCTCTTGCAGTCCAAAAACAGTTGCATGCCGTTAGGCAAATCGGTATCTCTGAATTGCCCATAGTGTGTGAATGTGTGTGAATTTTCCTTGTTATATGAACTGGCCTCCCATCCAGGGTGTATCCTGGCCTAGTGCCCTATGCTGCATGGGGGGAGGGGCTCCAGCATCCCCGTGACCCTGACCAGTACAAGCTGTTTGAAGATGGATGGATGCATAATGTGTATGAGATAATATAACCTTGCTGACCAGACAAACCGTAATCTGCTCTTCATTCAAAGCCTTGTGATATGTAAATATCTTGAATGTTTACTTGGCAGTCAAATAGCAATCCAGAATCAAAAGGTCGTTGGATTGCACTGTTATATCAGTGATAATAACCATGCAAAGGTCTTCTCACTTCTGAACTGTTCCTAGTTGAGCAATATGCTGGCTGTCTTTCTAGGCTTTGATCCAGTGGTGGATCCAGGGTCGGGCTAGTGAGGCTTGCACTCCGAATGTTTTTAGCAAAGCCCTGAATCTTGCTATAACAAGTGTTTTGTTTGTTATGTATAATGTGTAATGTGGTTTTGTTGTCATGAACAACCAAATTCAGAAATGCAATGGACATGAACCTCGTGTGTTTTGAGCAGAATACACAGAATTTCGTACTTGGAAATGTTGCACTGCGACTCATTGACAGGGTTCTGATCTAAGCCCTGGAGCTCCTCCTTGCCTAGGTTAGGCTCAGAGGGTCACGTTGTGAATATTACTGAGAGTTTTGTTACCTGGCCAGTGAGGATGCCCTTAGAGGGAATTCCTAAATGTTGAGGTGCTTCACGGCATCTGACGACAAAGCTTACCAATGGCATTCTGGTAGCTGTTACGCCGAAGGGCCGATTTTGATTAATTTTTTTTTTTTAAAACCTTAAAGTAAAAACCAGATAAATATACCTTTAAACTTTAAAGACAACAAAAGCTTAATAAGTGGGTCCAAAGCATTCATCCAGTTTATGAACCAGAGACGAAGGCAGTCTTCTTCCCCAAAAGGACATGTTGTCATTTAGTTTCCAAGCACTCTGCTTTCTGTGTACTAACCCTGGAGACAGTCTCCTCAGTGTTCCACACACTGGAACTATTGGAACAGAATGAGTGCTGAACCCAGCATTTCCAGCCCTTATATGTACTGCATTGATTGTCATTTACCTATGTTCATAATGCAAGCTTGCTGCTGACGTCCACCAGATGTCCAGTGCTGGTATTTATTATTTTATCATGTCCTTAATGAACTACTTGTTTCATAGTAGTTGGGTTCCTGTTTTTGCAGTTTGGGTTAAACATGTTTGCATTCTTCCCAGAATTTTTTTTTTTTTTTTTGCGGATGACAGATCTAGCAGAGGTCAAAGGGTTTTTTTTTTTTTTTACTTTACTTAAAATAGAGATCTGAATCTTAAAAGGATTGCATACTCCTTTTCCTTTCACAGCACTGCTTATCATCCATTCTGTGTTTTTGTTTTGTTTTGACACATTTGCATTTTGCGCACCACAGAGAACTGCAGTTTAACCAGTCGGTTTATTTTCCCTCCAGCTTTTTCAGAATGTAAAAGCACAAACAAACAATTTCTCATATAAACTGACAAGTGTTCCTGTACAGTATGCTAGGTGAGGTGATGTAGCATATTCTGCAGCACAATTCTGCAGCTGTCACCTGAGCCTATATTTTGCAAAAGGTGAACTTTATTTTGACTTTATTTTTGGTGGAGACATTGCTTTTTGAGGTTGTGAACTTTGAGGTACTGACACTGAAACCAGGGAGGCTCTGAGTACCAATGCAAGAATGAAGATGCCAGCCTGTAGATTGCAAAAAATATATATACATTTTAGAATCTTTAAAACTATGACTTAAAAATGAATGAAAATGACATCCATGTTCAGTAACTCATGGGTCACTGAGCCTGGAACCTGTCCAAGTAAGAAGAAAGCACAAGGCAAGGGACACCCTGTAAGGCAGGGGTGTCAAACTCCAGTCCTGAGGGGCCGGAGTCCTGTGTAGCTTAGTTTTTAACTTTTCCACCACAAATGATTCAGGTCAAGAGCTGTGTGGTAATTAGCACAAGGAGTTGAATCAGGTGTGTCAAATGGAGGGAAAACTAAAAATCAGCAAGGCTCTGGCCCCCCCAGGACTGGAGTTTGACACCCGTGCTGTAAGGTATGCCTGGCTATTACAGGGAACACACACACACACACGCTCTGAGGACGACTTAAAAACCCCATTTCACATAAATGTCGGACTGTGGGAAGAAACCCTTGCAAATACAGGGAGTAAATGCAAACTCCACATCTGGCGGGTGGGGGATCAGATTGGTCACAGTGCTACCGACCAATCTGCTCTCTACTTGAAATGATAATGATTGGTGTTTTTGTTTTTTTTTACACGAACAATAGCCTAGGTGTCTATATTCTTCAGGAGAAACCTGAAAAACAAACCAGGTCAGTCTAATTTTAATGGAGAACCAAGAGCAATGAAGATTACAAATGCTGGAATGTTTGGTGCTGTTAAGCAGCCTCTGAGCATTGTTGAGCATACAAAGGTCAACAAGTTCTGACATTCTCACCGCATGTATGCTGGTCAGTATGTATCAGTGGAGAATGGAAAACGAAATGAACAGAGTTCTGTCCATCCATTGTCTGCCGCTTATCTGGCCCAGGGCCCCTCCCAGATCTTCAAGCTCCTCATGCCGTCTGCAAGGCTGAGTCCAGACCCCCTGCAAAGGAAGCTGTGTGTGTATGTATGTTTGTGTATGTATGTATAAAAAATGAAATGTAATTTTTACTGATTTAATTGACCAGATGCTGAATCCAACAAAAATGAGACATATTTCACGCATTCCTCATTTCAGTTTTGAAATGGGGAATATTTAAAAAATTCTTAACAAGGGATTATGGGAATGCAAATGTCATTAATGCTGAGATGATAAAACAGTGTGCTATTTTCAGAGCACAAAAGTATGTTCTCCAAAGATGACTTTTAATCACATAAATAAATACATTTTCTGGATGCACAAGACATCTGAGCCTCACAGTCCCAGCATAACCGCGTGCGGTGGTGTCGACAGAACACATCTGTCGCGCTGTTGGGCTTTCTTGCTGCGTCAGAGACTTTTGTGTCAGGGGTCCCGTGGAAGCCCTTTTGAGCCTTGTTGCTGAACACTGTGTTTGCTGAAGCTGGACGGGATTTGAAACAGATGTGCAGTCTGTGGGATGGCGAGGCAAGGCTTAAGGAGGCAAACACTCCCAGAAGGGATCTGACGTCTCAGCAGCCCGGGAGCCGGGTTGGTGGTGCGGTCACCGAGGAACTGGAACTGCGCTGCTAGGGATTATTGCTGTGTATGTGGACTCTTCCATGACACAGTTTAATGCCGGAGTTGTTTAGTCACCTCTTGAAATCTTTGAAGCTTGAGAACTTGTATTTTTTAAGAATAACCGGAGAGAGATGGGATGAGTATCTCAACTGCTAGTTTCAGGGTCTGTCCTTGTGTCAGAATGTGGCAGGTGGACGCAATATCTCCCAGCTTTCCATTAGATGGTCTTTTCATAAATTCAATATTTCATGGGCAAGGTGGCACAACACAAGGGACCATTTTTCAGTCAAGGGAAGGTACGGTGTTCATCTCATTTAAAGTATTACCTCTGAGGTTGTTGGTGCTAGTCTGCCTTTCCTTCTGTTGAAGGAAATATATATATTTAAAGGTTCTGTACAAGACAGGTGGTAATTAAATGTAATACAGGGAAAAAGCTGAATAGCTCATATTACACACACACACACACACACACACACACACACGAGTGCTATATATCATTGAGCATACAGTTTTCCAGCCTGGTATGGTATTCCTGTATAACCGCTTGTGTGACTGACTGACTGACTGAGCTTTCTTTGGAGGGTAATTTTAGGCTGTAGCATGGACTTGTAAGTGTTCTCTGACTGTGATGCTGGTCCAACTCAAGGGGGTGGTATCACTCCTCTCCTGGATACGCATGAATTTAGAGCTGTCGCACATACACGGTGGGCTTCTCTAGAAAGGTCCCTGCCAAAGCTTGTGCAAACAGCGGGCACATCGCAAGTCTGTGCGTGTTTGCTAAAATGCTCCAGGTATCAGTCTGACTCACCAGTCTTTCTGCACAAGGGAAGTGACAGCATGCAGTTCCTCCTGGGTTTATTACAAGGGAACAACAAGCCAATCTGTTTCTCTTTGGGAATTTAAAGGGGGGGAGGGGGAACGGAAACAAAACAGAACAGTTCAAGTGGTTGGCATCACATCAGAATGGCAGAGGAATGGCAAACAGATGCTAGATATCTATTTTTTACATGTCCTTAAAAAGAAAAGGAATGAACGGTCTTGATATCATTGTTTAGAATCTATTGATTTAGCGGGTCCTGAACAGGCTTGTGGACAATTCCTATTGTTAAAAGCATAGGGGTGACGTATCTGAGCTGAAAGTAAGTGATGATTGAAAACTGTATGCTGCTGCAGTTGTGGAGAAACACAGATGGGAGACATGCTTTTTTTTTTTTTCTTTTTCTTTTAAAGCTTCTGGAAAATGTGAAATGCAGCCTGGATAAACAAACAAATTTGCACGCTCACTGTGCAGTATAGCTCCTTCAGCTGCTTCAGATCTTTCAAGAACGAAAAAGCAATATCGACACGAAAGTGATTCTCAGCCTTTATCTCTAATAATGTATATATGGTCTACCTATATGGAGCCACGGTCTGTTTTTTTTTCCTTTTGGTAGTGGTCTTTGTCTTCCAAACATCTGATAGCATCTGGGTTTCTTCCAGAGTCTGTCAAAGATAACACTTAGTTAAATATGTAAAGAGAAATTAACTAAAAATATGCTTTATTGTCACAAGTACTAGTTTAGGCCTTGGGGTGTGATCTCACAGAATACTGTGACAAGTAATCTGCATTTGAAGTTAATGGTTACTGTCTATATGTATTGTATAGGTTTTTGCTTAGCAGATGATTCAAGGCCACCCAGATATGTAGTGGAGGATGGATGGGTGATAATTCAAAACAGTTCAAAGCAGACAATGGACTGTTTTTGGCAAACTCAGGCCCTTTGCTACTGCTTCCTGCTTCTTTCTGTAACCTATAACATGTTGGTAGCCAGAGGAGATATTTTTGATGAGCACTAAACTGCCTGTTCCTCAAGAGCAGTAGACCACACAATCCTTTGAAAACAGTGCTCCCATTGACCCTGAGGCAACTGCCGACTTGCATAGCAGAGACAGGCCATCTGTACATCATCTGAGTCAATATTGTCCCCTCTGTTTTGACACAAAAACTGCTGTACAGCAAAATGTGTAGACCGTCTGGCTTAGTCATTCAAGATGGGTTGTTTTTTTCTCCTTAGGCTTAAATCTTGCATCATTGTTTGAATCGTGCTTTAGTAATACAACTGCGTGAGTAGGTGGTTTTGATTTTTACAGCCTCCGTGTTCTCATGTGAGTTAGCGCTGAATGAATAGGACATGAATCAGTGGCGTAGACTCACTTTTATATACTCTGTCGAGACAGCCGGCACCAGGAAATGTGGGTATTTCCATCAATAGGTGTTTCATTTATCCATTATAGGGTATAGTGTTGTTCTGGTTTCAAATTTTTAACTCCTTGGGTAGAAACTGAGAAGCCATATCTGTGTATGTGTGTTTAGTTCTGATACGGAACCCCTACTACTTTGGTTAGTGGATATCACAATGTTTCTTCCATTTCTGGAGTTATTGATAGTGGCATCCTGTTTGGGGTACAAAAGCCCCGTGTGTCTGCTCTGAGCCTGGATCTATCCTGTTTTTTTTGTCCTAGAACCAACCACAACCTTCTAAGCTAAAGAATCAAGCTCCTGTAAGGAATTCTTTACTCAATAAAAACATCGAAAAGCAAAGGCACGCTACCAATATAGAAACCCTGGAGTCGGTACTTGAGACCTTTTATAGATAAAATATGGATGATAATTCCTGCCATAATATCTTTATGGGTTTCAAAAACTCTCTGGTTTACACTTGTGCATGAAAAATGACCGCATATGGAGACCATTGCTTCAATTAAAGACCCCTTCTTACAATCTATTGTGTGGTTGTCTGAGTTCTGCAGATAGAGTTTGGGTAATGTGTAAAAGAGGGAACCCATCTTTTGATCAATCAAGATACCTAACATTGTCTTTAAAAGATGAGAAAGGTAATTTGGGCGCATATGTGCTGCTGGTGTTCCATAAAATTTTGTTGATTTTAAAAGGCAAACACCTGCAGTATTCGGTTTTAAAATGTACCTTTTGCAATTTTCCTAGGGTGCACCGGAAATTGTGCGTGTGTGTTGATTGAGAAATCTAACCATATAATCATTGCAAAGGAATTCCCTCATAACTGGTGTTGGGGTTCTCACCCAGGGGCTTGTCTGTACTTGTCAGGCTGATCTCTCTTCTCACCATGCACTTTGCACATTTCTTCTGTAGTGTGTCAGCTATTGGGTAAGTACTAGTACTTCATTATGGAACAGCAGGTAAGTTTTCTTGAGAATCATCTGCTAGATGAGCGAATGGGAAAAACAAACCTTGTACCTCTACCTTAGTAACTTAATTAGTAATGTTCTTTTAGCAAAACAAAAAATATTGAAGGAAATAACGCGTTATGTAAAGCGTTATGCAATCTGTGTATGCTAATATTGTGTGGTTTAGTCATGCCCATTAGATTATTACCTTAACGTTAACATGTAGCGCTCCTTTGAACGTTAAATACATTTTGTTGATTTGTCCTTTTTAACTTTTTCCATATTTATCATTTTCCTGGCTCTCTGTGGTTTTTAGAAAAGTCAAGTCAGAGACTTTTTTAAAAAAATCTAAACTTAAGGCATTATTTTGCCTGTTTTGTATTAATTTCTAATCATCTGTCATGTTTTAAGTTCTTGTGTTTTGTTCAGTCTATTTAATTGCCCATTGACTGGCCATGAATATAACCCTGATGATGGATGTAACATCAGTGCCCCAATGATAAAATTTGACAAGCAGAGTTTGAAGGGTCCCCCAAGATAAAATTTGTCGATCTTGGGGGAAGGATGGAGTGAGAGATGAAAAAATTGGGGACATCATGTTTTTTCGCAGATCGGTACAGGACAGAGCATTTAAATTGTCAGCATGCCACTGTTTGCACACCACAATAGAAACTTCTAAAAAGGAATTAATTTTTTATTATTATTATTATTTTTTTAATCAAGTTTTAGCTATATCTGTGAAGATCATTCCCTCCCATATATGAAGATGTTTTCAAAGAGGGAATTCATGGATAAGCTATCAACGTTGTCTGCAGTTTCCTTGTCTTGAAAGGGAATTAGCAGTGGCAAGTGCTTGTATTGTTTGATAATCCATATAAGTCGGGGAGCTCAGAATTCCTTCTGGGAAGTTTCCTTTGAATGGCTGGAGTTCTGGCTGCTGACTGCAAGGTAGAAGTTGATGTGTATGGCAAGTCATTTTAACTTGAATCTATTTCAAGGAGTATCACAAATTCAGCTCTAAGTAGTTGGAGTGCAAATTCCTGATATCATGAATTCAGTGATATCAGAAATGTTTGTTTTAGCTAGTGAGATTCAAGACCATTTCTCATTCATTTCAATGGGAGTTGGAATTTGAAAGCTTTTTTAAACTGCAGATTCGATAATCGTCGGTTAGTCACTGTCAGATATCAACACTGGATCACTTGTCTGATATTTATTACTGATTTTCGTAATGCTCAGCCTCAGAATGCATTTGTATTTGGTATATTTGAGCATTAAACCCATGTTGTGGCTTTGTTCATTTCACACAGTTCACAACTGATGTAAGAAATACATTCCGCAAACCCTTTCATAAGTCAAAATATACATCATCAGATTTATATTCCCATACCATTGAAGACCAATAGCAGGATTCTCCAGATCTGGTCTTGGGGGGCCAGAGTCCAACAGAGATTACAGATTTCCCTACTTAAATGCATCTTACATTAGCTAATTACCAGGTTATCAGGCGTGTTTGAACAGGGAATTCAGCAAATTGGGTTGGATTCTGGCCCTCCATGACTGGATTTGAGGAACCCTACCTTAAAAAATAAAAAATACACAAGCCAAAAATATACTAGTACATTAATTAAATGAATAAAAAGATGAAGGGTGAATTTACTTACAGGCATATGTCGCCTTTTTTCATTAGCGTTCCATAACTTTGATATCTCGTACCTTCGATATTTTTTTTATCTGGTTTCACTTAGTTTTTTTCCGCAAGTTGAGAGCTGTCTATACTGTATATTATTTTAAAAGATTTAGATTTGGATCCAAATGTTCATTGCTGCTGATGACCCCTTCCCTTGGTATTCTCTGTAATCCAAAATGTTTTCCACTATAACTTATTTATTGTCAAACTGCCTGCAGGAGGATAATTCTATCCTTTTAGAAGCCCTGACCTCAGCATTTTGGTGCTACCGACCGAAATGGAGGAACAGCTGTGCGCTAAAAACTCAAGCCAGGGTCGCAGATGCTCCTGTCCTTCATCAGCCTGTCACCTTTCCTGCCATGCTATACCTCCAGCACCCGAGGTCCCCCCTCCCACCACCCCCCAAATACCCCACAGCTTCTCAAAGGCTTTTGCCCTACTACCCACAATGCCAAAATGCTATACTGTTCACTCAATATCTCTTACTGTTCACCTGCAGTGGTAGGTACCCTGGGCATTTACCAGCCTGTTTGCCTGTATTGTTCCGGCTGCAGCACTTAATTAAATGACGTCTAACCAAAACACTGACAAGGTTAGAAATTTTTGCTCAGGATACTGGAAGAGGTCATGATGCTACTGTAATTGTAGTTCGGCTTAATATGGATTTAAGTTGGCGTGCGAAGGCCGAATAAAGATTAATTTAACGTTTGTATGTGAATCTTCCCCTGTGAGGTGTAGGATTCCAATCTGGGAATTAAATGTTATGTGTTAATCTTTCTGATATGGTCATATTCTCATCTCCGTTTTAATGAATGTGCATTAATTCTTTGCTTCCAACTTCAGTACATGTATAGCCCGACAGGTACAAGTGGTGGTTCTGAGATGCTTTAAAATGATGGTTGATTTCTCTTGATCTTGCTGGGAAAATGGTAATACGTGATTTATTTGATAAGACAGATGGTGAAGTAAGAAAATGGAACATTTGAAGTGAAGTGAGGATATGTGTCGCTGTTATTAATCTGCTGCTTAAAGTCTTGGAATATATATTGGAATCGTTTTCAATTATTTATTCAAAGTCAGATCCAGTATGCCAGGGCATTTTATTCTGAATTCTAAATTCTGGGGTCTGATTATTGTGATATAAACGTATGAAGCCTACAAAGCCTACAAAACAGCAGGGTCTACAAACTGTAATCTCTTCCATCTGTAAAATCATTATAAAGCAAGTAGACAGAGTTGGTATTCAAAGAGAATCAATAAAGTGAAGCAAATAATTAAGGAGAACATAGCTGTCGCCTGTTGGTTTGGTCTGAGTCCTCTGGGGCTTCTTGAAGTTTAAGGAGATTATGACAGTTTCCTTTTTGCCACAAGATATTATACAGTTGGGCTGCATGGAACTGGATAGATTGGCATCTCACACTGTAACCCACTTCACTGACCCCATTTGTCACAATTAAGCCACATTGAGATTGTAAAACTCTTTTCTCAGCTGACAAGATGCTAAACAGTAATAGGTCTGAAGTCTAGTAACTGCAGTAGATAAACCTGAAGTAAGTGAATCTTCCCTGAATAAGAAATGGTGAATCCCAGGTGATGTGTAACTCCTGTAAACATGAGTAATCGTCATTTCACATCACTATACAATCTATAGAGGCAGCTGGACTTAAAGATGAATACTGGAAATTAATTAGGACTTGGTTTTCTGGTATTGATTCGATGTGTAAAGGTGTTAGCTTGAAGTTCCATGGCAGAAGATGACTTCAGCATAAAAGAATGCATGCCTAGGTCTGTCTTCATGTGGGATAAATCAAACATAAGACCGGGTCCAATATGTCTGTTAGCCCACTGACAGCATGGTGACTTAGTGAGGCTGAGAAGGCGAAACTCATTTCAGTTATATACAGAGGAATACCTTTAAATTTAAGCTTGACATGTAATAAATAATGTAACATGATTTTGATGTTCAGATGATGAATGGGTCAGTATTGAAATTGATGTGGTGAATGTTAAGTGCTATTATAAAATCCAGGCTTTTGCTATTGGAATCTGTTATTCTGGTGTTACAGTTGAAATGGGAATAGTGATGGTTCAGTGTATATGGGTAACGGAAAGGCCGACTGCCTTATCTCACCCACAGCTCACCCCGGGGGGGAAGGCAGTCCAGGCGGGCGTGGGAGTTGGGGACTACGTGGTGTCTATCGGGGACGCCAGTGCTGAGGAGATGACTCATGTGGAGGCACAGAACAAGATCAGAGCAGCGACGGATGCTCTCACTCTGTCCCTCAGCAGGTGAGACACCTTATGCCATATCGCACCTACATTTTCTCTTGTGAAAATCATGGAGGTGAGCAGACACAGAGTGGGACTCATTTTCAGCCTGGGAGTTTTGTGCCCAAGACCAGCCCATTTTGTCTTTGTTCTGGGGAAACTTTGATAAATGATGCCTCTGTTCTTGTCTTATTATCCCGATTTAAATTTAGTACAAATTTATTTCAAGAAGGAAATAAATAATAACTAGCGTATTGAACTGTTCAGTCAGACTTACTTTTTCCGCCTCACCTGGGGCCTGTACTACGAAGCGGGGTTTCTGGCTTATCGGGGTAACTTTTTGGATTTAAGGTAGCCTGGGCAAAATGTAAGTGAACGAATATATAGTCCATTTAAACTGTGGTACCTTAAATTCGACAAGTTACCCCGATAAGCCAGTAACCCCAATTCGTAGTACAGGCCCCTGGTCTCTAGCGTTCGTCGTTCAAGGAACTTCCAGTGATTAGCAATAGCAAGTGATTAGTTGTGGCTCCTCTGCAACTTTGCCCTGAGTGCTAAATAAGAAGCGGTCACACTGATGCATGTACTGTGTATTTTTCTGCTTCTCTGTGCAGAGCAATTACGGTCTATTGTGTGTGTGTGAGAGAGAACTCGCTGGTTAGCATTCTGAAGCGTTGTATAATTTTAAACTTGTAAAATTACCAGTGTTGGGCGTTTCAGGTCCAAAGACTACAAATCCAGACCAAGATCTTGTTTCTACCAACCAGGTGAGAACTCTGACTGACTCTTTATGCTCAACTGGTTGGTATGGTAGTAAGATCTTGGTCTAGATTTGTAGTTTTTGGACCTGAAATGCCCAACACTGAAAATGACGTTGTTTCTGGTCAGCTCAATTTTAAACCTGTCAATTTTATTTTCTGACCGGCACAGCAGCTAAGAAGGCCACCGGGAATTCTTCCGAGTCTTCCAATTGGCCACTTCAGGCCCTCAAACGCTGCTTGAGCTGTTGCATGAATCGCTGTCCGTATACTGCGTGTTACCTGCTATATTTTATTTTATGTATTTACTTAAAACAGTATGGAAAATTTTAATCGTTCAGACACTTCCCTGATATTTTGTGTGAGTTGTATTTAAATTTGGATCTCTTATAGGTTCTGATAGCAGCTTTCCAAGCAAAATACTATGGCAAAAATAATTGGTTGAAAAGGCAGTTTTATTAGAATGTCTATTAGACATTGTTACTGTTTTGAGTATTTTGACCAACCCCCATCTGAAAGCATGATATTCATAGCGATCGAGATATTCGTTGTGATTCTCATTGATCTGTTTCTTCTTCCTTTCTCAGCCTAATAGTTTCTCCCAGGGAGGAAGGTCAACTTGTTTCTACGCTCCTGTGTTTTCAGCTGTACTTTAGGCAGATTCTAAGCTTGTTACCCTCCTTCTGTCAGTGCACTATATGGAAGGACAGAGAAAGAAAGGAAGGGAAAAAAGCATGGTAATGTCTCTTGGAAATTTTGCAACTACCCATTGAGCAATGGCCAGTAGATTAACTGGAACATAACTGAGATACAAAATGGGAATCTTTTGAAATTCAAAACTAGGACAATATCTCCCTCTTCTTGTAGTATTTTGTCAGGCAGATTCCACGCTCTGTCTTTTATGGACGAGGAACTGTGTGTTACATTTATAGCTAAATGTATTGTAGCGCCATACAATCTGGTTAGCATTATAGAGAATTAGTGGAGGGATGGATTTGTGGAACTATGATGGTAAAATAAGCCGCCTCGTCGACATCACTCTTACCCTCACTGTTAGGCCTTGGGGATATTTCATAGTTTATAAAAAGAGATATTTCAGTGTCCACAGTAATATTCAATATGAATGGTTTTTTTTTTTTTTTTTTTTTTTACTTTTTACAGTATTGCTCTTTGTAGTGCTGATTGAACATTGGATGACCAGCTAAAAATATTTCAGCAGTGCACTGCCTGCCTCTCTGCAGGAGTACATACCGTTTATGTAGACATTATGCTGCTTAACAGTTCAACGCTCCATAGCTTTCAGTGCATTGTAATTGGCATACGAGGCATTGTTTAAAGTCTATGGCGCTAGCTCACCATAGCTAATTATTTGAATAAAAGTCACATGATAGGGACAGCTGTAGCAGTCGTTGTAAAGGTGCATGAACAGCACTTCATAAATCTTTGATCTGTTGAGTGAAATCGAGAAATGTAAGCAGTGACAGCATCAGTCATGCGACCTTAAGCTTCCCTACGTTCGGAGTTTAAAATATGCATTAATTATATTACTAATTCAAAGGTCATTTTACACAGGATATTTAATAATCACTCGTTTGCATAAATCAACAAATCTTTTCACTTTTCGACCTTGTAGTTGCTACCTTAAGACTAAAAACACAGGGCACCGGCCCCAGATAACATATTTATCATTATTTTCTAATGACTGGAAGGGAACCTGTAGAGTGGAGTTTGTCGTCTTGTACTAAGGATTTTGTACATTCGCTTCTACACTTGGAGGCCCTTAGCAGGATTGGAAGAGAGCGGCACAGAATACCTTTTGGGGAGGAATAATCTTATATGGTCAATTGCCTGATGTCTTTGTTTACTCATGCAGTAAATATGCTCTGATTAACCAAGGTACTGCATAACTGCAGGCCCAGTGATTATACTGGTCTAAGTGACTATTGTGTCGGTTGTATCCTCCTCCCTGTTTTGTTTTCAGGGGTGAAGATTAAGAGCATGCTATTCAATTTCAGATCAGCGGGCCTGTTTCATTTTAGTTTGTCATTTCGTCACGAACAAAAACAAACAATTCCATTTGTGCTGAATTTAGAAAATCAGTAGCAACAGAATACAAATATTTTTTCCGGTTTTGTTTCCATCTACAAATAAGCAATGCAGAGCCAATGCTCAGCGATTGGGGGGGGGGTTTCCAAGTAGCTCATTATACAACATACCTTATGCTCCCCTATAAGGAAATGATGCTGACGGTTGCTGGCTTATCCTTGATCTTGTGGTAATTTTTTTTTCTCTCATAATTTTAACTTGAAAAAATATATAATCCATATTAATGTATTTTTTTAATAAAAATAATTGTCATTATTTTTTAATGACAAGTAGTTTTGTACCCTGAAAGATATAAATTGGTACCCTTTCAGCATTATAGTGTTGTCACCCTCTGCTATGAACTCACGGCAAAAGCATTATTAAAATTTCTTGGCTTAAAGGTTCCTACTGGCAGTATTACAAAATACTGATGATAGATTCCCAAAATCCATATGAACAACATTTATCCCATTACTACATCAGATTAGTGTTTCAGTGAATGTTTGGATGGTTTTTAATCTGTCCAATTTTCATGCGACCGTTTTACATTCATCCTTTCATAAGACTCTGCCTTGGCCGCTGAATTTTCCTTAAAGGGAGCCAACATAAAGACTGCCAAGAATTCAATGTGGTTATTGCATGTCAAAGGTGATTTACTCACCGCAACCCTCCGACAAAGCAATGTAAAGAAATGACAGAAAATGTGTGTGTTTCTGTAATGAAATAACAAGTGTCATTGCATGCTGGTGTTTGTGCTTCAGCTGCTGCTAGATTGAAGTCAGATATGAGCAGCATGGTAATAGGAAGGACTGAGCTATAGGTCATAAGTTGCTGAAAGCAAAATTTTACATTTGGTGATTGAAACTAGTGGGATTCTTTATCTCTGCAGTCTATCAGTCTCTGAAATATAATGACACTAAAACTGTGGGTAATAGGCTTCTGCCCTCTTTATATTAATGAATATGGCAACTGCAGGCTCAGTGTTGTCCTCCATGGCTCTGTTTGCACATTCATCCTTGCTTAATCAAACAAAGCATTGAAGACTCACTCCTTTGCCATCGTGACTTAAATGTAATGAAATCACAAAAGAAAATCTCATGCAAATGTATTGACTAATAGGAATATACTTCTTGATTTTTTTCCTTCACATCAGAATCCAGTTTAGCAGTTTGTCGTCAGTAATCTGGTTGATTTTTGTACCTTTAACTAGCAGGTATTTAAAATCTGCAATAAAGTGGAAAAAAGGATAAATCGCCCGTTTTTGTATTTTGGTTTTTCATTCATAATTTTTTTTTTTTCTTTCCTCGTTTATTGGCAAAGGGAACGGGTTAATTAAAATAGTCATTTTAGATATCACACGCTTCCCATGCTAATTACTACATTACCAAGTTTAGTATAGTTTGTGGTGCCTAAGTGCTGTTTATAAATTGCATTTTAAGATCCTGTGTTTGATTTGTTAATTTAAAACTTCCACCTGAAAGTGGAAGATTAGGATTTTTTTTTCTTTAGTGAAATTTTTGCTGAATAAAATGGCAGATCAGCAGAAGTTGTCAGTTGTAGCTGAAAACAGATTGTAAATTCATTTTGCTCCGGAGTTCTGAGTTGTGTGTCTGGTGTCGTTTAAACTGTTAAGTTCAGTGCTCTGCAGCATCACTAGTAATTTGAAGATGCACTTGGCCACTCGTAAAAAACCGAGTGGAACAGAGCGCAGAAATTTGAATTTAAAACTGGGTTTGTTCCAAGCAGAATTAATTCTTTGTTCCCATTGCACCCCCAACATTGTCTTAAACTAATCCCATTGCAAAATGTGTATATTAATGCGGATATATATATATATATATATATATATACATACATACATGCATACAGGAAAATTTAGGAAAAATGGCTTTCAGGTAGTTGAAGGATCCAACCAATAATTACCTAAAATGCTGAACATTAAAATAATACAACATTTTAGTAAAAACAAGTATAATCTTGTACTGACTTGTACAACAAGTAAACTCTGGATGACAACATAATATTCACATTGAAACTGAAGGTGTCTGAGAGCCAAGCAAGGCGTGATATGTGGAAAGACAAAAAAAAAAAGAGGAAGATTCTTTTTCTTCTGAATGTGTAGTAAAATTTGGTCCTTTTCCACTTCTTCTTGAGAGACCTTGAATCACTGATAGATTCCCTATTTTTTTTTATGGAAATGCCTTTTTCTGGGTGTTTGCGGCAGTGTTCATTGACTGAAAAAGGCACTTCCATTTGAAATGTTAATCAGGAAAATGAATATTTCTGCAGAAGTGTTTATAGTTTATGCGGACGGGGTGTCTTTATGAGAACATCAGCCACATAAAGGCAGCATGTGTAACACCAACCATAAGGACAGAGTATATCCCAGTTCTACTGAATATAAAAGGATTCTTCATATGTTTCTTCAAGTTAGTCCAGCGCTCGCAATGCCTTCTTAAAGTCAGCATCACTTTTATATTCAAACCTGAGTATCAGTGTGAGGACCAGGACACATCGCAGACGTTTCTCGTGCTTACTGTGCTCAGCAGTTTGAGGAAGCCAGAGCCCCCAGGAAACAGATATGCTTCTTCCCTTCTCTCCTTTATCGAACTGGGCCTTCTCGTGCGTCATCTGCGGCATGCATGAAGAACTCGCTTTCTGCTGGGATACGGGAGATAAGGCTGACGCCCAGCTTGTCACTAGGAAAAATAAGCCGTGTTCAGCATCCTGTTTACAGCATGCCGACTGTCACCACAAACCTATGATCTTACACTTGATCATCTTAGTCTGTCTCTTCCCCAGACAGGCAACACGATCTGTGGCACACAACAAACAGGTCGACTATAAAATAGGATTAGTGTTTGAGGAGGAACCAAGATGCATCCTTGTGACAGTAACGTTATCTGAATTAGAATTTTTTTTTTCTTCTGCTGATGCCCAGAACAAACAGCATCAGCATGTTAAACCTGCTGTCAACGCGTCTGCATAAGGTGAAGTGCAGAAAGCACAATGCTGTTTTCAGATGGGGGCAATGGGGGAGAAAAAAAAACTCAAAAACGTAGCATGAAGACACAGATTTTAACAGTTTATTGGTCACCAGATCTCAGAAGGCTGACGTAGCATTTGAGCAGTGGGCATGGACACTGTAGCCGTTCACAACATTCTTACGCTGTGATGTAACGGGGGCTGTGTGATGCAAGGATATTGTTTGGTGCTTATATTTTTGGAAAGAATTGAGGTAAGCAGATGTTTTTGCTTTAAATAGTAATTTTCAGGGCTTTAGGAACACAGATGTGGCTTCTCTGCTTTTTATCCCCAGGAGCACAGGACTGTGGTTTTCTTTGGGCTTGTTTATTATCATTTTCAGCATATATCAATCTGAGCTGGCTAACTTCATTTCCAAATGATGTGCCATGACTCATGTCCTGGACTAATGATTTGGAAAAGTGATGTATCTGTTGGAGAAAATAAATGTACTGTGGTTCTTGTTCTAGTGTATAAAATTATAGTGCCAGTAGGGCTTGCAATCCATAACATCCTGGCAGCCATTTCGTGGTTGTTAGTATCAGTGCTGTATGTCAGTGGGAGTTGTATAAGCATGCTCAGCATACCAGCTCTTTCTCTGGAACACAAAGCTGTGGGTTTTGCACAACAATCAGATCACTAACGGTTAAGAGAGCATTACTTCGAAGTGTGCATCTCAAAAACTTCCTTGCCCGTTTGTTTAAAAAAATAAATGTATATCTTACTGATAGGAAGCAGAAAGCATGGATGTGACTCTCGAACACCTGCACCTTGCAGGCCTGTTTTTTTGTGTTTGAAGATTCTGGGTATTGTTCACTCAGGGGCTGCCGTTTAATCCTGTCAGATATCCGTAGTGATTCAGCTCCTCAACTTCCCCAAGTCATTTTGTCTGAATTTGCCTTTATGGCAGTTCCATCACTTTCTGCCTCTAACTGAATTCAGATGAGTTAATGTCATACGTCCCATATATTAATTCTCTCTGGAATCACCTGTCTCCATGCATGAGTGAACTGGTGCATGCAAGAGTTTTTTTTTTTTTTTTTTTTTTTTTTTAAATAAAGTTCATAAAAATTAAGTGGCCAAAAGGTTGAGCACGTTCTAATTATTCGCGTTGGCTATAAGAAATGGCAGTATTGGTTAAATTTCACACCTCAATCACCTGAACTGCAATTTGTAAAACGACCATGAACACCTTCACTGGCCTGGTGTCGCCTTTCAAAATGCTGTTTATGCAACGGCAGTGGGGGGTGCTATATATAACACAAGGTTGGAATATCATGTAAAGTCACCCAGTCACTGAATCTTTCCTATTCTCCCTATGTGTTCTTTACTTTAATGACAGTATCCACCACGATGGGTCTGTTTTCTTCAGATTATTTATTTGCTTCATAAATCCTCCTGCCTTTTTTTCCAAGTGGAAGATTATACCTGATATATGTCCCTAGTTAAATGTCCATTACATACACACATTTTTCTTTTGTGTTGTACTGATATTTTAATATGAACTGATATGGAAATGTGACACAGAACTGAATTATCTGACTACTTTTTTTCTCATTTTCCTTTCACAATGTGGTGTGCTGTCCTTATGACTGAAATGTTAGGCTAATGTTAGGGGAAGGGAGTATGATCAGACTCTCATTTCAATCCCAACTTTCTCTTGCAGAGCTTACGCTTCAGGAACAGAACAGAAGGTAAGACTGCTAACTACATCTCACCTCGTGAAGAGGAAGGTCGATTAATGCTTTCACAAAGTAAGCAGCAGGAACCCTACATGCAAAGATGGCTTCTTCACACATCATCACCTGAATGCAAATGTCTCCACATTATTTCCAGATCTTTATATGATTTTGGAAGTTTTGAATAATAAAAAAGCACAATTTATTTACCCGACATCTTTGTCAGTTGAGTAATACAGCATCCTTAACCATACTTTGTCAAAGCATCAGTCACCATTTTCTGTACCATTTGTGGAATGAGTGCTTCTGCAAACAGCTGCGACGGAATATTTTGAATGGAATCTTTTGCGTATTTCTCAGAATCCACTCAACTTGATTGGGCGCTCGTCCCTTATTGAGAGTTGACTGCTCCCATTGATTAAGGCCAGTTGGTACCAGACAAAAAAAGATCTGGGGAGTTACATGGTCTAACATTAATCTGCACTGTGTTGAGGGAGAAAAAAATATGCCTGAGAAATATGCATTCTGTTTGCTGCAAGAACTTAATAGAAGTGCCAGAAATACAAATGATGGAAGGACATTTTAATTTATGACATGTAGCTACCTGGAGCATTCAAGATGTAATCACCAGTTCTGCCATCCGTCTTCTTTCCAAACACTATATTATAAACTATTTTTAGAAGACAAATTTAGTCCCCATTTCCTCACTTAGGTTTTGAATACCCAGGCAGCCACAGGTCTCCTTAACTGGACCAGATGTTTTGCGGAGCTAGTTGACTTGGTAGGCCCCCAACCTGAACATCTGGCATGCAGCCATCCAGCAAGCACCCTTTGTGTGTCCTTAGTGCGAACAAATTTGAAAGATGACAAGTGTGAGAAATTTAATCACACATTTTAGGTTTGTTACTTTACCAGTCCTTACAATTGACTTTTCATGGATTTCTTTTTTTTTTTTTTTTGAAGAACAGAACCCCACAACATGTCATCTTCACCTTTGTTAAGGGAATTAAGTGACTGAAATGTTCTTGCTGGCCTGCTCAGCCTTGGTTTGTCTGTGTGCCATGTCTAACCGCATGGTGTTGCTCGTGTGCCCCTTGTTGCCCCTCTCCCTTACTCAGGCCGCACCTCCTTCCGCCTACAATCAGCCAAAGTACTCCTTTGCACCCAGCACAGCCCTAAACAAGATGGCTCGGCCATTTGGTGTTGGGGGCGGCAACACCAGCACACAAGCGGTGGTCAAACCCATTGCTTGCGCGCCAAAGTTTGACCTGGGCTCCAGGGCCTTGGTCAGGGTGCTTCAGCCACATAACGGGTAGGTAACTCAAGCCTTAACTGAAATCAGGGGACGCTTGCAGGTATGCAGGTGTGGCTGTGCGCTGGTTCCATTGCTTATGTGAAAATGGTGAAGGAGAAAACTGTTCCACCTGGAGGTAGTAAAATTTCATGGTGTCAGCAAAGGTTTCGGTCCACTAAAAGGCCATGACGAGCCCAATTTTCAGTGGAGTCTGGGTGCTCTACAGAATATGCTGGTATTCCTCCCCCCACACCCCTTTGTGTTAACACGAAGCAGATAAGATTGGATTGTGGTTTCCACATAATTAAATAGAACGAATGATAATAGCCATGTTGTTTTTTGAACTGTTTAATGCTTATTATTAACTCTAAATGTTTTTAAATTGTGTGGTTTTCTCTTTTCACACTGTTGCTCTAGAGTTAATGGATTTGTGTTTAAGTGTCGGTAGTGAGACATGCATTTACATTTGATGACCTACGGTCTGACCAGTTATCTTCTGAGCACAATCTTAAGAACTTTGTATGAACTGTGAGCATCTTTGATTCATTTTTCCCCACTTCTATATTTTTCCTTTATTATTATTATTATTATTATTCTCATGCAGGGCTGGAAACATTTGTGTAACATGTACCTTGTTTCTGTCGTGAAGTGAATGAACAGGGACCCAAACAGGAAAATGGTAACAGAGGGCCTGTGCTTCTGGTCAGGCATAGGTGCGGGAAGGGTTAAGCGGGCTTGGCGTTTGGCAGAGTTTTCTCATTTCTGTTTTTAGTGCACTGTGCTCCCCGCCCCGAAAATGTGCTGAGCCCTGAATGTGCTTTTACTGGAGACGCGCTTGATCACGTAACAGCCTTACTTGGAGAGTGCATCTCGTATGTAGCTAAATCTGTTTGTACAGCCCAGGGTATTAGCCGAAGTTTTAATCCAAGTACCTGTTTGTTTCATAAGTTATCGTAGTTTTTTTTTTTTTTTTTGTCTTTTTACGTGTAGCTTAGAAGTTTTTAATTTAAAATTTTTAATTAAACTTTCATGACAGAAGAGCTCTGTTCTTATTTAAGGACAGAAAAGGAGAATCCGGAATTGCTCTGTTGATAAGTGCCAGATTAGGGAACCATAGGGATTTTTTTGGACATTAAAACAAATCAAACAAACAGAAACAGAAGGAAAGGAGAATGTCTTCAGAAGTTGCAGGTAGCCAGAAGGTCAGTGCTCTGTGTTGCAGGGTCAGTGCTGCTTTACATCGTGGACTGGCCAGCATGCGCTCTTCCTGTCTCATGCCGATTAGAATTTCGAAAATATTATGGATCAGCTGTGTGTGGGAAAACTAAGATGATATTGCTTTTGATGTGAAATGCATGCAGGTTGAAGTATTGTGCAGAAAACAGGCCAGGCACTTATTTAAATAGAAGGGGCTGAAATAAACCCAGTTTAACTAGATTATCTATAATGACGGCAGTTCTGTGGACTGGGTTGTGCAAACTCTAAATCAGATCATTTCTGAAATGCATGTGTGAAACCTGGGGTGGGGCTGGGGGTTTCGTTTAGGGCGCTTCAGTAGCTTATGATTGAGAGTGATGTGGGGGAGCCTGTCACCTTTGTCAAGACGTGCTCCTCGTAATCTGCCTTTTTTCTGCATCCCATTGTATTTGATTCCTGCCTCCTACTCTTTGACTTTTAAATGCATTATTTCTCCAGACTGATCTTTTCATTCTTTTCCCCTCTCTCTCTCTCTCACTCTCTCTCTCTCACTCTCACTATCCCTATGTACTACAGCTGGATGTCCTTGACAAGTCAGTGACCTTTTCTTTAATAAATTTGCAAAATCTTTAATGAATTATCGCCATCATCTAAATTTGATTGTGCAGTGTTGCTACTGCTTGGAACAAGTTAGTGATCAGATTAGTGAATTAACTTCAGGTTTTTTTTTTTTTGCCCCAAAACCTGCCATTCTTTAAAGTTTGCTTTCTAAAAGGAATGGATCATTATTCAATCTCTGCAAAGAAACCCACAGATGTCGTGATATGGAATTCATTGCCACTAGTTGTTGAGAAATATCTAGTCAGATTAATAATAATGCGTATAATTCTCAGGTGTCCACCCAGGAATGTTGTGTTTTTGCTTGTGCCGTGTCCCCCATGTGTCCTTATTTCATGTTGTCCCTGTTCCTCAGGGGGGACGCTTACATTGAGATGCTCCCTGAGACCAAGTAGGGGCACGCTGCACTCGGCTCTGCTCTGTATTCGCGTGTTTGGTCTTACTGGAGCACCCTGCTAACATTGTTTAATTTTGTGTCAGTCTCATTTGGGTTGCTGTCTGTTGTATTAACCAGGGACACAAACTTGGTATGCGGTGAATTTCGCAGCCTTGAAATCAAACTTCAAAACCGTACTTAGTAAGACTTATCTGCTCCGACTTAAAATTCTGAATCGGCGGTGACAGGTTGGCAAATTTTGGATGCTGTGAAATATGTCAACACCTTTGTGCTTTTCTTTGTACACCACGACAGGTTAAAAACGTTTCATCGCATTAAATCTTGAGAATTGAACCACTCCTATTATCCTCTGCCCTGGCTCATATATTCTGTTGAACTTTTCTTTGGTTTTGCCGACATGTTTTTGGCTGCATGCTTTGTCTGCTTCAGTTCTCTGGTATTACAAGCTCCTAATCCAGCATGAGTGGTTGGCACTGAGATCTCCCATGTTGTCAGGGATTGGTTTGCCGCACAGTATGAGGCTTTGATCCCTGCATGTAGCATAATATTGGTCATTGTTTTGTTTCACATTGTCTCCCTCAATTACTCGTGTGTGTGTGTGTGTGTGTATCTACACAGTGTTAAAAGAAAGTAATATGTACATAGGATATTGCTGTTTGTTGGTGATGATCAGGTAACAGGCTTGACACTATGAAATATAATGCGAGTAATGGTTGCATAATCGTTTTAAATATATATCGACACTTTCATCATAAGAAAAATATGTCATTCCTCCAAATGAGCCTCATCTTTCTTTCACTGCCATGTTTCCGGACTGGTGCAAAACTGAAATGTTGCTTTTATATGGTTATAAGACCTTGATCTGACCATGAATCACAAAGTCACATAGGTAACCCATTCTGCTGAAGAAATGTGTAAAGTTTAGGCAAACATAGTGTAGCCTATCGTTTAGTGCTCTTGTACAGTACAGATTAAGTGCTGGTTTCTGTTTCACTGTTACACACCAAGAGAGAAAATCAAATAAGATGTTGTCCAGTATTCACTCTTTAGAAGTAATTTGCTTTAAAACATTTTACAGGAAATCAGTTTCATAATATTTACTGTTTATCACCTCAGCTTTTTGGCAGCCTATATATCGAACTGGTGCCTCATTATGCTGTCTATAGGCATTAGCCACATGCATAAATGACAAAATATTTTGCCTATACCCCTAATGGTGGTGCTTGTATAAGAAACACAACTGTCATAAGGGAGAATTTATTGCACCTTAAAGTAACTTTAAAATAACATGATATTAAGTATGAAGTAAGTGCTGTAATATACACACTGTACACTAGAGCAAATAGTAATGTAAACGTATAACCACAACACTATATAATAAGAGCTTGTAGCTGTATGCTCACTACTGCAGGTTAGATATGAACAGTGGGCCATCATATGGCTGGCAGTGCTGCCCATTCTCCTGCACGCAAAGCAACATGCCCGCTACTGTATCTGCTTTCAGGATTCTCTCGATCAGTATATATTCATTATGGACCTCAGACATAAATGCGTTTGGACGTTATTTGATAGGAAGTCGACAGATACCTGAAATTATCTGTTGCCTACTACTCACTAAATCAATAAATATGCTTTTTTAAAAAATCAGGCATTTTAGAGTAATTAAGGGAGAACATAGAGTACTTGGTTAACATGATAACTATATAAAGGTGTTGCGATGCCATCCATTAATGCATGGAATGCTGTGATTTACTTTGGCTCGTCGGAAATCTTTCATGTTTGTGACTTCAGTTTCCATGAAGAATATCTGTGGGCCAGAAACACTAGCC
>JAODJX010000002.1:8204074-8215972 GCA_026776945.1 Isichthys henryi
GGGCTCCACTCTGCCGCGGCGGCAATCTTTCACGCTGGTTTCTCCATGTTCCACTTCCCACTTGTGGGGGCCACACACCACAGCCCCCCCACCCCCCCCCCCCTCCCCGCCCCGCCGCGCCTTTGCCGGCACCTAGTTCCAGGCACGGTCTCCGGGCAGAGGGCGCGCCTTGCTTCATCCCCAATGACCGTGGCAAGAAACGTCTGATTGAAGACACGCAGGACTGGCAGCCTCGCACGGGCACCACCCAGTCGCGCTCCTTCCGCATCTTGGCCCAGCTCACAGGCACTGACTTCAGTAAGTCAGGGAGGCGGGGCCTTCTGCCTCTGAGGGACACCCCACGTTGCTGTTGGGTGTCCGGTGGTCAGTGCACAGCAGCAGGAATTTGCCATTCACATTGTGAGATTTAGCTCTGAATGGTTTCATTAAGTGTTTATTGGAATGGCGTTCTGCTATATGGGTTAATTCACTAGATTTGTGAGCAGAGGGTGGCAGGTCCAAGTCCATTGAAGGCACTACTGTATCCTATAAGCGAAGATAATGCGTGTTCCCCAATTATCACACACATGTGAACTTCAGTATTTTAGTATTTGTTAGTTAGTAGAGTTGCAATCACCCATGAAATGATCTGATGTTTGTTTATTCTGACTCATCAGTGCAGGACCCTGATGATGAGAACCTGAAGAAGTCCAGGTAAAGAATGATTGTGTTCTGGTGTAGGCTGTGATCCATGAGTATAAGCTGAGCGTGGGTCTGGAAGGCGCCAAAAGCTTAGTTACTTCTAAGGGAAATCCCTCCAGATCTTGTTGTTTTTATACAGATCGCCATTGTGTTTGCTCTTGAGACATGACTTGCCAAAAATGTAAAACCAAGGCTTTCTTTGTCTCATGCATACTTTGTCATCTGGCACTGCAGGACTGTCACTTCGTATCTCTTTTCTTTCTCTCCTTACACTCCTCCTCTCTTGTTGTCCCTCTTTTTCTTGTCCGCTGTGTTCTCTCTCTTCTCTCTTGGTTAGGGAAAAGTTCCTCACAGAAATTCAGAGTCCCCGCTATGCTAGGCTTCGGGACTGGCACCACAACAGGTCTGCCCGTTCCCTCAATGTCAAGACCTGAGCGCCCTCTGGGGCACCGCAGGATGGGCCCGTGACAGGACCCGTCTGTCCACCCATACGATGAGAAGCTCGGAACGCGTCAATTCAACTGACTTGAGTGACTTCGGGAGGGAGTTCGAGGAATCTGAAAACAGAAAAATAAGTAAAAATAGAAAAACTGCAGGAAGCATAGATCACAAAACTTGCATACTGAGCCTACCAACAGATATCCCCCAACACAGGAATGCATGAGTGTTATGTGACCTTATGTAATAGATCTTTTTCTTTTTGCAAAATGTCTTTCATTGTTCAGCAATAGGAATAACTCGCCCACCGCCTTTGCTGATTTCCTTTTGTGATTTTATTGTGCCGACACATTGGTCCCTCCCCCTTTTTCTCTGTCTTCTGAAACTGTGTATCGTATTGATAATCCCTTGGATTCTCTTTCGGATTCTCCCTCTGGGGGGGGGGGAGAACAGGGAAAAATTGGCAAAAAATTGGTTGTTTTTTTGCTTTCAATAATACATAAAACATTTGAAAAAGATTGTGTTTCTCCCTCTGTTTTGTTTCCTTCTCTCTCTATATACACTGTCATATTTCAAGACACGGGCTTATCTCAAAGGTATTGAAGTATTTTTAACCTCTGAAATATGGGTCGTAAGTAGTCTCTTGGTGATTTGTTGTTTCCTCTTTCAACACGATCTCAGAATAGACTTTGGAAGCCCTTAGAATTGGTTTGAATAGAAGCATAAAAGCATCTAACTAAAAACAAAATGGATAAATGTTTTGTTGAAGTTCGAGGGCTCGTGCATAATCTACCAACACAAGTATCCACTAATGCTTTCTTTGTGATCACAAAGACTGGTAACAAATTGTCGATATTAATGAGCAGTTAGTGCGGTGATCCTGCTGTGCCAGTTTCTCAACGGGTGTCATTTTAATGCGGTTCAATTCCCGGAAGTGCCTTCTATTTTAATGCGATTTGACATTTTGTTGCTCATCCCTGTGGCAACGGCGCACACAACTTGACAGGTTACACCACACATTATGGTGCCTCTTGGCTGCTTTGAAAGTTTTGGTTACACTTTTCTTCTAATTCACTCCATTTACTTAGATTCTGCTTATGAACTTATGCAGTCAGTCTCGATTACCATTGTAATTCTAATGAAATAAATGGTTGAAGCATTATATTTAGGGGATTACACAAACTGGTGATGCTGAATACTCGGGCTAGAACTCTAGTAATTTTGCACTCTCGGGAAAGTGGATCTGTTAATATTTTCTATGCTTTTTGGTTTTATCAATATTTTGCCAGGAATCTGTCAGCAAAGTGTTACTCTTCTCAAAATTGTACCCCTGAGTAAAACAAATTATAGTCTAGAGAATAGTTTAATTACTGTGTGATTTCCACATATGCTTGAAATAGCATTGTTATGGGGTTTCCTTACTACACCATATATCTGCCCAGTCAATAGTGTTTTTTATGCAAGCACTGAGTTCCGACCTGACCTTCCTGAGGGTGGCCATGCGTACACAGCGTGGTCTCTAATGATCACATGAACAGCCTCTTACAGGCAGAACTCTTCCTTCATCCATTATTCATTACTTTCAACACCTGCTCCAGCTTTGCATGTCAATCATGGGTGACCGGTGACTTACGGGGGCAAATAATGCTTTTCATCCCCTTACCAATACATGACCTGTCTGTGGACACTGGTTATCTTGTAGTGCTGCATGTTAAGTGTTCTTTCAGTGTCGCCTCCATGCACATCACCAAGGCATTAATGGTGACTGGTGATGGAGCTTGATGTTGCCAAGGAGTAAACAGCCTTTAGCCTATAGCTTGTCAGTTCAGCTTTTCCTCTGTCAACACCACTGAGTCATGTCAGAACGTGGTCAGGAGGTTCTCCTCTTGCCTTCTGCAGTTCGACATGCTGTCAAGGGTAAAGGGGAAATATCACATGTTTCTCAATAGACTAACTGGGTATAAAGGGATGTAAGGTATTCTAGAGAACTAAGATTCTTTGGTATTAGGGCATTCACCATACGTAATTACTCCTTCTGCAGTGACATTTTCCGGTTTTGTTTGTCAGTATTGGTAGTGGTATCTGGTTTTATGCATTCACTGTATATCTAGTTTAGTGTTTGTTGTCTCTGTGTAAGCGTCCTGGGTTCACAGTTTGTGTGATGGATACTGGTATTTATTGCTAGCATTGTTCCATTTGCCAGTGCCATCTAAAACCGCCTTAAATAATGCAGTTTAAACTATTAGCAGGTGTAAAGTAATGTCTCACCCACTGACAGCTCCATATTTATCATCATCGCCTTAATCTCCTTCACCTTCTTTCCCACAGCTGTCCACACTCTGACCCCTTTGCTGCCCCCCTCCCTCACAGATTTGGACTTTACATGAGCTCTGCTGTTCACCAGCATTACTGCACTATTACAAGCACTTGTTATTAATCTTTGGTATCTATCTATGCTGTAAACCACTCTGCTGCTTCCATTATTGCATTCCGTATGTCTCATCATTGCTTATTTATACATCGTGTGTCAGTGTCCCACCCATCCCACACTTGTCTTGTCTATCCTTCCACTTTATGTATAGACCTATATGTAGCACTGTGTTCAGTGGAGCATTATTTCGCCTCTCAGTATGAAGTGTACTGAATGATTGGTGTGACAATAAAGCCCCACTTGACTTGATGATTAGCCAATTTGTTGTATAATATGGTGGCATCCCAAAACAAGATTTATTCTTACTGTTATATAATTGCCCTGCGATGGGTTGGCACCCCGTCTTGAATTATTCCCTTATTCACACCCATAGCTTTCAGGATAGGCTTTGGACCCCCCACAACCCTACATAGGACAAACAGATACAGAAAATGCGATGACGGATGTTATTTAAATGTTATATTATGGTATAAGGTCAACCTGAAATGATTGCATAAGATCTCCATTAATTTTTTGTTTGCCTGCTTGGAGTAAAGATGTAGAGAGAGTGCAGTGACGGAAATTAATGGAAATAAGTTGAAATTCCTTGGATTGAAAGACGTGCATAAATGAAGTATATTCTCGCTTACTACTGTATATTCAATTTCTGTGAGTAGTTACTATCCATTTGAAACATTCACAGTTTTACCTCCTGCAGGGAATTGCTGTGAAAGATGATTTTAGCGTAGGTTGCATTGTAATGGTATGACATTTTATGTTTACCTACCTAGTACAAGTGAATTTGTAGTGTTTCGAAGAAGTCGTATTTTAAGATTCATTAAAAGTGGAAAAACACATCCTATGATTATTCACAAGTAATAGTCCTTTAAAAGTTTCAGTTTATTCCAGTAATTATAAAATAAGATGATCTTCTGTCCTCAATAGCACTGCAGTTGCATGCGAGGTGACAGCCAGTGATATATGTACTTTGTCTGACACTTTGTCCTTTATAACTGCTTTCTGGAGGAAGAGTAATGAACTGAAACATGATTGTCAGCATTGTCAAAACTACATTAAGATTTCACACTTGGAAGACATCTCTGGGGAATTCAGTATGTCTGATTAAAAATTCTGCTGTAATATTTTTAATTCAGTTGCACACAATCCTGTCATTCTGATATTAAACCTACATTATATTGTAAGTAGATGTCTTGCTCAAATATCTATTCCATTTCATTTCCTTTTAATGGGGTCTTTTGGTCTCACGGGAGCTATTTTTGTTTTTTTTTTTTATTATTTCTGCAGTCATGAAGCAGAGACCTCAGAGTCTAAACCTGTGGCACCTTCAGCAGACAAACCAAATGAAAGTCTGGGTAAGAAACTACTCTGTAGCACTGCGGTGGCTTGTGGGAGTTTAACTTGCACAAAATGTTCTGAGGGCAGAATGAAAAATGATTGGTTAATTGCTTGGACCCACCACCTCTGCAATCTGATTGGTTATATCTCTGAACCAATCATTAATAACTCACGAGTATTTCACTGTGCGAGGCAAGTGTAGTGCTATTCACAGGGTACTCTGTTGGTGCGTTGAAACAAAATCTTAATCTGGATTTGTACTTCTGGGCCCTGAAATTTCCACCTCTTGTGCCACAGGTGGCACAGTGGTTGGACATGGCCTTGTAATACTAAACCTTGTTCTTCTGAATTCCACACTAGGAAAAAATTTAATCGTGTCCAGTGTGGCTTTTAGTAAAAACACTGACGGAGCATTAACAGATTTTCTTAGCATGTATCAGTGGTCAAAATGCTCAGTGAAATGTAAAGGTGCCGCTGTAAACTCTTTCCTCAGCGAAATCGGCTCCTAAGGCCCCGGCCCCTTCTACAGGCCCGTCCTGCCGCCCACCTTGGGTTACAGACCCCAATTTCGCCAGCCGTTACCACCCAGATAAGACCAGTACGGTGCTGACCCAACATAGCAAGCCGGCCCAGCCTACGCCCATGCAGAACCGCAACTCCATCCTACAGGCCGCCCAGCAGGCTCCGTCTGACAGTGGGAGAACCCCACTGTGTGCTGCCTGCAACAAGATCATCAGGTGAGCCTCCGCCAGCCGGCAAAGGGGGCCACAAGGCTCCACCTGTGTTTTTCCTTCAACAATGAACACGTGACTATTGTACAGAGTACTGCAGACCAACAGTCTTGTTCCAAATCTCCTGAGATGATTTATCTAGTAATATTTAGGTGGTATTAGTAGATTCTGTTATGTAAGGATTGGCCTTGATGACTAAGGCAAATAAAACCTCAGGTAATTTCCATTTGGGAATCTGTTTGAAATATAGGAAATGAGTAAAGGGATATGATTCAGTTTACCGCCCCCCAGGGATGTGTGTGGCATTCTATCAAGGGAAAAAAAACCTGCCAGTATATGGCAGCCTTTCAGTAAGCTGGACTGCAGCTTTAACATTAAGTGGTGCCAATACGCTTTAGTGATGGATTAGCTGCTTTGATGTAGCATTTTCATTTCCGCATCTTTGCTAATCCTTCGGTAACAACTGACCTTGGTGTTAATCTTTGTTTATTGTGTGTGTGTTTGTGTGTGTGTGGGGGGACTCAGGGGACGCTATCTTGTTGCCCTGGGGCGCTCCTGGCACCCGGAGGAGTTCACCTGCTCCCAGTGTAAGGTGATTCTGGAGGAGGGAGGCTTCTTTGAGGAGAGGGGCTCCATCTTCTGTACCAAGTGCTATGACAACCGTTATGCACCTAACTGTGCCAAGTGCAAGAAGATCATCACTGGGGTGAGAAGCTACATAATCACTCATTTCCATTGCTCTGGGTTTCAAAATCACTTGCAGGCGTATGGTTCTCAAAGGCTCCTATGGGCAGCTTATATAGTTGGAAACCTTCAGTTGGAACCCTTCAGTTAGCACCTGTGCTTTGTGAAACGTACCCCAAGATGGTAACTCTTTGAAATCTTGGAAAATAGTTTGAACAGAAATGCCTACCTGCCATTTTGAGTGCTTTGGCAAGTAACTCTACTAAAGAAATGGGGAATGAAACATTGGCGAAATAAAGGCCCACTTTTGTAACCCAAACTTATCATGTATCACCTACTGGCCTGCTGATGATACACAGGGCAATGTTACTGTCCAGTATTGCTGAGGCACTTTCCCTTTGATGTTGGGCAACAAATTTCTATCTGAAAATCTTCGATTTTCGACGGTGAGAAACTTTTCTCGGTCATCCAGCTGCAAATGAGTTGCCCTTTGTCTCACCTGGTTGGCGATCGCCCGGCAACATTGCTTTAAAAGTTAACCTGTGTATCATCATCTGCGCAGGCTTCGCATGCATCCATTTTACCCGACAATTTGATATCCTGAAACAAGTGGGCTGAGTTGTGATTTGTTTCCTGTTCTCTGCAGGAGATCATGCACGCCCTGAAGATGACCTACCATGTTCAGTGTTTTATGTGTGCTGCCTGCAAAACCCCCATTAGGAACCAGGCCTTTTACATGGAGGAGGGAGAGCCTTACTGTGAAAGAGGTGAAAGATCCCTGAAAAATCATGCACTCCCAAAAAAAAAAATCATTCATAATGTCATTGTAGGTTTTCCCCCCTAATTTGAACTATTTTTCTTTGTTTTTCCAATTGCTTCAGATAAACAGAGTGCCAGATTTTTGTGCTTCAGTGGGTTTTACTTTTTCCCCCCTTCTCTCCAAGATATATTGGTCTTTTAGTAAGAGCGCACAGAGTCTGTGACTGATTTTTATTATAAGTAATGATTCCATTTTGATGAAAATGCTGCAGCTTCAGCACCTTTAAAAGGCATTTTATTCAGAATTGCGCCCTAAATCACTAGCCTTAAGTGCACCAGCGAAGACCTGTCACTTCCAAGCTCCGGTACTGAAAGCCCGTGCAACCCATTTAATCTTTGCTGTTTGTATTAGGTGTGATTTCTGTCACCACGGCCCATACCTCATCCGTCTGGCCCACGTTGTTCCTCCATTTTTTATTTTTGTTGTTTTACTATTAATCGTTATGTCCTTTTCAGAACCTATCCCACATTCGACATTCCTTTACATTTTAATGTGGGTGTGCTCTTCTTTCTGCAGACTACGAGAAAATGTTTGGTACTAAGTGCCACGGCTGTGACTTCAAGATTGATACTGGTGACCGGTTCCTAGAAGCGCTTGGCTACAGCTGGCATGACACTTGCTTTGTCTGCGCTGTAAGTCATTTTGATTCATAGAGGCCCTGTCTCCCTGTCTGGAGCTGCCTGGCCTATACAAACGGTCAAAAATATTACCACTGACTTTTGCCCTTGGACATACTCTGCTCTGAGAAGCATGTCTAAAAAACGAAATGAAATCGAATGACCCAAGCTGACCGCAATCGTACCATTTTCTGCAGCTTGCCTTTTGTCGTTTATTGTGTAGTTTTTCACTTTTCCAACTCATCCCCCCAACTATTTATTTATTTATTTATTTATTTTGCAGATTTGCCAGATGAACTTGGAAGGGAAGACGTTTTACTCCAAGAAAGACAAGCCCCTATGTAAAGGTCATGCATTCTCTCCCGTGTGAGACTGTGCATACGTAGTAGTCATAGGGAACAATAGGAATTAACAGGTTGGCCAGAATATTTTGCTGTCCTGTTCATCCACCCAGTATATAATTGCTTCTAAGCACCTCACTCCTACCTTTTTTTTTGACACATGCCACCAGTATTTGTGGAGCAAAGACGGGAACTATCCCACTTATTGCCAGTTTTCCTTTACTGACCAATGTTATTGTCGTAATCTCTTGTACTTTCTAAGTTAAGTCTTTGACAATCAGGAGTGTAGCAGTAATTGTTGGCATGGATACTCCATCCACTTGGCAACATGCCCAATTTGGACTGTATGAAGTCTTCACAAGCCTTCACAGTGCTTGCCGTTAGCTGGCAGGCATGTAGTCAAATTCTCACTATGATTTCCTGCAATGAGCAAAGCATTCATTCCAATTCAAACTGATACTTATTTTTTTTTTTGTTATTTTACTGAGTGACATCTGTGCTTGCACAGTGTGTTTTCAAAAGTAGTTTGTTGTGGCGTTTTCATTAAGGAATGTTTGCATGACTGCTGTCACCTTTTCTCTCTCAAGCTTTCTAGTGTAGCTAAAAAAGACTTTCTGCACTTTTCCAGAAATACCATTGCACTGTATATAGAATCACATTTTGGATGCCTGAAGTGTTTTAATCAATATCACACGTTTTTATGCATTCCTAACACTATTTTGTGTGCCAAACACCTTTACCAATGTACTTTTGGTAAATCCAAAGATCATCCAAAGATACTAGGAAACCAAGTCCATTAGCATTATTTTTTACATCGAACCAATGCACAAATGTGAACTCATCTTAGATGCTGAATATTTAACAAGTATCATGCTAACCAGGGGGACAAGTGAAAATTGGGTAAGCACTGGTGTATGTGAATTGGATTTCATGGGTCCCTTGATTCCTTAAGTTAATGAAGAATTTGATGTCTTGAGATGACGGCTGTGTTTTTAATGTCATATCAGATTTGCTAGAAAGCACCACCATATTATTTGTAATGTTCATGATTGGTTATCTGTAGCCCAACCAGATTGTGTTTTAACGTTTAAGTGTATTTTCTAATAGCCACTGCTAAATACATTTGTTTTTGCTTAAAAAATTAAACATTTTGGCTTAAATTTGATATAGTTGCTGTACAGCGGTTGCTCCTCACCCATGATGCAGAAATGCCGCTCGGCTTAGGAACTTGCCACGCCTCTATCTGTGCCTTGTGCCAGCCGTCTTGCGTCTTGTCTGGGGTGCTAGTCTACCTTTATACGCAGGGGGGTGATTCCATCTCGTGCCATCAAATGAGGAGATAACTGAATGTTCATCTTGTCTCCTCGGTGATATAAGCCTCACACCGCTGTTCTACTGACAGTCCTCAGAAACTGATTTACAAATGCAGTAAAATGTTTCGAGCAACGGTCTGCTGTGCCCAAATTGATCTGGGATTATTTTAAAATGTACTTTTAAGTGACTAAAAATACAAATGAGCGGTCATTTTGCTGATGGATTTTTTTTCCCCCTCAAACATGCTTTATGAAATGTAACTTGACAAATTCCACTGTTTATTTTTTTCAAGAAATAATGCCGATTGTCTTGCTCAGAGAATTTGATGGACAGTTTTGTTTTGGTGTCATAAAGCCAGAATATTTAAAAATAAGTAAATAAGAATCAGGATCTACAGACACTACATATTTGCTGAGATGTAACACGTGTACCTGTGTGCCTTGTTTCATGTCACTCCAAACTTTTTGTTATTTTTTTACCTGAAGTTCACATCCATTGTCTCTCACAGTTTGAAGCCCCTTCTTGTCCCTTCTGTCATAGACTCTCCTCGTATGTCTTAAATTTGGTCTTGTTTACTTTATGTATGTATCTGTCCAGTAATAAGTGCCTTTTGTATACTTTACTATTATATAGCTAGATACGGAACTACTGTATTCGTGTGTTACTGGTTTAAAATGTCTTAGCAAAGGAATATTGGAATCATTTGTTATAGAGGAGATCATTTGTCATATCATTTGGGAAATAAACTAATTTGCAGTTCTGAACAATGGGTTTGTATTTTCTAGAGTTGTCACGATTAGGCAAAGCAAGGAGAGTGTTTAGCACAATTCAGATGCAAGGCATTTCAAAGTTCTTTACAAAAAATGTTTTAGCACAAATTATTGATGTTGTCGCGGTGACAGTTGCATGGGCATGAAATGCCATGTCGGTATTAATGTCATACATCGTGCAAGCCTGACGTGGTGGGTGTCACTGTTGGTGCATACCACTGCTTTGTGTGTGTGGAGTTTGCGGGTTCACCCTTTGTGTGTGTGGCATGTCCCCGGATTCTCAAGTTTCCTTCCACTGTCCAAAAACATGCAACTAAAGTGAACTGGAGTGGTAAACTAAACTAGCAGTAGGTGTGCCTGAGTGTGCACCCCGCAGTGGCTGATGGGTTCCTACCTCGCACAAATTGTATTATATTATAGCGATTACTTGATGAATTGTATAAATTAATCGATATATATATATGACTGACATTGACAGCCCTAGTATTTTCACTGTAGCTGGGTTAAAACCACACTGCAAGATATTTGCAAGTGATTGCAACCTTTAAAAAAGTGCGTCTATCCTGACAAATATGCTAGTAGAATGTTCCCTTTGATATTTTCCACTGTGAGAAATTGAACCCTTTGTGTTTAGATATAAGAATTGATGCCATTGTAGCTGAGATTGATAAGTACTCAATGAACCTTTTTTTACCTGGGTATTTTAAAGGGATGAATCAAGGCTAAACTCTAGTTCTGATTATAATTTTTATTAAATAGGTCATTCATACATTTCTTCATTTAAGAAGCTGAAGCTGTTTTTCCATGTCACCTCTTTTGCAAAGTATGTCTGATTTAAGCAAATAATTATCGAACATCGTAAAGAAATTGTACCGTGAATGTAGTTAATAGTTGATAGGAACACATTTTGCTTTAATTACTGCCATAATTATATCCCCTGGTCAGTGTCTCCCCCAGCGGTTCTCACTCATTTTAGTGTGTTAGCGTTATACATGTAGCATCTTAGTGGCGAATACCTGCCTTCCATGTTTTCTTATCAGTGATGACTTTGGCATTATAGCAAGGGAGATATTTCAGATGTGATATGTGTCTTTCAAAAACTAAAACTGAAGATTTTAAAGTGTCTTCTTGCACAATGTCTTTTGTTTACTTAAAGCTTACCATAGAAATTAGTAACGTGTAGTTTCTTTTGAGTTTTCCGATTTAATTCCGATTTCCTGTTTCCTATCCCTTCTATTCAGTTCTCATATTTCTGTTCACCATCATTATTATGGCTTGCTGCCCTAAATGTGTCGTGACCGAATTGGGGGCTTCTTGCAGGATCGCTCCTGTACCCTTCATGCTTGGATCGGGGTAAACCAGGTGAGTGAGTACGGCTCCTGTGGGTGTTGTGTGACCTGGGGTGTCCTGATGTAGTGACGGCTGGCATCAGGGAAGGGTCCGGGTTGGGCTTGGATCCCGGGAAGGATAGTCCAACCCCATCAGATCCTAGGCTGAAAATAACGTTAAATGAGCTGTAACAGGAAACTATAAAGCAGGAAAATTAGGAATTCATGGTCGTTCAGAATTTGAACAGTTAATTTACCACTGGATGCATTTAAAAATTGCATTGTAGTGCATTTATGTATTTAAGTAGAAGTGGTTACTTTTTAAGGGGGCGGCATGGTGGTGCAGTGGTTAGCACTGTTGCCTCACACCTCTGGGACCCGGGTTCGAGTGTCCGCCTGGGTCACATG
>JAODJX010000002.1:8216072-8244112 GCA_026776945.1 Isichthys henryi
CCCCCCACAGTCCAAAAACATGCTGAGGCTAATTGGAGTTGCTAAATTGCCCATAGGAGTGCATGTGAGAGTGAATGGTGTGTGAATGTGCCCTGCGATGGGCTGGCCCCCCATCCTGGGTTGTTCCCTGCCTTGTGCCCATAGCTTCCAGGATAGGCTCCGGACCCCCCGCGACCCAGTAGGATAAGTGGTTTCGAAAATGGATGGATGGTTACTTTTTAAGATGCTACCACCTGTGCAGACCATTCTGTTTTGTCCCAGAAAGTAGACCTTTCCTCCCCTGCACCACCTTGAGGTACATGAGTCGTAAAGGTGGTCCTAGGCAAATTGGAAATGTCCCTGAATGGATGACGGTCTTACCTAAAACAAGTGCTTCTGTCGTCATGCGCTAACTCGTCTGTTTGTGAGTGTTTTTACACTGCAGCCCAGGACGAATGGCAAAGCTTTGGTGATGGACGTTCAGATCATTTTCCCTTTTCACTAAATTATGTTGCTGCTGTACCTGCTAATCCACCCACTTCCATTCTTTTTGTGTTTCCTGTTCATCAGCCTGGCCGTGTGTATCTCTCCAGTAATTCTGAGGACAAACACTCTGTGGAAATATGAGACGTGGCTCACCAGTTGTTTATATACAGTTGGTTTCTTTTTATTGCAGTGTAAGGAATGACTCACTTCTCTTCCGTTTCTTACTTTGTCCTACACTACAGCAGTTCACTAGCTGCCACAGAGACAAACACCTTTAAATTACTAACCTTTTTGACATTTCAGTTTCTCATATTTGAGCTGCATGCTAAACGTATAGTGGATAAGGTATTGCCTGAGGAGAACATGGCTCCTGCAGGTGTTCCATTCTTCTGTGACTCACACTATGGGAGTGACGTGCTCCTGCAGATTATAGAGCAAGGAATAGTACAGGTTTCTTTGTGTCATGTGTTTTTGCAAACCGATCCCTTTCCCAGATTTGTGAATGTGAAAGGCATTAGGAGAGGTGACAAGATCATTTCTGAGGAGGATCTCATTTTCAAAGACAAGCCAAGGAAAATATCGCAGACGACATTATGAAATGAGTTGTTCAAGTAACAACCATACTTACCTACTAACAGCCGGCTTGTATATTTAGGTTCAGTTACCTAAAATGAAATGTCTCTAGTCTTTTAAAATACAAGGAAGACTTTGTAACATACATGAACAACATTATTGAAAGACTGTGAAAATTAACATAAGAACATAAGAAATGTACAAACGAGAGGAGGCTATTCAGCCCATCAAGCTCGTTTGGGGAGAACTTAACTAATAGCTTAGAGTTGTTAAAATCGTTTCTAACTCTGATTTAAAGGAACCCAGAGTTTTAGCTTGCGCTACACTAACAGGAATACTATTCCATACTCTAACTACACGCCGTGTGATGAAGTGTTTTCTCAAATTATTTTTTAAATGTTCACCTGCTAATTTCCACTTATGGCTATGAGTTCTAGTATTTAAACTAATATTGAAGTAGCCATTTGGCTGAACAGCATCCAGTGGTATATTACTTGTCATGGAATAGCATAACCCCAAGAATTCTGGAAGGAAGTGTGGTTTCTTCCCCAGTTTGTACAAATTATGAACCAGTCAAAGAGAATAGTCAGATGTCTATTATGATTCCAGTACTTTGCAAGAGATTTCTGTATTAATGATGAAGTCACAAGCATACAGAGAGCAGAAATGGTTATTCATCTGGAACAAGAGTAAAGTAAACTAAGTATGAAAGGTGGTCACCATCTTCAGCAGCTTCTATCACAGTGCTCTTCTACAGGGTATACCCTCAGAGCATACAACAGACGGCAAGGCGAGAACCTTACCTTTAATGACGTACCACTAAAAAGGAGTTCTGTAAATCCATTGGAACACAAAGGAATAGTTTCAGGTTCTCACTGGAGGATCATGTAGCACCATAACATACTGTCAATAGTCAACTCAGTATATGATGCTTTTGGTTTTGTTGCCCTCAGTTGAAAAAGAATACGGATGATTTGTTTCCTAAGTATTGCTAGAGGTAAATCCGCTGCCTGAGAAACTAAAGCCACAGTGGGAGAGTTGGAGGAAATCCCTTAATCAGTATTGCTGTTTATTTGCCAACTGATGTTATCAGAGCAGAATTATATTACTACTACGGAGGGTATCATTAGCAGGCATAGTTGGTGGTCTTTTCCTAAAGCTAAAGGGACCACAATACCAAGGTTGGAACTGGCGGCTGCTGTGATCTTAGTTCTGATTAGAAATATCTCAGAGAAGAACCACAGGGTCATGCCCAAGAGTTTATGCACTGTCCATGATTCATTTGAGTTCATTCAAAAAATGCCTGTATACCAGTTATGACAAAACATTCATTTAATATGCGTTGTACATGAATGTAGGACTAATATGTTTGACAATACGTATATGACAATTTCATATTGTAGCGCTGGTGGGATCCATCAGGCGCCATGGTATGTGGGACCGTAGCCAGCCATGCTCATAATGTAAATAGTCTTGTACAGTTAGCGTCTGTTGTGCTGTTACTGTGTGCATTATGCTGTTTAATGTTACTACTTGTAAATAGTGGTGTGTCTGTGTTAGTAGTTGGTGCGACTCACATGGTGGACAGTGTGTATGCATTGGGTATGCGTGGTACGGGTACAATAAAGGCACCTGATAGTTAAAATAACTGTCCCCTGTCTCATTAGGTCATACTGTTTGGCTCATGACACATTAAGTTAATTTGTATTGTATATTTCCTTTGAGTGTTATCATATAGACTGTATATGATTTGAGTAAACAAGATTGATATGTTATTTAAAAAAAAAAAAAAACCTTTTCCAACTTCTCACCATCGTAGGATTTCATCTTTCCAACACGTTTGTTCCAGCAAGGGATTGTGAGGTGGAAACCAGTTCATTTGCCAAGCGGTAGATCAGACAAACTCACAGGAAGTCATCTGATCCTGTAACGTTAATACCAAACCAGCATGGCAGCTGTGTTCCCACCAGTAATGTTCCAAAGTTAATGGAAAGCTGTCCCAAAAGAGTCGAGCCAATTAAAGGCTGAACTTTATATTAACATCTTTGGTTTCAAAATGAGATTTTGTACAAGGTGCCCCCTCCATATTTTTACCTATATAATGTATATTATATCAACAGAAGATCTTACATACAAACACTAAGATAGCGTCTGCGTGAACTTTATATGGTACATTGTGCAGTTCTATTGCTAGATGCTGCGTAATAATGATGAAATAAATTGGTTACTGAGACTAATTTTGTAAGCAGTCTTTTTGAATTAATGATTGTCACCATCCTGTACATCCCAGTAATATTTTGATGCTGTATTAAAAGATGGATAGTGTTATGTCATTTTCCTTGGGACTGTTTTATTTAAATCATTTTGCGGTTAATTTTGATTAGAATATCTGACATCCTGATTGTAAAAGAAATATGAGGACATTAAGCATAGTTTAGCTTAATTGTTGGTTGGTATGAACCAAGGTATAAGAGGAAGTGACTTGTACTACCGTGAATGTATTTGGTATTTAGGAATTTGTCTTACAAATTGCATTTCTGTGTGGCCTTTTTCAAGTCATAGATCTGCGTTTAAGACCAAAAATTTAGTCCATATTTTTAACAATATATAATTTATTTACATCCATTTCAGGTTGAATTACTATACATACCTTTCTGAAATTTCATATATATATATATATATATATATACATAAGGCCAAGTAAAATCTTGAATGCACTTAGAAACGAATTTTCAAAATTCTACCCACAAATCCATAATATTGTCCGAAAAGTACAGAAAATCTCCTTCGACAGATTTTCTACTTCCACAAAACTTTTTTTACGACATGTAATTTACATTGTCAGAAGAAGGAAGGTAAACGTAGAAAAAAATAGTACAATTGCATAAGCTGTGGCATGTAATAAGTACAGCATTTTTGACTTACAGAAAGGCAAGGAAATTTTTGATTTAAGAAACATTCGCTAATACAGTTATCAGTTTGAAATAAAAATCAATTGGGGGAATACACATTCTTTACATAAAACCTTTGAATGCAGTTGTGAAATGTATAGTCAGTCAGCTTTTAGTTTCACTGGCTTAAATGTATGATTCCTAATTTCTCGAAAGTCTCTTATTTAAGGTGTTTAGCTATACTGAATGTCAAGAATGCTACCAGCAGATACTAAGTGTTATAATGCTTAGCTTGGCCAAATTTTCTGTGTGTGTTTAATGATATCCTACAGTATGGGAAGTGTACATATCTGAAAACTTATTTTGTGTTTTCACTGGAAAGCCAAAAAAAAGGTATGACAGTGGTTTTTTTTTTTGGCTGATATTACTCTGCTTGCGTGATATGTATTTCTGTGTATATATGCATGTATTACTAGATTTATGGAATACAAAAAATTGTTATGGCTTAAGCGATTCCCCAGGTAGAAGCAGTATTCTGGTCTACTGTCCTATTTCTGTTAATATAATAGTCAAAATCCTGTGTCACGCTAACAGATATGCAATTCAACATAATACCAAACAAAAAAAGCATACACAAGATTTTTTTCAGGACAGTGTAAACCCTTAACATGGCAGAAATCACTAATAAAGCAGAATATCTCCAATAAACAGTATGCAAATACTTCACAGGTTATGCTTTGACAAACACTGTACCAGTTTCTTTTTTTCCTTTTGGTTATAACTTTCTATAATAAAATAGCATTTACATGTCTTTTACAAAGAACTTTATTACGGTACGTTACTGGTATAAAGACTGATATGAAAGTGTTGTCATGACGTTTGACTTTAAAATTACATGGATAAACTGAAATCAATTGATGTGCGTGAGCTGTCTGCTGATGCAATGGTATGCAAATAAAATCTGGTCAGAGCATTATATAGGTAGATTTCCAATTTCTTACATCTGCTTATAAATGAATAACGAAAAATAATAAATGACCAACTTGTGGGTAGTTATCTCTGACACTGACACTAAACGAATACCATCTAATAAAACTTTGGTTCCCAACTTTGTATAGAAATGTTTTGATTTTAAATAATTATATATACAGGACAGTGAAACAAAATGTGTCATTTGTCCACGGGAAAAAAACTAAGAGGATAATAAAATCTGCACGAAGGGAACATTTCGCTTGCTGTGTCTTCTGGCTGTTTTCCAATGCAATTTTATCTAAAGTGCGATAAGCATAGGAACTTCAGAAAGGAGTCCTTTCAATCCCAGAGTGGCAAAAAAATGCAGTCTTCCAATGGGCAACAGTGCTATGTGCCATTGCTATACATTTCCCAAACAGTAGTCAATATATTCCCTTTAGTAGCACGACATCTGAGCCTTGGACTAAACATGTTTATAATTTCTATGAAATATCATTTTAAAAATTATTTCAGGTCATACTGCCCCTGAGACTGGGGCTTTTTAAAAGAAGTTTTGCTCTGTCGGCATAGGTTTGGTTTCAGCAATGGGAGGGACCAAATTAGCCCCTCCCCCAAACAGACACGGACCTCCCACAATATTGGTAAGGACTTGTGCCTGCCATCCAAACCCAAATCAAGACCCTTGCTTAGCACAAAACCCAAAAAGTTGCAATATACAGTGAGCTTCTCTGTTAATGATGGTAACAAAAGACTTGGAAACGTAGCAAAAAAAAGTTTGTCATGTATATGAAATTTTTCACCTGAATTCTTCTCCAAGTTCACATACAGAAACAACACGGAAACTCCTGAAACACTGACATGACCATACAAGTTACATAAGGACCTGATACATAAAACTTAATAACAGATGTTTAATATAGTGATTGTTGAAATATATTTTACTCTATTTTATGATGTCCTGATGTATTTTAATGTTTAAAAGTACATATAGTGCATATCGACACATTTACCCATATTCTGAATTTGTACACTAAACCAAACAATTTACGTTGTTAAACCATACTATAGCCTATGGGTCTGAAGCAAAAGATACTACTGCTTTTGAAACATAGACATAAAAATGGCTACTGACAAAGATGCTTATGGATCCTTCTGTCAATTGATGTTGAAAAGAGCAGGTGGGTTGCGTGTGATCAATGATACATGAAGCAGTATCAATAATGTTTTCATCTATGAATCATAATTTGGTCTTAATTCCCAAAGCTATGGTGTGTGTAAATTATGTGGACAGAACATTCTTTGCACACTCCTTGGTTAAGCTTAGGGGCATGGATATGGATGTAAATGCTGTTGACATAGAGGGGTAAATAAGACACGTGTGGAAAAGCGCTTCATTTTCTCATGTGGCAGAATAAGCGCCTCTCCAGCAGCTGTAAATGTCGAGCTCCACCCCAGCATGAAATGGCCCCTCCCTTGGCAATTGATCAGCTGTTCTACCTGCCACTGACGTGTCATCAATGTCAAATAGACTGCCAGCTTTTTTTTTTTTGTCTCCGTTTCCCATTAGCAGGTCTGCTTATAAAGACTCCACATCCAAAATAAAACAGTCTGGCCTTGTGTTCAGAATATATTCTGCTACTAATTTGAGATATATATATATATATATATATATATATTTATTTAATTAGGTGATGAAATCAAAGAAATATAATGCAGCAGTGATTCTTCACAGAAATTATCTTGTTTTCTCTCGTTTATTTCAGGCTGGGTCTCACTATGAATTATTGATAAAAAAGGATAAAGCAAGAATCTGAAACCCCCCTTTTCATTTTGGCCGTTTTCTTGTCTAATACATCTTGTCCCTGCAGGAATTATGCAATCAAAAAGAAATTTATATTCATAAATTGATATTTGCACTTGAAAAAGTGTACTAGATACCTTAAAGTCCAAAAGCTACATTTAGAAAACAAATAAAATATATAGAAAAGCAAACAATGCATTTGATAAGACAGCGTTTCAATGTTAAAATGGGTTGCTACAGCGGGTCGAAAGGCGCAGAATATTTTTGTTTCAGAATTTGCGTCTTTTATAATATACTGCAAGAAAACAAAAGGGATAGTATTAGAATTTCAAAAGCAACCACACTCAATAAATAATTAAAATTGTATAAATTCATTTTGGTACAAATGTCCTCATAAAAAGAGTGGACCTAAAAGTATAATAGGCCTTAATGAGTTTTACAACTGATGTGCCCAAGAAGTAATAAAAAAAGAAATGTTTTTGAAATAATACAAAATTCCAATCATTGTCTGAAGTGCACGTTTAACCATTTTACCCATTAACATAAGGAAACCTTCATATGATGCAAAAAAACCAGTACTGACATGTGAAATGCCAGTGGGTAAAGCTTTTCTGTTCAGAGTGGGGGTGTTTCACAGACCTTTTTGAAGCCCAAAGGTGCAGTTTATTTTCTGTCTAAGGATCAATGCACGTACCTTTTGATGGATGACGGAAAAACATCAAACGCAGCATCAAACCACCATTTACTGTCATATTGTGTATATTGTACATTATTTTCTTTTATCACTGCACATAATTTGTTCACTATATTTACCAAAAATATATTTAAAAATCATTTTGCAAGACAGACAGTTTATTTTTGTTACTACTTATATTAATAAACCGGTTCATTTTTATTGACAGGTGCTTCATATCTTCATATTTGCTTATTTGCTTCACTGATCATTTTAATACACGCTATAATATAAATGTCATGGGAATATTTATAAATATGGACATTAGTTATTTCCGTTCGGTACACAGTCAAAGTAGTGCACTGATAAGCGTTAATACTTCACATGGAAGTCTAATATACAAAATTTCGAGAGAGCTGCTTTTATGCATTCACACTTTGCTCATAGGATACGTGAAATGTGCATTGTTTGTTGAAATTAACTTTGATGTGTTGGTAGGGAACACTTTCTCGATTTTAAATTATATCTATGTAAATGAAAAGAATATAAGGTTGAAAACAGTGTCTGATGCAGGTAGATATTTTATAATTTAAAATGTTTTTGTAAATGGTCATTATAAATGTAATTGATATTATGGTAAAAGACACCTTTAAATATATAGATAATTTTAAATATTAGTAGTATAATCTGACAAAAACAGAACCTTCTGAATTTAACAATTCCTTGGAATACCTGTGAAGACTGTTGTCATTAAATGAAAATAAATGATATATTAAAGCTTACGTAATATTTATTCAAGATTTTCAGTTAACTAGGGGACATCTTACTAGTCTAATCTTTTACGGCTTCTCTGAGTCATGTTTTACATGCATAATCTGTGAAACATCCCCAATGTGTCATTAACTAAGTCTTGTGTCAAAAGCAGAACGGATATGCAACGAACTTATTAACCTCCTTTAAAGAAGGACTGCTGAATTTTTTTAATCACCTTCAAATGTCTGAGTCATGGAAAAAATGGTTCACTTTGATAACAACACATTAAAATAATCACCCCAGATGGCATTGCATGGAACTTGGGTTTTAGTTCATTTGTGAACAGGACACAGGGGCACACTGGAGTGATGATCCCTTTGTATATATACCCTTCATTTACACAGGTGCTCTCTTTTGACTCTCCCTCATCCTCCATCCCCTCGTTGTCCAGGCTGGGTTGGTCACGCCTCTTCCTGTACTAGCACTCTCCGTCTGTCACCAGGAAGATCATGGCTTCCTGTTTCCCAATCTCAGCCATGACAGCAGCCAACTGGTTGAGGGTGCCACTGTGGAAGTGCTGGGCCTCCCACAAGTCCAGGATCACTGAGGTGGGGCTGGCTTTAGATGCAAAGAAGCTGAGGTGCCTGGAAGATACAGAAGGGTTTCAATATATGTAACGTTGGGCTGCCAAGGCTGGTCAGCTGGCTGAAGTAAGATTTTCGATTTGAGACAAATCTGCACGCACATGCACACATATTTACATGTAACTGCTTTATTACCTTGTAAATAGTCTGTATGTTTTTCTAAATACCCTAATGCTTTTGATGTAACTAATTTCTAGGTTTTTAACTATAATTTAGATTTGCCGTAAGATTTCCAGCATGTGTGAAAGTGTGAAATCGTGACTGTGACGTCAAATGTGTGCGTGTGCAGGCAACCTGGTAACCCTGTCAATTTCGGGGTATATTCTAGGTTGCTGTAGGTCCCAGGAATACAAATCCCTGTATTCAGTTTTAAATGTAATAATGTAGTTCTTACTAATGCTTAACTAAACTAATGTACATAGAAACGTAACAACTGATTCTGTTAATTTTCTCTTAATATCCAGATACTTGTCAACTGAAGTATCGGAAACCAGCCACGTTTATTTAAAAGCACTACAGTCAGTATTAACATATATCTTAATACTTATGTTGTATATGTATCGGTGCCAGTTTTTCAGCCTTTATGAATATTATTGGGATATCCATCGTTTATAAGGACACATAAGAAGAAAGTAAGTCAGGAAGCCTTGCACAGCATACCAACTGGCTTAAAACCTTTATCTCTCTCTAAATGATCAGACAGGATGTGACCTTTTCTGTGTACCAGAACCTTGCGGATCAAAACTGATCAATCGCAATAAGGCAGTAACTCCCTGCTGGCAGCGCATTTGATGTTCTCTTCTCTGAGGTACCTGAAGCAGCCACCTGACTCAGTTCGGCAAAGACTCGGTCAATCTAACGGTATTTTTTTTCTCTGTTCTCCAAAAGTCTGAAGCTTTTACTGTTCCTGCATGTAAAGATTATCTTATTACCTACAGGGGAAATAGCACTTGACAACCGGGAAGATGGGGAGTCGGCGTCAAAACTAGGTTTGGATTTCTTCAGGTCTAATAATTCATGAAATGCATTGGCAAAATGGATACGCAGCTGGGTCGATACATTCTTGCCAGAGTCCTGACAAACAGACCTAAAAAGAAGCTCTGCTAGGGAGGGGGGCACCACTGTGGCACTGCTAAGTGCTGGAGTCTGAGGATTTAATATTACACAGACAGGCTGGAAAGCCATTTCACTTTGTCCTCGGCGTCTAAGGAGAAGAGACTACATTCTGTTTCATAGCTGGTTAGCAGGGTGACTGATGCTGGGAAAATGAAAAGAATCATATTGTTACATCTTAGTCACAGTTTTCTAAGCAACTTGCTTAGCTGGTACATTAACAGAATGTAAACTGGATGACAGACTGCCAACAGCCCAGTCAGTGTTTACTGGCCTCAGTAAAGTACAAGACAAGGTATTACATGTAATTAGTGTTACAAGTAGTGATTCTGTTTACATGATTTAAATATGCCTTAAATGGAAAATATATCAGATTACTGACTCACTAAGGATGCGTTCATGCAGAGGAATGTCGACGTCATGCAAAGACAATGTATATCCTCTACTTGTATGTCATCTCTGGATTCTCGGCAGTTCCCGTTTTCTCACTGGTGCAAAAGCAGTTCAGTAACACTTTACTTAAGGCTGTGTTTTTAGTATTTTATAAACTCATAACAAAAAATAATGCATTCATAATGCAGTATAAACATGGCTATGCATGTTTATAATGCTTTATGGATGCATTATAATGCATCATCAGTGTGTTTATAAATAACTAAAAACATGGCCTTAAGAAAAGTGTTTAGTAGTTTTCTAATATGAAATTTCAACTTGAAATCTTTCAGTCAACAGCCCTTTAAGTCTATTACCATAATCACTGTATGATATGCTCCCTCAGAAGTGTGGCTATACAGCCTTGCACTATCATTTTAATAGTCAGCTCTCAGAAAATGGATAATGGAAAATTCGGGGGTAACAATTTACTTTAGTATTCAACTTGAAAATTGAATGTGTTGAATCCCACTGACAGCTATGACACTAAAATTGTCTCATACATTTTTTCCTCTGTTTAGGGCATCGTGGGTCTGCAGATAATTCTCAAACCGCATCCCGTTCCACAACAGGCTTAATTTCTCAGCCTCTGTGCTTAAGTAGATATATCCTTGTCTGCAGGCTTTGAATGGTATCTGAATATGATTTTAAGTAAAGCTTAACGTTAATATTGCCTCCCTGTTGGTATATTGCCATTTTACTTAACATAAGAGTTCACTTGTATTTGTTATTTATAACCTGTATTTCATCGCTTGCCTCTTCATTTACAGGAAAGGATGCATTTTGAATAGTTCGAATCCCCAGTACATGATATCTGAATCTGCTATCAAGACTCACCATATAATTACATGGGAATAGATCAATGCATAATTTCTTTGAATCTGACTTTGCACACAGCTATATTGCCTGTATGTGTTTTTGTTTGTTGGGTGTATGTGCATGACAATTGGCAATTGCTGGTTCAACTTCATATTGATTTTTGACTCCTTTTCCATTTTCAGCTGCCTGTTAAAATATCTACAATTTTAACATGCAAAGCAACATTCAAGGAATAAAACTGCCAAACTATACAATGCTATGTAAGTGAAGCTTACTCCTGTGCTATTTGGCAAATGGAACATATCAGTTTTCATTGGCTTCTTGACTGACAGTTCGATTACTGCAGCTGGCTGTAAGCAGTGCCTATCTGGCAGTGACACAGAGCTGAGACCAACCTCTCCAGCTTGAGTCTCTGTGCTAACAGCCTCCAGTCAGCTCCGTGGGGGCAGGGGGCATCCAGACTGCTGCAGATCTTCTGCCGGATCAGGTATGGAATCTGAAATGCACTGGGGCCTGCTAGAGCTGGGGCGCTGTTGTCCAAAACCAAGAAATCACTGTCCAGGGGTCGGCTGTCCTGCAGCGCAGGGCGGGAAAGTCACAAAAATTAATGGACTAATTTCCAATGACTTATCAGGAGCGATTACCTTTCAATAGACATCTGTACTCACATGAGACATGACATATCTTGGTAACACTTTGCTTGATGGGGCAAAATACAGTTACTACTGAAGTAAAAATCATGAACAAATATAGTTGCTACTTGGGAAAAGATATGTCAGTTAATTAACGAACAAATGTGAGAGGTATTTCACTTCAGTAGTTCTGTAGACTTACAGAATTAACAACTATAGTAACAAATATAGTAACTGCTTGGGATCAAGGATGCATCATGATTCATTAACAATGAACAAACATAAGATCATTATTTAACTTGTTATTCATGACTTGTTCCCTCAGTAGTTCCTTCAGTAGTTCAAAGGTTTACAAAATTAACAGATATAAAATGTGTCACGATTCATTAATGATGAATTAACAAGAGATCAGAGAAGACTTAGTTACTATATTACTTGTGCCCCGTCAAGTAAAGTTTTACCCATATCTCTGCCTTAAAACTGTGTTGCTGGCATGCAAACAGAGTAAAGAAATGCTAATGTCTAGCCAGGTCAGGCGTAAGGGTGTAATCACACTCGGCCCAGACGCATTGCACTGTGCCCAAGCACGATTGCCCCCTCCCCACTCCCACGCTGCTCTGCGCTCACATTGCACCTTATGAGCCTGGCCCGAGCAAGCTTTCATCACCACCATGCAACTTTTCGTGTTGAAGAAAACACAGGAAGCATACTGCAGAATGGAACTCATGATAAATATCCTTATTTTGTGACTTATTTGGAGTCGTTTTGGGCACGATGACACACATAGATCCCTCAGGTATACAACACAACAGTTTTTATTTATTCATACTGCAGGTATAAGAAGATAGTCCCATGTTTTACCAAATATCTCAGAGTTTCTGCAGATCACTGTTGCAATGAATACTGGTACTGAAAAGGTACTGTAGCCCTGCACTTTCGAAAGCTGTTTGGTATTACATTACTTTAGTACTGGTGCTAACTACAGTATTACAGAAATCGTTCATGCTATATATCACTAATGCTGACCGTTGAATCAGAACCATGGACTCAATATGTCTGAACCACTGCCAAAACTCAGTTATACACTATGTCAGTATTGCAGACATCATGTCATATAGAATACTAAAGTATCGGCTTAGTTAAATATGATCTCCCCCGCTTCAAGTCAGTGGTCTATGTGAGGGATCTTATAATATAGCGAGATCATAAAATCTTCGTAGATGCTCATCAGCAGGGGCACATTTTTCATCAGCCCTAGTCACTCCAAGGAAGCTCCAGCATGATAGTAATAACAACAAAAGGTATGAAACCCTCAGCCAAGCTCAGGTATATAAAACCTACAGATTAAAGTGGCCGGAGAGTTGGAAAACCAAAAATAATAAGAAGATAATTCCACCGGGACAGAGGCCTCTTAAACAACATCTCGCTTAGGGCCTCCAAAAAGCAAACGTCAGTCTTGTAACCATGCCAACAGAATTAATGAGTTTTATTTTTCTCACTCCACACCTCTGATAAGGCTCCTTGACTCTGCAATGGTTTGATTTTACTGACAAGTCTTTTTGTCATTGAATTGAAAAATTAAGAACTACGCCATGCTTTATATTCCCAGAACTGGTGATTTAATGAAATGCTGGTTCTTTGCAGCCTTCCAGTAAGGCAAACTTGCCTCTGTTTTAACAGAAACAGCACTATAGCAGTAAGGCTGTGGAAATTAGCACATTCCCTTCTATCTGGCGAAGACCGAGATCTTTGAATGACAGATTATCATCAGGTCATATTTATACTTCTTCGTTTTTGATCAACGCAAGCAAACGATCCTTACTACTGCTCTATGCTGTCATGACCGAACAAGCTGTCTCTGCCTGGCTTTTCTCAAATGTATTTGATAATAAATATTTTCTAACAAATAAAATTCAGTGCCTTTCAGAATTTTGCTGTTCCTTTAGAAAAGGAAGAGAAAACTGCATCCTCAGTGCATTAAAATGGGGATTTGAAGGGAAAAAATGAACAATGAGTGATCTGCAGCTGAGAGAATAGAATGAGCCCAATGCTTTGGGGGATTCTTGTTACCTTGGCGATGTTCAAGTCGATGCTGAAGCTCTGGCCCTCCCCCTCGACCTGCCACACGCAGAGTTGGCAGGTGAGCTCACATGTGTTCAGGCTGAGGCGCTCCAGGGTGAAGGTGCAGTGGAGGCTGGGCTGGCAGCCACTCCAGATGTGGTAGAAGGGGATCTCCTGGGGGAGGAGGAGGGGGGGGATCAGGAATTAAGCTCATAAACACTTCCTGCAGCATCATGACACCTATAACAACAGGCCAGAAAAGAAGCATTTCAGAATTCATGGACATACTCACTGAGTGCCTGGGATTTAATAAAGGCAAGGGGACATAAAGACTAAGTGACATCTTCTGTTTTTGCATAGGGGCATTTTCCCATGTCCAAAAGCATCCGCTATGTTACCGGCACTCTGGTGCTTAAGAAGGGGGTGGCATGATGGTGCACTGGGACCAAGGCTTTAACCTCTGCACGGCTCTGTGTTTGTGGAGTTTCCTCCAGGTTCTGCGTAAAACAAAACTATAGGGCTGTGGTTATTCGATACTTTCCTGTCTTTATTTCAAAATGAAGGTTTGGCTAGAGAGGAATTACTGGAGGAATCTGCCAAATGCGTGGCTTTACGCTGGCAGCATGGTGGCACAGCACTGTTGCCTCACCCCTTTGGGACAGGTTAGGGTTAGGGACAGTGGTTTGGTTCTCTGCTTTAGCTGTACATGTGTGGAGTTTGCATGTTCTCACCAAGTTGTTGTGTGGTTTCCTATGGTTTCCCCCCACAACCTTAAGACATGAACTGGAGTCCGATTGTCTGTGTGTGTGTGTGTGTGTGTGTGTGTGTGCCCGCCCTGTTATGGGTTGGTGTCCCATCCTGGGTCATTCCACCTGTAGACTCTGAATCCCAGTCACTATGCATAGGAAATGGCCATGGAAAATTGATAGATGGTATTTAGAAGATGCACAGAGAAATTTCCACCTGAAGACAGTCTGTCCAAACTATCTGGAAGGTTTCGCACCATTAGCACTAAAGCAAAAAGGTACCCTGCACTGGGAAACCATCCATCCATCCATCTTCTGAAACTGCTTGTCCTATGAAGGGTCACAAGGAGGCTGTCCTGGAGGCTACAGGCACAAGGCAGGGAACAAACCAGGGTGGAGTGCCAACCCATGATAGGGCACATTCACACACCTTTCAGTCACACATGCAGACCTCTGGGCACTTTGACTCCAGCTCAGCATGTTTTTGGATTGTGGGAGGGAAATTGGAGTTCCTGGAGGAAACCCCACAGTGACACGGGGAGAACATGCAAACTCCACAGACATGGAGCCCTGGGGGAGGCTCGAACACTGGTCGGACTGCACCACCATGCCCCCCTAAACCATTCATTATTAATGTTAGTTAGGTTTCTAATAAACCATTCCTTCATGGATCAGACTTCACATAGTAACTGGTTATGCCAGCCTTGTTTTATCAGGAAGGAACCTGTTTGAGACCAATAATGGTCCTTAATCTTGTTTTGCTGTGAGAACACAAACACACTTCTATTTTTCTTGCCCTAAACGTTTTAAATAATACTCCAGTGAGTCACTGAATAATGTGAATTTTGTACGTGTCTGACCATTAAAAATCTCTAAAGGATTTGACATACAAAGCATCAAATATGAATACAAATCAGGCGACAACTGCAGTGTGTTTAATATGTACTTTGTGTACGCAGAATGTTGATGCTTTTATTATAACTATGAAATTCTCAGCCACTGAGTTTCGTTGAGCTTTTGAAAATTATTTTGAACACATTTGGGTCTACATTTATGTCTAGGTATGGATGACCCAGATTACAAGTACCATGATAACGGCAGTAACGGTATCTGCTTTTGTTAAATTGTAAAGAGAGGATGACACAGTTTTTCTTTCCTGAATTAGCGAACAGCACTAACGCTTGTGTCAGTGAGTTTGTTGCTCAGAGACAGCGGAATACAGATGCGTACGATCTTGTCGTTATATTAAAAAGGACAGCAATGTGGTATTTCTTCAGTTATTCCGGTGTTAATTACAAAAGCAACATAAGAATGCAGTGAGGGTGAAGCGGGTACAGTGTAAGTGGGCTCCGCAAAACAGCCGCTGACACGCTTGTTATAGGGGGGCTATAGCAGGTAATTTTTCCCTCCAACTGAGACAAGCTGACACCTTGAGTGGCCAACTGGGTTTTCAATTACAGTACCGTTACTTTCATTAACGAGGCGGTGTGATAATGTGTGCCTTTGTTGTGAAGATCTCTGAGAGAATCCGCCAGGGAGCTGCAGAAAATGAGGGACTACTGCCAGCCCAGTCGACGTGTAGACTCTGTGGCCAAAAGGGGGAGCTGTTGCACAGGTCTAAAGACAGCGGCATGTTAGAAAGGGAACAGTCTCCTAGCTGCAGGGATATGAGAAAACCCTGTTTGTTTGCTCTTCTAGCAGGGAAATAACACTTCCAGAGGGACGCTAGTCATCCCAGGGCGGCCACTAGCGTGCTGTGAGCATTGTGCTACCGCCTCATTGGTCCTGCTGGTCGTTTGCTCCAGCGGGATTACAGAGCTTCTCGCGGGTCCCAAAGGTCTCCTATCTGTGTCCTCCAGCCCACCTGGCCATTTCAATTTGTGTGATTTTACTAGGGCGTCCAAAAATGGGGGGGATCGGGAAAAAAAAAACTGCCAGCTCTGTGTTTGCTGTGGGGGTCATTTTTCTTCATTTTTATTTCTGGAGTGTTAGTCTGTGGAGTATTACAGGACTGAAACATTCATTTAAGCTAAAGAGAAAATTTTGCTGCACCACACATTATCGTATTACCAATACAAAGGAAGTACAGCCAGGTGCTTCATAGGCAACATTTTTTGCCTGCACCTAATCAGATGCCTGGTTACAACATCTTTTTAAGGTAACCTTCAGCCTGAAGAAAACTCCTAATGTAAACACATAATGTTGGTTTGAAAGAAAAAAAAAAACGGACTCAATGTCACTGAAAAATTCTAAAGCTCTAACTGGGTTCTGCGTTCTTTAATGAACTGGTACTGTTATACAGAGAATAGAACTGGTTAAAAAAAATACCTAAAACTCTAAAACTATAAGCTATATTATTTTGTTATATGCATGTTCTTACATGTGAACTCTTCTTTTGTAGTTACTGTGGATAATGGAAACAGGAAGTTGTTCTACCTTTGCTCGTTTGCCCTCAGTATGTGAAGTACGGCAAAGCATGATGGGAACTTGGAATAGTTTCTATTTTTCCCTGTTTATTGCTTCTGATTGCGTAGAGTACTGGTTTGCTTTTTAATATTGGATGTTTTTTGGGGAATGGAATTGCACATAGTGTTTGATTTGATTGCACTTGCTTGCATTTACTTATGGCAACAGTTTTAAGTCACTGGGTAACATGTTAAGGGGTTTTCTCCAAGGATCTTGACCTTCAAGTGGTGGTCCCTGTGGCTCTCTTTATAAGTGCTAGGCTGATGGGTTGTGCAGTTACCAGAGTTTTTACCAGTGGATAAGAAGGTTTCTTCTATGTGACTTGTGGGTGCACATATGCACCAAACAGCAGTTTTGAGTACAAATTCTTCTTGAGAACATCGGTAAGATCCTTGAAAGGATACCATCTATGGACTGTGTGGTCCCACTGGGAGACTTCAATCATTAAGTGAGGAAAAATGGAAATTTCTGGAAGGGTGTCCTCCTAGACCAAATCTTGACTGGTGAGTTGTTAATTGCTTTCTCTGCAAGTGTTGGGTTGTTCATTACAAGCACTATGGTTGAACAAGAACGTTCATTAGTGCGCATGGTACCAGGGCTCCCCAGGCGAAAGGTTAATGACTGACTTTGTAGTTGTGGTGAATGGGGAGGAGATTGATGGATAAAGACTCCTCACTCAAGTCAGAGATTTCTAGGAAGGGGATTGCTCTGACTCAGACTTCCATGCAAGATCAATTTACCTCACATCTCTGGAAAAACTTCATCTGTGTGTCAAGTGAGGTCAGTGACGTAAAGTATGAATGGACCATGTTCAAGACCTCGATTGTTGCAGTGACTGCAAAGAGTCGTAGCTGGTAGGCAGGCAGTAGGTATCTGTCATGGCTGTTACCCTAGGACCCACCGATGGACACCTTTGGTGAGGGAAGCTGTCAAGCTGAAGAAGGAAGCTGTCAGTGCAATCCTTGCATAGGTGTCTCTTGAGACAGCTGAAGAATATCAACAGACCTGAAAGACTGAGCAAATGCAGTCAAGGACGCAAAAGCTGGTGCATTGGATGAGTTTGGAGAAGCCATGCAGAGACAGCTCCTGGGGAAGGGGGAGCTGGATCTTACTTAGCTTGTGCTCAACTCGGGTGGTGAAATGCTGACCAACTCTGGAGATGCTGGTGAGCAATAAAAAGAACACTTTGAAGAACTCCTTAACCTTGTGGATATGCCTCTCACCAAGGAGCAGCTTTGGAAACTTCTATTGGATGAAAATTGACCACTGCAGCTGAAGTTGCTATCGTGGTTGTAGGCCTCTATAGCTGGAAGGCTGCAGGGGTATATGAAATCTGTCTAGATGAAAGCACTGAATGTTGCTGGGGTGACTTGGCTGATGTGCATCTTCAATGTTGCATGGAAGGCAGGTAAAGTACTTCTGAGAGGTAAAATGGGGTGGTGAACCCAATTTTACAGAGGGGGACCAGAGGGTTTGTTCCAGCTATCAGGGACTGCCACTGCGACCCCCACCAGGAGGCATGAAAAATATGATGACTGGTAATATTAAAGTGTGGTTTGTATTCTCTGTTTTTTTCACTCCTATTCTACTATGTCATTTCAATGTATTAAATACAGTCATTGAAGGAGTAGGGATGCTCAGTGTGAATCACTGTGTATCTGCACCAATACTTAGAAAGTCAATATGTGGTGAGAATAGTGAAGAAACTGAGATGCAGTGTAAACACTTCTGCCTGAATAGGTCACCTGATATCCAGCCATCAGTTTGCTCCTCCAGTGGGCTCGGGGCATATCATGAATGGACAGGCGTAGGTTGTGGTAGCTGTCTTTGAAGAGGAGGACCTGGGGCTCATCAATCAACCGGCCACCCAACTGCTTCTCCATTTGCATCACCTCCTGCAGGATGAGAAGGCATCAGGGTTCAACGACAGGCGTCTCATCTCGTTCTGTGGCACGAGGACTGGAACCAGTTTGCCCAGAGCGATACACAAACTATTTTTCAAATTTAAAAAATATCACATTTTCTGATACATTTGTGCAGAAGGAAAAATGGTCTTTAAAAACTTAAAAGTCACCTTGCATGACCTAGTCTTCTTGTCCAAAGGAAAAAAAATTGATTTATTCAGGAAAAAAACAATGATTTATTAAAGCAGTTATCGAGAAGGACTTTTTGATAATATCAAAGAACACAAGGTTTTTATGATGCATGAAACCAAACTGAAGAAAACTGCAGCAGGTATGGCTGCCTCGCTGAATCTATACCAACAGAAGAAAAATTAAAAAAAGAACTTTAAGAATCTTCAGTGAAGACCTGTGCATGAATAATTCACATGTTTCCTTCTTTGTGTGAATATGGATGCACTTGAAGTACTTTTCAAAGAGAACAAATTAAGACAGAAAATCTCAGTGGTTCCTATCTACACAGCAGAGATTCAATTTTATGCAATCTGTACCTTATTCGGGTAGGCTGATTTCAATTAATATGGTGACACACCTGTTCATTAGCCATTAGGTGTGTCTACATTTTTTACATCACATAATAATTATATCACTGATTTTGCCTTTTGCATATCGTGATGCAGACACTATAGTAAATTCTAACTGATGCTGAAGGGCATTTAACATGAAATAGTAAATATACTGCAGGAATTTCTTTGTCATTTGTTTTTTAAATGCATTTTTAATGCATTTAAAAAATCCACAAAATAGGGTTTTTGTGTTTGAATATTTACAACCTTTAAGCAGAACTTTACAAGCTGTTTGCTGTGTTCAGATAAGAAATAATGAATATACGAACAAACGACCTGAAACTTTGCTATTAAAATTATTCGATGATTGCAACCTTAAACACCCCTTTTTCTTCATCACTGAATCTGAAAATTAATTTGCTCACCTCAGTAGTACTTAATATATCTGTACATTTTGTTTTTCCTAAGTGTGCTGGTTTGGCAGCTACTCAGTTGAACCTTTTTTTTTAGACAGCATAGTACCCTTGACCTGCTTTGCTAACGTATAACGAATGAGGATGGACGGATAATAGGCCTTTTCTGAAAGAGTCAAGTGCTCTTCGACAAAGGAAAAGCTACCTAACTACCACCTATGTAATTTTTGATTAGTGGAAGGGTCAGGGTCTGCGTGTCCATGTGCCCTTTGTCTTGGTATAACATTGAAAGTTGAATAGGCGATGATTCAACATGGCTAGAATGTGTCAGCTATGCCTGAAGGGTGGTAAACTTTGAAGAGCTTTACAAGCTTCTCTAAAGTGTCTTTTGCAGAGACAAAAAGGGTATTTTATGGATGCTACAAAGTGGTTCATTTAACACAGTTCTTAGGGGCCAATTATTCTTCTGTAGCGATGATATCATTAGCATTGCAAATTGATGCTGATGGACTTAAGACTTATTCCTGACCTAGCTGCAGATCTGGCTGGCTGCTGATAATAAGGATTAGGGAAGGGGAGAGGCCAAAACAGGATGTCAATTATTCAAGTTGAAATACACCGAGTACAGACCAATCGGCTGTTAGTCACTCACTTTCCACATTAACAAAAGGTGACCAGCTAACAAGGTTGGGAAAAGTAGCTCCTCTTAGACCTAATACCAATATTTAACTGATTTAACATTTCAACATATTTTCTATGAATAATCCCTCTATATACTGTATGCTCCATTATCCTTTTTCATTTACAACTTTATGGAATGATAAGGTGCACAATCAAAGTTCAAAGGAAAATTTTCTCCCCCTAGATAATGTCAGTGACCTTAGAATACAAAACGCCTGACACTGATGTTCACACAAATCTAAAATATACCCCTATTCTATACGCCACTCTCATCAATGTCATTCAAATAATAATAATAATGCCGGTTACATTAAGATGTTATGCCACCCCGGCCAGGTCACACTGAGGTGCACGAGCACAGGAGACAAAGTGATTTGATTTAATTAAAAAAATGAAAGATTCACTGGGAATGCAATGCCAGATTCTGCGTTAGGCTATGCCAAGACCACCCTTTAAGTCCCTGGGCTGGCTGGAACAAGCGGAAAGGAAGAAATGGGGGGGGGGGGCAGAAGCGGCTTAAAATTCCCATGTCCAAGTCGCAAGGGGGCCCGCTTCAGAGACACAGATAACGGGATTAGCGCCGCACAGCTACATTTCCACGGCACGCGCAGCTGGGGTCCTGACGGACTCCATTCTGCATTCTAAATGACAGAAATTTGTATACCTCATGCACTTAACCTCTCCGACTGCTTCCGGAATGTGCCAAGCAGCTTTTAAAAGCTGATAAACTAAGTCCTCACACAATTAATATGGGGGTAAAAAAAACAAATAAGCTAATATTCTAATGTGTGCAATTTTTTTTTTTACTTAAAGATTTAAGTCTATGATAGCCATTACCATTGTAAAGCATTCAAACTGAAATTTCCTTCTTTTGAGCTCCAAAATTCTTCAGAAATCTTGGACACGAGAGATAAACAGAAACTGCTTCCCAGTATCACATTAACTAGAGACATCAGTATACAAATATCGGCAATGACCCAAAAGCAAATAGGAAGATACACCGTATTACTTCTACACAACATCTCAAATTACTCGAAGGTGATGTACAGCCATTTTAATTTAAATTCATTTTTCCCGGTCAGTTAGACTTTCACCATAAATTCTATTATGTACTGCTAGAATGAGGAAATAGAGGGTTCAGTTACAGTCATCTGTACTCAAAGAATACAGCCATGCATGTCCAAATCCAATCTTATATAACAGTTACAAATTTGTGCAATATCAATCCTTGTGAGTGCCATTTAATTGAGAAGAGTGCCAGAAATTTCTGCATAAACTAGCATGAAATGGTAAAACTGCATCTCCACATTTAACTAAAAAGTAAGGATGGCAGTCATATGTGACTGGCTCTCGAATGTCACTGATCACAATGTGACATTTTATTCAATCCTGCAGTGTTTTACTGGATGCTTTTATTTTCCTGCTTGAGGTCATAACCAATCCATTTAAGCAGTCAGTTTTCCCAGTGCAAGAAAACACTTCTTTCTTTACTTGTAAACAAGTGGTGAAAGTCAAATTTATCATTTATTTTAAGAGGAATCCTTACAGGTATTGCAGAAGATATTTCCTGCAACAATCACATGGGCTTAGTATGTCCGTTTTGTGTTTCTTTCTGAGAACATGTTTGTTGGAGTAATCATTTTGGAAACAGGCAGAGGAAGAACGGTAATCCATACATATAAACCAGGAAATTGTCCTGTGGGTTGAAATTAAAATTATTTAATAATTTCAATATGAAGAAAAATTGATGTGATTCTGTGTATCAGCATATTAAATATGTATCATTACCGATTAAGACCCAAAAATAATTGTAAAATGTACTTCAGTCATGAGAAACAAAAGGTTATTATATAGCATTATAACAATTATAACATTACTATTACATATTAGTAACTGTCAGCTATATAAATGAGAAATCGCCACCAAAAACATTGGTATTGACACCAATCGTAAAAGGGCGGTAGCTACATTAAAACATTTATTAATGATAATATCAATTACAAATTATGCTGGGAGATTTTACTATTATTAGCCTCTAACAATAAATTCAAAATTGCCGGTCTGAAAATTAATTCTTGTTTGGAGCAAATTTCATTTTTAACTTGCTTATTATTTGACCTGAAAGAGGTTTGCATATTTAAATAAAACAACAAGCAGCATTTTTCCACAGATTCCCTAGTGTCGACATTCACAATCAATGACAATTACACAGATTCGTGACCTGTCTGAATTGGGATATGAAAGCTACAGTTAATTAACGACCCTTGGGTTGATGCAGAACTGTCATCTGCAGCTTAGATCCGAAAATGGCTGGGAATACAGCCATTGAATTCCATTTCATTTATGCAACCGACCAACGTACCTGGCCAGGTCTGCGCCAATGCAAATAAAGACAATGTACTTTTAATGAATATTCTAAAGCAGGTAGATGAGAAACAAATCCCATATAAATATGTTTACTAATTAATCCGGTGTCTATTTGACACTAATGGATTTTAGTTCACCAAAAACAAGTGTCAGACATGTTTCAAGTCATTAGACATGTTGAAGGCATAAACGGAAAAATTAAAAGGAAAAACAAAACCACTTCTAATAAGCAGCATTATTCAGATGAACTTTTTTAAAATACAAAATTTACACAACCTATATGCTATTTCTACACATTAAAGCTGCTACTTTTAATTTCTAAAAATAATGTGCAAACATTCTTTTAAGAGATTACATCATCAAGTGATGATGGTGGAAGCACAACACAGCATGCATATGTGCAAAAAAGTAAATATGAAAATAACACAGAAATCATTCGTATTTTATTATCCAAACAAGTATGTTCATCTTTGAGACGTTTTTAGTTTTTGGTTCTGCTTTAATTGCTTCTTGCTTCCAGCTGGGATGCAAAATAATCTTACTATGTGCTTATGTACAGTAGAAGACCTTTACTGTCCTGCTGCCTTTAGTAGCCAAGTTGAAGTCAAAGTCAGGTTCACAATCAGCTCTCCAGTAAACAAGGAAGGGGCATTAAAGCATAAAGGAACCTAAGGAGCCTGAAGCAGTGTGAGGGGTATAGAGATACTGTATAGATATAGTTTGGCTCACCTGAATGCACAACAAGGGCACTGGTACCAAACTCCTGGAAAGCAGCTAGATCCTATTTCATTCTGGATGTGCCCTTGGTGCCAGTGCGTTGGAGTTCATCTCCGTGAATAAGAGGGACTTCTCCCTTCGACCTCGAGTCATGGCATGGGCTCTGACTGCTGTCATGCCTATCCACTGAACGTCAGCTCAGAATACTTGGCCTTCATGGAGACCTTGAGTAGAGTGCTGGAAGGTAATCCCTTTGGGGTCTCTAATGTTTTGCAGGGGAAATGTAATGCTCCCACGGGTAACAACAATGAAAACAATGGAAGACTGGGTGAAAGGGCCTGCTCAATCGGAACCCAAATAGTGCTTTGTTATTGGACTTCTGTGCTAGTCACCAGATTGTTCGAGCATAAGGGTGTTCATGTGGGCACCTGGCACCAGAATACATTAGATCTTAACTTGATGATCGATATTGTAGTCGCATCATCAGATCTGTGACCACATGTCATGGACGCTCGGGTGAAGAAAGGACCTGAGCTGTCACTGGTCTCACAAAACATGCAACATGGTGGTGAGTTGGATCAGATGGCGAAGGAAAATGCCGACAGACCTGGTAGACCAAAATGTTTATTAGGTTCTGTTTGGAGTTTCTGGCAGAGCCCCCTGTCCAGAATATCTACAACTTGCACCTCTGGTAGAATTTCTTTTTCATTCCAAGGGAGCATGGAGACATTGATTCAGAGTGGGCTACGTTTTGTGCCTCCATTGCTGAGGCAGCTGTTCAGAACTGTGGCTGTAAAGTTATGGGTGTCTGTTATGGCGTCAACCCCCAAACCTGGTGGTGGATACCGGCAGTAAAGGGAGCTGTCAAGATGAAGAAAGCCTTCTGAGCTTGGCAAGCATGTGGGATTCTGGGGGCAGCTGATAGGTACCGACAGGCCAAGCTGAGTGCGGCTTTAGCAGTTGTGGGAGCAAAAACTCAAGTGTGGGAGGCATTTGGTGAGGCTACGGAAAATGATTTTCGGTCAGCCTCAAAGGGATTCTGGAAAGCTGACAGGCTACTCCGGAGGGGGATGCAGGACTTTTTCCATACTGTTTACAGCAGGGATAGAGTGCTATTGACCTCAACTGGGGATATAGTTTGACAGTTAAAGGAGTACTTCAAAGACCTCTGGAATCCCACTGAGAAACCTTCCTTGGAGGTCATAGAAGTGGAGAACTTGAAGGAGGACTCATCCATCACTATGGCTGAGGTTGCTGAAATTCTTCAATGGTAAAGTGCTATAGGTGGATGAGATTCACCCTGAGTGTCTGAAGGCTCTGAATATTGTTGGGCTGACATGCCTTCTCAACACTCCATGGAGGTCAGGGACAGGCCTCTGGGTTGAAAAACTGGAGTGATGGTCCTAATGTATAAGAAAGGAGACTGGAGAGTTTGCTCCAACTTCAGGGTATCACACTTCTCAGCCTCCCTGAGAAGGCATATGACAGGATACTGGAGAGGAGGACCCGTCAATTAGTCGGACCTTGGATGCAGGAGGAACAATGCAGAATTTGTTCTTGTTGTGAAAAACTGGACCAGCTCTTTACCCTCACAAGGATACTGAAGTGTTTGTGGGAATTTTCCCAACCAGTCTATATGTGTTTAGTGGACTTACTTCTGGAATATGGGCAGCTGGACCCACTGTTAAGGGCCGTCAGGTTCCTGTATAACTGGAACAAGAGTTTGGCTCACAATGCGAGCAGAAAATCATACCTGTTTCTGGTGGGTGTTGGATTCTGCCAGCACTGCTCTTTGTGACTGCTTCTGTTCATAATTTTTATGGATAAAATTTCTAGGCACAGTCAAGGGGTGGAAGGTGTCCAGTTCAGTGACCTCGGGATCTTATCTCTGCATTTTGCAGATGATGTGGTCCTCTTGGCTTCATCGAGCTGTGACTTGGAACATGCACTGGGAAGGTTTGCAGCCAAGCGTGAAGCAACTGGGATGAGAATCAGCGCCTCTAAGTTGGAGGCCATGGAGTCCCCTACCCCGACTTATGGTCATGAGCTCTAGGTAGTGACCAAAAGAATGAGTGGCAGAAATGCGCTTCCTCCGCAGGGTGTCTGGGCTCAGCCTTAGAGCTAGGGTAAGGATCTGAGAGATTCAGAATGGGGCTTACAGTACAGCCGCTGCTGAGGTGATTCCAGCACCTGTATATGATGCCTCCTGGAAACCTCCCCAGATACTTTGGGCATGTCCAACTGGGAGGAGACCCTGGAGCAGATCCAAAACATGCAGGAGAAATGACCTCTCTTGTTTGGCCTGGAAATGCCTTGGTATACTTTCAGAGGAACTGGAGGAGGTGGCTAAGGAGAGGGAGGGCTGAGGACCTCTGTTTATACTGCTGCCCCTAGAACCTGGACATGGACCAGTGGCAGAAAATGGATGGATTGATGGATGGATTGTTGGATGCATGGACAAATCCCACTTTTGGTATGGTGCAGATCTCACCATGACAGCTGGAAGACCTAAAGGTGCCCTGATTCAAGTTGTACCAGGGAGGGGTGTTGTGAGTTTGTCAAATAGAATCATTAGTAATATAATCAGATACTAACTTGTATAAAGATAGAACATTTTTCAAGACTGCCAACCTACACTGAGAGAAAACTTTCCTGTATATTTTTACCATTGAAATCTAATATGCTTACAAATAAACACAGAAGTAAATAATTTGACAATTAAAACAAATAAAATAAACAATTCCACCCAATGCCTAGTTATGCCAAAAAATATAATAGGTCTATCAGGCACTCTAGTTTATTTGTTACGAGCAAAAGTGAATTGTTTGCAAAGCAGGTGGGTAATTTGCATGCCCATTTAAGCAGTAATTATACACTGTAGGTACAATAAAATAACAAGAAAATAATGCTTTGCGAAATAATCTCTACCATTTCTGCATGAAAGGTCATAATTCTTCTTCATTGTAGTCATTACGTCCTCCTCTAAGTTTTCCTGCAGGTCTAGAAAAAAAATAAAATCAAAATTCAACTCTGCCCTATAGTGTTTGAAATTACTTTGATAACTGGATAATTTCCATAACCAAGTTAAATGGCATCTAAATTGGAAGTCATTTTTACATTTTGTAGATATCATTTGGAAAAGAATTGAATGACCAGTGAATATTAAAATGTCACAAAAAACAGATTTGTGACAATGGGGATTCAAGTGTCAAAATTGCGAAGAAAACTAATTGAAGAAGTTAAATAATTTTGTTCTGAAATAACTGTTGAAATGCAATGATAGTCACCTTTTATTTCCCGGAATAACCCAATGACAGGTAAGTATTATGGGTGTGCTCCTGGTGCCCCCCCACGGTGACACAGGCATGCCGCTAAGGTGAGTGGGGGCATGGGCGTGAGGGACAGATACCCCATTTAGACTGATCTCTGCCGTACACCTGCCCCATCCTTCCTAAGCGATCATGAAAAATTAATTTATAGAATATACAAGGAGCCCTGCGATGGGCTGGTCCCCCATCCTGGGTTGTTCCCTGCCTCGTGCCCATTGCTTCCGGGATAGGCTCCGGACCCCCCGCGACCCAGTAAAGATAAGCGGTTTGGAAAATGGATGGATGTATGGAAGATACAAGGAATATTTTACAAATATGAGTTCATAGCCATTCTGATATGCTGATAACAGGAACAGAATTTAATTCTGTTTTTATGAGAACGATACATGCAATCATTAGTTTTTAAAAATTGTTTAGAAGATGTAATATATATTTCATATAGTTTTATTATGGCCAAGTATACGGATACCACTTTGTTTCATTATAGTTTTTGCACTCTCAGAGCCATATGCAAAAGAAAAAAGTGAAGAATGATAATTAAGTAAAAACTACTAAACTACAAAAAAACACCAATGTAATAAAACAGGCTAAAGTTTAGATTCATAAAATCGCCTCTTTTTTACACTTTTTACTGGGTTGGGACTCAGAAGGTTGCCGGTTCAAATCCCTGGGTCGGCAAAGTGATCCCTCCATTGGGCTCTTGAGCAGGGCCATTAACCCCAATGTGTAGGCAGCTTGGCACGTCCAAACGTTTGACCGGTACTGTAGTTCTGATGGGATATACAGCATACGATGAGCACGTTACTTGAAGTTTGACCAAAAAGCTAAAAAGGGTGTTCAAGAATTTTTGACTAGCAGAGTAAAATGTAAAGTTTAATCCAATAATATATCTATGTATATTTTGGTACCATCCATCCATCCATCCATCCATCCATCCATCCATCCATCCAATCAATCAATCAATCAATCAATCAATCAATCAATCAATCTATCTATCTATCTATCTATCTATCTATCTATCTATC
>JAODJX010000002.1:8250035-8261931 GCA_026776945.1 Isichthys henryi
CCATTGCTTCCGGGATAGGCTCCGGACCCCCCGCGACCCAGTAAGGATAAGCGGTTTGGAAAATGGATGGATGGTATCACTGGCATACACGGAAATGTGATTTCAAGTGAAATCTGACTTTCTTTTTGATAGAATAAAATCACTGAACCTAATGCAGTCTTTCTGATGGCAGTTACCGATATACCCCTTATTGACATTTGGACAATACATATATAGCTGTAATTTGCTCTAAGGACTTACATTTAATATTAACCTAATTATGTCAAAACTCCGTTACAGGCAACAAATCGGTTTCATTGTTTGACTATCCTGCTCATAGTGGTGATATTCCCATTAAATGTCCCACTGCGTTTTAGTCTCTTTTTGCCTTGGTGTTAGGAAAATAGTACAGATTGTCTAAATGATGAAGACTGACAGTGAAAAGAAAATTAAAATTATATGTTCATTACTGATGAAAATGTACACCTTTACGATATAATAAATCATAGATTTTCAGTGACACTCCCTCTTAAAATCAATTTGCACTACTGTACAATGACAGTGTCCGTGGCAAATTACAATCACTACTCACAATGTTTGGTTAATTTCACCTCTTTGCGCCTTAACAATATATTGTTTAAAACTGCTCAACTAGATTATGCCGCAGCAAATTTACACATTACATACAATGATGCACTTTGCATACAAAGGATTGCTGTATCTGTATGGAAATACTGTTGATTGTACAGGTTTAGGCGCAGTGATTTGCATGTCAATGGTAACATTTCTTTGTGGGAATGAAGTGCTACTTGGCAAAGCCACTGTTGACAGATTTATCGTTAACGCTATTACTCCCTCTGCCATTGTTGCCAGATTTCTTTGATTGCAATCTTTAATTTTCTGGAAGAGAATATCTGAAAACAAAGATGAGAAGTCAATTATACTAGACTGTTTTACTGCTTTGCATCATGGATGTAGATGGAAGACTTTAGAATAAAGTAAAAGAGAAGAGAAAAAAGCTACAACTGCCAGGCAAACATCCTTTTCCTTTGTCCTTGTAGTGCTGCCAGTATTTAGTTCACAAATGCTGCAAATAAATCATCATTGTGAATAAAGTGATACTTCAGTATAATGAAATTCACCTTATTAACATGCAATTATTGTTAGAACTTAAAGTTAATACATTAATAGCATGTAATTCTGAAATTATAACAAAAATATTTGTTTATATTTTGTCTGCAACAACTGCTAAAAAGGGAGGGGGGTCCTTTCTGCCTGATGCCACCAGCCTCTATAATGACTCTTCCTGAGAGGCCAGGTTATATAGTAATAAACCCTAAAGTCCAGTGTTCTCTAATTTAACGTCCATTTACCATCTGTTTCTTTATATTTCAATTTATTTTCTGAACAATATTCAAAGATATTCTGCTTGCACTGTGTACCTCTTAACTGTCTTTGCACTCTGCTGCTTGGGACTTCCTCTTTGTTTTGCACTTTATGTTTAAATCTGTGCACTATATGTACCTTGCTGCTGTATGCACAAGAATTTCCCTTAAGGAAATCTTGTCTTATGCAATAATCAGAAAGTTCAAATACAAAATAAAAAGCAATGTTTTGTCATGCTACTATATGCATGTGTGTATGTACATATATATATTTAAGAAATGCATTTAGTTCTTGTAATGTGATGCATGTTAAATTCAGTTGTGAAACCTGCAGGATTTTTTCCCCAGCTAAGCTATTGTTAGCTGTTATATATCTTGCTCTTATTTTTAAATAATGTGGCCCAAAACTTATTCCAACGAGGGTTATCAAGGTCAAGTTAAACAGTCTCCTCTACATCGGTTTATAGAAAATGCTTTTAGAAAGGTGGGAGATCTCTTGTTCCAACATTAACCTTTTTAGCTCTATTCCGTCTCTATTCATAATCTTCAATTTAGAGCTTAGTTTGAAATGATAAGCTCACTGTAATCCAACAATGTTTTCATAGCCAGCATGATGAGACCAAAATCAAATCTAAAATCTTTTTACATCAGGTTTTCCCTCTAAAATGCTGTGAGGGACACAGTGATTCACACTTCAGACTCTCATATAAATGCCATCTGATGAAAGTGCTATATTTGTGAAATGTATTGTATCACCACTTTATTCCAAATCTGGATTTCTGAATCTCATTTCCAAGTATGAATATGAATTTGAATAACATTTCAAAAGTCTTCCATATCTTCCCTCTGCACCATCTGCAAGAACATAGGCATTCCTCTGATTATTGTAATATTTTTGAATTATCGTTTGCAAACTTTTATAATGTTCCATCAGTTTCAGCCACACTCACATTCCCTGTGTCTTAACTGGGAATGTGAGTTTAATCCCTGATGTATAAAACATTACAAAACTGGTTTTCGCTTCCTGCCAGTAAACTGCACATTAAGTCTAGCAGTGCAACTTGCTGAATGATGATATTTAGGGTTAGTATAAACTGACGTATTCAAAAATGACGGCTTGGCTGAAATCGTGCAACACACCATGCTATTAAAAAATATATATATATGAATATCCATCCATCCATTTTCCAAACCACTTATCCGTACTGGGTCGCGGGGGATCCGGAGCCTATCCCGGAAGCAATGGGCATGAGGCAGGGAACAACCCAGGATGGGGGGCCAGCCCATTGCAGGGCACTATATGAATATATAAAATATAAAAATATCGCTATTTCCTCTTTTCCTTTCAGTTTCTGTGTATGAATGAGCATCCTCCTATTGACACGATAGAAAATTATAAAATAAACTGCAATGGTGCTGTAGTTACTAATCTTAAATGATCAGCAACTGTGAGACAAAGGTATGCGATTTCCATGCTTTGTGGCAAATGGGGCTTCATAACAATACCTCTTTAAAAGAGGCAGGTGGAATGCAGAAGCAAGACCCACCTGTGAAGTGGATCGCAAGAAACTGCCACCCTGTCTTTTAGATCGGAAAAAAAAATTGATAATTACATTGTAGCCATGCTGACCTTTTATTGAATGTCATGCTTTATTCATCAATTTTAGTGACCACCACTGCATGTAAAACAAAATTCAATCGCGTCACTATTTAATAAATGTAGTTAATTAGCGCTATTCACTTCTCTATTTTTCCTAAATTATCCCAGGTCAGTCAAACGTGTTTTGCAGATGAACAGCTGGTAATGTAGATACTGGTATGTTCATTCATGCTTAGAGTCTTTGTTGCTTATTGTCCTCCATCAAATTTGTTACTTGACCGTGACAGAAAAAATCACCTGGACAATCTACAGAAACCATAATTCAACGTGCGGCATCCAAATTAAAACTGATATTTTGTCTCATTCTAAGGTTGACAGCTGGTGTGATTTTGATATAAAAGCTTTATTACACATGCACTTACTTAGGCACCAAGTGTGATGCAATGTAAAGTAATAAGAATTACGATACAAAAAAGTGCTTAAATAATGGTATTAAAAAGGCTTCCTACAACACTACTAATACGACTTGAATTGCCAAGAACTAACAATTCAATATACTTGATTAACATTACAATGACTTCAATTCGTTTTACACCTGAAAGAAATAATTATATAGGCCTACATTTGGAATTAATCTCAAGGTGGCTGTCAAAAAAAACCAAGTCTGTGCATCATATGTGAAGAGGGATTTTGGTGAAATTAAATATTAAAAACTGGCATAATTTCAGTTTTGTAACTGATTTAGATTAAGCAGCACTGGCAGTAAAATGTGATGAGCTGGCACCCAAGCTTCCCTTCAGCCATTAGAGAAATGTGCTTCCATAAATAAGAAAGAAAAATGTATATTACATACAGATCTGTGAAGATCTTATGCAAAGCCCTTTGTGAAGTGAAACTGAAGCAGAACACTGCAGTCATATTATCTGCCGCACTGGGGAGTGATTACACGGGGGCCCTGGCAGAGAACACGTGGTTTGCTGACGCCTAGCACAAGCGAAGACTGGAGATAAGTGGTGCTTTAAGGGACCACTGGGATCTTTCCACAAAGGTCTGCCTTCTCACATGTCCATTCCACCTCCTCTGCAGCCACTAAGGAGTGCTCTACTGCATGATGTAGTACAGTATCCCTCGGCCTTAAAAATGTTCACTCATGTGACCGATAAATGTGATTCTCTCTCAAAGAGAAAAACTACGTACTGCTGCAAATCCATTCCCAGTGAGGTGTTCTTTATTTTTACTATTTTTTATTAAACAATGGATCGATTAGCTTATTTAATATAACGAACACATTGCCATTCGCCTATTTTCGTTTCGCTCTCTTCTATTCAAAAACATACATTTCAGCATAGAATAGATGACTCTAGCTAGCAGACCAGGTTCTATCTTCAGCAGGACAAACTTTGATTTGTCCCTCCAGCTCCCACCAAACCTGTGGCCCACTGGCTATATTTGGGCCCGGGATGATTAAAAGTGGTCCTCTAACCCCAGCCTCAGACAGGCCAATTCATCGTGCAGACACCCCGCTGCTAACACACCAAGGGCCTGAATAATTTATGCACAATATTGAACATGAAAGAAGACCCCCTCTCCTCTCCGCCTCCAGCACCGCATTCTGAGCAGATCTACGTTTGGGCTCTGCAGCCTTCACAAGGCCTTATTTGCTAAGCTCCTCCAAGGCATTGCCTTTGCTAAAAGGAGATACTACAGTGCATGTTGTCTTAAAAAACCTACAGCATAAATGATGAAAAATCCACAGTTATTATACATGTGATGTTTGCAATAATAAAAACTCAGGGCACTGTACTGGACCTCGAGCTGACGAACAGCTGAAGCCACACGACGTTTTCACAAGTGCGTTCGTTATTACGAACCATTATTTACCTCAAATTTTTTATAGGCTTTGTGGCAGTCCATTTGGATGTACAGGTTGTTCGTCAAACATTCTTAACCTGCCTGTACTTCAATTACTTTGGTATTGACTACTACTGTAAATAGTCTTAGTGATTATCAATAAAAATGACTGATAAATTAATTCGATTTATCGTACTTTATACACATCGCCTGTTCATTATGTCCACCACTAAACTTCTGGGTGCCTCACCTCCCAAGTCCCCTCATATGACTGCTTCTTCAACCTCATGGCCCAGTTTTCAGGGTTAGCATCCGAGCAGTGGTTCAGGCTAAGGATGACGGGCCGGGTCAGCACCACGCCTGGCGGTCCGCAGCTCACAATGGGGCTGAGCAGCGTCTGGCAGCCAGCCAAAGGTAATCTGGATCGGAAGATGCAATAGAAGGTCTTACAAGGGTAAACAGACATAGGACAAACTCAATCAACTCTACTTCCTACCTACAAATGCATTTGAAGGTAACAAATTAACAGAGATTTCAACAATGAAGAAACAAGTGTATTTTAGTAATACTCAAATGCCACTGCTACAGTATTTTTGCTATGAAATCCAACTCTGTGGTACCTCATATTTTGGTGGTGGTGGAAGTTGCATGTTGAATATTTAGAGAGTAGAACTGGACTATGTTCGGTCGATAAAATGCAATGAAAGCTGCCTAGCATTGTTTGTTTATAACAGGGAATAATCAGTACGAAAGAGGAATGGACCTACCGTACATCTTCCTTCCGCTGAACGGTCAGATAAATCTCATATATCTTCCCTCTGGGAATCGCCTCAGGGGGAATAAGCAGACTGATTCCTGAAAGCAAACAAAGGAGGGAATGGAAGCACGAGGCCACACTTGTGGGCTTTTTCTGTGGGAGGGGGCTACCTAGGCATTTTAAGGGACTGCTGGTGCTGACAAAACCAAATTCAGCTAATCAAAATAAAGGTCAGAGGTACCTTGTTCCACGCATGTTGTTACAACTGCTAAGACTCCACATATTCTCCTACCATTCAGCCTTTAAAATAGAGAGGCACACATAGCGGGCGAATTTAAAAACACCTTGATACATACAGTTCAGCCCGGGATTCAGCCTCAAAATGGATTTGAATAGAGCAAATGGGAATGTTCTAGCAAAACTGTAGAACTGTTGCAATTTTCTCACAAAAAGTTCAAATTAAAGCATAGGTATGGGCAAGGAAATACTTTACAGCAATAGCGCATGAAAGGTATGTCTGCTTCCCTGAGATTGCAGAATATGCAGTTCAAAGCAAAGAAAATGGTGAGATGTGGTCAAAGTAAGGGGAAAACTGCAAAGGCAATTTACACATGTGAAATGGTTTCTCTCAGTAGGATGAACTTTAGGCCATTCGGCTGAAGATAAAAGGCCACTTCAAAGATCCAATATTCCACTTGTCAACATTCACCGCTTCACCAAATAATCTGCTTAATCTGTTAAGACCAAATAGTGTCTGAATGAATTAGAAGTCTACATTGCTCTGTTTAACTTCAATGTGTATAACTGAAAATTACTTATTTACATATATGCCAGATTAATATCAGTTTATCAATTGTGCAAAAAATATGGTACATTTGTTAAACTGCATGTTCGTTGACATATACAGTGTAGGCTAAGGAATGTCTCTCTAGCAATCAGGCAGGTCAAAAAATCCAATGGACCTGTATGCTTTAACAATGTGTGATCACTAACTCAAATTATTAAATTTGATATCCTTACACTGCCTCTTGCTCTACAGACATTACGTGTTATGATATTGGTTTCCCACAATGACATCTTTCGCATTTTCACAACTAGACAAGACATTTCTTTAAAATTAGACCTTGCCATATAAACCTGTCCACTGAATTGCATTGAAAACTGACTGAAGAAGAGGCCGAGAAATAAAATGGCTTTTGCCCGGAGACTGACATGTAATGTGAGAGGGATAAGTAGCCATCATGACCAGCAGAGTTGTGGGCTTTCACAGGAGTAATGTGCCGTGGGGTCCCAGAGGTGATAAAGGAATAACCATTTCAGTATTGGTCCGCCAAATCACTGGGTAGTAGTTAGAGGTCAACATCTTATGTCTTGATTATATCTTTCACTTTTGCAAAGCAGCTTCAGATGGCTGGGGCCATTAGAGTTTTACTGTAGTGTCTGAAGGGTACAGATGTACTGCAAAACCCCTTAGATTACTCATTATGGAAAATTCATTACCTTTATTTAACTGTAAATACGGTAATTATGTTTGTTCAATACTTTAGTCTACAGTCAGGTGTTGTTCAAAAGTGCTTTATAAATAAAACTGACATTGATTGATCTCCGAACTTATAAGAATCCACACATTTTATAAGTAGTACTACATTTTCTTTCTTAAGGTTTGACTTTGTCGACAGAAATAATTTTCACATAGCTAATATCGTGTCACAAAAACATAATCTAAAACAACAAATTAATTCTTAGAAACATCAGAGTCCAAACATAATGTAACTCTTCTTAAAACAGATTGTGTTTCAATCATCTACAACACAGTGATCGTCTTCCTTTTTTTAGCCGTCATACTAGTATATCATTAAAGGAAGATTCAGTGATAATTACAGTGTGAATACAGAGACTTCTTAAAGATAAAAAAATGCTAATATAAACAATGTCATTTATATAAAAAAATGTATTGCTTAAATGAGGTCAGGTGGATCGTTATCATCTGTTAACTTTACATAATGGGTAGGACTTACGTATGCAAGGAAAAAAAAGTTACAACCTCTGTTTCTGTTCTCATACTGCCATTGTATCACTTACTCTTCCGTAAGTATGTTGCTCTAAACGATTTTACATTTTATACAAAGAAAGGGTGCATGATGAATATTTTATTGAAAAATTACGGTAAAAAACCGTAAAAGTATTCAGATTAACAATTTTCCATAGATTTAGCATGATGTTATAGTTATTTAAATATTGTATTATTCGATTGGAAAGATGCTCCATACAGTGACCAAACGTTTTCCTCTTGGCCATTCCATGTAATCTTTTGTGCATACCTGCATGTCTGTAGGAGAAACAGCCCTAAACTGTGCATTTACCTGTATTTGGTAAAGTTAGCCGTCCTCCAAGGAAGTTGAAAGTGCCGTAAGAGGTGCTGGCAGTGTCACGGGGCAGTGTTTTGAAGTAGGTCTGAGTGGAGAGGCGATTCATAAAGTCCGCAGGATCCGATGGCAGTTTGCCATTGTGAAGAGTGTGGGAGCTGTTAGGCAGGGGGTCTAGAAGAGGGCCGTTGGTCACCGAGAACTTGCTGGCTGCCTCGTGTCGAGATCGGAGGCTACCTTGATAGCTGCTTGTGGTAGTGGTGAGATCAGGCTGGATGGTAAGCAAATGGGAGTTCTCTATTAGAACAAAAACAGACAGACTCCGGTGAAAATCTCCAAGGGCCACAGAGGGTAAAATACATTAAACAGCTCCGTTGACAAGAACGCCCACCGCAACGCAAAAAACTAGTTTGCTCTCCCACACACATGCATGTAAAGCTTATGATTTATTCTTAAACTCATGAATTTTCCCTTCTCTTCAATTGAAATCAGTCTTAAGAATTAATTCAAAATTACATATAGAAGAACCTTAGCATTCACAGCACTGACAGCTTTCATTATGCTGTTAAACAGAACAATGATTATGAAGGTACATATCTCTGTCGTTAAAGATATTTCTAATGATTTAAGTAAGTCGCAGCCAAGGATTTCAGTATGTACTTCCTGCAAATCAAAGTAACGGACATGTAAGCGCAATTGAATTGTGTGTACTGTACAGTTTTTCAGCATTTTACAACAGAAAAGGCAGGCTTCACAATTAATTTTTTGTCACAGAACAATATTACATTAAATGCGAGCCCCTAAAAATTATGGCACATGTTATAGTTATTGGTTACAGAAGAACAACGTGAAAAGTCTTTCATTGAATCCTATATAATCCACTGTTTCATTTCGATCTGCCTAATTTGGAGAGTTTGTGTATCTGGAGTATCTGGGTGACCTACTTCAGCACTGGGAACTGGAATTTCAGGGAAGAATGATCAGCTACCCTTTGAAAACCTAGAGTATTTCAAGAAAAGTTTAGGAAAAAATACTTTCCTAAGATTACTTTTCTAAGAAGTGTTTTTTTGTCATCACACTGGACATCACTTCATATACCTGTACTGGATATTTTGGGAAATGTTATACGCGTCCTTCACTTATTGAAATTTACTAGATACAGTGACATGATGTTTCTCATTGTGTGTGTGTGTGTATATACATATGAATGTAATGAGATTATGAGACTTAAAAGACATGCCTTGTAAATCCATTGGAGAATTCTGTAACAATGTGAGATATTCCCCAAACATCATGACTGTTATCGTCTCGTACAGCATTCTGGGACGGCGCATTCTGCAAAATTATCAAGCACTCTATTTGTCACCTTTGAGCTGGCAGTGACAGGTGGGGGTGGATTTGGGGTCCCCAGGGGGTCTACCTTCCTTCCAGGTGTGCCCTAGCTGCCGTATACAGCAGGCCGACAGTGCTCCTCGTGTTGGCAGTGCGTCAGATGGAGGCACCTGGGAGAGGCTATTAAACTGGAAAATCTTGTGGGGTGGGTATCAGCTGCTACTGGGCGCTATTCCCCCCCCCAGTGGCGCTTATGAGAAGGGGCACACTTGCTTAGTTTTTGTCTCTTTGACTCTGAAACTCTCTTGATTGCCCAGTAAACCTGGCAGCTTTATGGAATGGATAGCAGATGCCATTAACCACTCCCTCGAGCCTTTCTGGGGCATCTTTCTGGCATTCAGCATGGCACGGGTGGCTTGCTTTACCCTTGTGCTGGCAGCGAAAAGGGTACAGTGCATTACCTTCATGGTTAAATCTTTAATTTTCAGATTCCTTGATCCTGCTGGAAAAAAATAGCAAACTAACCCTCTGTAAATGATTTTACTGTGGATCCTGTTCCTTGAGGGAGGCAGTTACCAGGCACATGGCATGCGTGCAAACTTTTCATACAATTGGGCAAGGCAGAGCATATACCCATAAAATATTCCTTCTCGTCTGATACACGGCATGCCACATTATGAAAAACGGTCTCTCCAGCCGTAATTCCCAATCATTCAAGGGTGTGAGCCAAATTTTTATGACCATTTCATTTTCAACAAATTGCTTTTGTTGCTTTTCTGGCAGTTTCCCAGTTAGATATGACATTCAGTAAACCACTGAACCTCATATCTTGTCATCTGGGTTTCCAGTTTGTAAATGTGTGATGCAATGCGTGAACTTCTGTCGATTTACATCTACATCTGGTATACTGCTAAATTTAGCAATGTCATCCTTATGTATTACTATGAAAAAGGATATTTGGTAACACTTTACTTGACAGGGCACAGATACTTAGTAATAATTCAGGTACTGCTGAAGTGCAAATCATGAACAAATATAGTCACTACTTGAGATGAAAGACGTATCTATTTATTAATGATAAACAAACTCGATTAGTATTTCACTTGTGTTTTTCATTACTTGTTCCTTCTTGAGTATTTCCTTCAGTAGTTCACAAAGACTTACAGAAATAAGAGATATAGTAACAAATACAGTAACTGCTGGGGATGACAAATGCATCATTCATTAATAATGAACAAATATGAGAAGTATTTAACTAAAGGTTTACTTTAAGTCTCCATAATAGTAACAAATATAGTAACTGCTCGGGATAAAAGATGCATCAGGATTCATTAATGATGAATTAACATGTCATCAGTATGTAACTAAGACTTTGTGGTTAATTAATACATAAGTAATAGTATAATACTATATTAATAGTACCCCATCAAGTAAATCGTTACTGAATATTTACTTGAAAGAAGCATTTATGCAAAGTTTGCAGTAAATGTTTAAATGTAAGTGCCTGTCTGATTTCAGTTTCAAAACTCCCAAAACTGAAAACTATGATCGGCCAGGAAGTGTCCTTTATTCCGAAACAAAGCATCAGACAACCGGCAAATGTATGTAGCTTTGTAACTTAAATCTAATTATGAGATAGACAATGGGACAATGACATGCACCACACAAGCTAGCTGACCCTGTTAGCTGAACTGAAAACCACTGCCTACTCCAGCATGTTAAGCCCCTCTGAGACCCACACACCTGGCTTGGTCGGTTTGATGCCCACCGGCTGGAAGCCAGTGGTGAGTATGGAGGAGTCAGCCACATCGGCATCCAGGCCCTCTTTCTTACGCCGGTAAACCAGGACCACCACGATCAGGAGCAGCGTCAGACAAAGAGCCACGGCCACGATGCCCACATACAAGGCCACGTCCTCCGGGCCTGACACAGCTGCCCAGGCGGAAAAGACAGATAAAAACAATGAACACAGAATAATCAATATAATACATTTCTTATGACATTTCTGCTCAGAATACCACACTCAATAAAATTCCGTTTTGGATCCCTTTCAAAAACTAAAATTCTGCAAAAGAGCACCACACCACTGGAATTAACATTCTACGTAAGCAGCCGTTTGAATCTCTGAATAAATGTGTTAATATTTTAAAGATGTGTGAAGCCCACCTTGAGCCCTTTTTCACAGTCTGGAGGCACAACACAGTAGGAACAGGTTACACTCGTGAAAGTGAAAATGCATTTTCTAAATGGCATAAACCGGGGTGTCAAAGCACCTGATCGTAATATTCAGAGGAAACTAACTGAGTGCAATTACTATAGTACTGCTGTATTGTAGACACTAGTTAAATTTATAGTATGCAATATGACTGAATTGTACAATGCACAACATATAATATCAGGTGTAATACCATGAATGAGGGTCACAACATATTCATTAAATTAATTAATAAATTTTAATTAACAATAATTAATAATTAATCGAATGCATTACTGTATTCACTATATATTTACACATGAATTATAAAGTATTTTTTATTTTATGTTCTTATAGGGGGGACATGATCCAGGTATATAAGATTCTAACAGGTCTGGATGCTGTTCAACCAAATAGTTACTTTAGCATTAG
>JAODJX010000002.1:8262045-8285850 GCA_026776945.1 Isichthys henryi
TTGCTTCCGGGATAGGCTCCGGACCCCCCGCGACCCAGTAAGGATAAGCGGTTTGGAAAATGGATGGATGGATTTTGAAATTCACTCCAATTGGAAAAATGCTTAAATTTGAACTTTTTGACATTTTCACTACCTAACACACATATGCGGTACAAAACCATTAAAACTATATTATATTATCAAATGATGTTATTCATGTTAAATGATGGCCTGTGCCAGCCATTCCACAATAAAACAAAATGGTAGGATATTGTGTTGAATCAAACTAAACACTAAATTTAATGGGACGCGCTATTGAATTTGACTGGCGTTTTTAGAGAGGCTGCTGCGTATTGCCATCATTACTACACATGGAACAGTGCTACTGTACAAAGCGTTCCTGAAAAGCTGCTGGACATGCCCTGTGCTATTTGTCTAGTTTGTTTATAGAATAAAAAGCCAACAGTAATGTTCAAGCAGCTAAGAGCCAGGAGTCCCAGCGCTTGGTGACTTTCATCTTCCTAAGAAGATCCTCACAAACCGTTTATGTCATTGGCCAATTAGGACAGCAATCGTATGAACAGTGGACTCCTGGCTTTCAAAGAACTTATTCTGTTTGTCATTTCCATGATACAATCCTTTTTGACACAGCAGATGCGACAGTCCTCTGTGTGTAGTTATGTATTGTATCTTAAGCTTGGATTAATGGAGGCACTGACTAAACTGCTCGGGGCAAGGTGATCCTCTGTTGCTAGGTGAAAAGTGGCAGACGTTTTCCCCCTATAATAATTATAATTATTATAATAATTATTATTATTTTTACAACAACAGCAATAAATAATAATAATAATAATAATAAAACAGATGGGACTACATTCCAAGACCTAGGGGGTATTCGGTACTTTACCGAAAAAGTCAGACTCAACCTAGCTCCATCTCTAAACTTAGCCTCATGTCGTTCCACGAACGCAGTTCAGTTTTAACTAATCAAGGCTCATTCAAGACAGACTTGCATAGTCTTACTTAGTGCGCACACCCACTATATTTAAGAAGCCAAAATCAATAGATGAACGATAGATCGACCAAATGAGCCGGAAAGCCTGTAAAACGAAAGCGGTGGTTTTTCCGCCACAGAACCAACGCTGCTGATGGAGCTGTATGAAAAATACAAAGATGTAATCGTTAAAAAAAGGCAATAGTGTGGCTATAAGCACAGCCAGGGAGTTGGCTTGGCAATGAATTGCAGACAGACTAAATGCATGTTACGTACATGTTACAAATATTTAGTACAGTGACACGAGTGGTTTATGCTGTCGCCTTATAATGCGAAAGTTCCTGATTCGATCCCTATAGTCAACGAGAAACATTCTGGGTTAATTTCACCTGTTATTATTACTGTATAATATTTGATCTACGTAAAATACTTTAAATCACATCCGTGTGAAATGTTCTGCACAAATAACTGTATCTTGTCTTTGCTATTTTAGTAATAAACTTTCAAAGTAGACAGTGACTAAACAAAATATAAAAATATCTTCCTGTTCATATTATTTCAACAGATTTTTTTTTTCAATTACAGTCATTGCATTTCATGTTTCACCTTTGTAAATTTCGTACGCTATTATTTTACTGTGAAATCCGATTATAACATACTTCAAGGGACCTGGCAAAACATTCCATTATATCCAGAGTTGCTGTGTGCCCAGAACATAACTACAGGACACCATTTACTCATATCACACCCCAGCAGATTCACTTGTGGTAGAGATTATTATATACTAAATATACTAAATACATATACTAAATACACGTAAAGTCACACTGATATAATTTCTTAGAAGCTCCTGACAGCTAGAACATAATATTTACACTTTAACTGTGACTTGCGATTTTATCTGTAATTTTTTGTCTACATTCTTATTATGGTGGGTGTATGGTGTAATTTTTAATTTTTAGAAAAAAAATCTGTAAAATCCATAAAACAAACTTAAAATATAATATACAGTAATGTTTTGAAGTCTGCGATAGGCTGGCCCCTCATCCTGGGCTGTTCCCTGCCTCATGCCCATTGCTTCCGGGATAGGCTCCGGACTCCCCGCGACCCAGTAGTAATATAAGCGGTTTGGAAAATGGATGGATGGATGTTTAGAAGTCAAAATAAGCTGTTCCTTTTGTATTTAATGGTTTTCCGTTTGAGGAATTTGCCAAAAACTGCAGTGCATGATGGGTAGGATCTAAAGGCTGCCTAACGTCCTTGTCCGTCTGACGACATACATCAAGATTAGGAAGGTGCATAATGTTCATGCCTGGTTGCGTTTGTTGGTCCAGAAAGTAATTCAATTTCACCATGTAGGCTACATTCTTAAAAACTGCTTGGATATAACTCGATTATACGCCGTGGGCCTTTTAATTTGTTTGTTTGCAATTTCGCCAGATAGGCTACCGTGTTTAAACTGTGTTTTGTTAGACCACATATTTCTGGATGTTTTATTGTAGTCTTGTAAATATGTATATAGTTTAGCCTAACCCAGCCACTTAACGGAGCAAGCCAGCTCAACCAGGTGCCGGTCCCAAGCCCAGAGTAATGGGGAGGGTTGGCGTCAAGAAATAAGGAGACTGTGTCTTCACTGCATCACTGATGTCAAAATGTGGGAAACATGTGGTCTCACTCCTAGCTTTCCGCCAGGACTGTCCTTGTCCGCTAGGCATGCCAAAACTCAGAATACCAAGCACTTTCATTAACACAGACAACTAAGTTTTGCATTTACAAGGATGCTGTCTCACTTCTCCCTTCTCATCACATTCCCACTGGTGTATCTTCTCATCGAGGATCTTCTTGGTCAGATTCTCTCAGATGAAGCACCTTGACATCTGCCATGTATTTTATCTTGTCACTCTAGCCCCGATCTTCTCCGTTCTTACCACATACCAAACATTAAAATATTACAACATATGATGAACATGATATTTACCATGCAGGCGGCTAATTGAACTTGCTAAATTGCCCGTAGGAGTGCATGTGTGAGTGCATGGTGTGTGAGTGTGCCCTGCGATGGGCTGGCCCCCCATCCTGGGATGTTCCCTGCCTCGTGCCCATTGCTTCCAGGATAGGCTTCGGACCCCCCGTGAACCAGTAGGATAAGTGGTTTGGAAAATGGATGGATGGATATTTACCACCTTCCTAAAAGTTAAGGGACCATCCCTAAAGGACACAACTTCAGACGTTTTTATATTGCTTTGATATTTGGATGAAGTCCGAATGAGAGTAGATAAACTTGGGAATATTATTCCTGCAGCCATAGCAAAGACCTAGCCTTGACACATCCTCATCTGTGTCTTTGAACTCCTTGGGAGTTAAATTGATTATATTTATCTAGCCTGAGTCTCTACGTAGAGCCACTGTGTTGCCTTGGGTGAGGGTCGTACACTGGCTGCACCGCTGTGTGAAGTGGAAATGACGATGGAGACTTTTTCTTGGAGAGGTGACTGACACTTCAAACTGCTACTACAAGCCGCAGGCAAAGGAAATGATGCATTTTACAAGAAAAATCCCTACTCACAGTCACCCACCCTGCCTACTCCTACTGCCAGCGTGGGTGGGGGGGGGCATTGGGGAGCGTGCTTCCCAGGAACTCACAGGTATGTCTTTTTTAACACTCGTGGGTCAGTGGATGTGCATGAGTTAACAATCCACAGTGATAGAAGCTACCAGAAAGAGGAATCAAAGTCTCACGGCGTCGTTTTGTGATTTTATGACTGTCAATCAAGATGATTCAAAAACACTTCACACCTGCTTGGAATGCGATGATCTTTAGTAGGACAGTGCTCATGTTCAGAGAAGCACGGCAATTGAAGTTGCGAACACCACCATTAATTAAGATATAATAACTGATGTCGCAAACTCTTGCTGATATATGCATATTTATATCATCACAGGAGAGTTTATGAAGATATGATGCACAAACAACTGAAGAATAGATTTGTGCTCTACAGTTTAGAATCATTTATAATGTGCATAGTTGATGCAACTCTAAGCTCTTAAATATTTCAAAGTTCATTATACAAATTAAAGCAATAATCATTTCATGCCGTCCTAATTTCCCCTGGCTCAGTTTTCCAAATTAATGTTTCTTGGAGTAAAACATAAATGCTGCTTATCTTATCCCTTTTTTGCCCTCTAATACCTGGTTGAAATTTGCATATTGGCTATAAGCCAGGATTTTTCATTATTTCTCTAGACTGCCCAGGGATGGTGGCATCTCATCGTGCGAACTCACTGCTATGAAAAATCCCATTACTCGAATCTGTTAGGTCTAGTGCTGGATATGCTAGGAACAAATGCTCCCTTCTCTGACCCCATCTCTCTGTTTAAGAGATCAGAAAGCCAGCAATTATTAAATGTGACGTGAACTTTCCAGCTTAATGACTGAAAGCAGGAATGTCTCTGAGCTTCACTTACAAAGGGCTCCCAGCTCTCTAGACAGAGATTTGCGAAAGGCTCACAGAATAATTACAGATTAGTTTCACATATTGTCAGGAAAGGATAATCCATATGATTCTCTTACTTTTTCAGGATACCTTTATTTTTTGGGGGGGTTGATCCTGAATCTGTGTCGATATAGGATGAAAAGCCATTTCTACTGAAAATGAAAGAAAGCTAAAAATGCCTTAAATGCTGAGTGTAAATATTGAAATGCTACTTTCTGGAAGAGAGAATTATGTGGTAAGATTTACAGCCTTATAAAACAATAAGAATTAAGTAATAGTAAATCCATAAACATCCATAAAATGAATTTACTGTGTAACGCAAACATAAAACTGCTTTTAATTGTGGGGTTAATTAAATAAAATAAAAGTACTTATGAGAATTATAAAATAATATCTTAACTGGAAGAAAATAAGTATCTTATATAGCATTAAAAATTAATAGCCTTAAACAATGAAAAAAAATATAATTAAATACTTTTGTTTTTTTTATTTCAAAGATCATTTTATACATGAATACTATTTTATTTAAAACATAGAAATATGTTTTGTCAGATTTATACCAAATAAAAATGCTAAATGTATCTCAGTTTAGAATCATTAATATGTGAAACAGAAATTCTGAAAAACTAAAGAAAGAAATGTGTTATTCAAATATAGATAGAAATGTTTTCTTTTTAATTATCTCCCATCCATATAAATTTAAGCTTGAGAAACAATCCAGAATAATCTCTGGGGATATCTTCTTTGTTTTGTTGTGGAAATGTGATTGTCTGTTTTGTTAAGGCTTAATCCTACAACAGGTCTCTGGCAACAGGAAGCATTAACAGGACACCCCATAATCTAGCGTTTTCATGGCTCCCATACACTTTCATTCCAGTTTTTACTTCAGATATTTTACACATTTTTATTCAAGGTAATCTGCTTTGAGATTAGAAAAATACAGGTACACTGAAAACTTTAAAGATCATGTATGACCCTTCACTGGATATGCAGCTGGAATCTGAGAATTGCAACTCTCGAAAATAGTAGTTGGTACTTTCGGCATAATGGATGTGGTTTTAAAAGTCTGATTTCTTCTATGGGGAGACTGTATGTTATACCAAAGTAAACAATGGCATTTTTAACGAAAGGTTTGGTGTCGTACGCCAAACAGAGCACGATGGAAACAGGAATTTGATTGACAGATAAGAACACAAAACTCTGACTGATATACAAGAAACTTCAACAAAAGTGAAAATGAAGAATAGTAAAAGACAAGCTATGAAATGAAAATTCATGCATGCCAGCCTTTTTATCTGACTTTACCTGTCAGTTTTGGATTGGATTTCCTCCCATTCGCTTTGGTATATATTACCCTGAATACACTTTAAGCCACAATATCCACTGACTTCTTACTTAATATCCAAAGCTGACCATGCAGAGAATATTTGGCAACAGTCTAGCCGCCTAGAGCAGGTATTTCACATATAACAATGAATCTGCAAACCATTTTCTGCGGACTCTCATTATCAAATGTTCCCACAATGTGATTATAAACCTGTTATTTTGACCTTGTGGGGACATTTTTTTTCGGTCCACACAAGGGGAAACTCAATATTATAGAAAAATATGAGAAAGCCATTAAATAACTAAAAATGCCACAGTTATTGTGTTTTGTTTGGTTACTTGGGGTTAAGGTCAAGGCTGGGTAGGGGTTAAGCTTGTTATGGGTGAGGCTGGGCTAATTCCCATAGACATGAATGGAGAGTCCCAACAAAGATTTTGATACCTATTCTGTGTGTGTATGTCTACACACAGACATGCATATAAATGAAATGCAAAGAAAGCTACATCCCTGTTTATACATTTACCAAAAGTTTCACACATTTGGCAATTGGTGTCTATACAGAGAACCTTATTGCCAGAAAATTGGCAGGATATCACAGTGTTGTATGCTGATTGACATTTTTTCATCCTTAAAATTTCATTCTGGGAGTACTGGTGCGGCAAAATGAAACATTCAAGGGCTACAGAAGGCTATATTGCTATGAAAAGTACTAATGTTTCTTTGTGAATTTCTTGTTTGGGTATATAGTTTACTGTCGTGTTCTTTTGTTCTCATAAATGGGGGTGCCATTCGACAGCGGCCTTACTCACTCTGTGGACAGAGCTCACTGGTGCAGTTCTGCGACTGGAGGTCCACGCCCTGGCAGTCCTTGCCACCGGTCCCGGGTGTGGGCTGGCTGCACTCACGGCTCCTCCACATTGTGCAGTCTGCTCCACAGGCCGACCACTTGCTCCACTCGCTCCAGCCTCCATCTACTGGTCACAGACATAGACTCCAGGGTCAAACAAAGAGTTCCTGTGCCATTCGTAAATACATAACATCATAACATCATCCTGACATTATTGGCCAATCACTGACACTGCACTCACAGGATCTGTCATGTGGCTGCAGTGATATGGCAGCGAATCTACAGGTATGTGTTGAGAAGTTGTTCTTCTTTTGGGCAGAATCACTATGCACTAATAACCCCTCTTGGCCAATTCAGAGGCTGTGACTGATGTGCAAAGACAATTTTTCAGAAACCATGCTATTTGCTGCTGTTATGTGAAAACGACACGACAGATAATGCCAATGTTGACAAAATGCAACTTCTGCATCGCCTTGCTGTATCTTCACATTGCATTAAAGTGTGGAACAGATGCTTTCGGCGCCCAAAATTTAAGCTTTCCCTGGGCAATTAGCACAGGCGCAGATCGTTAGCGTGTGAATTTATATCAATGGCCTCACCAATGAACCTTAGTCAGGAAAACAACAGCGCTAGAGCTGAAATGCCCCACCTCTGAAAATTGTACATAGCACAGTAGAATATATGAAGTGAGCATATCTTCTAGAGCAGGGGTGTCAAACTCCATTCCTGGGGGGGCGGAGCCCTGTGTAGCTTGGTTCTTTCTCTGTTCCACCACAAATGATTCTACTCAAGAGCTGTGTGCTAATTAGCACAAGGAGGTGCAAGGAGGTGAATCAGGTGTGTTAAATGAGGGGAAACACAAAAATGTGCAGGGCTCCGGCCCTCCGGGACTGATCATTTTGACACCCCTGTTCTAAAAGAACGGAAAAACCAGCAAATGAGGCACACTCAAAATGGCGGACCAGATATGGAGGGAAGAATGTAAGCACCTGACCAGGAGAAAGCAACACCATGAAGCTCAGAGGGTTACACTGATCCCGACTAACAAAGAGAAGTCATTTTCACAATGAGAGTTATTTGGAAGCTCCACTGGAGGTCATATAGGGAGTGATATTCAGACTGATGTCACTCCAGTTCCTAGAGGTTACTGGTGGGCTAATGTGAACATAGTCAGTAATGAGCTCTCTTGGGGGCAATTGGTCTTCCATGAATTGAAAATAGAGCAAAACAAGAGTTACAGAAGACCACTACCAATCAGAAATGAGTATAGTGCTTTGCTTATCATTAACTTAGCGGTTGCTGTGACTAATTTACAGGGCAAAAAGCAGGGCTCTAATGGAAACTCTTTGCCTTAGTTCTCTAATAACCTATCTTTGGTAAATAAATAGCGATGTGGAAATGCAGTCTATTAACCAAGGTTGTAATGAATAATACAGTGATCTAGTCATGCTCTTTGAATCATGAAAGGGAATTTTATAATTATACGATCAGTGCGCATACCTAGTCATACACATAGATTGGGTCATGATGACGATCTGACCATGAGCTTTATCTTAATGATTAGCATTGGTTGAAGGACCTTTGCTAATCAGGTTATTATGCTTGTTTGATGCATAAATACATGGGTGAGAAGGTTCTGTTCTTCAGTCAGCTGCCCAGGACATGAAGTGAAATGAGTTTAAAAAAATGTGTTTTTAATGAATACATCATAATGCACACTGCTGTAGTCTTTCAAATCACTAACATCATCCTTCTAGGAAAAAATATTTTGCACACATCCCACCTTAGACATATTGAGTTCAGGGAGGTGGACAAGGAAGGACAGCCCATCCAATGAATGAAAAGAGGTAATGTGTGTAGGTTACGCGGAAGAGAAAGAAAGAAAGAAAGAAAGAAAGAAAGAAAGAAAGAAAGAAAAAGAAAGAAAGAAAGAAAATATTTGGGACATTAAGTATCACAGCTACTGTCACTTTGCAGGACACTCCCAGAAGCATCCAGGGGAAGTGGAATGTCTGACTTTGGGAAAGAATATTTGGTTACACTTTACATTAACTGCACTTTGATATGCCTTTATAATGCATTCGTGGAACATTCATAAGCAACATGGGGGGGTGTACCTTAACAGCTTTAATGTACATTTATCACAAACATTCAATCATTAGGGTTATATAATTATATTGTTATCATCAACATATAATGTTTGTTATTAATGTGTATTGAAGCTGTTAAAGTGTATTAGGATGTTAAAGTATACTTCTGTTCTGCTTATGAATGTTCTATTGATGCAATATGAATGTGCACTGAATGTTCTATGAATGTTCAATGAATGCATTATGAAGGTGCAGTTAATGTAAAGTGTTACTGAATATTTCTGTCTGAAAAGGTACAGGAGTTCATTTTTTTTTTAAATTATCTACACATTTTGATGCACCTCACATTAGGGATTAGGAATTCCACTTCAGTAAAGCAGGCAGCTAGAAAACTGATGTACTGACAACACCCTGATTTCAATACAAAACAAAATGAATATAGATTATACATATATTGGAGACTGAGGGTCAAGACACACTGAGATTGTGATGCGACTAGTATGTAACAGGAGAAAAAAAACAATAGTTGGGGTGGATGAATATGAGATGGGTGAGATGGGTGTGGATAATTATACACATAACTCCTTAACCTTGATTCTTTCAAACTAGTTACTCCCAAACTGCTGTCCAACAGTTAGGAATTTTTACATATTTACCCATCAGAGGTTTGCCTATACAAAACACATACAGAGGGCATAGTTTCACACTGTAGTTTTTCAAGCGAGAATCACATCCATCAGCAAGCCAGCAGACTGCAATCTCAGACCAGTTTACACTGACTTAAGTGCAGATAGGTGCAGTTATCCAGTGAGCATACAGGGTCACAATAAGCTAAGAGCCCATGTTAGGAATCATGGGGTATGTGACAGGGGGCACCCTAGACAGGTTGCCACTCCACCACTATGCACTTACATTCACATGCACTCATTCACACGCTGTGGACAATTGAGAAGCACCAATTCACGTTACTCACGTAAAGATATGGAGGCCATACACACTCAGAGATGGGAATCCAACTTCAATCGCTGAGAATTTTCAGCTCGATGTATGCATCTTCAATTGTTTGCTGTTAATAATTCCTTACACTGCTGAGTTTAATTACTAGAACAAATTCATCTACTGCTGGATCTCTACTTACAAATTAGGCAAGTGCCTGCCCCAATTCCACACAGATTCTAGAACAGATCGCAAATCAGCACCCACCCTAACCCCTGCATCTTCAACTACCTCTCAGTGTCAGAATTTTCCTGCGTACACAGGGGCCCAGCCACGTCAACAGGCAGCACATTCCATAAATGTAATAAACACTTACAATATCTGAATTCATTTTGGGTAATTTACCCTTGGATAAAAAGTTTGGCTCATTGCTGATTTTCAATTATGCAGCACAACAGGTATTCTGGGGGAGAAACGTTCCTATGAAACTGTACTGTAATACAAAACAAAGAAGCAATTCCTTTTTGACATGTTGTCAAGGGCAAAACTAAAGGGCACCCAGCTGTTTTTCATTGACTGGCAGGGAGAACTATTTGATTCCCATGTGCTTCCAATCACGGGGCCAGTAAGCACTGCTTCAAGTTGTTTGCTGGAAGATGAAGGGAGGGAGTGATTACTGCCAGCGTCAGAATGCAAGACCCCTGCCTAAAAGGCTCATTCGCAATCACATCCCTTTATATCTTGAAATCAACAACATGGAAAAGAATAACAATCCCGCATTATATTTCAAAAGGAAAAGGAACACACATAAATCAAAGAAACAAAAAACTCTACACACTATATATGATATTATCGATGCGATAATATTTATTCAAGCATCCCATCTGGGATGTACCTCAGTCTTGCGCACTATGCTGCCTGGGACATGCTTCCAGCCTTTCTATGACTGTGATCAGGATAAAACGTTGGAAGATGGGTGGATGGATGATTTATTCAAACGGTCCATAAGAAAAAATAATCCCCTCCATCTGCCATAGACATGAAGCATGAAGCAGTCACAATCACGATCACGGTTCGAAAATATAAAAAATGTACTGTACTGTGCATGTACAATGCCTTTTGTAATTTTTTCCCCTAAACAATGCATTATAACGACAACTCTATTGTTTTACATAGAATTTGCATTGTTTAGGCACAGTTCTGTAATCTAAGCACGATTTAAAATATAGGACAGGTTGGAAATAGCTGTATATGCAAAGTAAAGAGGTAATTTTATACAAGGGTTTAGAACGTATGAGGTTTTGGAGTATCTCGGTGGGTTGTGGAAACAGCTGACCACATAAGATGCTGGAGCAGAGTAGTGTCTTAAATGCCATCCTACAGAAGAATTATCAGTCTCTTCATAAATAAGATTTTCTTCCATGATGTCAGTATTGACTAGTCTGTCATATTTCCATTGCATCTTGTTAAAGCACTGCAATACTTCATGTAACTGACAGCATTTTTAATACAATGAATGATTCCAGTAATTTGAATATAACAGCAGTCTTCAGATGTTTGCCAACCCTTTGCAACCCAGATTTATCTTATATGACATGTGTATTACTGATAAATTGTGGTTTGCTGGGAAAAAAAGCTTCCACTTCACTGATTTCTGTGCAGCACAGCAAATCTTATTTTCTTCCCCTTTTTTGCATACGTAAGGATGAACGCCAATTTGCTAACTGTATATTGTTCTCCCAAATCTACCTCAGTGCTGATGAATACCTCCCGAGGCCAGTGAGAGAACTGCAAATGCCTACCGCGACGTGTCTAAGGTGCGGGAGCAATGCCGTGCTGCTGCGGGCACTGTCTGAATCCAGTTAATCTGGTTTGATGATATTTACTTAAGTCTGTATTATTGTATATGTGGAGTCTCTCCTAAGGAGGAAAGATTAAGGGAAATCCAGCTGCTGGGATTATGATATTCTGAGCTATAGTTTCTAATCCAGAATGGCTGCATGTGGTGATCACCAAGAAGAGGGAACCTATAAGCAGAGAATCAAGTCTCGAGAATCTGTCCTGTAAATCCCTTTGATGGACACTTCCTTATAATTATATACATACATAACCTCACTTTCACTTGATGTCATTTTTAAGAAAGCTTCCTGTATTTTTGGTGCAGATTTATATTCCGTGGCACCCTACAATTGCTTCTCTACAAGTGCAGTACCTTCACTACATCGCATTCCCATTTCCCTCAACATGCCGGATGCGTCTCCATCCACATGGAGTTAAAAAGCTCAGCAGAGACTAACCTCTAGCTTTCAGCAATTAATTTCAACATACAATCAACAGGGGTCCCATAAAAGCTATTAACTAGGAGCCAAGTGAATGAGGACTGTTGGAAAAAAAGGATGCCTTAATTGTGCATACTTTATGGAGTAGAACGAGTTCTATCATGGTCCATGACTTAGGACATGGAACATTGTAAAAGCTGCAGATTTAAAGCCTCCGACCTCCCACTGTATATTAGTGTTAAACCTTTGACACCTTATACAGACCCCCCACATACCTATATTCCAGCCAGTCACATTCTAATATAGCCCAAGGTCATCATTCTTCTTAATTTAACCCATCAATGTGTGTAAAGACTGATATGTTTTCTCTGGTGGTGGTCTTGTTGTCCTCTACTATCTCTGCCCAACGAGTCAACACAGCTGGAATGCGGCCACGGAAGACTGAATCATCAGTGATTATACCCTTTTCCCAGATAATGGCTAACGCTTTAGTCTCACTAGTTAACCCACCAGGACAGCACCTTATGTATCGTGCCCCACAAGATTGCAGTGAGAACATGCTTTTGATCAGCTCAGGCAAATAGATGAATAGTTGTTCCCCCCCCCCAACTGCTCAGGACAGGCGGGATGAAACAGGCACGATAAACTCCTACATTCATCAAGGCAAAGTCTAGCAAACAGATGGGCTGTAGGAGCATAATTACCTCCATGGCAGGACTAACAAACTCCAAAGCCAGGCCTGAACCTCTGTTGGTCGTCGTAGGCTCGACTCCCCTGTTTTCCCCAGCTGGGTCCCATTATAACAGCAATACATCTTTTTCAGGAACTGGGAAACAACTGCCCTCTAAATGAGCTGGTGCCCCATGATCTTTAAATTTTACGCTACAGGATAGATAGTGACATGATATTCAGTTTTCTGCAGAAAAATCAGGCAAAATCTGTGACATAAACAAAGAGGATATGTACTGCCTGCAGACATACACATGTATGCAGGACAAATTTGTACATCTATGTAAAGACACACAGTGTCCTTGAGTCCATCTTGCTGAGATACAAAGTTGAACACGAAGCTAATTGTGCTTTAGTGGGTCTTGCAAAGTACAATGGCAACCACCTCGCCATTTCATCCACACCAAGACCTGAAAAGACTGGCTGGCATTGATGTGAGGTGGCAGGACCAGACTGGTAATTAGCTACCTACTCAGCTTGATCAATGCATTTTTATGAACAATAAATTGATCTTTTTTCACCATAATACAATATTGACTTGGGCTGCACGATTTTGGGGCGAAATATGAATCCCGACTATTTTCCACTCAGATTATAGATTTATAATCTTTCTCTCACAATTTCTCTCATTATAATTATTGTTGTTGTTTTTGTTGTGCTTGTTGATGTCTTCGTTATGTAGATGGAAAAATCATTATGTAGAGATATGTGATACATAAGTTACAGTAACTGATATACATTAAAAATCTAAATACTGGCATCAGCCCAATGTGTCAGTATTGGCCATATTGGCATATATTGAAAATATTGTTGGCCAATATTTAAATTTTAAATGGTACCACTTTACAATAGGGCTCCGTTCTGCCACTTCTAAATGGTAGTAAGTCATTAATAAAAAGAAAACTGTCCTTCTACTTGTTTAAAATTGTCCATTAAAATTTTACAAAGTGTTGCAACCTAATTAATAACCAGTTTATAAACCGTTCATAAACTCTTTAAATGGGCAGCCTTATTGAAATGTGGCACCCTTAAAATAATATATTATCATTATTCAAAGTATTAGAAATATTTAATAAACAATTCTTAAAACTTATCTCAGGTAAGAAGGGCCACAATGCTGAGGTACAGTACACTCTGGACAAGACGCCAAATCAACGCGATTCATCATAATCAGTCAAGTAAATGTTAAATCTCTGCTAGTTCTGATTCTTTACTGATTCTCTGATATAATTTTTCATAGGATCTAATAAAAAAAAAACCTGGTAAAAAGGTTTCTTAAACATAAAACTCTAGGTAAGATAATACAACAATGTACCAACTTAAAACTATATAATCTGGCTCTGCAAGGAAAAAAAATATATAAAGGGATATATTTGAATGAAACCTTTAATTGCCAATGCAGCAATCCCTTTCTTCCTTTGATAGATGTGCATGTATATGGGCGTACATACACACAAATACAAACATACATATGTAAACTTTAATTCAATATTTGTCTATAAATCACGTTCAGAGTCCACAACCAGCTATTTATTTCAAAACATGGCCTTTTCATCCAATTAAATCATGTGTCAAAAATATGATAGTTTATCGTTATTCAGACAAACAGTATTGAAGAAAACTGTTACAGATCATTGCACACTGTAACAGGCATCTAAAAGTGTAAATTAGAGAAAACACTACATAAAAGCTGGCATTTCTCCAATGCTTTTTTTTCCAGTCAAAATTGCTGAAACCATTTTTACAAACACAAATAAAAGTGGAGGAGTATCACTGCAGTGCTGACGATACGGAAAAGTACTGCATATTTAACAAGACACAGAATCAAAAAGCTGATAACAATCTACCACTTTCCAAAGAATGCAACCCCATTTCAGTCGAGGGCCAATGAACAAGGGTGCCTTCTGTGTTTATGTTTAAACTGCAACAGTGATGAAGAAAAAGAGACACAAGAAGAATGGATAAGCAAGTATACAAAGCTGCTATTATATAAAGGGACCCTGAACAGTAATGCATTTATGTTTGATTAATTTACAGAAATCACAAAATATAGAGTCCTTAACTGCACTGCCTGATTCCTGCGATATTTATGAACAATTGTTTATTTAATGGTTCAAGGGGGGTGATCTTTCTTATGTTCAGCACCTTTCACATGGCAGTCAGCATTTATATTTATTTCTAATGGAAGCAATATCTAAGTAAAGTTAAGCAATTTCTCAAAGGACAGCTTTCCTGTCTCGGAGAAGAGCATTCCTCCCCACCTACCTATTCATTCTGTGAGCCTGATTCCTGCCCACTAACCCGCCTCTAGTCTGTAAATAATGATTTATATCAACACAGGGCAGGAAGTGTGTTTTGATAAATTGGGAAGAACTCTCAGAGGTAATTTTTAGGTGCTGCAGCTGTCGGACCATGTCTCTGGGCAATGACAAATGAGGGGAGGGTCAGATTCCTGGGGGGGTACAGTATCCCAGACAAAAAACAGCAGCAGTAAGGTGCTTTCTTATTAGGTGCTGAGGCCAAGGCTGAGACTTTTATGGCACAATCTCATTACAGGGATTCCTTTCCTCAAACAAATTTGGGGAGATGTGTCACAAGTGCAGCATGGTATGGCCAGTCTGCTCCCAAAACAGCATGCTACGGCCAGTCTGCTCCCAGTACAGCATGGTTCGGCCAGTCTGCTCCCAGTACAGTATGGTATGGCCAGTCTGCTCCCAATAAGTCTGCTCCCAATACAACATGGTACGGCCAGTATGCTCCCAGTACAGCATGGTACGGCCAGTCTGATCACAAAACAGCATGGTACGGCCAGGCTGCTCCCAATACAGAATGGTATGGCCAGTCTGCTCCCAGTACAGCATGGTACAGCCAGTCTGCTCCCAGTACAGCATGGTACGGCCAGTCTGCTCCCAATACACCATGGTACGGCCAGTCTGCTCCCAGGACAGCATGGTACTGTTTGTCTTGTCTGCTCCCAGTACAGCACGGTACGGCCAGTCTGCTCCCAGGACAGCATGGTACGGCCAGTCTGCTCCCAATACAGCATGGTTCGGCCAGTCTGCTCTCAGTACAGCATGGTACGGCCAGTCTGCTCCCAGTACAGCATGGTACGGCCAGTCTGCTCCCAATAAGTCTGCTCCCAGTACAGCATGGTACGGCCAGTCTGCTACCAGTACAGCATGGTACGGCCAGTCTGCTCCCAATAAGTCTGCTCCCAGTACAGCATGGTACGGCCAGTCTGCTCCCAAAACAGAATGGTACAGCCAGCATTCCAGCCCTTCTATTCTCCACATGTACCATTAAATTTACCCCTAATAGTCACCGCAATGTGTGAAAATCTTGCCCTAATCCTCCAAAATCTATCCATGCAAGAAATCCCAGTGGTAGCATGTCAAGCTCTCTTCAAATTCTGTTATTTTTATTCACCAAGCATTGTAATTTTGAGTCTTTTTACTTAAAGAGTGATGTTAGGTCAGGTTCTTATTAAATTACACAGGCTGAACCTGTCTTAGATGTGCTCTATCACTTCTGTAATGAAAGCTGAGATGGGCTTAAGTGGATAAATCTTCTCACTTGGGACTAAGACCAACAAAGGTTTCAGTTTCCTTGCCTGTTTACTGAACATTCTTACCTACTGGTCAGCAAAGCTTTTGCACGACTAAATATTTTCAACTCCATGCTTTTCAGCAAGTTCCAGTTATGTCCATCAGACAGCAGAAAAGCTAATATCAGTCACTTTACAATTTACGATGTTTAAGGGATGCAGATTCAGTGCAGATTTAAATCATCACATCAACAAGTGACATTTGTCTTCTCCTTCAAACAGGGCCTGGTACCAGTTATATAAGTCATCTAACAAAAGCAATTAACACTGGGGTCTCCAACTCCTGCCCTGGAGAACTATTGTCCAGTAGGTTTTCTTTCCTACTTGTCTTCTGATAAGCCACACCTGTATGCGGTAAATCAGAAGCTAGGTAGGATAGAAAATCAACTGTATAGTTGTTCTCCAGGACAGGAGTTGGAGACCCCTGTGCTAATTGATTTTGGATGGAGAGCCCTGACTTAGCTCGACATGTCATTGGCATTGCCCAAGGCTTTTATTTATTAAAAATGTAATCATTTCTGTAGTAGAGGATCGTTTCAAAATCAAGGAAAGTGAGTTTAAAGTTAACGGTTTGTTTCTGTTCTGCACTTATGGTCTCCACAGCAAATTTCTCCTCCCTCGTATTTTGTCTTTGGTACAGAATAAGAATGCCTTTGCCCCCGCAGTTATTCAGACTAACGGTGCCATTAGGGGCATGACTGCATGCCTGCTGGTTACCTGGGCATACTGCAGTGCAGCTGGTTTTCTGGACATTCTGCCCCTCGCAGGAGGTCCCTCCGTTCAGGGGGGTAGGGTTGGTGCAGCTTCGGCTCCTCTTCTGCCAACCTCGGCCACAGGTGGCGCTGCAAGCCGACCACCCTGTCCACGTGGACCAGCCGCCGTTGACTGTCCATAAGTATGCGGGGGAGGGAAATGAACAGAGCGGCCAGGATTACCTGACGGGCACTGGAGGACAGGAGAGGCTTCTCCTGTGTCCCTTCCAGAAAACTTTGCAGCAGCAACCCTGGAATATCTACCAGCCGTTTTTTCAGGTAAAAGCAACACTAGTGTCTAAAAAACAACAGTGCGTAAATGTTCTGCAAAATATGCACTGAATCCTACAGGAGCCTCTATCCAGAAGGGTTAGTGATTAGGCTTGGGCGGTATGATGAAGGTAATATTTTTAATACCGTAAAAAAAAATATAGACAATCCTCTTTGTAAGAAGCTGATACAGTGATGCAGTGTATTATACTGCATAGTGTTAGCAGTGACTGGAACTTAAAAAAAAATATCAAAGATTAACCAGCATGTGTAGGGTATTGCCACAAAAACAAAACGCGCAGTGAATGCGCTGTGAACTGTTGCAGCATGCGCAACATGAGTGAAACCTACTACGCATGCGGCCAGGGATCGGGCAGTGACTGCGGTGTTAATAAGCAAATCTGATCATTTAACTGTTTAACAAGGGGGTGTCTCCCCGCTTCCCTAACCCCCAGCTTCCACACTGAGGAGCCCGTTTAGACTATCTCTGATTCTGCAGTTTACAGTAGCCTACATAATTTACGTTCATTCCTTCTATAAAAAAAAAGAAGATCATAATACTGTCACAGACCATGTACTGGGGTGGAATGTCTAGAAGGTAAGACAAAAAAAAAAGAAGATACCGCCCAAGCCTATTATAGACACAGTAGGGTCAGCAAACACATGACTAATTGTGCTAAACAGAGTTACGGGTTAACATTACTCTTTTGTGGGTTGATTTGGTGAATTCATTTTTCATTTCATGTTTTATTTTACCGCCTATAGAAATCTGGTCTAATTTTGGTCTTACCATTGAAATAATTACTGGGGATGCTGTATAATGCACATGGAGCACGAATTTGCAGTCCAGTTCTTATAAACATTGACTGTAGATATCCATATGTAGAAGTTACACCGTGTACATACTCCTAAACTGCATTCACCAGCAGCGTGGAAAGCCTGGACTGAAAGCTGGGATGTTATTTTGGGCAGTTTTATTTTGTAACTGTTTTTAATAATATAGAAATTTAAATGCAAAATTCTTCTTAAAATATTATTCATTATTTTTTTTTTGTTCAATAAATGCAAACTTTTCAAAACGTCAGTCTGCTTTTACCTTTAGGATAGGTTTGGAAGAATGGGTTATGCCCACAAAATATTTAATAAGGAAATAATTCCTCAAGCATGTTGCTGAGATCAGTAACATCAGAAGGATCTCCTAAGCATTTCAGCATTCACTGCATGTGTATTTTTTATTTATTTATTTTTTTGCATACATAAGACATATCAACAACATGGATTCATTTTAAACTATTATTTGAAGAAAACTATCTTTGACGAAATACCTGGTTTTCAATTCTGACTTTCATCAGCTTTTTTTGGAGATTAACCTTCCTCAGTTTTAGCAGAACAGTATCGCAGTCATTTGAACCACAAAAAAACACCCATTCAGAATCATACAGAACAGATAAACATCCTGCGTCAAGCTGAGGACAACGGCAACATTGAAAAATGTACACCTTAGTCAGGATGCCAGTACATTGCAACTACGTAAGTCCTGTGCTGTAAAAGCATACTATTCTTTAATTACAATACTGTACAATGCCACAAGGACACCAAAAGATGAACTGTATACTAGGGCTGGCCAATATAAATGATATATCGAATTATTGTAATATAAATGACAAAAAAAACCCAGAAACTTTGATAAACTGTCATTGAGGAACTTGGCATGATAGCACATCACAGAAATGAATGCAGTCCCAACCAATCATATGGTAGTCTCTCAAGACCAAACAATCTATACCTCAACAAAACACAGCAGTGTTCATATGTTACTGTTTTGGTAAGATCATGATAAAAAAGTAGATATTGTGGAAAAGGTAAAAAGATGTTGGTGGTGTTGCAGTACTTTTTGCAGTTTACGTTCAAGCAACGGACAGATGCTGTGTACTGTAAACTAGAGGTCTGCGCAGGACAGAATTTGAAATCCCACTCCTGCAAGATTCCGTGTAGCTCCCGCTAAAGCTTGTCATATTTTGTCCCACTCTTACCCTTAATGTCTCGCTACCACCCACAAAGGAAAAATATCTTTTGCTTCATGATTATGCTTATTTTTACGTTAAGAATAAAGACAAGTCTCAACAAACAGGCTACATTCAACGTTTAACAGATAAAACAGGCTACGTCTTTTCACATAATAGTAGGCTAGCACTAAATATAGGCATATTTCACCTGCAGCAAAGTTTGCAATAACAGGTTGTAGATCTGCACAAACAAAATCCATATTTAACGCAGTTCTTACTTTTGATTTGCAAACGTAACCGTTGTGAAATGGTTCTCATAAATTCACCAAATCCTGATTGGTACAGAAGAAATTTTCTTGTAAATCTGTGAATGTTATTAAGGTTAATATGGTTATGTTAGGTATAGTTATCGCACCAAGGCTGTCAGTCACGTGGCACAGGTTAAGAGCTCGTAGGTAATGTTTTGGCGGTTGAGTTGAAAATTTATTTTTTGTTCTTATAAAGTATGTAAAATTTGTATAGTGTAAATTATTATTAATAAATTATTATTCTGAGTGTGTGAACATGTGACTATGAGTTAATACGTGCTTCTGGTTAAGGTTTTTCTATGGGTCTTATGTTGTATATGTGCTTTTCTCAGCTGACAGAGAGCCACTGACAGGGAGCAGGCAGACTATGTACACTGTATAGACAAAAATACTGGGACAAGCTGCTCATTACATCTGCAGTAACTTTCATGACATCACATTCTAATTCCATAGGCATCAATATGGAGCTGGTACCCTCATTGCAGCTATAACAGCTGCCACTCTGGGAAAACTTTCCGCAAGATTTTGGAGTGTGTCTGACTTACAATTACCGTTCATCCCAAAGGTGTCTGATAGGGTTGAGGTCAGGGCTCTGTGTGGACCAGTCAAGTTCTTCCACACTAAACTCACAAAACCACATTTCTATGGATCCTTGCTTTGGGCCCTGCGGCACAGTCATCCTGGAACACAAAGGCCCTTCCCCAAACTGTTCCCACAATGTTGGAAGCATACACTTGTCCAAAATGTCTTGGTATGCTGAAGTGTTAAGAGTTCCCTTCAGTGGAACAAAGTGCCCAGCACATCCCCTGAAAAACAACCCCATACCATTATCCCTTCTCTACCAAACCTGGCACTAATGACACAATGCTTTCAGGCAGGTAACATTCTCCTGGTATCCAACAAACCCAGACTCATCCATCAGACTGCCAGAGAGAGGTGTGATTCGTCACTCCACAGAACATGTTTCCACTGCCCCAGAGCCCAGTGGTGGCGTGCTTTACATCGCTCTGTCAGACGCTTGCCATGCAGCTGCTCAGCCACGCAAGCCCATTCCATGAAGCAGTTTTTGTGCTGCGGTTAATGCCAGAGGACGTTTGAAACTCTGCAGTTATCAGAGCACCCTCGAGTTTTATGCACTTTATGCCTCAGCTCTTGGCGACCCCACTCAGTTACTTTCTGTGGTCGGCCACATTGTGGCTGAGTTTCTGTTGTTCCTAAAAGCTTTGACTTTGCAATAATATCACTAACAGTTGACCGTGGAATATCTAGCAGGGAAGAAACATCACGAACTGATTTATTGCAACGGTGGCGTGCAATATCATGCCTGAATTCACTGACCTCTTCAGAGCGACCCATGCCTTCACAAATGTTTGTAAACCTGACTGCATGGCTAGGTGCTTGATTTTATACCACCTGAATTCAATGATTAAGTGGTGTGTCCCAATACTTTTGTCCATATGGTGTTGCACAAAGAAAAAAAAAAAGGTGTATATTAATTTCAGTTTTTTTGTCATTGAGAAAACAGAAATAAACTCTGGCAATCAGCTACAGTGCTGTCTCATCCTTATTCATCAGCTGCCAGTGAAGAGAAGAAGGGGAAAAAAAGACAACGCAGGATAAATTGGTGCAGTGTACATAGTCTGCAAATACAGTGACAGCAGTCGACAGCAGACACTGGCACAGTGGCTGGCATACACACCCTTTACACTCGTCCTCGCAGTGAATGTCAGTGCAGTCTGGCCCTTCAAAATTACGTCGCATTTTAGTGCTAAATTGCCAGACTTGTGCCCAGGGTCTGATCGCTCTTTGTTGTATTTCACTCAAGGAGCAAAAAGCACGAAGATCCCATTGCGGTTACAATGGAAAAGGACTGCTAAATATCTAATTTCCCCTTACTTAGTTTGACAGTTTTGTATTCACCTTTCCTTAAGCAGACTTTAGGCGTTAAATTCTTTCGTACTGCTCTGCCACCATTAGCATGAGAGTGATGTGGAACTTGCTAAATGCTATCGTCCTTCAGAAAGTTCCAGGATAGACTGGCTGTGCAAAAACCAAATTAGGCAAGGTAGCGTATTTTTCTTTTATTCTGAGACATTTTTTCTGTTCACTCACGAATATGAATAACAGTTTCATATGATAACAAAAAATACATTTGAATTCTTTTTGTGGGACCCTGCAAGTCACTTCTATTCTCCCGCTCTGTCAGGCATATCAGTTACTTCCCGCCCCCATCTTGCTTTCAAAAATGAAAATTTGTCCCGTGCTGTACTCCGCTGCCATTGACCCCATGGGAATACAGACCTCTACTGTGAACTACACCAAAAACTAAAATTGGAAAGACTGCAAACTTATTTCACCACTTGAAGCACTGGCATCCAGTAAAAGATACAGAATGTGAGTGTTTACAATCATGAACACCAGCAATTAAGGTTCTCAATTTCAAGCTGAAGAAACACAGGACAAACAGCATCCCATATTGGTTAAAAATGGGACACAGCATTTTATTTTTCACAACGGGATGGGTGACAGCTCTACCAGAAATGTCAAACCCGTTCCCTGGAAGGGTGCAGCGAGGCAGAGAAAACAACATTGCAACTAACATACGCTGTGATGTTTTATTGTTGTATTATTGCCTGATTTGTTCATTTAGATGTCAGATTATATTTCAGTTTGCAGCTCAGCTTATTGTATTTTTAATGTTCTGAATCTATTTAAAGGCGATTCTACGGGTTTATTAAGCAAAAAAAAAATAGCATTTGAACGTTTAAGTAAAGAAATAATGGCTTAAAGTATGTTGTGATAATTACTGATTTCAACCGATATGAAAAAATTATTGTCATAAAATTGTTTGTCATATCACCCAACCCTACTGTGTACATCATTATTTTGTATCTGCATAGTGATAATATAAGTCATAGCAAGTAAGGTACACAGTGAAGAAAAGGGGGTGATTAAGATGAGGAGGGAAAAGGATAGGTGTTCTGAACATTACTGATGGGCCTATAGTCAGCTCTTTGGACACACATAGACACACATGTTCATTGTAATGATGCTTGCTAGTACTTACAGGAGGAAAATGTTGGTTGCAAAAAAGATCCAATTAATCTACTTGTTTTTAGGCCAAGAAAAGCAGGATCCTGGTTTAGAATCCATGTGGGATTTCTCTCAGATTCGAGGCTGACATTTGTAAACTCCGCAGAAGCTCTCTTTTCTTTTTCCACCCAAATTATTTTGTGCAGGACTTGAAATCAGACACATAGTGCTTAATTACTGGGAAGCAATCATTAGAAAATTGCATAGAACAATTAAACCCTCCCCGTTAAGATGCACCCTGTAACAAGACTCCACTCATCAGCAAGTAGATTAGTAGCCACGGAGCCCTGATCACTAGTCTGGTTTACTCAGTTTTTTTGCCAAGTGCTTTGCTAATTTCCTCCGTGATCTCCCTATGGTCTCCCTCAATCATTTCCTTATCCCTTTTTGTAACTGATTGCCCACCTTTGCGAGTTAAATCGCTCTGCTCCTTTGCCCCTGATTACTCCTTACCGCCACAGAGGGCCACATCAATTATTTCTCATTAAAATTCATATCTGGGCACTTTTGATCGACCCTAAAAAGCAAAGCAATCAAAACAAACCTCATGCAGGACAGTCAGGTAGCACAGGACTCTGGAAAGGTTTCATTAACAAATCACAATTTCAACAGCAGTGCCATTACAAAAAGGGCTAATTATTCTTCAGGGAAGAGTAACAGCAATTCTTTTTATTCAGAACAATCTGGCTACAATTTTATTTCAATTCGTTTTTACAATAGTCATAAATTAGACATAATTTCACACATTTTATGGTTTTTAAAACTAAATCTGAGTTACTAAATCTAGACAGCTCAGAAAATGCCCCCAGAGAGAATACAGTAATGGGCAACTCACAGGCAATATGGAGGCAACTTCATGGACTGAATATGTTTAAAGTAAATAACACAAAATAATGAACTCACAGACACCCATCCATCCATCCATCCATCCATCCATTTCCACTTGCCTGATGCAGAGTCGCTGGGGTCCAGCCCCTACAGGTACAAGGCAGGGAATAACCCAGCAGAGGGTGCTAACCTATAGCAAGCTACAGACACTCACACTTTAGCCATTCCAAGTTATTTTAGCATGGTTTTGAACTTGGAGGAGGGGGGGT
>JAODJX010000002.1:8342803-8384462 GCA_026776945.1 Isichthys henryi
CCACACACATGTAACCCAGGCGGAGACTCGAACCCGGGTCCCAGAGGTGTGAGGCAACAGTGCTAACCACTGCACCAACATGCCGTCCCCGGAGTCTGATCAATAAGGAAAAAAAAACACTGAACGTTCGAGGAACGTTCTAAAATAAACTGTCAATACAGTAAGTGCTCTTTAAAACCTCCATTATTTTTTTAAATATCTGTTGTTTCTTTTACTTCTTCACTTCACTTGAGTATACAGTACATGCCCCTTGTAAATTTATATTGCTTGATTTTCTCAGCTATGTTATTACTGGTTGATCTGCTTGTCATAGCAATGTATACAGAAAACACGTCACAGATAACAAATGCCACACAAATGGCTAACAGAAGCTTTGATAACAAGTAGTGATTAGTGTCAATACTGTAAGTAGTTACTTTGTAAATGTTACAAATGCCACTACAGTATTTCACCCAATTCTGGAACCCTACAAAAAATACAGGGAAAAGAGGATCAGGCTTTTGATGCATTGAACTGGCTCTGACACCAGGAAACGTGTCATCTTGTCTGTCAGCTGTATAATTCTCAGTGATCCATGCTCCTCTTCTCAGCTGGGCACAAGCTGCTAGGCTGTGCTCAAGAAAAGTCATTTATTGCATGACATTTCAACGCAGCACAGCAGCATAAACATCATGCGGGTTGAGTTTTCCACTCTTTCATACACGCAGTCATTTCATTTCATGGTTAGAATAAAGGTGTATGGATGAACTTGTCTGAACGTTAAATGAGTCATACACAGCGCTCACGGAAAGTCTTGATGCTTCATTCAATAAATCTATTGCAAATATATCTGTTTTATAACAAAAATCATTTCTATAATTATTTCATTCATATGTTTACAAAAATATGTAGCACATTAGAAACATGCAGTAGTTTTTAAGTAAAACTTTAATTTCAAGTATCAATAAACTGAAATCCAAATTATAGTTCTAAAAGAGCTGTTCTGAGTTATAAAGTTCATTGTCAAGCAGTTTCATTGGGCGCTTTCTCATAAGTAACAATTTGCAATAACATAAAACACCAAATATTTGTGTTTAGTAACCCTTTGGGAGCCCATGACTTGCAATTAATAACGAAATGGCAAGAACAGAACTAAATGAATCAGACAAAAAAATTTTGACACTTCATAAAAAGAAAATGTCTGTATGAAAGATATGTGCAGATATGTTAAATATTGTCAATGAACCTTTGTGATGACACCAATATATTTGCGATTTTTACAGAATTAAGCATACATCCCGAAACTTTCTGTGAGTACTGTGTGTGTGACTCATATTACACATTATTTAAATAAAAGATAACCGTTTTGTAACCCAGGCACACACACACACACAGACACACGTTTATTTATATACATGACGGAGCTTTCATGATGCAAAGACGATGATTCCTCTTTCACAGACGGGAGACTATGGCCGCTGAACCTTTGACCCTCTCTACATACCACGGAGGCTGAGGCGCTCAAACTAATTGCCCATTTGTTTTCGAGGGTGCTTGGGCCTGACACTCGTGCCTTGTCTGGCTTAGTGTTCTGGTTTGCTGACATGGCCAACTGGGTGCACAGTGACTGAAGTCTCTGACGGAGTTCAACCTGACCTGATTCACCCCCTGGCACAACTGAATGGCATTGCCTGTCTCTATCTGCAACCACATTAGTGTGGATGTAAGCTTGTGTAAGTAAACAAGCCTCCTGTCATTTCAAAAGGCCGACACAGCGCATTTCATTTCCACAGTAAATTTCCGTATCATTTAAAAATAATTTAAAAAATCAAGACAGAACTGGAGAAAACAAAAATCCCTACCTGAATTACTGTGCACTACCATCCAATTCTTACCTGACTTAATTAATTCAAAAATTTTAAATTGTTTTTATTCGTAAATAGTTTGCCTTCTATTTAAATAAAACGTGTGCTTTGAAGTTTAACAAATAGTGAGACATAAAAATTATTTGTATATATTATTTGCTGTTTGTTACTCTTAGGAAGATGGAGAAGGGCAAGAATGAAATGAAACATTAGCAATACGATCTTGAAAGAGCATAATCATCTCATACGATGAAAATGACAAGGAATCAATGTGAGGCATCACTCTGCTGCATTCCAAACAATGGACAAACGGCTCAAGGCAAAGTATTGGATTAAAATGATGAGTGAGCCTTTAAACAGGGTTCATTTCTCAAGGCCCATCGATCTCTCTGAACACGGAAAATGCATTATGCTTACAAAGGTGGAAATGGGCACATGCCGTAAGAGTTTTCGTATTTATAGGCATCAAGCCTTATGTCAGGAGCAAAACAAATGGGACAGAAGTGCTAACTGTTGTTTGCTTTAAATGTTAATTTGTTTTTATTTCATTTTGTAATGATCGACCACCTCGTGAATTACCTGAAATCTGTTTTTTTTTATTGCTCACCACAACTTGAATCCTTGTATGCTAACATCCAGTTACCACAGGTTACAAAGAAAAAAAACCACCCTTAATTCCCCACTGTAACAGATTGCTTGCCTTCTTCCATTGTAACTTCAGCCTAACTATCTGTAGTTTGTTACTCAAGTGTTCTGTAATTAGATATTCCTTTGTCAACATATAATGACAATATATTTAAAAAAGAAAGTAATAATAAAATGTATAAATAATTTACATTTATGTTAGTGCTAGGAAGGTAGATTCCTGATCTTTTTTAAACTGCAGTTTTTGTATCAGAAATGTCCAGACTTGCTTATACAATTTCTCCGCTCTCTGACTGTGCTCTGGACTGGGACATAAAGGTTTGAAATCAGCAGTCTCCTGTGAGCACAGATTGGTTTTGTGCCAGGGTTCCAGAGTGGTTGTGGAGTATGCTATAAAATTCTGAACTTTGGCAGCTGAGAGTAGATGGAGTATGGAGACATTTCTCACTATCATGAATCATGGTGTCTCTGAAGTGGTAAAGCTCACTATCTTACTGCTGGATTTTCCTTTGTAGGTAAGAAAGATGTGGATCTCCAGCAGTTACTGTGGTCTTGATAAAAACTCTATTTGAAAACTTACGCAGTGCAACCATCTTTGCAAAGTTTGCATTAAAATGGATTTTCCATAATGTTCTTCTTGTGATGCTGAACCACTGTGTTTCTTTTCTATTTGGACGCTATTCTCATCTTCACCAAAACTTTGCAGAAGCACATTCAGCAATTCCTGCAGTTCTTCTACAAGCTGAACCAGCTCTTTGTCAAATGTGAATTTCATTCATCTCCAGTCTCCTTCTTTGGTTATGTAATTTCTCCTGAAACGGTGGAGAAGGACCCTTGGAATGTCAAAGCATTTATTAATTGGCCCCAGCCTAATATTCTCAAACAGCCAAAGATTTCTTGAGTTTGCTAATTTCAAAAGATGCATTATTCATAACTTCAGTACTATTTCTGTGCCTCATTCACAAAGTGTTGCCCTACTGGCATCTAGTAGACGGTGGCAGCACAGTCAGCATTGCAGCAACTGAAGAAACGATCCACTTCAGCTCCCATACAGACGAATCCAAATTCAGCCCTTTCATTTATTGTGGAGCCTGACGCGTACGAAATGGATGTAGCTTTTCTTGTTATTGGAAAAGTTTTTGGTCCAACTTTAGCACTTTTATCAGCTTTTTGTGAGGTTTTCATCCTCAACCAATTAAACAAACAACCTAACCAGGACTTAGGGAAGCACCCTCACTGCATTCTCTCGTCTCTGCCTTCATGCTAGGGTCAATATACGCCATGGGGAGAAACTCGCACTTAACACTCTGAACGTTTCTTCTAAATTTGTAAATACAATGGATAGTGATATAGCGATATCAGTTATAGTGATCAGGTTTGTCTGCATGAAATTGATCACTATACGTGGGTGATCATTATAACAGATTTTTTTTCTTTGTCTCGAGCAGATTTCCATTGAAATGACATTTGTATATTTATTACATGAATATAAGGTAATAAAACAGACAGAGTCGCTATTTACTTATTTTTATTGACTCTTTCAAAATACAGTACAGCTTTTAAAACGCCTTTCAAATTACAGTACTGTACAAATTAAATCACTGAACTGTATAACTCAAATACGCTAATAATATAGCACATTATATAAAATATTCCTTATTGTGGTTTCGCTGCTGCATCTCAGTGGCTCTTTTTTGGCAGTTTAATAAAAGCTTTGTTGAGTCTATGTTTGTGATTGAGACAAAGTGACTTTCTTTTTCTCCTCATGTTTTCTGGTTACCATAAGGCAAAGTAAGGCAATCAAAGTAAATTAAAGTTAAAAAATAAAAGAATTACCAGAATTTAAATTTTCCATAAGTTGCCATGTATAAAATCCCTAAAATGGACACTGTAAACGGACTACTTGATCGCTATAAACAAAATATTTAAACAGTTTTTGTAGAGGAACGATTCTGTCCCAAGGTTTTAGCTCCATACAAGCAGTCGATCACTATAACTGTGATCACTCTATGTGGTTTTCATTGTACATCGTGGACATACACCGACCCTAATGTAACGCCAGCCACACAAAGCCACATCAGCATATCAATAGGTTAAATAAGCACAATGTGTATAAGTAAAAGCCACTTTGGATAAAAGCATCGGCTAGCCAACTGAATGGAAATGTGCAAAGGAGTGATGTGCTGCAATGGATTGGTGCCGTGTGGCCAGTGCTTCACAATCACAATAGGCTCTGTTTCTGCAGTACTGTTTCTTTATGAAAGCAGTCTGTATGGTAATAACTAGCTAAATGGCTCCAATTGCAAGTAGATCTCTGTCAGAGGCTAAGGGATTTAAGGGATTAAATAAACCCAAATCTTCCAACCAAGTTTTGGTAAATATTCTATTTAGAAGCACTAACCTTAATTTGTATAAATTAAAACAGGAAAAATGATGCCCATATTTTAGCAGGTTGGCTGGAGCCTGTTGGCCACCCATCTATACTAAATAACCCAAGGATATTTTGCAGGGGACGTACATTAAAGTTAGATGTAGCATCCTCAAAGACTGACGCAGCATATAAATGACTGTGGTAAACTGAAATACTCAAAGGTAGATGTTGGGGAAATTCAAAGCAAACCAATTACTGGAAGCAGAAAAAGAGAATGGTGGTCATTCTGAGTTATTGTTAGCAGTAATACACATTTTCAGCAAACATATGTGAAGAGGGTAATACAGGCAGGGAAACAGTGGCAAGAAACAGTAGAAAATACCAGGAAAAAAAAGAGATTTAATAAGGCAAACCCACAGCAACAGAGAGAAACTAAAAGGGAATGTCTGTGGGCTGTAACAGCAGACACTAAGCATTTTTGAGCCAAGTGTGGCAAAAACCAAAACCTTCCCACCGTGCATTCTCAACTAATATAAACTCACATATATACCATTTAGTGGACGGTTTTATCAAAAGTGATGTTCATTTTTATAGGAAGCAGGGCCAGCAACTGGGGGTTAAGCGTGTCGCTTAGGGGCCCGACGGTGACATCACTCTATGGGGGGTTAAGGGCCTCGCTTAGGGGCCAGACAATGACATCACTCTGTGGAGGTTAAGGGTCTCGCTTAGGGGCCCGGCGGTGACATAACTCTATGGGGGGGTTAAGGGCCTCGCTTAGGGGCCAGACAGTGACATCACTCTGTGGAGGTTAAGGGTCTCGCTTAAGGGCCCGGTGGTGACATCACTCTGTGGAGGTTAAGGGCCTCGCTTAGGGGCCCGGCGGTGACATCACTCTGTGGGGGGTTAAGGGCCTCGCTTAGGGGTCAGACAGTGACATCACTCTGTGGAGGTTAAGGGTCTCGCTTAGGGGCCCGGCGGTGACATCACTCTGTGGAGATTAAGGGCCTCGTTTAGGGGCCCAACAGGGACATGACTCTGTGGGGGTTAAGGGCCTCGTTTAGGGGCCAGACAGTCACATCACTCTGTGGAGGTTAAGGGCCTCGCTTAGGGGCCTGGTGGTGACATCACTCTGTGGGGGTTAAAGGCCTCGCTTAGGGGCCCGAGGGTGACATCACTCTGCCAACACCGGGATTTGAACCGAGATCCTAATCCACTGAGCCACACGCCGCCCCTATCATAAAGACCAACTAAATATGATGTAATGTGTCAGTTTGTAGTAATAGAGGTTTACATCAAGCCGCTCGTATATCCACACCCACGTATTTATTATCAAGAAAGACAAGAATAACAAGTCACATTGTCCCTACCCCAGACTGCAGAACAGCCCTGTAGTTATTTCACTACCAGGATTACAGCTGTTCTCTTTCGCATCTTTTTAAAAGTATCTATGGCATCGACTTTCTACTTTGATGCTATAAGAATGAAATTACTTTAATGTATAGATACTAATGAAATTGCTTAACTGTAATGTATCAGAGTCAGCAGTCTAGAGTAACATTACACATGATAAGTAATCCCATGGATTAAAACAGCCAAAGGAACAATTCAGGAGAACTTTATTAAAACCATTATCACTTATACCTTTTAATCTTGGTACATTCTAGGGCTGAACAATATTGTAAAACAAATAACAGTAAATAAAACCAATAGAGTTTGTTGGTGCCAACAGACACAGATAAGTGACAACAAATGACTTGCTTTTACTCAACATAATCTCTATGGAATGAAAGATATTTCCTTACAGCAGACAAATGTCTTTTGGTGATCAATTCTTGTTTGCTTTTCTCATTCTTGATCATTTTTTAAAATTTCTCACAAACACACCACACTGTCTATGAATGACTCCACCAGCGAGAATGGAAATGATTATGATTACTGTATCTCTTTGATTACTGAGACGCTGCACACGGAGCTCGTGTAAAAGCTGCGGCAGTAAACTTCAGATTAGATTCTTTTAAACGTAGACTAAAAAATTTTGTAAAGGTTCAGTCAGTCAGTTCTTTTTTACTTTTCTCCTCCTCGCCCCTTTTTGTTAAATTTCTCACAAATGAGCCACATTATAAATCTACAAGTGAATCCAACCGCAAAGAAGAAAATTATTACGATTGGCTCACGGAGCATATTCAAGACTCATGCAAGAGCAACGGCCAACTCTACGCTGTTTTTTTTTAAACAAATATTAAATAAATTTGAAAAGGAAAAGTCATTAAAATTGCCCAGCTTGCTAGAGTAAGTCTCCTATGACAGCATATAAAAGATTTCTGATCTCAACCCTGCTGACTATGCGATATGACAGGTGCATGTGCATAACATACAATGTTGATATTAACACACTCTTTTTATGAATGTGAGATATACAAAACCCTGGCAATCTGAACCGATACTGGCTGATGTAACACAGAGTGGTGTGGTGGTCCAGTGGGTAACGTTGTGGCCTCATGCTTTAAAGCAGTTACTGGGCTGACTGGTCTCTAACTTGTTCCCTGTGTGCATGGAGATAGACTTCAGACTGTACAGGACAAATAGTTATAGAAATCAGATAGATAATACACAGTTTAAAAGCCATATAGGTCAGCATACCAGCTATTATAAAATAAAAAAGTTTTACAGTCAGGTAAGGAGTACGACTCATGTTGTAACATACCGATGATTATTTCCGTATTATGCCATTTTTAATGAAAATATGTATTTTACTTTGGAAAAAGAACAACATTGCATAATTTTATATTAGACCCAGGTAAATTACAACCCCCCTCCCACCAAACACACACATACACACCCATATATAAAATTTGTCATGTAATGTTATTTGCAAAGCGAGTATATTGTGTATTGGCAAAATTGCATGGAACACCAAAATGTTTTCCATTGTTCCAAACGCCACATTTCTGTGGGAAAATCATTTAAAAGTGCAAGAATGTCTTCCTTGCATACCAATACCTGAATTAATTTTTTGTATGTAATCTCATCAACTGTGAACAGAGTAATTGCTTGAGGAATAATTACACCTTCTCTATGCAGGAATCCTAAATTCATATTCACTTAATATTTGAAGAACAGATATTAATTTAGTTTTTTTTTTCCCCTCGTCCATTGTCCTTGTGATTGTGCCATTATAGCTGTCTTACTTGGCCAAATTCTCTGACATTCATTTAGCAATGCTTATATTACAAGCTAATTTGCACAGAACAAGAAATGAAAGAAAGGACTGTTTGCAGTCCTTTCAATGGGAACATACATTGTTATTACATGCTCTGCTGTTCACCACCTGCTAGTTAAAAACTAAATTCATTAAAATTCAATACATTTTTCTGAGAGATCGGTTTTCAGCGAAAAATCATTTAAGCTGAATAAACAAATGTTCGTATTTACCCAAAAGTAAAAGCACTGGAAAAAGCATAACTTCATATGTGTTCTGATATTAAAACGAAGCACACTGCTCTAAGTTTTGAATTCTCCGAAAGCTTTACCATTGTGTTGAGAAGCTGTAGCTTAGTGGGCTAAGCCTCTGTATCTGTGATCAGAAGATCACCCGCTTGAGCCCTGGCATCAGCAGAATAGTCATATGTCTGTGAGCCCATGAGCAAGACCCTTAACCCCCAGCTCCAGGGGTGCTGCACACTGACTGACCCTGTGCTGTGACCCCCCAAGCTATGGAGAACAAGATAGGATTGGTGAAAAGGAGCGTCCCAACATACCTGTATTTGTGCAAATGCCAAACAGAGCATTAAAAATCTGGTAACGCTTTACATTAACTGCACCTTCGTGATGCCTTTATAATGCATTCACAGAACATTCAGTGCCCCTACATAATACATTACCCTAATACATTTATAGATCATTCATAAGAAGCATGTAAGTATACCTTAATATCCTAACATACCTTAACAGTCATAATACACACTAAAAACAAACATTATAATAATTTAATCTGATAATGTTTGTTATTAATTAAAGCTGTTAAGGTATTTTAGGATGTTAAGGTATAAATACATGAGTGTTCTATAAATGCATTATGAATGTATTATGACAATGTACTGAATGTTCTATTAATGCGTAATGAATGCCTTATTAAGGTACAGTTAATGTAAAGCGTTACCAAAAATCTAAAATAGTCAATCAACTAAAATTGTAACATTTTGCAATGATAAATTTATAAATACGGGTAATTAATAAAAATATCATGAAAAGAGAAGCTATTTATCAGATCCGGCTACAGCACCGAAAAGGCCAGTGCTGGGGCAGTAGCAAGTTCAGCTAGTCTGGGATTTGTGCTCGTGTCCCGAAGGTCACGATCATACCACCCTTGGGCGAGGCTCTTTACCCCAATTGCCCAAGGAACGCTTTCTCACCCATACTGTCTGATCATTACATGTACGTTGCTTCTGACAAAAGCATTGGTGGATTAATGCACCATCTATCCTAGGCTAAGGCCGCAGGAAGCACCATGGGCCCCGGTCTGCTTGGGGAGAAATCAAACGGTTAGTTAAATCAGCAACACAAGAGTGTCCATGCTAATGTGAGCCTAAGGCCTTAGGTACGGTATTCTGCCCCTGGACAAATTTCATTGTTTTATGTGATATATTTAATATGTGGTGCTAAACTTGTGCTTAACTGTAATTATGATACGTACTTGTTCCCACATTTAACTACCAAGTCTACATTCCTTTAAAGTTTATGCTCAAGCTCTCCACATACAGTTTTGGGCTGGCAGAGACAACTCCAGAAATTTGCTTGATTTTATCTAAAAGGTCTGAATAGCTCTTTCTTAAGTAAAGCTCAAATGAAAGTGATGAGAAGAGTGCCTTCACTAGCCATGAGGGAATACATAGCTCTTCTAGCTGTCAGAGAGGAAGAGAAAACGAAAGTGTATTTAAAGGATTCCAGAAGCCTTAATGCTATTTATTACATTTACCAAGCAGAGGCTGGGGTGGCTATGTGTAATTGCGGCCATTGATCTTGGTTTGCAGTCAACAAATCAAGATGGATCTTTTTTACTCCCTTGAGATTGACCACTGGGGAAGCCAGGTGACATAGAGATAGGACATTATTTAACACAGGTTCAGAGTGACGTTAAGGAGCTCTGAGTTTCGAGGTCGTTATAGCTTGTGTCACAGCACAAATGCATCCGTCTGTGTAGTGTTGGCCTAAATCAATAGATAAGTAATCTTCAGCAATAAGGAGGAACACAACGCGTTACTCACCATGCCCGGAATGTGCCAGGTGCTTGGGGACAAGAAACATGAATAACTGCAGTGTGGCCTTCCGTATGCGGAACTCTTTCAGACATTTCCAGAACACAATCATATCGACAGCAAAGAGTATCTGCCATCGCTGCATTTTGATTAAAGGTCAGCGTTTAAAAAAAGTGGCCTCTGAGTTGGATGGCTGGTACTAAAAGCACATTAAAACCACAGTTTCAGTTTGGGTGGTGTCACAACAGTGGAATGTAACTGTCAAGTTCCCCCGTGGGTTAGGTAAATGGGCCAGGATATGTTAGGCCTAAGTGATGGCCACAAATGCAGCTCTTACTGTATGTGTATGATGGTTGATTTGCGAGAAATGTACGAGCTAGGCACTAGCTGTTCTGTGTAGTGCAACGTACTGTGATAAACAACCATTATCTGACAGGCCTGGATGCCTTGGTCACCCTTTGTCATGGTCCTGAACACTTCCTGGTATCTACAGGGCAGGTCAGTTTCAGGGAGGTCAAAGGTAAATTATTTAGAATTTACTTATAAATTAAATTACTTAAAAAATGAATTACATATAGCATGAAAGCTATGCTTTGTCCAAAAAGCAACCTAACAAATAAATACATACAGAAGTACATTTGTGTCATCTTTTAAACTTCCATGGACTCAAACCTCAGGAAGAATGTGGTAGGTTTCACAATGTGATTTCTTTGTCAGGCTGCACATGAAATTAGTGTAACGTGCCATATCCCAAAACACACACAATCACTATACTGTAGATTGTATTACTTTGCAATTTTATTGGCAGAGGGTATATCTGATGTTCTCCCCATAGCAAATCGCTTTTTTTGCAAAGTACTAATATTTAAGTAAACCATTCGCGGATTTGTATTCACACGCTACACTGCATGTTCACTATATATTCATAACAATGTTCATGTGTATGTTCATAAAATCATACACTATAGAATCAGTTACTCCAGAATTTTAACTCTTTATGGTGATTAACAGTAATGTTCCAGAGAACATCAAAAAAATAAGTGTCCACTGACATGCATGCATGGACTAAAAGTATTTTAAGCTTTATGCCTGATTCACTATTCTTCAGCTGACCTAGACATACTCAACAAGTGAATGTGTATAGTCATACAATACAATTCTTCATAGGCGAAATACAATTTTATGATGAACGAAAACTATATTACCTCAATATTATAAATTATGTCCACGTTTTCATATGGCTTTACACAGTAATTATCAAGAAAGTTTTAATGAGGATAGCATGTTGGTGGGGGACAACATACTCTGATTCATTTTCAATACAATAAACACATGTTGGAAATTCTCTTCATGAAAATGAAATAATATATAGTGGAGTATGGTGCTTGTGCAAAAATACTCTCAAAAATGAAATAGCAAAGCTTCTAATTGCTCTATTTCTGGGACACAGTATGTGTAGTTAGTGTGGAACAAGATGCTGTAGGAACGCCTACAATGTATTCCCCAAACAACCCCATTATCCCCCCCATATCTAATCCCTACTCCACCCAAACCCCCAACCTCTACAACCTGTAAATCCTTCAAGTTCTTTTATTTGCTATTTGCACAAGTATAAATATAGATACATTGGAATGTTTTTCTTCATCTATCCCATCTTGCTCTCCTGTACTGTAGGTCTCCTATACACTCTCCCCAGCAGTGACTCTTCCCTTAGCTGTCAATTTTTGCAGGATTTGTTTCAAAATAAATAAGATAAAGGTGCCAGAACATCACCTATACAATGTGTCAGTAAACTTTTAAAAAAGATCCATCAGTTACTTTTTGAGTTAATGCACTAATGAGGTTGAATGTCTGAGATTGCACTTCTCTTTTGGTATAACTGTGTAGTGCTGCATCAGTTTTGGTGCAATTTCTCCCAAAATGTAATATACCCCAGATAGTGACCTATACAGCATGCGTGGGAAATTTGAATAAGATCCAAAGTTACTGTGTTCACAAGATCAAATGTCTTCTGCAATTGGCATTTCCTTCCTTTGCTGCCACCCAGTGCTGCTGCTTCAATTTTGGTACAATTAGGCTTGAAATAAAATAAGGTGCAGATCTTAATTCATATAATTTTTGTGTGCAGCGTCTTCTGTATTCATTCTTCTCAATGCTTCAACTGAGTGGCATGGCTTCAATTTTGGTGCAATCTGCACCCATAAATAGTGTCTGCAAAGCTGAAAAAGATTTTTCAAATACTTTCTGGGATATCACACTCACGGCATCATGTACCTGAGACGTCTCAAGCATCTGCAGAGGCGGCAAAATGGTCCCTACACCATACAGTATATACAGCTGTAGTTGGATGATAAGGTTGCTATTAATGCATTTTACACTAAGAATATCAAGACAAATGTGTAGAAAGCGTAAGAAGTGTTACATCTGCCAAAAGCACATGTTTCATAACCATTTTTGCCATTCGTTATTCATTTAATCACAGCCATATTAAAGATATATTGCTTTTTAGTGCAGCCTTCTGCGGACTTGATTTTGGGAGTCCACGTCACATTTTATTTTTGATTCTAAATGTAAAAGCACGGGGGATTTGGTTAAAAAAAAGAGCGGGCTTAAAGTTATATTGGGGGTTGCAGCTGGGAAATGAGTCTGCGCTGTGAATGCTAAATCACTGCTTGGCTGTGTTAATGCCCTGTTCTGATGCACAGGATGATGTATGCCTGGCAGAACAATAGCAGCAATTGTAAACGCATCCATGAATGGTCACTCAGGGCTACACTTATCACACATATTCAGGGCCTTTAATACAGTGCCCAGAAACATGCATGACACTCTGAATCTTACATAAGTCTTATGATTATATTTCAGAAACCGTGTATTTCAATGCCTCTATTGTCTTCACCTACATAAGGCTGTGGGCCTACACAGAACAAAGAATACATTTGCTATTCAAGCACAATCGCTTTGATGGTGTCTCAAGACATAGACTACATTATAGCCCCAAAACCTACAATAGATCAATCATATTTTTATGACATCACACTTTACATCATAATATAAACAGATTGTTTTATGTACGTATTCCTTCATTTTCCTATTGCCTCAAAAGAAAGAGATTGCCCAAAATCACCTCTACTAGTGCAGCATTTTACCCGAGAGCTGAAGCTACCAAATATCAAATAAATACCTGAGCAGTTCTGTGGTTTATGTCAAGGCAGAGATTTTCTATTTAGATTGAAATAAACCATATCGGAATTCAGTCCCCAAGCACCGCTGGAAGTCTTACTAGATTGGAAAGTAATCCAGGTGCATTGGGGAAAAGTGTTGTAATGATTAAAGATAAAGACGGACTTTTTAGCTGAGGGCAGTGTGACCACATGTTCAGATAGCCAGGCACAGTATGGCTATATTTCCAAGGATGTGTAGCAGAAAAAATGTCAAGTGAAGCAATTTAGCTCTGATGTCACAATGGGTGTCAGACTGGCCCTAAAATGAACAAACACATTATACGACCATGAAGAAACAATGCAGTGTCCTTTTCGAAAGGATTATTTACAGTCAATACATACAAAATCGTCTTTGTGTTGGTGGTCTTTTGAAACTTATGCAGAGGATTTTCTGCACTATTTCAGTAATCAGAGATTGTTGACTTATATTCCCAATTAATAACTCTTATAGTCACATAACATGCCATTGTAGGGGAAGGGATTAGGAATAAATGAATAGTGAGCAGCCAGAACCTCTAGATTTAATCAAGACTAGAGCAAAAATCAGCTATACTAATTAAAGTCGGCATCTGTAAATATGTGCAATTGGACAAAATAAAACTTAGAAATTCACATTTCTACCAGCATCCTCTGTTTGTCTAGTTCTGAAAGTATTTCAGTAGGTGTCTGTAATTAAACATCATTGGATGAGTTATATTAACTGCGGAGGTTACCAGTTAAAAATAATAGTGTACTGTACCAGTTAGTACTTGTATTTGAAAGGTTGAGAAAATGAAAACGATGACCAATTCTGATACTGCGAATGCTACTCAATACAAGATAAACAGAACGGGAGGCGTACTGCCTTTAAGAATGATTTGACCATTATTATTAAATCTATCAATTGAAATTCAGTTAATATTGCCAAAATATTCATGTTTAGGTAAGAACTGTGTAAAAAAAAAAAAGTTATCTTGTACTTTAGCAGATTATAATTGCATTTTTTTTATATTTCAGACAAAAGAGGAGATGCCGCCATTTTAATCCTTTCATCTACCTTATACCTGCTTATCCGCTGCATGGCTGTAGTGGGGCTGAGACTCCTAGCAATACAGGCCACAAGGCTGATAAACCCTGGATGGGATATCAGTCTGTCACAAACTGACTGCTGAAGGAAACTGGAGGGAAATGCACACGACAAGGGGAGAACTTCACCCGGACTGAGCAGTGGCGAGATTCCCACCGAGCACACGTCCCTGGAGGTACGGGCAAACAGTGAGGTAACAGTGTTACAGACATTTACATAATAGCGCAGTTAATTTCTGTTTGATAAATAAAAAAGAGTCTTATACAGGTTTATAGCATAGTAATCCAAAGAACGGGAAGTTTTAAATGAGTAAGATATCCACAAAATTAACATTATGAATAATGTATGATTTCAATGATTTCCACATCATTTCTACCTGGTTACAGTACATGCCACTAATTCCAACTAAACATTCTTCTTCTATCCTTTCATGTTTATCAACCAAATGGCTTCATATAATGAATAAAACATCACTGAAATTTCTGTCACACTTACACAGAAAATCTGAGTTCTTAAAACTAGTATTACCGCACTGCAACCAAGTACTGCACAAGCAGTTTGCGAAGATTGATAAATGGTACCTGGCATAAACTGATTTTAGCTGTATTGAAAGTCACCACAACTATTTTTGATGACATTGAAATTAAATATTCATTGCTTATATATTTAAAGTAAAACAAAGGTAACTGAAATATTGGCCTGCTGGGATGTACACCCTGCCACACTGTCACAGAACCTGATTTTTGGGATATTAGAACTTTTTGTCACAAAATGTCACAGAATGTTTTGTGCCAATTTAAAACCAAATGAAAACAAAAAGATGGACAATATCATGGTAACCCTGTTCTTTCTTAATAGATGAGGGAAAGCTGTGATTTAACAGTGAAGGCTGACACAATTACAACAAATTGTCATGTATATGGTTGACTTTCGGTGTTTAAATACCCAACTATACTTTAGATTACAGTGAGGATAACTAGTTTCATGAAGACTTCCAGTGAAAGAGAAATAATATTGACGCAGTACTTTACCCTCTGAGGCTCAAAGGCTGTTCTACAGCACTAATTACAAGCATGAGACACCTCTGACAAAACTGCAGTTGGGAACCAGCTGACCCCCAAATGCCCTCTAGGAGGTGCTAGTACCCCAGTCCACAATGCAAATCATGGCCCACAAGTACCACACTCTGGGTCACACTTGGCTAATAATGCAGCCCAGACTCAGCCAATGACATCTACGCCATATGGCTCAGAGACTTCAGAGGACCTATTAAATGAATCTTAATATTATGTCCTACTACTGTCACGTCCTTTAGCTGTACACCAAAAAATATGCAGAATTATAAAATAGGTCTAGGAATATGGTAAGAGTATAAATTTACAAATGATTCACATTGTACTGCAAAAATATTAACCAAATAAATATTGTTAAACTTGACACAGAAATATTACCCATTTCCTATATAAAATACAGTATGGATGCATGTCTTGTTTATAAACATCAAAGCATTTTACCTATGTCATACACACAACAGAGTGTTCTAGAAGTAAAAACCTGCATTGTTCTTACACAGAATTCGATGGATGTTTCTCTAACTGCTTCATTATTACCCTGTTACACCAATACCTATTTGCCTACTTGCAGAATCATAGGAATCCATATGGTAGAGTCCAGATGGTGACAGACGGAAAAAGGCTTAGGTAAGTAATGCGCTGGCAATTTAAACAAAAAAAGGACAAGGAGAATGAACAGTAAAAACAATCTTTCCAGCATGTGACTGCCTGTACGGCTAACTGCTGGATTAGCTTCACGCAGAAGCTGTAACTGCTGTAACGGGAACGGAGTGCATGCCTACATCTTCAGCGTCAACCGAACCTAAGTTAGGAACCTCGGTTAGGAATCAATATCTAAGGAATCAATTAAGCCGTGTTTTCACACGTAAGAAAATGAAATGAATAAAAGAGTGAAACAAAACAGCGCATCTTTTGATGATGATCATTTGATGAATGTACTTTGTTCTCTGTGCATCGCAGACTTTCCGTTCAAACTCAATACCTACAACTGCTGAATATTTTTCACAGCTGAACCACAGGTTAAAATACTCTGAATGTCATGCTATGGCTCTTTACTATCATACTTAATATGACAACTATGGGTTTGAGGTAATTATCACTGTGCATGCATTATTCATCATTCATGCATACGTCTTATGGCTTGCAACTCCCGATAATAATGTGTTTTAAGACTACATTCTCAAAGCCCGAACTATCCATCCATCTATTACCTATCCCGCTTTTCCAGCTAAACATTAATTGCAAATATCTGATTAAAATGCAAAAATTGAGGAAGAAAAAACTAAATGCTAGTGCCATCTGACAAATAGTATAAAGGAAAAACAAGAAGCATTGACAGGAGAGGAATGGTTTGATAAAACCATTCATTTGTAGACACACTGCTTGGAATAAGAATAGAGTTGTCATATTTAGACAGGGGAAAAGCGGAAATCAAACCAAGAAGATGCTTGAGTCCTAATGGTGTAACGTCTTATTAGCTCGCTCTGCATTGTGTCTATTGAGTGATGCAAACATCCTCGTAAGAGCAGGTGGTGCTGCTTCCACAGACAATAGACATATAATCTAATAGTTACTGTTGATCAAAGTTCTCTAATATTAATATTGTATTTATCTCAGGTGAGGGAGAGTTTCAAGCTTTTCATCTGGTACTTTATATGCTAAACCCTCAGTTAGGGAGATAAAAAGAAAAATGTTTCTTTTAATCCACAACAATTTTATTTGTGTCTGCATCCAATTATTTGTCAATTATGGTGCCTTCAAAAAAATTACAGCTGTTAGAAACTTTTGCTAAGCAAAATTATAGCCAATTGTGTATACATCAATACATCATTATTCGTTTCTATTAATTCTATCAGTAATTTGTGAAATACAGTGTCACTCATTTTTGAGAAAATTGCACAAGCTAACATGTTGCTGTTGAAACATTTTTTAACGTTAATAATTTTTTTTGCCGTGCTATAATGATAAGAATTTTTGGGCATTTGCTTTAAGTCGAAGACACAATAGGATTTGCTTTAGACAGTGCAAATGTTCACTTTGACTACGTAGAGAAAAGCCATTCTTCCACTTTCTAAGACGAGTGAGGCTACACCAGGGATTTTATTTGATATTAAAGACTCAGTCGTTTCAGGAAACCTTGCGTTCATAAAATAAGATAGCTGGAGATGCGGCTAAGGGTATTCAGAGCAGTGAATCAAAACACAAGGCTACGTTGTTATTTTATCGAAAATAAATTGGAACAACTCAGTAAGTATCGTCCACTGGCTATGTACTTATTTAGGATTAAATGGGGTCTAAGCATTAAAAAAACCTCTGGGGCAAACATAAATAGACCTGAATCCCACTTAAAACTGTGAAGCATGAGGTGTGCACCCATTGCATTTTCTCTCCTCTTTCATGTAATAAAACTGCTATTCTCCGAGGGCAAATATGGCACCCTTTTCCTGTTGGAACCCTTATGGGTCCATTTGGATTAATCTTTTTACGCAGCAGGAGATTCAGTCTAGAGCTCCAACCCCAGCTGTAATCACTCAAGAAGACACTCGTAATAACCCTGCCTCACTCCCAGGGGTGAGCAGCTCAAAGAAAGTCACACTCCCTTAATGACAGCGCCACATCGATTCCTTCACTACATGACTTTATGGGACCAACATTTTGTTGTGTTAATTCCTTTGGCTTATCTACTGTATTTTTTTTATTTACACAAATGTATGAAGGTCAGCAAATTGATGGTACCAGATGTATATGGTCAGTTTGGCAGCAGGACTGGCCACAGCTCCATCTGTGCTGAGAGCTGATTTTTCTCCACGTTGTGGAGGCACTTCCAAGCATTGTAAATGGAATATGTTGGACCAGATTAGCATCCCAACCAGTTTCTAAATATACCTTATACACCGTGCTTCCTCTAGATCAGGGTTGGGGAAGCTGTTCCATGGAGGCTATTGTACTGTATTATTGGCTGATTGAGAGGTCATCCCAAAAACCCACACCGGCCCTCCATGGAACAGGATCTCCACCCCTGCCCCGGATCACGGTCTGGGTGATGAGTTTGCCGAATAAGCCATTCCAAATGATTTGGAGTTTGATTACATACGTTACTAAATATTCTTTCATAACTTTAAGACTCGAGAGATTTGCCAGCTTTAAGCATGCAAATACTGCTTGAAGCCATATGAAAACAGAAATTTTCAAAAATAATGCAGTATGGGAATGCTTTTGGTACAGCGTTTCAAAACTGAATATCATCAGCATACCAATTTGTCAAAAAAAATCATCTTTCTGATCAATGGGATGTCTTCTGTATGGTATGTATTACATAGCCTGAACAGTTGCCTAACTTCAGGGAGTCATCTGGCCATGAAATTAGCTTCTCACTGACGTGTGAGTGCAGAGAAAACGCGGGAATTTGTTTTGCCAATGTTCACATCACACTTTGTTATATAACCAATAAAAGAGTTGTACAAATTTCACACCACAATTTTTACCCATAATGCTCTTAATAATAATTTTATTTTTTGTTTTTTTTTTCGTTTGTTTTTGAAGGCTTTTCCTAAAAGATTTACATATGTTACGGTATGTATGTGTTGAGGTACTTAATGAGATTTATATCCCAAAAACACACATATACTTGCATCAAATGAGATTTAGGAATTACTCATTTTGTTCATGATTAATGCTGATAAGCCTAATCTCTGAGTATCTATATGTTACCTTATGATTTACGAACTGTAGTTGATGTTAATTGCATTCTGGTCTAAACAAATACAATATTTAATAAATACTTGTAAACTGTTTTTCTCACTCCTTCAGTTTTTGATGGATTTTGACTTTGAAAATTTACAGTGAGAGACTAAGAATTTGCAATGAAAATACCAACAGATATAATATGTGTATATATTGTTTGTAATTCCGGCAAATCTGATCATCTGGTTTATTACTTTTGCAGCGCACTGTATATATAGTAAAATGGACGTTTCAAGTTGCTGATGGCTAATTTGACTTTTACGTTACATCAACAAAATTGTGAAAAAGATCACATGGAATTATGCAGAGAATAAAAAGCCTTGAACAAAATCAAAATGATCTTATATTTTGGATTCTTCAGTACAGCCCCCTTTTGCCTTAATGACGCTCTTGGCGTTCTTTCAACCAGCCTCAATAATAAATCACCTGGGATGCTTTTCCAACATTCTAGAAAAAGATCCCATACTGTATATGCCCAGCACTTGTTGGCTACTTTTCTCTCACTTTCCGACCCAGTTCATCCCAGACCATCTCTGCTGGTTTTAGGTCAGGTAACTGCGGAGGCGATGTCATTTTCTGTAACACACAGTCACTCTGTTTCTTGATGAATAGCTTTTACACAGCCTGAAGGTGTGCTTAGGGTCACAACAAACACCCAAATACATTACTAAATGGTTAAAAGTATTTGGACACCTGGCCATCACACCCACAGGAAATTTGATGACATCCCATTCTAAACCCATTGGCGTCAAAAGGGAGTTGGCCCCTCATTTGCAGCTATAACAGCTGCCACTCTTCTGCGAAGGCTTTCGACAAGATTTTGGAGTGTGTCTGTGAGAATTTTTGCCCGTTCATTCAGAAGAGCATTTTTGAGGTCAGGCACTGATGTTGGATGTGAAGACCTCACAATCTCCGTTCTACAGTAGTTCATCCCAAGGGTGTTCAGTGAGGTTGAGGTCAGGGCTACTCAAGTTCTTCCACACCAAACTTGCCCAACCATGTCTTTATGGACCTTGCTTTGAGCACCGGAGCACAGTCCTGCTGGGTCAGATAAGGAACTTCCCTAAACTGTTCCCACAAAGTTGCAACTATGGAATTGTTCAAAATGTTTTGGTAGGCATACACAGTGGGAGACCAGCTCCATGTTGATGCCTGTGGATGGCCAGATGTCCCAATACATTTGGCCATATAGTCTATTTTGTCCATGTAGTGTAAGTGCAAACCTGATGGTATAGTGTGCCACTGTATGATACTGTGGTAGTCATACTGGTTAAATGTGCCTTCAGTTTTAAACAAATCTCTAACTTTGTCACCTGCAAAACAGCCCCACATCATTTCACTGCCTCCCCCATGCTTAATAGTGGGAATAACATCAATAGAGGTAAGTCATTCTCCTGCTTTCATCTCTGAAACACACGCCAGTTGGAACCATAAATCTACAATTTGGACTCATCTGACCAATGGACAGATATCCCCTTGTCTGTTGTCCATTGCATGGTCTTGAGGAGTAGCTTCTTGTCAGCAATTTTACCATAAAATCCACATGAAGTCTTCTCTGCACAGTAGATGTTGAGATGTGCTTTCTGGCTAAACTCTTTGGACACTGATGCTGGTGACTCCGATGAACTTGTCATCTGAAGCAGAGGTACCTCATGGTCTGCCAGTCTTTTGCTGGTCCTCAGCAAAGCTGGTTCCATCGAACAGCTTAATGGTTTTTGTAATACCACCTGCAGACACTTGGAGGATACTCTCAATATTCTGGGTCCCCTGACCATTTCTTAAATTATTGTTGGCTTCGCTAATTGAATATTTTTCTGCCATATTATGCTGCAGAATTAAAACAACAATTTGAATGATGCCTAATGAAGGTATTTATCCCATTCCTAGACTGGTGCAACAGCAGTGATTAGTTAAACACATAAACGAGAAAGGGAGTTACATTAACTAAACCTTCATTAATTGCATAGACTGATGAGAATGACTGTGAAGAGAGGCAAGAGTTCATGTTTTATAACATGTGACAGTTGTCAAAAGAATAATGCATGATTCTGGGGTGAGGGGGAATCGATTCAGTTACAAATGCCGATTCTTTGAAGCGCCAATTTATATATTGCAAATAGAGTGAAGAATCTAATTTTTAAATATCAATTTATCCATAGCTCACTGTGATTGTGTTGCTTCTAATACAGCTGCCCAGTTTCACACAGCCTGATTTTAAGAGACTAACATGCATGAGTTTGCTACGGTGGTCCGTGTTCGACATAACCAACTCAAAGCTACAATTACCATCATGATTTATATGTTCGGCACCTACTTCGCAGGCTTTGCCTATTTCAAGAAATATATTCATTTGTTTCATTGTGTGTCTCGAATCAAAAATGATACAAATGATTGGCAGATGACGAATATATGTACTGTTACAGCCCTTGTCTTTCCTATAAAATGTAGACTTGGACTGCTCTTCAAAAAATCATGATACATATCAATTTGACAAACAGATATCATCATAATATTGATTTGGGTGATCTCTGTCAATTCTCGGTCCTACGTGAACCGAGAACCGTTGCTGCTCCTGTTCCCGAACCTTTCGCCTTCTCTCCATTGGGTCAGTGTCAGTTATAAGCCAGAAATTCATACACTTCAGTTACAGACGTGTTCGTGGTTTGACATGTGTTTTGAGCGCCATATTTATGCAACTGATAAAAGAAACAATGTAACCGATAGCGTCTGAAGCAGACTCACCATCGCAGTGTGCGTATTTACCCAGGGTACTTTTCCAGCAAAATGTCTGGCCCTAATATGCCCTTCGGGACATTTTTCATTACCAGTTTTCATTATTCATTTTTAACGGCTAACATCACTGCCTACTAAACAGTCCCTTCCTCCCATTTATTTACTTAGATTCTTCCTATGACAAGGGCCTATTGTGTTTAAGTACTTCCAGTAATAATTCTGTTGAGACATTCCATTTTTCCTCGGAGAACCAAAAAACGCATACATATCGCCACTATTGCTGTTGTTTTCTTCTTGTTAAAGTGAAAGTTAAGCGAGCAGGAACACGGTAAGGCTGTGATGTGCTTCACTCTACTGCACGCTATTTCTGACACTGGGCATGTCTGGGCACCGATGTAAAATCAGTAATAATTGCATCACCCACGGACAACCCTAAAATGTCACCCTCCGCTGGATATTCTGCCTCCGCGTGGCTGTCAGCAGCATCCCACTCTCCTATCACTCATGGCTGAGCAAAGAGATCTCCCTTGAAACCCGTGCTGGCATGTGTCGCCGTCTCACATAGCTTCCACAAACTAGAGGGTATTTCATTCGTTTATTCTCATAAGAGAAACCACAATAACAGATCTGGCAGAGTTAGTCATAATGAATATAATTATAGTCATTCTGCAAACAGTTATATTTTTCCTATATTTGTATAATTAGGCCCATTTGACAGAGGCTGCATTATTATGGCTCAGTTCCATCCCACAATGCTGGAAAAAGCTGAATTAAATTCTCTTTAAATCCTGCTTTCCAATCTTTCTGATGCTTTAATTCTGACACATTCTGAAAAACACAGAGATCATCATCCCTTAAATATAGAAGTTTGATTTTCATTATTTCATATCTTTTGGGAAGAAAAAAGAAGACAAAAATAATTTAAGAAATACTATCCAGTCTGTTATTGTGCTAAAGGAAGACACAAATCATTTCTATAATGGCCATTTTTTGCTCAACTCCTCTTAAGATATGACAATATACACTGGAGGCTAAAGGACTGGTTTCAATGTATTTTAGATGATAAGAATACTCATCATTAAATGAATCCATCTGAAGACACTTTCCTCCAAAAAACATTCATTTCCAGCCTTAGGTTTATAAGATATATAAACAGAGAAACTGAATTTGTCAAGTAGATGTCTGGTAGAGAAGGCTGTAGTCATGTTATAAAAATTCTTATCATAATTTTGAATTGTTTCCTCCTGAAACACTGACACTCATTTTAAACAGATATATGGACCAGTCCCAATATCATAAGGCAGCAAGTGTTTGTGACACCTACTGCTGTTTTTTGAAGGTGAATCAATGTCCTTTCATTCAAGCTTCCTATAGCATTCATTAATTTAATAAATATTCATGAATGAGCTTGAAGGACAGACTGACATCGTGTTTGCATTTCTGCTTGGCAGAATCAGAAAACAGGCATGCTGTATACTTCATACATAATGTAACATTTAAACATTTTCTCAAAGACTAATATAATGTTTTATTAAAACATGCAATTTATTCTCAATTTCAAATATTTGTCTGAACACAAAGCAATTGAAATGCAAAATCTTCTCCCAGATAAGAGAAATATTAAAATATTGCATAAGTAATTGCAGTCATCCTCAACCTAAGCTGCTCAATAAAGCAAATTATTGTCAAAACAGTCAACGCAGGAAGGACCCTGCGCTTCAGAAAAGGTCACCAGCTCTGAGGAAGCAGATGATTGTGGGAGTACTTCCCTCATGAGACGGGATGGGTGAGCTGAGAGCTTGCTGGTACTGAGAGAATGATGGTGCGGAAAGTGGCATCCAGGAAGAAGAGAGCCGCTTGGGGAGAAGAGCCAAGAGCTATGGCAATGCTCTTAGAGAAGGCCATTGGGGATAATCTGTGAGCAGCTCTCTCAGGTGCGGGTCACCAACATGCTCTCTGAGCCTCAAAGAAAAGCTTAGCTTATCTCTCTTCGCCCTGCTCACGTCTTCGGTGCCTGGGCCAGAACCCTATTTCAAAATCTTTCTGCTTCATTCTTTGTGTCATGATTTGTTGCAGCAGATTCCATAGTAACAGAATGAGAATAACCTTTTGTAAAACTCAATAATTAACCCCGAGGTTCCTTCCATCCACAAATAGAAAATGGAAAAATTCAGTCATATAAACTAAGGTATACGGTGAAATGCCTTTTACTAAGAGTGCTCCTCTGTTGACTATGAATGGTGCCGTATGAATGGACTTTGAGGCAAGGTCATGCGCACCACAGAGACCAGTCATGACCTGTAACTGCTGGACACGACGAGGAGACAGTACAGAAATAAATGCGGCTGTACCACCCCCACTGCCACCTCATGGTTACAGAATGTGACAAGCAAAAGCTATTTTCATGCTGCTCCCTTTCTCTTATCTCCAAGTTTTACATATTACTGCTTCTTAGGCAAGAAGCTGACGGTGCCATTTATTTCCCTGCTTCAATTTATTCTTGCTACAGGCCAAACTTTTTACAGCAGTTCCCACAATTTTTTAGTCTTTCCTCTACATTTATAAAAATACATAAGACATCTGTATCATGGATATTAAGCCTTTACCATCACTTTTACTATAATTTGTGTAAAATTGTGAAAGTAAGGTTCTTTGACTATCAGAAAACAGAAAAAATCACACGATCGTGGAATAAGATTTTCTGGAGCTCTACTAGTACAGATATAATGGTTTGGAAAGTAAAACAAAACTAAAAAAATGAATAACAAAAAACCAAGATGATCTTTGCAAATGGATCATCTTTATCAGTCATTCTCTTACACAACTGTGCCATGACAACTTTTACTTTTAGACAACTCAGTGAAAGACGGACTGTGTTAAAAGCTGATTTTGTATACTGTACTGTGCTGTTGTGTACATACAAAGAGTGATACTTCTTTATGTGCAGATGCTACTTTGAGGCTTTGAAACCTTTTTCTGTCGATCATGCTGAAAGCTCTAATCTGATTGTTAAAGGGGTTTATCAAACAAAGCCAGTATAACACCAATGTAAGTACCAATCTGTATTGTATCATGTGGGTCTCTGGGACTGAGATTCTGTTTTAATCGAGAATGCCACATGACATCTGCCCTCTTTCATTCTGATGTATAGTAGTGAGAAGGTGGGAACCTGCACAGGCGAAGTGACTAGACATGGCAGAACTGAGCAAGATGTTTAAATCCCTGGAACCATGCAAAAAAATGGCATAATTTTGAACATTGTGGGGGATTGAGGTCTTCACCCAACTGATGAAACATGATTATTGGAGGGGTGAAAGGGGTTGTATTACAGTACATGGTTTGGATTTATTCGGGGGGGGGGGCAGGGAACCCCCCGTTCCCCCTGTAAATTCAAACATACCACAACAGTCATAACAGGAAGTATAATTAAATGAGAGTGTGCACCACTAAGGCATCTTAAAAGAAGCATGAAACATAAAAGACAAACTTACATCTGAGGTTGGTGGTCTGTTGCTTTATGATAAACTGGGCAGGAACACAGCTGCTAAACCTTCAGCCTTTTTCGTCTTTGCATGCATCCCCGTATGGAACATGCGCGACTGAACTTTCCTGGTTTGCCAAAGGAAAGAGTTCATTTATTTGCAATCTAGGATATGACAAGAGTTTTGCGTTGGCAAAAATCCTGGGGAGTTTAATTGGAAATAACATAAATAAGGAGTATCACATGAATATTATATTGATAAAGAAGTCTGTCAGGTGGAAGTAATTTAACAGTAATTAATGCAGATGTACTAAAGTGACCTGCAGCAACAAAAGTAGGAACACTGGAAACGTGACAGTAGGCTACCTCAAACAAGGGTTTCATAGCACTGGATTTATGTCATATTTCATGGGTCTGGGTTCATTACTAGTTCCAACAAATACACTGATTGGTCTAGTGGCTTGTTTTTTAATGTTTTTTTTTTTCCAGTAGGTACGGGAAAGGCGTTCTCGTGAAGCCCCATGCTGGCCTGAACCGTGATTGCCAATTAGACCTCCCTCACAACCTATAGATGTACCCGGGAGGCAATTAGGAGGCTGAAAACGGCACCTCATTACAGTAACAGGCCAGCCACAGCTTTCCTATGCTCCAGGAGCACCTTTCACGCAGCATTTAGTTTTCCATATAGCTCATTAGGAACTGGCATACTGTACCTGAAACGGAAGTAATTCAGCATTCTGTTTTCCTTTCATCTGCAAAGCCCACCTACCACATAAGATCACTTCCTCGTTCACACTCACTCATTACCTCATAAAGAATAGCAGCTTTCACTCAGTGTTCAAGGACCTGTTCATCTTCATGTGCTCGAGCACTTTGTTGTGTAATATCTTCTAAATGCATTAGAATGCATGTGATTAGATGGATTATGCAGACATGTCCTTCACAAAAGGTTTGGAAGCCATTTTATGATCTCACAATGCATCATAATAAAAGTAATGTTCAGCCTTTATACTTTGCTTTATGAAGAAATTAATTTCAATAAAGAACCAACAAAAACCAAAAAAAAAACCTGAATAATACTATAGTTTACTGTATCTTTGTGTGTGTGTGTGTATATATGTATCAGTTTAACTTCTATCCTCGTTAATTAACAAGAACACAAAGAGGACTTTGAAAAAAAGCATTTGAAAAAAGAAATAAAGGTGCAACATTTATTATTCAGTGCTTATCAAGTCATTTAAAAAGGCTTGGGGGGTAGTTTCATTACATTTATCCCAGATGTTTCAATCATTGCACCCCTCCAATACCACTTGACTTTATTTCAATTAATTCTTTGGTTGTCTTTTTTGTTCACCTTTTACGCATTCCAATCACACATTCATATTAATATCATTATATTTAATATATATTATAAATAATGAATTTCTCAAAAGAATAATTAAATGAAAAGTCTGTAGAGGGATTCTTCATAGGATTTCATGGTTTGAGTATGAAGGTGGGGGTACCATATATAGCCAGGAATTGCATGTGACTCACCAGTCCCACGGGTTCCTGTAGGAGAAGGAAAGAAAATTGACCTCCTCCTTTGGGACAGGACAGGCGTTAAACCCACTGGGACCGGTCGCTAGAGGGATGAGCTTAGAAATAAGCAGGTTGAAATGGGCAAGAAATGAATTTCAAGCAGAAAAAAATTGCAGGTCCTGTTCTATAAAGCACAGAAAATAGAAGTGAGGTAACGTTCTATAGAAATTCATAAAAAATAGTCAGTAAACATACCAGGTGATCATGGTACTGTATGCTGATCGCACTGTGTTATCTGTAAGTTTGTCATTTCTAATACATTATTTTTGTGTATATTGTACCATGAAGCGGTTAGCACTGTTACCTCACATTTACAAAGATCAGGGTTCGAGTCTCCACCATGGCTCCATGTTTACGGGGTTTATATGTATTCCCTTTGTCGTAGTGGAGTTCTCTTTGATTCTCTGGTCTCTCCCCCACAGTCCAAAAATACGTTAAGTTGTATTGGAGTTGCCAAATTATCTGTAGTTGTGAATGTGTGTGTGCATGCCCTGTGAAGTGTTTCTTCTAAGTGTCTTGTAATATTGTCTTGTATCTCATGTTTGATAACAAACAACATCCAATTCTGATATACTTGTACATACTGGCAATAAAGAGTTCTGAGCGAAGAGAGTTACAGTCTGCCATCAGTAATTTCATCACCTAGCTCCCCAACCTTACACGAAAAACAAATTACGTATTTTCTGAAAAAATAAAAAATAAAAAATGGTGTCACTTCATGTGAAGTCTAATCTAACAAACTCAGTCATGCTTTTGTGCTGTACAGATCTGCATCCATTCTGTACAGTTCAAGGAGATGTTGTCCAATATTTCATCAACATTAAGCAACTGCCATCCTACTCTGGGGCACATTGTACAAGTTTATGAAAATACAGAAAAGAGCCAACAGATTAAATAACGGATAGCTAGTAGGCCTGGTCGATGTCTGATGTCAATATTGTCATTTTATGCTATGTACATGCAATTGTTACATCGTAACTACAGTACTATGCTAGTCAGTTGGGTTGAGATCAGGCTTGGGCGGCATCAAATTTTTCTTACTGACCGGACATCATACCACGGTATACGGTATTTTGACATTATCTTAGAAAGTAACGCTATTCTGGTGTTGTGAAATCGCAGTGATAAAGTTCAGAGAGGCACGATAAGATTCATCAGTTGGAGTTTAGTAATGAATTTCGCCAAAACATTTTTACTCTGTCATATGAAACAAAACTTAGCAAGCTCTGCAATTTTATTGATTGTTTCATTTACAAGATTACCTAGTACAGGAGTCTCCAACTCCGGTCCTGGAGAGCTACCGTCCAGTAGGTTTGCTATCCTACCTGACTTCTGATGAGCCACACCTGCTCTCAGGTAAATACCAGGAACAGGTGTGGTTCATCAGAAGCCAAGTGGGACAGAAAACCTACTGAATAGTAGGACCCCTGACCTGTTTAAAAAAATCCCTGATATGTTAAACAAAAAAAAGTGAAAAGCTGGCCATTGCCTAATATACTCTGTGAGCCAATCATAATAATTTTCTTCTTTGCAGTTGGATTCACTCATAGACAGTGTGGCTCATTTGTGAGAAATAAAAAAAAATGACTGAGGAGGAGAAAAGTAAACAAGAACTGGTCACCAAAAGGCATTTGTATAGAAGTCTACTTCTGTATCTGTATAGAAAAATCTTAGATTCCATAAATACTATACAGAAATACTGTATTGAGCAAAAACAACTGATTTTGTCGGCTCTGCTTTGTATCTGTTGGCACAATTCGTGGGAACATCACTGATTTATCTGGCCTCTCTTGGTAGCTAATAAATTCTATTTGGCTATAATTCATTTTGCGTACATTTTAAACTGCTTTTTAGATTTTACAGATTATATTTGTTCTGCAAAATCACATTGTGGTACTTGAAATGTTTCCAATATCGTATAATGGATATCCAGTATCTAATATAGTTAGCTATATTGTAAAATGTATTAACAACTTATGCCTAAATAGTTAGACCTGTGATGAGGTGGCACCCTGCGATTGCTTCTGGTGTAGGATCTGCACCCATACAGCTCTGCACAAGACAATCGGTTATGCAAAATGAATGAATGAATAAATGTTTGGTAGTTAGATAGCCACACTAGATAAAAATGGTCTAGTTAGCTAAATGGTAACTAAAGTAAGAAGTAAGTAAGTAAGTAAGAGTAAGAAAATAAAGGCTGGGATTTCTAAGGATTTGGGCAAGAAATAAATGGAGAGAAAGGTCACAAATTAATTTAATTTGTTTAAATTTGAAAAAACAAACTTCTGTCTTATAATGGCAAAATGACGCTCTGCTGACTCTAATGGTGGGTGCTAACATTACACACACCAGCAGACTGATTTCCTTGACACCTCACCTCCACCCACCCACAGGTCTCCTCCCACATATATAACACCCAAGAGCAGGCGATACATACTATCAAACATACGGTGACATTTTAAAGAAATACATTGCTATATTAATATTAAAATCCAAAAGGCACAAAACAACAGCCCTTCCTTATAGAGCACAAAGGTCTGCGATTTTTCAAATTGCATAACTAAGAGTAATTTCCAGCATTTTGTGACTTTTTTTTTTCCTTTCTATAGTAAAAGCGATTATTCTTTTGGGTAGATTAGCACACAAGTAGCGCTCACTGAAGAAACCAGGATTACGATAAATTGCATTATTTAATTACGAACAGCTGACAATTCGGAGTGCAAAATAAATCCATAAGTCTTTTTCTCTTTCATGTGAGAATGGGTCACCAGTCTAAAACAAAAAAAAAACTGCTGCCCTCCCCTCGCAGGTCTCTTTGTGCCCCCGCAGCATGGGCGCCGTGTAACTCTTCCCAGTGCCACTTCCCATTCCACTCATTACGCAGCCTGATGAACCACATACAATCGCGTCTGACCTTTAGCCATACACACCGCTCATGCCAGGAACAAGTGAAAAGAACAAATCATGTGCCACACCTCGGTCGCACTGGAAACGCTCACCCTGCAATTATTTCTAAAAAAAACAATCTCTGATATGCGTAAAGCTCAACACCCATCAAAACAATGATGATAAGATACGTGACGGCGGAGCTGTAGATACGACAAAGTACCGAGAAGCAAACATCAACCAAGGAATACATAACCCCTTAAAGGAACAGATAGAAGATTAATAACAGATATACTGGGAACAGAATTTGAGGGAACTTCCCTTTAAAATCTGTCATTCTGTCCTCCAGGAGGCAGAGTAAGGGGAGTGTTCCCAAGAAAAAACTAGCACCTACCTCACATATACAGTATTACCAATTATTTCAGACTGCTGTCTTAGATACTGAAATCCCTGGTAGACGATTATACTGTTAACCTTAATTGGATCAAGTAAGACATTGTGAGTACTGCAAGAGTTGGCATCCATTGTACCTGTTGCAGTATATTTCTAACATTTTTCCACTCCAAAATGTTTAATGGTTGGGGAAGAATTTTGCAAATTACGTATATCTTCAGTGAACGAGTCTCCAAAACCAAACCAATGCTTGGCACAAAATTCTCGGTCCTCTCTCATGAATTGTATTAACTGAAATAACCTTAAAAATAACATGAAAAATGGTGTGTAGTACAAAAAGACTCAAAAATGATTTAATTGATCTGAGAGGTCTAGGAACACAGTGATTATAGAATTGTTAACCAGATCAGGAATGTGAAAGTGGGATAATTTGCTGCCTGCTAAACTTAGATTGGGATTGTAACCGACTAATAATTAGACTAGAGAAAGATCATAGGTTCAGCCTGTTTTAACATATTAATATTGAGCACTATTGTATTTACGATGCGACCCAAACCCAAAGTAATAATAAAACACCACGAATGATAATTTAAAATTAACCTTGTTTTATAACAATACCATACCCAGTTACATCATATTACATAGCTACTGCCTTTGCTTTTAAATTAAATACCATGCAATTATTTGGCTAAATTATTATTCTTTCACCACTGCACTGTGTGCGGAGATGTAGTTAAGCTAACTGGTGCCTCTAAAAATTGCTCATAGAGTATGATTGTGTGTGTGAGTGTGTGTGTGTGTGTGTGTGTCATGCTCTTGTAGGCTGTGGTTTCACCCACACAAAATTGCCAACAGTCTCCCTCACCTGAATTCTAACTGGACTTATGATATTTAAACCAGTGAGACTCTCACCTCATTGCAAAGTCATATCTTTCTGCCTTGAGTTATGGTGTTTGTTTTAATTTCGGATGCTGCTGCATATAATGTTATTCTTATTTCCTCATTCTAGTACCCTGGAATCCCCAAACATCCTGGTAGCACTTGAACTTCCTCTGCCTTGAGTCTGATATTGGAAAAGTAATTTAATTTTTGGAAATAAACTCGAGCATCCCATCTCTGGTGTACTCCAGCTGTACCATGCTGCCATGGGTATGCTTCAGTGCCCACCAACCATGACCATCCAGAGCAGCTTCACAATGATGGGTTATAAGAACTGATTAAACTGCTTAAAGCAGTAACCTTATATATATATTTGTCATGAATTATTCCGTACATCATTATTCGTTTGGCATGTGCTATGAAACAAATGAATACATTTACTGCCATGGGCAGAACCTAAATTCATAATTAGACATTAAAGATGGAAAATATTATGCTAATTGTGGTTGTAAGATGGTTATGGTTGTTGCTGGTTACAGTCAGTTATGTTTGAGAACATTTTCATTTCCCAATAAAGAACACCAACAATAGAAAAGGAATGGTTATGTCCAAGACAAGTCTGGCACGTCTGTTATGCTGAACTTGGCTATGTTGTTGGAAACACATCCAATGTGGTAACTCATTTGAGACATCATCATCAGAGTGTGTGTACGACCAGAGCAATGAAGAATGAAGTTAGCTTCCCTGTGGCATGATGCTACTGCCAGGAAATTCAGAAAGGGCTAAAAAATAAATATAGGGGTGTTTATTGCTACAGTGACCATGCTCGGCAGTAGAGATGTCAGCATCGGTTCCTGTCTTGCCCAGTTCTATCTGACATTTCCCCATTTGGCCAGCAGGTGGCGCTGACCATGCCATTCCTTCCTTGATGGTTCCCTGATTTAGAATCTTTCTTGGTTCTTATGGTTTTCTCCTATTCCCTGGCTCACCGCATGTATCTTTTGTTCATGTATTTCAGTATTGGTCCTTGTCTTGATTTTTAGTTCCTGGTATTCCCTGCCTGTTCTTGTCGCTATGCCCCTGCTTCTCCTATGTTACCATCTCCTGGTATTTGTGTCATTAGTGCTTTATGATTGTTGATGACCGTCACCTGTTCCTTGTTGCCCCTAGTCCTCAGTGTTTGGTTAATTGTTACAGCTAACACCTGTCCCTTGTTTAGACCTCATCATCACTGTGTCTGCCCATGCCGTGTCCCTCTGTCGGTCATTGTGTTTGTTTTCTGCATGTAGGTGAATGTGTAGGTTGTTTGCGTTCCCCTTGCCATTTCCCTTTGCTTAGTTAAGTTTTTGTTAATTCTTGTTTAGCCTTCCTGGCTTTTGTTTTGAGCCCTTGTATATCCGAAACAGTGGTTTTTGCTGCTATACTGCGGTTAATATATTTTTATGTATATTCTATGCTAATTCCACTTCATATTCTATTTTCTATTTATTTCCTATTTAAATTAATATTTTTAAGTTTAAGATTTTTAATATTAATACTCTGCTAGGCTGATGGTGAGTCAATGAAATGTAATTTTGTTCTGATGAGCGCTAACTGGTGTATGTTTTGAATGACAATAAAAGTAGCTATTCTATTCCATTTTGTGATCCCTTTTTGTTCCTGGTTCTGTTGAGTCCAGTTTATAATAAAATACCCTTTGCTACAAAGCTACGTCATGGATCATGCCTTACCATGCCCATTCCTAACAAGAGAACACAGGATTTAGACTGGATTTAGTTAATTGTTATATTTTTTTATTTTTTAAGTACTATTATAAGTACTTATGTTTACAACATACAAATACTGTAATTGTCTCATGTTTAGTTATTCAGACATGTTAACAGACACATTACCTTTGGATTACAGCTGTTCCTAAGTTTGTTTGCAGTTCCAATAACAGATTATATTTTCCCTGCCGTACTAAAATTGTACAAACAATGAATCCAAAAAACTGAGGTTAGAGATGTACTGATCTGATATTCAGATCGGTATCACCGCCAATCCAGACCTATTTGACGGATTGGCTATCGGTCATACGTGACTAATTCGCATCCGATACTTACTCATTTAGGTTTTGGCAGTCTCTAAAATGATAGCTTCTATTTCTTGTTAAATCTATTTGTACAATCAACTGCATGACAGCTCTTTCCCATTGTAGATGTGTTTTTTGCAGCATTAGAATTGAATGCTAACACTGCCACTCAGTTTTTTGCCACTCGGTAGGTGTGAGCGCAGTGACTTCTGCCTGCTGTGACATCATTAACAGCAACTAGTAGCAGAGCGATTTGCAATCTTTGTAAAAACAAAGTTTTGAGAAGTGGGAGTCGTGTTTAGTGAAACATCCAACTAAACAAAGTGCATGCAATTGTGCAAGACAACGTGAGCAATATGAAAAAAGCAATGCATGATTTGGGAGTCGGCTAGCTTGGGCTGTTTGCGCACTCGCTACACCTTGTGATACAGGAGGGGTGGCTGTCACAGCGAAGAGTAAGTGATACTGTTGCCAGTGGGAGAAACATTGTGGAACATTTTAAGCATCTGCCACTTGCATGTAGTCTCTTGGAAGATATTCAAATTGAACTGCAAATACCTCATTAAGGCTTATACGTCCCCACAGTGTAATATATATATGACACACACACAGACGTACATCAGCCATAACATTAAAACCACCAGCCTAATATTGTGTCTGTCCCGCTCATGCCAAAAAAATAGGTCTGACCCGTCTCACACCAAGACATTAGCTGCAGAACCTTTTAGTCCTGTAAGTTGCAAGGTGAGGCCTCCATGGATCGGACTTGTTTCTCCAGCACATCCCACAGATGCTTAATCGGATTGAGATCTGGGGAATTTGTAGGGCAACTCAACACCTTGAACTTTTTTCATGTTCCTGAAACCACTCCTGAACAATTTTTGCAGTATGGCAGGGTACTTTATCCTGCTGAAAGAGGCCACTGCTATCTGGGAATATCATTGCCATGAAGGGGTGTGCTTGGTCTGCAGTGATGTTTAAGTGGTAACATCCACATGAATGCCCCCAGCAGAACATTGCTCAGTGTATTACACTTCCTCCATCAGCTTGCCTTCTTGCCTCCTGGTACCATCTCTTCCCCAGGTAAACGATGCACACGCACCCAGCCGTCCACATGATGTAACAGAAAATGTGACTCATCAGACCAGGCCACCTTCTTCCATTGCTCCACGGTCCAGTTCTGACGCTCACGTACCCATTCAGCAGTGGACAGGAGTCAGCATGGGCACTCTCACCAGTCTGCGGCTACGCAGCCCCACACCCCGCAAGCTGAGATGTCCTGTGTGTTCTGACTCCTTCCCATCATAGCCAGTATTAGCTTTTTCAGCAATTTGTGGTACAGTAGCTATTCTGTGAGACTGGATCATACAGGCTTGCCTTCGCTCCCCACATACATCAATCAGCCTTACAGTATGCTCTCATAGTTGGTTCACCGTTTGGCCTTCCTTGCACCACTTTTGGTAGGTGCTGCATACTGGGAAACACATTACAAACCTTGGCGTTTTGAAGAGGCACTGACCGAGTCATCTAGCCGTCATAGGGTGGCCCGTGAAAAACTCACTCAGATCCTTTCACTCGCCCATTTCTCCTGCTTCCAAGACATCACCTTCAAGAGCTGTCTGTTCAGTTATCTTATATACAATGCCAGTGGTTTTAATGTTATGGCTGATTGGTGTAAACTGACAATGAAATGTAGTGAATTATGACAGTGGAAAACCAGCCACTTCAATAAGGAAGAAGAGGATAGTAGTGCTAACGATATCAGAAAAGTAGCTTTTAGCAAAGAAAAGATGCACCCCATTTATCAAAAGAGCAGTTCAATAAGCACAAAGAGTCTTCACTACTAGGTGGTGATAAAAAGCACAAATCATCTTAAAAATCTCTTTGAGATGTCACATTGGTAAAACAGTGGAGATATTTCCCAGCATCTTTCTGACAAGGCTGTCGCAGTCAAACCAGTTTGTGTGGCTAAACTTCTCTCGAGTACCAAGAGTTTGTCTTGTTCGTGACAGTTTTCCTGCTAGTGATTTTTCATCCAGTCCTTTGCCTGTTCCTGCATTCTGCTGCTCCACAAAAATCGCCTGCAGTCGTGCTACTTCTTCTTTCCGCTATTCTCTTTATTAGTCCTAGCTTACATTTATAACACCAACAATTAGCAATGCACTAGTTGAACTTCCCTGGCCCGCTCGCGATTACTGATTTTTTTAAAGCCCAAACTGCCCATATTGATCCTGGCCAATACAATTTTCTAAGTTTAATAATAATTATCAGACTAAATTATTAACACTTTAATTAAGTTAACCTTCTGCAAGTGAAATATCTATAATAACCTTTTCAAGCATCAAATTAAATCGGTTGTGCCAAATGTCACTGGGGTAGCCTCTCCACAGGCAATTTTCTTTCTTCACGTCTTGCACACTGCAAATTCAGTGTCTTCATCCCACAATGTAAAGAATCTCCAAATAACAGATATTTCCCATAATTATTTTATCTTATATCATGCAACATTATTGGGAGGAGGAAAGGTGAGGGGTGGGGGGCACGACTGTAGATGGAACCTGAGTTGGAAGTAGGGGTGGGCGACATGACCGAGGGCCATATCACGATACTTTTGGTTATAATCACGATCCACAATACAGATAATATTTTTGGAAAGTATGCATCATTATCAATTAACCATTTAAAATCACTTGACCAGCCAGTCTGTCCTTACAAGAAACGTTGCTTCTTAGAAACTGGAATGTTCTTGCATTCCTTTATTTTCTTGCTCATGTCCCATAATTTCTGCCTGTGAGAACCAATTGACACGGGACTCAGAGAAACTATGATTTGTTGTAATTATTCCCTTTTAACATTCTGATTGAATTCACTCCCCAACCCCGACCAAGATAAGTGGTTCCGAGATGAATAGGTGTAGTGGACAGATCAATGACCGAATCATTTAAACAGTTTAGTTTTCTTTTTGAACTTGTTATTAAAATAATCATGCTTAATTATCTGCACTTCATTATTGTACATTCAGTTTTTTTTTCTGTTTAAATTTTCATTTGATGAAGAATAAAATAAATCGATGTAAAAAACTGATGTCAACAATTTTAATTTATTCTTTCACCACATTTCATCAGCACTAGTAGGACTGTAAAAGAAAAGAAAATTTGATGAAAAGCAAAATGGTGGAAATATCTGAAAATCGGCAAATGGATAAAGAAAAATCAGTTGAGCTGCTGGGAAAAGGAATTGAACAGCTTCCTTTCTTTTGCCTTTCTGGTGAAGGTATACTGAGAGAGGATGGCGCTGAGTTACAAACTGCACTTAACTGCTATGTTTTCGTGTGCCCCATACATAAATAAATAGGATGAATTGCAATTAAGTCAATCAGAGTTCCTGTGGTTGGAAGCAGGTCACTTCTGCCAATTTAACAGTTGAGATCCACCTGTGTGGTCAGATTTTTTCCCCCATCACATAAATATGCAATTCTCTCTTTACAAAAATCAAATGTGTAGGTCCATCCTAAAATTCTGACTTGTCATATGATACAAACCACAATCCAAATGTGCTCAGACTCAATTATGGATTATTACTGACATTCTGAAAATCCATTACCTGAAAACGATGCAGTTTTATTGCTATTAACACCAGATGCTCTTCATCAATCACATGTCTTCCCTGTCTGGCCAGGTTACCATTTCTATCGTTCACAATTATGAGCCATTAAGTGATTTCCAGTTTCACCACAACCGCAGCCACATGAATGCAAACTTCCATTGTCTGCATTGTTCTTTCCGATTATTGCTCGCCACAAACCAGAATTATCATTTGGGATAAGCCGAAGCTGTGAAGGCAATAAGCAGGAAAAGCTACTTCGTTAGTACAGTGCTGTCTGTCTTCCTAATGAATGCATCCATGTTATCTCCTCTGCCCTCGATTTCTTGCCTTTCGGATGGTGAGTATTGTGTGCATCACTTCACATGAGGCACTTACGAAATCAGAGATTATTTCAGAGAGCACATGTACACGGTGCCTGAGTGTGCCCTGGATATTATGTGTGTTTGCCTCCATTTCCTGCACTGCATCGATTAATTATGCCTTCTACATTCTTCAGTACCATACCAATACAGACCATCTGGAAGGAAACAGATTGCATCTATTGACAAGATCTATCTGCAATGGACAGAATTCAGTCTTCTTCCTATTTTCACACTTAAACACGTTATTGCTCTTCTGCTGGCATTCGACAGCTCAGCACATATTTCCATTTTTTTCTTCTGCATAAAAAACAGACTCCAGAAATGGCTCTGTATGCCCTATTCACAGCATTTTGCACAGATGAGGCAAGATTTATCCCACGCTGTTGTAGGGCTCAATGGGACACTCCTGTGAGGTGAGAAATGAAAATTCCCAACAGAACAATGCTCTTGTGCGACAGATTGTTTTTTATCCTTGGAGGCCATCTCTGATCAAGAAAGAAATAATTAGCAAGATCAGGGTTGCAAAAAAGACAATATTCCCTCACAGTATTTTTTTTCCTTTCAGCTGAATTCATATCCAGTCTAATTTCCTAAAGACTGCTAAGTCATCACAAAAAACTAGATACTGTTGGAACAACATCTTCCACGGACAGCCTCATCACTCTATCCCCCCGTCTAATCCCTACTCCTCCCACACCCCTAACCTCTATCTCTAGCCCGCCTCTACCCTAGGCTTGGGTTTTCTGTCCATACATTACACCACGGTATACGGTATTTCAACAGTATTTTCCCGTATTTTATAATCTTGGTGGGGGGGGGTTCGCCGAAAGAAAATACCACAGTACACTGAAAATATGATTGTAATACTGCCCTACACACTCTGCCCACCTCTTCAAAATATCCTTATTAAGAGCTCAACTTTGACTCGCCAGATATGTGCCTGCAGCCGCTCTTTCAGGTGCCACCACTGAGTAGAGATAAGACACGATTATCTTTCAACACAATGAAATTTGCTGTATGTCAGTGGGGGGCGTGAATTTCACTGAGTTGCTCACGATGAATTTGAGCAGACTCTTACCTTACCATCACAGAGGTCAGCTATGCAGACTGCGTTTGAGGGCAACGCGTTCATACCACTTGAAAATTTAAACAATGTTGATCTGTTATCTGAGACAATGTGTCTCGTTCATTTATTGGCCAGGATAAATGCAGCAGGTAGTCAGATCAGCGATTCAACCAAATATTGTATTTAAAACACCTTTACTAAACCCTCTGATCCGAATGAAAAAGACATGTACAGCAGTTTAGAATAAAGGTTGTCTGAAAATCTGGAAGTATCAGCATTTATATGATTCCACACTACATGGTTATGGGTGAAAACTTTTTTTTTAAAGCAAATTCAGAAAATCATCTCACCACCCCTCCCAATTATTTGGTACCCCATAGTTTGAGAGCCGCTGACCTGCGATATGTTCCTGTGAAGTTTGAAAAGATCCATGGGATACTTTTAGATTTACTGTGTTCACAAGATCAAGTGTCTCTTGCAGCCACCATTTCTTTCTTTGCTGCCACCTACCACTGCTGCTCCAATTTTGTGGAGATTTGTATCAAAATCAAATCAAGTGTAGATCTATCCAGGTATAGATCCATATAGACCATACAGCCATCAAATGCTTTTTATTTATCATGTTTCAGATCTTTCCCCATGTAATGAATCTGCAGAGTTAGAAAAAAATCCATCAAAAACATTTGGAGTTATTGTGCTACTGGTCTCAAAACCATATGTATTCCCTATCTGGGGAATGCAATTAATAAAATTAGAACTGTTGCCTCACACCTCCAAGGTCCTTCACTCTGAGCAGAATTTGCATATTCTCCTCACATTGCATATGTTTTCTCGGAAGCCGTGCAATTATACTAATTAGCATCTCTACGAGATGGATAGTTTAGGTCAGGAAAGCAACATTCCAGACCAAAATTTTGGTTCAACCAACTAGTTAAATATTAAGAGCCATAGTCACAGAGTACTCAACTGGTTGGTTGCAACAAAATCTTGGTCTGTATTTTTCTTTCTGGACCTGAACTATCCACTTCTGGCAAATTAATCACAAAGTGTGTGTTACTCTGCAATGGAACTGGACTCATACTCAAAGAGGGTCCAAGTTCTCCCATTAGCAAGATAAGTACTGCAAAGGTTTATGGGTGGATTCCTAATATTACAGTACATTCCAGTTACTGGCTGCTCCCATACCATGAAAATTTAAAAAAAAAAAAAAAACAAATGCTACATTTGGGCTGTTTAGTTCATGGTAAGTATGCAGTGAGAATTAACAATATGCTGCATCAGCTTAATGTAGCTATTTATACCGTATTGCACTACATTATTACCATCTGAGAAGGAAGTGAAACTGAAAGGAATGTAGGAGTAAAAAAATATGGTAATAATAATAATTATTATTATTATTACAAAGCTTGGCCAGGAGGGAAAAAATGTTTCTATCTGCAACCTTATCAAAAGATTTGTCACACAGAAAGTAACTGACCCAGAACAGACCCTTTCTCTTATACTGTGTGTTCAATTTACCCAAGCGTCATCCGCCACCTTCCCCGCTTCTAGAAAAGGCCAAAAAAGCCAAGATTTGTTCCTTTAAGAAATAACAAACAACCACTGACCTTTTATCCCCACAAGACATGGGCTGGGATCGATACACAGGTTTGGGGAGAGACATCGCAGATCTGGGAATCAGAGGGGCCGGGTGTACGGGGGCACATTTCCGTGACAGTCTCACAAAAAGATTGCTTTCCATTATTCGCAGTTTCAGTAATGCAATTCAAGGAAGCAGACGGTCATTTTAAAGAACACTGCCTGTCTGCAGGATTATTCTTGCTTTTGAATGTAAGGAGCAGTATTCAAGGGGGTGATTCAAAGTAAAGACAAAGGTTATATGTATTATTCTTTGGGGAAACACAAGTGAAGGGTATTCTGGAGCTACATACAGTATTAGGTAAGACCTCAGGTCCTTCAAAGCAGGCTATTACTGTTTTTAAATATAAACAAAGGTGAAGAAACAGACAGCTGATGAAAGTAATACAAAATAAAACATAACTACATCATTGGCACACTTTTAAGAATACTTTAAATGCTATTACAAAAAGCATACTTAAAAAAATAAGCATGCACTTCGATTTGGTAAACAATGACGCATGAAAGACTGGCCTTGGTACTTGTGAGAACATCATGGACAAGGAAGCAAGTTATGTGACGCAAGGATTAGGTGGATGATGCCTGCTTTGGACGGACAGGTTTTTCATTCTTAGTGGACAGGAACGGGAGTAACAACATAGCAGCTAACACAAACAAAAAGGAGAGGATTTTGCTGAGAACAAATACAGGAACAGAGAGAAAAAGCATGAACACACATGTACAGGTACCTATGATTAGGTACCTATATCTACAGTATGTGGGGACAGTCCATTCATTTCTAAGGGAATAACCCTAATCAGAAGAATGACAGCCCTATCCAGCCCTAATCTTAACCTTAAGTAACTAAACAATGCAATGACAGATTTTTTATAAAATTAAGTTTTCCTTTGTTGGGACCATACAGTATTGGGTTTTTATTACATTGTGGGGACATTTGGTCTCCACAATTTAATATATACAAAGGCACACACACACACACTCTAAGTTAACATCAACAAAGTGAAGCAACCAAATTATCCTTGTTACTCACTGCTACGAAAATGAGAGGAAATTGAGGGATTTTGAGGACATATTGTACTGGAGGATTGGAATCATTCAGAAAGCTTGGCAGGTGCCTTCATAGGACAGTTACCATGGTACTGGCTGACACGAAGAGAAAATCGCCAGTTAGGAATGCAATGGCTTTCTGGACTGGTTCCCACTAAAATGGTGACCAGAAAAGGACACCAACAAGTGATAAAACATGTCTGGCAGAAGATTTACAGATGGTGGGCGGAAGCTTTACAGATGGTGGGCAATCATCCAAAGAGAATTGTATGAAATCTCGCAAGGAGGCGTACCGTCGTAAACGTTGAAAAAGAGAGCTGCAGTTACTTCAAACTGGACCTGGGAAAATAAATCTGGAGACAGAACATTCTGGGGCTGCCTGGATATACTGGGATCTCGATATCCACAACTGCAGAATGGTTATGTGGATAAACAGTAGATGTATCATTTCATTCAATGCACCAGCCCCACCCATCTGATATTTTGCTATTAAGGATAAGGCCAGCAGGCATTTCCACCTGAACACGGGCAGCTCCCAGCTGCCTTCGGCACAAACTAATTACTCTGACAACAAACAAACCCTATGACTAAATGAAGCAATGTTTATTTGTTTTAACGTACAAACCGGATTCCAAAAAAGTTGGGACACTATACAAATCGTGAATAAAAACTGAATGCAATGATGTGGAGGTGC
>JAODJX010000002.1:8384562-8395468 GCA_026776945.1 Isichthys henryi
CTCCACATCATTGCATTCAGTTTTTATTCACGATTTGTATAGTGTCCCAACTTTTTTGGAATCCGGTTTGTACAATATATATTGTTTAACTTTCAACTTCATTTAAATAATAATTAGCCTGCATAAATGTATATCCAAAACTATGCTGGTCTCTTAATAAGGTTTATTACTGAAAGCCAATTTTCAGAGCCATTCAAGATCCAACCTAATGTAACTGTACAGTTATTCTCCATCAATAAAAATGGGGAAAAATGCTAGTATTACTTAAGGGCAACAGAGAGATTTTGATGCAGTCAGACAACCCCTTTCTTCTCTTTCTAGTCAGGAATGTTTATTGAGGAAGCAATTAGATCTGCCAGTGTCTAACGACTTAATATAATATTATTCAGCCATAATAACTTTACATCAGCAAGCAATGAAAAGAGCACATGCAGGCAATGGTTTAATTAAGGGGTCACACAGAAACTCTCAATTGGTTACTTTTGTTCTTCATTATGAATTACAGGCCATTAGTTCAGAAAAGAAGTTCTAAGAGCTTTGAAAAGGTTAAATTCATTCCAGCTGGCAGATTAAAATGACAAAAGCATAGCTGTAATCCCTAAACCAAAGGAGCTGGAAAGAACTGCTGTTGTACGTATTGTAAAATGGATGGGTATTTTATGAATGACTAAAGTGATACATTCCTTGAGAAAATACAACTGTCCTTCATAATCTCTGGCAGAGACCGCAAATGAGGCGCTGAAGACAGGGAGATCACAGTGTGTGTCTGTGCCATTTCATTTGCACTTTGCTTTGACAAAGCCGTACCCCGAGAATCATACCATTACATCAGCTTCATATCCACCAATCCACCAATCCGCGAATGTTTCATCAGCACCACACGAGAGCACCGTTCAGTTTACAGTTTATGTAATTCGATGGACTGAATACTTAACCTTTGAAATATTGACTGATAAATATATATATATCTATACATATGTGACACAAATGCAAACTAGCAATTATTATATTGTAACAAGATACAAAATATAATGTATGATATCATGTACGATATAAACCTGGTATCAACTATAGTTTTAATCGTTAACCAATGAATTAATCGTTAATCAATTAATTAACTGATTTACATTATTGTATCTATGAAACGGTAAAATAATAGTTAAAAAAGTAAAACAAATTATGCTGATTGTCTGAAGAGAAATATTGTTTTATTATGCAAACATATTGTTTTATTATCTTGTAATTATCTTGTTTTGGAATTTTAAAGTACAGATTTTCATTTAGACTGTAGTTACACTTTTGCAGATGTTGAAATATCAGGTTAGAACAGTGAACATATGGCAAGGAAAATAGGTCAAAGTCAGAAACCATTAGTACCAGAAAACTGTGTAGTTCCCATCTCTATTGTGACAGTCAGATGGAAAAGGAAGGCGTAGCTTGAACAGACTCACGTCTTTTTAAATTTTTTTTTAATAATTTGTCCACCTCAATTAAGCCCTGCTTCCCAACGGAAGGATTGCCTACTTCACCAAAGAAATGAAGACCAGCAAAATGAAGACAGCAAGGACAATTAGAGATAGGCTTGGATTGTGTTTGGGAGAATGATACAAAATGTAACGTCAGATGATCACATAACCATCGCTTTAACTAAATTAATGTTTTAATTCGAGAGGGCCTGGGGAGATAATAAAAATTAGCCTGTCCACACCTGATTACATAAATTCATAACGCCATAATGATCCGTGGGTGTTCAATGGGCATCGTTGTTGCTTCACTCCTCTAGGGCTGGAGGTGGGGAAGCCCTACGCCCAGTGCTTGGGCGTCTGTCTGCCCCCTGTGCCATGTAGCACCGTCACGATGAATTTGACTGAACCTGAGTACTCAGTTTTTAAAAAGCACTGATTAAAATTTCCCTTCTCTACCGTTTGGCAATATGGCAGAAGAAAGAGACAGCATAGTCGAGGAGGGTCCGGATGAAAAGGCAGAGAAAGTGTCAGCTGAGCTGAAACACTTCACGTTAAAGGGGAATGTAAATGCAGTCATCTGTTATGCCACACAACGGCATGACTGCAAAGCAACATCTGAAAAGACTTAAGACTGAAAGGCAGACTTGATGAAGCCATTCAGTAATACAAGATTAGTCATAGATGACAATAAGCTATGTGCATTTGGCCTCTTGGAACTTCTACCAGTTTTGGATCTCATGACTGCTAAAATGAAGGCTTAGTAAGATACATAATAACTACTGTATGTGTGCGTGTATAACGATAGGGCTGGACGATGATAGTTCATATTGTGAAATTTTTGTGATATTATGATATTTAGAAAACTAAAAATATAGTGACATGGAAGTTGGTCAAATACATTGCTGGCCACAAATTGTGCTAACAGACACAACTGACAAATCACTTGCTTTTGCTCAATATCTTATCGATATATTGATGTTTTCAGCCTAGCTGACTGTCGCGGTCCTTATGATTTGGCAATAACACGTGCATTACATGCACTGTTGATATTAACATCGCACATCACACATTCAGCACGGTTCCACAGTGGGTATCGCTATCGCCATGCACCACTGATGTCACTCCACACCACTGCTCTGTCCCCCCCCCCCCATGTGTGCATGGCTTTGCCAGATCCTCTGGTTTTCTCTTACCAACCAAAAACATGCAACATACGTGATATGAGTGCTAAATCGACCGTATGTGTGAGTGACTCTGCGCCCTGTGATGGGATGAGGCATTGCAAGGTTCATATACAATATCAAATAAAGATAAACTAAATTTACAGAAAAATGTCATTATGAAACTAGAAGGGTCTGAATACTTTCTGAAGGAACTCTATTTACTAACTATGCACAATTGCGCATACAAGTTTTATGTCACAAACTAGACCTTTCTGAGAAAGTTAGTCTACATGTGTCTTCATTTACATGTACTGTAAATTCACTTTCTATGGCAGTGTTCTGAATGTTAAGGAAAACTATAGGAAAAAATGTAAATTTAATCCTAATGGAATTTAGAAAAGCCTGGGGTAACTGTGTATTATTGGAGAATTGTTTAAAAACCCAGCAACTGCTGTGTTTCGCTGAAATAAGCAACGGGTAAGTCAACCAATCAGGACTGAGATGAACGAAAAATACTTTAAAATGCCTGGAGTATTATACCGGTTGTGAAACCCATAAATATGAAGGTCCAGAAACTGATGAGGACAGTCAGTAAAAAATGTCTACAATCAATATCATTAACAAATATTCGGTCAATCGTTCACATCTAGAGAAAGTTAAATGACAAGCAGATAATTAGAGAAAGTTCTGGTCTCTCACTGACAGGTTATTGCTAGCTAATAACCAATTTTACGGTTAATTTGGGGCCAAGGGACAATTATTACAGGGCAACGAGCCTGCAGATTGTGTCAATTTACAGAAGCAGGTCCAGGAGCTTGGGGCTCCCTCAGCATGAGTCTGGACACTTAGCTTTGCTCACTGTGACAGATGCACTACAGGCAGGAACTGGCAAATGTTTGTTTCCATGGTTTTCAGAGGCTGGGCCTTGATTTATGACGCGGCATCAACTACGTATGGAGTGAAATTATACAGCGCTGGAGGACATGCAAACAAGCCTTCCGAACAGTCCTGTTTTAGACAAGAGTGGGATCTGGGCAAATGGAGAAACAGGAGGAAAATGCATTACCTCCAGTGCCTCAAATCTAATTTCATCCTGAAAATGAGACCCAGAACTAATAAACAAAGCAAGAGGGTGAATGCTCTAAGGTTTAATTACTGAGCAGTTTGCCAGAGAACATCAAATCAACATTTTCTGCTTAACTGCCAATGTCCAGTACAGGAGTGTTTCGAGAATAAGACCAGATTAAAGTGCAGCAATTTCTGCCATAATGTGACACATGAAAATTACAGAGCTTATGAAGAAAATAGGGCTGGGGCAGTACTCAAAGCCCATCAAACCATTAATGATTTATTACACTTAAAATACTTTTAGGTTTTCTCTGAAATTTCATCTGTATGCTGCTTAGACACTGTCCTGTAGCCCTTTTTTACTCATACAGCAATGAGTCCATTTTGTAAACAATTAGCGCATAGAAAACTAAGCACAAAAATGAACCGATCTGAGTATCAGGTGTTTCCCCCTGTGAAATTCTGTACTCAGGCCTGTTATTCCATAAAGAAAAATGTAAATGCGGCGAGAATGAAACTGCATATGAGCCAAAGCATGAATTTCATTCTACAGACATAATTGCCCTATACAGCGGAGCAAAGCAAAACCGCATGTCAGCCGACAAGACATTATTCCCCTATTTACCTATGGCATATGCGTAAAAATATGCTGCATAAACACATCCCAGCAGATCCGACTGTACAGTTTGCTGCACACTTTCCCATCCATACTTCTGCATTTTGCATTCATGCTGGAAATCTAACAAGGATGATACCACACAACAATAACAAATCATTAAATTGGATAAGCCTGAAGCTGCTAAATGAATAAATCCTAACATTACTTTTAAATGATAGTATATTAAAAGGTGTATATTTCCACCTGGGCATGAAGGGAGAACAATGAATCACTTGATGACAAACTCTATGTAACCCAGCTGAAATGGTGTCAAAAACAATGATGTCACAACACAAATGGCATCAGTCTCCTATGCAGTCAAAACAATTCCAACGGTACGAATACAAAATTGTATCTAACATTACTTATCTATTTTAATTTTATTTCTTCACTCATTCCTTCATTCGACTAGTGGCTCTCACAAACATTTAACATTACTTTGACAGCGGTGTTCTGTTTGTTTTCTGTAAATTAAACAGGAAGCTGTTTTTCCTCTGCTGATTACAAGTGTCTGAGAGAACAATTATGAGCTGTGTTTGATTAGAAACAACACTGAAGATGTCAGTGTTACTATCGTGCTCACACCCTTTACTCATGTCTCTAATTATAAAAAATTACTTACTGTATGTATTTTCAGTTCCATATAATGAATAGATAATCATATAGAATGCACTATCACTCAGAAGACTATAGAGCTTGGGCGGAATTCAACCGGTATTACATGAACAGGGTGTTTGGCATTTTTTTTATCAATTCAAACAGATTTGCAAAGTGGTGTCTTTAAAAACTGACACGTTTTATCCACCAGGGGCACGTTCCCAAAAGCACAGTTTTAACAATGTTAATAAACCATGCAATTAAATGGTTCCAACTATGTAAGTTCCAATGGGAGCTTTTCGAAAACGGACCCCTGACAGGTACTTGTCCGAAAAACCAGAAGAGCTGTACTAAATATTTTGATTCACGGTCAAAATTTCACTGCTTATTTTTTAACCTATACAATATATCGCAATATTTCATGATTCATTCGTAGTGTAGAGGACTGTTGGCATCTACCTACAGTACTAATCCCCCTGCTGCAGGACAAAGGAATTAAACAAATTACAATGAGAAAACAAAATAGGGACACAGCTGTTTTAAGAACAGCAAGTTCAACAAGTAACAACAGCTAAACATACACATTAAATCCTTAGAGAATCCTTCTTCTTGTCCTTGGTCATTTTTCTTTTTTAACACGGCCATCCCTCCTCCCTCTGCCTAACTGACCCCCTCATATAACTCTAACGAGACATTGAGGCTAACGAGGGTTAGCTGACTTTCATTACCTGCAGACCTCGGGCTACTGATCACTTGCCGCAGCAATATATAAGATCACTCAAAGTCCACCTTAGACCATTAGTCTGCCTCCTGCAGGTCCATAGTGGACAGAAGAGATAGTTAAAGAAGACGAAGAAGTACAATGTGAGTGAAGGTTCCAGGAGGTCAAACACATTACTATAAAATAAACAGAGAGGTGAGATTTATGTCAGCTATGTGACCTCTGGAGAAGAGACCCACTGCCCCCCGTCTTATAAAATATATATTTACGTCTGAGTGTATTTGTGAGTTTTTTTGTAAGACATTCTATTAATTACTGCTCATATTTAATTCTCATATTTATTGTTTTTCAGGTGCCTTAATCTTGCTTAATATGGTTCTGCATATTTTCCCCATTTCCTTCTGAAATGCATGCACAATCTTAAAAGTTGCAGCTTTAGATTAAAGATAACAGAGTGCTGTCCTGCTTCATGCCATGTCATCATACCTTGCTAATATATTTCACTCTTTTGATTAGTACACATGATTCTATTAAATGAAAGCTTAAAGTCTAAAGCACAAAAGTCAACTTTACTTTGAAGCTGATTTTTGTGTCAGAAAACAAACAAATTGTTTAGCTTCAAACACGGAACAGTTTATGGCAGATTATTCACGAAGGGGGTTGTATTTAATAAGAACAGAAGGACAACAAATGTGCTTGTGTGATTAAAAACGCACACACACACACACACACAAACATACCCCAACGGATGTGCTCCGTTAAGCGAGGGATTTACTAAAGGTGATTATGTAAAGATCACAAACTGCTAATGACATGAACTTGGTTATAAAGATCAATTTTGTGTAATTGCGCGAGAATGGACAATATCAAGTGTCAGACTGCTACAGTCTAGTTTTATATAGATCTACATCTCCACCTCTGTCTCATCCAGCTTTCCATAATCCAGAGCTGGTTTACAACACATGTAGGACATGATGATTATATCAGCAATATTCTGTTGAGTGGACACAAAGGATTCTGCATTTTTTTGGAGAGAAGACACAATTAAATTTATTCAGATAAAAGGTAAATATTCCCTGTGATGAACTGGCACCTGAGAGTAATCCAGCTTACTGCCCTGACTAGAATTAAGTGATTAGAAGATGGATGTTTGGAGGGATGAATGAGTATTTGTTCAAATGTTTAAAAACCTTACATTTTCAGTGAGCAATGCTTACATTTACACACCATGAACTGTTTGACCACATGGCTCCAAATCTGGCCTCCAAATCTGTCTTTCACCACACATGCATGTTCCACGCCCTGACATTAACTGCACTGATAATTCACTGTTATATATGTTATGCATTTACTTACTGTCTTTGAATTTTATCGGTTATCACTGGAATGCCCTTGTTCAATAAGCTTTGCAAGAGCATAAGTGCCCACGTTCACAACTCCACTTTGGCTTGAGAGCATACAGCCCAACCAACCTTGTTAGTAAATCAGAATTCAGACTTCATTGTGCAAGACACCAGTTTCATATGCACGCACAGGTCAGAGCAACTTAGCCCATTGGAATGTAAGGGTACTTATTATGTAAATGTTAAAAATATTCATATTCAGCTGATCTGAGCCTTTGCTATTGCTTTAAACAAAAGAAAGCAGAGCTAGAATGCAATATATTGTATTTAGCATACCGATAATTTAGCATTTTAAGCTCTATGGATTTTTTTTATTGTCAATAGATTTGAACAAGTTGGCCAATTTGTGCTAAACGTTCATATTACAAAATGGATCAAAAGTCGAAAATTCAAGGCGGTGTTTTAGTTAATAGGAAACCCCTTAAAAATCTCCATATTCAATGCTAATTAATTTTATGGTATAACTCCTCTTGCTTTCATACACAAAGAATATTTACTATAGGGATGCCAAAAATGATACAGCGTGGTGACTGCTCCTAATCTATCTGATATGCATTGTTGACAATATCTTTATTTACTTCATTAGACTGCCTTTTCCACTATAAATTGATAATATGGCCAAAAAGGCCATTTCCGAATGAGTGTTTGTACACATCACATAATGCTACTATTACCTGTATAATGATAATTTGAAGGATTAGGGACGGCAAGGTTTCAAAAAAGAGTTTATTGTGATTATATAGTGAGACCGAGTATTTTTTTTTCCCGTCATGCGTTTTCAGCCTTTATGTGACAGAGAGATGTTCTCTGGTTTTCCAGTTAATTTTTCTTGGCAATAATTAAAGTTATATAATCCATAGTAATACCGATGTGTCTCCTAGTGAGCCCAGAGATGGAGATGCTGAAATGCTGAACCGCAAAAGATGTGATGGTTTGCTGGTGACATATAGCTAAGGCAGGTAACATGGAAAACATGTCCTGAAAGTCACTGGTAATGATGTTAGGAATGCGGCGCATGCATATGTCTGAGTCAGTAACATTCTGTGCTTTGTGATGTGTGGTCTGTGATGGATCTAATATCAGTCTAGTTCAGGGAAACAGCTCCAAATGCAAACCCACAGAATAGGGGTAACATACACAACCTACACTCAGACAGCAGGGGTGACATTTGAAGCCATGTCTCATGATACCCCTGGTTGATACCATAAAATTCTGTCTCTTATATTTTAAAGCTATTCGTGTTAGTTCTTAAGTACTGGAAAACTGAAAACATGCAGCAGCCCCAAGCAATCATATCCAGCAGTACAGCAATGGCCTAATGATTATGGAGGCGTTGTTGTGATTGGAAGGTTGCTGGTTCAAATCCCCAACCAAGAAGATACCACTGAGGTTCCCTGAGCCAGATACCGTCCGCAGGCACTAAATAATAGCAGCCCGCTGCTATGTCATGTATAGGTTAAGTGCAGAGAACACATTTCATTGTTTTGTGCTACGGAGTGTCAATGCTGATAGTTGATAACTTCACTTCAGTGGAGAAATAGACCAAGGCTGAACAGTCAAAGGGTCACGACTGCCAGCCACCTTCACACAAGAAGCTCAGATGTCATGATAGAGTTTTTTTATCTTTCACAAAGCTAGTCTCTTTATTTAGCAAAGTGAAAATATTGTTACTGCCAAAAATGTGTGTTAATGCAATATTTTAAAAAAAAAGAAAAACACTACCATTGGCATAGGCACCCCAATAACATTTTTATATTTGAATGGGGAACTACCCACAGTGTTGCACTGTTTTCTGACACCTCTAGGTTCGGGGGTTCGAATCCCACCTTTGCTCTGTGTATGTGGAGTTTGCTTGTTCTCTGAGTAGGTTTCCTCACACGGTAAAAACATGCAGTTAAGCGAACTGGTATCTCTAAATTGGTCAATATATGTATGTTTTCTGCAAAAGAGCAGTATCCTGCCCAGCGTGAACCCCAAACTTGTGCCCTGCTGCCTGGGGCAGATTTCAGGCCTGTGACCCCGACAAGGAGGGAACTATGCTCAGCAGCCACATTAGCAGGTAGCGTCTTTTTTCTCCAGAACCACTTCAAGGGCTGATGAGTTGTAGGCCTACATTCGAGGATGCCTTTCTGCTCATCATTGTTCCACGGAGCTGTTATTTCTGCACTGCACTTGTGGCCTTCCTGTTAGCTTTAACAAGTCTGGTGTTTCTTCTCTGACCTCTTTCATTAACAAGGTGTTTTCAGCCACAGAATTGCTGCTGGCTGGATGATTTTTGCTTTACCATTCTTTGTAAACACTAGACACCGAAATGCGTGGAGATCCCAGGAGGGTGGCTGTTTCTCAGATGCTAGAACCACCATGACTGACACCAAAAATGATGCGACATTTAAAATCTCTTCGATCACGCACCTTAGCCATTAAAATGGTTAGCCACGCGATAACTCAACCTTCAGACCTTGTTCACATTATGTGCTTATCCAGTTGCAGCCACACGACTCACTATTAGTAGAAGCAGACAATTTCTGTTAATGAGCATGTGTACCTAATAAAACGGCCCCCAAGCAGACCCTCCTACCTGAGTTGAAGTGCCTCAAACATAAAAAAGCAGCATGCATAGAGGGGCTCAGACAGTTAATGGTGCTTTGCAGAGACAAGGCTGTGCCCACTAACCCTAACCCTCCACAATGTAGCCTTAAACAGTCCAACTGAAAAGCGCAGCTTCAGAACACGTTCACCTTTTAAAGATGAGAAATGTCAATAAACCTGATTCAGAATCATCCGTCTCTGTAGTTTTCAGTCTTTACTTCGATACCAAATTAAACCCCCCCCAATGATGTCACATTGGGTCATGGGATATTTTATATAAATTAGTAATATTTCTATTTCACACAAAAAAAGAAATCTTATGAAAAAAAAATGTTTATTAAAGTCATCTGTCAGAATGTCAGACACAGATGCGAATTCCCATCAGATGCAGATTCACTCCTTATTGAAAAATAGCTTATCAGCCTTTATGCTCCTGATCTGCTTCTGTTCAAATATCTTCATCCAATTAACTTCATGTGTTTTGATACTTGTGCTTTACTTTAAAACTTTGTGAAGGTGAAACTCTTATAATATTAGACACTAATTTGCCTTACTCATCATTCAAGAGGCACAGGTCTGACAAGGTGAAAAATAAAGAAAAATGTATAAAAAAATAAAAAGCAAACTTTTAAAGTAAGCTATGCGAACCTTCTAATGAAGACCTTTGAGAAATACAATAGTGCTTAAACATACAATATGTCTGGCATTATTTAGTTTTAGAAAGGTGAATTAATAGGTTATTCGCATGTCTGAAAGAAAAGTGCTTCTAGCAAAGGAACTGAACGATTTTAACAGGAAATGGTTTGGGGGAAACAGTGAAAAGACAGCGACTCTGTTTTAGAAGGAAGTTTCTCTGGTTCTCCTTGAGAAGCATTTGGTTTGATGGTAGGACATCTTAAAGAAAAACAGAAGAATCTTATGTATCTAAACAAAATATTCAATGTATACCTGTAATAGATACATATAAAACATGGTTGTGTCTCCTGTACCCAAGCACTTTGTGTATTTAATATGGTTTCGATTCAACATGCCGACACAATGACAGAGCAGCCCTTTCCACCAGATAAAGGTGCAGTTTGCTACCATTTTTCCTGGGGACGCTTATCTTTGAATTCAAATAAGGTCAAAAGAGAAATGAGTCTTGCAGTTCAGTGATAAGGGGCAAACAAGAAAAACAACCGTTGCGCCGGCCGGGGGGGGGGGGGGGGGGGGGGGGGGGGGGGGGGGGGGGGGGGGGGGGG
>JAODJX010000002.1:8395568-8409505 GCA_026776945.1 Isichthys henryi
TACCATTTTTCCTGGGGACGATTATTTTTGAATTCAAATAAGGTAAAAAGATAATTGATTGTTGCAGTTCATTTTTAAGGGGAAAACAAGAAAAACAACAGTTACCCCCCCCCCCAAAAAAAAAAAAACCTCAGAATATCTGTAATATGATTCAAGATTTACTTCATAATATCAATGCTATTAAGTTACAACATAGATGGAATAAATCACTACACAATAATGCATAAGTAAAACAGAAATAAAAAGAGAAAATGTCAGACTTAACTTATCCGGCACAGAAGAGAATGAGTTTATGCTAGGTTTGATGATAAGGAAAGCTTCTGGGAAAAGGATGACCTGAGTGAAAATAAATGAACAATAATTATGAATTTAACTGTTAATGCCATCAAAATGTTCTTCTCTTTCCAATCATCTTCTTTGCATGCCGATTTTCCCTCATCAAAAATTTGAGGATATTTTCATAAAAATGTAATTTCAGTGTTCTAAGGTCTTATTCAACGGCACATATCAATTGATGAGACTTCCTGTGAATTCCAAAATCAATAGTGCATATTTAAATAAATAAACAAACCATCTTGTCAATTATAATTGAGGCGTACAGAGAAAATGACTGAACGGTCTGTGAGACCATGAGCCCCCGGGGATAAAGGAGCAATATAATGATTTCTCAGTGTAAGGTAAGTGACCTGCTGGGCAACTGAAGACACATTGGGTCTATCGGGGGGCCCTGGAGGGCCGGCAGTTACGGCTCCTATGTGCCTCATACAGACACAAGAGAAGACCAAAGGAAATCCAGCGACCGCATTGATTTTCTGCAGGCTGTCAATAATATACTGCTTTTGTACTCAGGCAGTGTGTGCCTTTAATTGGGAACCATATTTGGTACTTGCCACTGTTAATCATGTTAATCATAGCAGGTTACGGTCCATTCCATCGACAGCGTGACTAAAAGTCACTCCTGCACCGTGCCATGTGTCTTTAATAGGGATCGCGGCAGCTGTGCAAGGTGTAGAAGTTATTTTCAAAATAGCCGACTCACACCCAGGAATTACATCCCGGAGGGAGAATGTGCTCAGAATTATGCCTTTCTTTGCCTTCTCCTCCAAGACATCGTTTCAGTGTTACTCTATAGTAAGAAGGGGAAATGGCATCAGGGGAGGGGGGGCTGTTATGTATATACAGGAGTCCTAAAGAACAAAACAGATATTTAAAATGGCCATTTTAATCCCTGAGAGCAAATGCACAAATGATTCTCATATTTTTAACTATGAACCGTACTAGTAAGCAGAATGGATTACTCCGGACATAAACAGGAGCCTGTAAGATCCCCTCAGGCAAGACATGTCTGCAGCACAATTTCGACACTAGCTTCTTAAAATGTTCAATTAATTCAAATCGTGTCTGGTCACGGATAGCCTAGTTTCTTTGCATATCAGATGATAACCGATATGCCATTTGCCTAAACTGCAACTGAACTCTACCTGAACCTTCCTTCTCAGTCTTAGCTGCATTTCTGTCCTTCCTGAATTGGCATGTCAAAAATCACAGAGAACCACGGTACTGTTATTTACACTGGATCATCTAGTAGCACTGGAGAAAGGTAAGGCTTCATATTTAACCAACAATCATGGTTAATTTTTAACAAAAATATATATGCATTAGATCCTGCTCACGAAAAAGCAGTAACAATGGATGAAAACCAAGATATACGAAGTACGTCCCTTTATCAGGAGTATTAAGGGAGATCCAAAGCAGCCTCTCTTGCTGTAATCACTTACGATAAACATAATTAAATGTTTGAAACCATGTCATAAAAATTTGGGTGCTTATAATGCTTATAGCATTTTGCAATGTTAAAGCACCAAGCACCAGATCTTCTTGCTAATGTGTCTTAATGATATCCTAGGAAACGTGGTACCTTTTATTTTGTCCCTGTACTGTAGGTGAGGCCATAAAAATATCAGCAACAGACAAACAGGGGCACATGGAACCTTTAGAATTAACTGTGCTGCAGATGGACCAGCTAGTACTGTAACGTTTGCATGCTATGCTCTTATTCAAAAGAGGAATATATGAATATATGAATACATTCCAGATTTTTAATACAAGGATGCAGCTGTTGTTTTTATGAACAAAAAAAAAACACTGTTACAAGAAAAGGATTAAACCTGTTGTGTGCATATGCATGTAATCTCTCAGGTAAATCTAATTTGATATCATTCATTGCTTAATTTACTCCTATTAGATACATTCTCATTCTGTAGACAAAGTCACCCAGTCACACACATCGCATGTGCGGAGATGTAATCAATTTGCCTTCCCTCACAAGTGGATAAGATGCAAATTTAATCATTATGATAATTTAACACGAGACAGGCAGCTTAATACTACAGTATGTAGGGCAACAAAACCCACTAACAGCCATCACTTTAAGGGAATTCTGTGACAAACCATAGAATAAGAATAACCTTAAATCTTGCCCATGACTGAACATAATTCCAAAAAAGTGCATAGAAAAGAGAAATACAACAGTTGGAAGAGCATTTAATGTACTCAAATATTTGAAAAAAGATACTTTTAGTTTATAAGGCTGAACAGTCATAAATGATCACAAACAGTTTCAAAACTGAGAATTGGGAGCTATTAAAAAAATATTATACATGCATGCATGTATATATGTATATGTGGATGGATGGATGGATGGATGGATGGATAGATAGATAATTCTCCTTGTTTTTCTGCTGATATTTTTTAAAGATATTTCTCACTAATTACCGTGGTCCTGTGAAATCATTAAAGCCAAAGCTCATTTTTCTCTTTGAAATACATAGACAAATAGGTGGCTTTTGACCTTGCTGAATTAATTAAAATGATAAGTCATTCTATGGTGAAACTTTATTTTGCACATTTCATTTCTCTAGACAAGCAGAATTCATTCACTTTGTCGTATTCAGTCATTTATAATTTAAAATGTTCCTCCTTAAAATATTTGAAGTATTTAAAAACTCATTTCCCATTTAAAGACACTTATCTGAAAAGAGTGTATATTTGATAAAATCAACTACACAGGGTTGCATGGAAAAATAAAAAGAAAACTTTCCTCGTTAACAGCACTGTAGTGGGTAGTTGTGTCTGGTTGATCTATTACTGTTCACAGTAACATACTGTGGTGCATTATACCATGATATCTATTACAATATATCAGAGGACGACACTCAAATTTAACAGGCTGCTATCATGCCTAACAAATCCTTACTGACCACTTCATACGTTTATAGAATTTCAAATGAATATGTTACACATTCAATTCTATTCAATACAGTTTATTTTTATATAGCGCCTTCCACAACAAAGTCGCTTTACACATGTGTTGTGATACATTACAACGTCATTAAGAGACAATAATACAAAAACAGGGAAAATGAAACACAAAGTGATTATGTAAGTATGGGAGAAAAAAACGCCTGACTTTGGATGAATCAGAACAGATAGCATTCGTTATTCTATAGGACAGAAATAAATGTATCAAATTGTGCATATCGATGTGTTTTGATGTACAGAATGAGGGGGTGGCTACAATGAACTATATGGTAAATGACAGCTAGCTAATTTGAGTCACAGAGAAAGGTTTCCACTTGGCCTGCACACTGCTCATCTTGTTCTCAATCTCCAGAATAACAACTCTTAAGTCAGGGACTGACATAAGGGGAAAGGACAGGCATGCTAATGTATCATTTATTCGCTGCCCTGCCCGTGATCTCCTCCATCTGAAATATGAAAAAGTAACTGTGATGAAAATCCTATTGATCTCCATCACTTCCTTTTAAAAAATATGACATTCTTCTTTCCGTAGCAAAACACTTCAGTTCAGTCAAGATGGTGGAACAGTAACTAGCTACCATTATTTGGGACTTTGAGGAATCCTCAACAGACCATTAAATAGTACTATTGAGAGGAACTGGGCACTGATTTATGATCCTTAAATACTGATATCATTGCCATAACTACTGTAAAAAAAACATGACTGCCATATTTTTCGCCTATCTTCTTTAATTAGAAGCATTGTAGGTCCTTAGTAAGAATTTATATTCTAATCTTAGAACAATCCATTACACCAACATTTATATATCCCCAGAATAAACAATTTTATAGTTTTAAATCTGTAGCCTATTGATATTTATTGATGCTGTTAATAAAGATGCATCATTACATCCTTCTTTCATGAAATGAAAGCAAGTCCGAAGTATTTATGATGTTGCGCTTCCTATTGCAAAACCTTTGCATCAAAGAAGGAAAAAAAACATATCAGTGTGTTGGGGAGATTAAAGAGGTATAATGCAATCTGTTGAAAGGTCATGAGAAGAAAGAGACCAACATGTCCATACCAAAGCAAAAACAAAGACTGATAAACGTCTTTGTGCCAGATTCGATGCTTTATGTCCTTATCAAAGGATCAACATCTTGAAACAATAGCAATATCTATGAGACACCATAGTTTTTTTTTTCTTTTTAATTACAGATGAGCTGATGCAGGGAGTGAGAGGAATCTGCAGTTACAGCTGAGTAATGGGAATTAGGGAAAATTTATCATCCAATCATTCAGCGTTGCCTCAGGGGGGTCAGGGGTTATTTTCCCACCGTAGTTTAATTATCAGCAGCTCCTCCGCATTTTCATTTTGAAGACAGCACTCGGCACAATGTTTTTATTTGAAAGGTGCTCCACAACAACAAGCTGGAAACAGATATTCCTTGTCCTTATCTGATTTTATCTTGTATTTCGCTTCACAAACTACAACTTCATATTTTTTTAGTTTGTAGCTTTTTTTAGGCGATGCAGGGCTAGCCGTGATAGAGGTTACGATTAAAATTGCCATCCTAGAGCAGTGGACGCGTTGAGGAGGGAGAAGCACAGCTTACACGTCTCATATAAAAAAGCACAGCTTACACGTCTCATAAAAAATGCACAGCTTACTCGTCTCATATAAAAAGCACAGCTTACACGTCTCATATAAAAAGCACAGCTTACACGTCTCATATAAAAAGCACAGCTTACTCGTCTCATATAAAAAGCACAGCTTACACGTCTCATATGAAAAGCACAGCTTACACGTCTCATATAAAAAGCACAGCTTACTCGTCTCATATAAAAAGCACAGCTTACACGTGTCATGTAAAAAGCACAGCTTACACGTCTCATATAAAAAGCACAGCTTACTCATCTCATATAAGAAGCACAGTTTACTAGTCTCATTTAAAAAGCACAGCTTACACATCTCATATGAAAAGCACAGCTTACTCGTCTCATATAAAAAGCACAGCTTACATGTCTCATATAAAAAGCACAGCTTACTCATCTCATATAAGAAGCACAGCTTACTAGTCTCATTTAGAAAGCACAGCTTACACATCTCATATGAAAAGCACAGCTTACATGTCTCATATATAAAGCACAGCTTACTAGTCTCATATAAAAAGCACAGCTTACACGTCATATAAAAAGCACAGCTTACACGTCTCATAAAAAGCACAGCTTACACGTCTCATATGAAAAGCACAGCTTACACGTCTCATATAAAAAGCACAGCTTACTCGTCTCATATAAAAAAGCACAGCTTACGTGTCTCATATAAAAAGCACAGCTTACATGTCTCATATGAAAAGCACAGCTTAAACATCTCATATAAAAAGCACAGCTTACATGTCTCATATGAAAAGCACAGCTTACTCGTCTCATATGAAAAGCACAGCTTACACATCTCATATAAGAAGCACAGCTTACATGTCTCATATAAAAAGCACAGCCTACTCGTCTCATATGAAAAGCACAGCTTACACATCTTATATAAAAAGCACAGCCTTTTAAAAAAGAAGACATGGCTTTAGGGGAGAATAATCCTCCATGGATTTGTTCTCATTTTTCCTTTTAAAAAAAATGAAAAATAAATCATAAAGAAAAATAAATCTCACAATACAAATCGGATCCTCGAAGGACTTTAAAAAGTCACTATTTATTGTTTCTTTGTCAATAATTAAGGTTAAATACTCTAAATTTATCTTAAGAGACAACGGGAGACGTTCCAGTAACTCTTACCGTGATCTAAGAGGATGTGAAGGTTCTACTGGGAACACTTAATGTCTCAGCTGTAAAAGATATTTTTGTTTATCGTCAGGAGAATAATTTGCATCAGAGCTCACTTTGCATGCATTTTAGGCCTTTCCACCTCCATCTTCTCAGTCAATTAATGACATAAGAAGACTATATAAGAGTGTCAAAGGTATAATGCAAAAGGGAAAAGCTACATTTTTGTTTGCCTATGTGCAGGAGAGTACAGCAACAACAAATTAGTCATCTGAGATCTTTATATGAAACAGAAATCTTATTCTTGACACACAATATTTCTCTTAAAATGCATATATAATGTCCTATGTTACCTAATGAAGTTAATGTACTTGAAGAATTAACTCAAGTAATAGGGAGGACCTGAGAATTGCAGAAATACTTAGATACAATTTTGATGCAATTATATCAAATTACAGATTTCACACATCGTTTAATAGCAGTATGTGAACAGGAGTGTTATCTTAGCTTGTTCAATATCCCACAGTAATATATTCCAATCTGCCCATTCATTGCTAACTAGAATATTGAAGCTGAGTGGGAGATACAGAGCTGTTGTACATTATGTTCAAATCCACGACCAAGAATAAGACGCTGTTTATAAAAAGCTTAGGATTTGCATGAGTAGGAGCCTGGGCAATTTTCTGATTTACATATCGAGTTCACACGAAGTATTAATGCAGGCAAAAATCTTTTAACAGACAACCGACACTTGCCACACAGTATGTTCTCTTTGCTACAGTAAAAACAAATATGTAATGCAAATGACCAGCTACATCTGAAGACAGATGGGAGAGAAGAAAATGTAGATGCCGTCCCTGTTTCGAAAAACGTTGCAATGGACTGAAACCAGCAGGAGAAAAAAAAAGCAAGATCCTGTGCAGCTGAATCTGTCTTATGACCTCTGGGGAACAGCGTGATCCATTCTCTCTCTCAGGTCTATGCCTTATGAAGCAAGACACGGGGCCCAAACATCCACACAAAACCCAGTGAGCCTAAGAAAAAGAGGACAAGGCATATCCAAGCTGACATTGCCTACCCTTGCCTCTCTAGTTTTTGTGCCCTTCCAGGCACCAATGTCGCAACACAGTCCCGTCACACTTAAACAGATGTAATTTGACACCCCTGGCACACAGCAGACTCACAAATCTTTGCACAACTGCACTTAGGACGCTGCCCCGGAGCCAACAGTCCCTTGAGCCGGCCTCCTGGGCGCTGAAAGCTTCCCCTAAATAGATTATCACAACAACTTTGCTGAACGCCATGTAAACTACTCTTCAAGGAAATCAGACCGTTCACGGGATGTTTCCTCTTCCTCCTTTACATTTCTAAAAAAAGTGTAATGGTCTTTAAAACAATTAAGCCATTACAATTTCCACAACAATCTCAAATATACAGACATGCTAATGACTGAGACTGGAAATAAAGCATAACTTTGGACACTGAGGTCATTTCCTCCGATATGCTTGGAGTCCCAAACATAGGCCTACTGCAAATTAAGCTACAAATATATCATTAGCTTGGAGCTAACATGATTGACAAAAATTTATAAAGATTCACAGTAATTCATTTTATGTTGAGGGTTGTTTCATGCTATATTTGTTATTGTATAACATTATCTAGGTCAATTACTGTTACACGCCACATAACGACATTTCGGGCAGCGATGGAGCACATATATAATGGTGGTCCTGTAAGATTATAGTACAATGGATCTGAAAAACTCCTATCCCCTAGTAACATTGTAGCCTAGGTGTGTAATATAGTGTACCATCTTTATTTGTGTACATACACTCCAAGATGTGGACAAAACGATGATAATCGCCTACCGATGCATTTCTCGAAATGCATCCCCATCATTAAGCGAGACATGACTGATGATAAAACAATATATTTACAATCTGAACTGCAACAATAGCTGCAAATACTCCACTTGGAACCTCTCTGTCGGTCTATGTCATGTTATTAAAGTCACCAATACGTGCCATATTTTAGCGATAATGGACTCGTCACTGATGATATCCCTTTTATCAACGGAGTTTTATTTGAGCCATCTTCGGATTATACTTTTGTTTTTTCAGGTTGAGAAGAATTAAATGGGGGACAACAGCCACAAGAGCTGTACTGCCCTGCCTGTGTTCTTGATCTGACCTTCAATATGCCTGAATTCACGCCTCCACCCAAAAACCAAAATAAAATGCTAAGCCAGCCCTAACCCTAATGGAGCTGGCAGTAGTAAGGGATTTATTCCCCTCTTTAATCAACCTTTCTACCACTTTGCACAACTTGGATTTGCCATTAGTCAAGTTATCAGCGCTGATGGGTTGTGACAGGCTACGGCGACATTGGTCAAGATAAAACCGCCTTCAGCCATATGAATGTCACTGGACGTGGCACCATGCTCCAAGGCGTCACCTTTCTTCAATCATCTGAAAGCAGGGAACAGATAATGGGCCGAGTTGGGGGAAATGGACATGTTGAGGCCTAAGAGGTCTGAGTCGACCGTGCAATCCTGCGTCCATAATGCCAGCTTCACGTATCAAAGACACTGTAGAACGTGACCTATATTAGCCAGCCACTTCCTCTTCTTGCTGACAGCCGCAGGTTTTGTGCCATTGTCACAGAAATTGATGTTAGGCAGGAGACATACCAGTAAGTAATCATGGGAGGATGGTACGACAATAGGGCCGTGTTAGAAAGATAGAAGTCATTCTTGTCTTTTGTTCTTTCAGCACATCATGTATCATACTACTAGATGAACAATGAGTCACAAAGTAATTAAAGAAATTGTCAACCATCTTTCATGGGGATCTGAATTCCCTGATGAAAAATATGAAATCTTTGTATCCAGCATGATAGCTACTTGACACGTTAATTACATAATTATATTTTAAAACATTATTTTAGAGTCACTGAAGCAGTTATAATAAAAATTCACTCAAAACAACTGGATGTGATTCAAATTTCAATTGTATCTTTTATGTAAGCATAAAAAAGGTGGAGAGCAGGGAACGGCAATATGACTAACCTCTGTAAAACAACAGGAAACACAACTGCTGATAAAAATCACGACAGGATAAATCACAAAACACTATGGGAAAGTCAATGGAAAATCCATTTTGAATAAAAGTCACAAACTAATTGAAGTCCTTTTACATCTTATACATCAACATTTATTATTGTCTTTACCTTGCTCCAGCTGTAGACTGAAGCCTAGCATGTTTCAATAATATTAATATATATACATTTTGTTACTAATAAATACAAACTGTAGACAAATAAGGACCTGATGTCGTTCATGTGCCTTTTGAAACTGTTGATTGCATACATTACTGCGCAATAATTTAAAAATACTTTAAACGCAGTATGAAAAAAAAAATCCCCTGTTTCTTCTCAAATTTCCAAATGCCTGTCCTGAAAATTGACCTGGAAAAGTAACACAATCATTGACAGGCATCACCGTCGGCTTAATGGTGCTCAAACATTCAGCTCACAAAATCAGATTTCAAAAACCCCTTTCCCATGTAAAACAAGATGGACCATCAATCAGAGTGAGACTGATGGTTCTTCTGACTTTGTAGATAAAAATCAATTTTTTAAAGCAGTGACATACAGAGGGTTATTTTTGATTATTTGCAATAATGTTGCAGATTGGAAACATTTGCTTAAGGTGCACATACATAAAAACGGAGACATACCCGTGTTTTTCAAAAATTTTATTTTATTTTATTCCTGAGACATTTTCACCTAATGCCTGCTGGTTACTTTTAATGTGTGCTATTGATTAAAGTAATAGGATTTTGATGTTAAGGCCTGCTTGCTCAAAGAACACTAATGCTGGCAGAGGCAAGATCAGGGCCTTTGGGGGATCAAGGAACAGTCACCCAATGAATGAGGGAACTGTTTCCTTGTTGCATGTGACTGGTTTATATCTCCATCTTTCTGTGAAATTCTTGAAATGAAAGAGCGGAACAAATCCCCATAAATTTCTATAAATCTGGAGACTGAATTTTTCGCTTTGAAGATCAATGAGGGACAAAGCGACTTTACAAATGATCTTCTAAAATTGCCCGGCCCTGACATATCAAACCCGCCTAGGCCTGTACGCACACAAACGCTACGATCTTTTCACACCAGAATAAACAGTGGGACTGCAAAGGATGACCTTTAGCCTACACATCATGCAAGCCGAGGACATTGATAAATCGACAGGCTGTGTAAAAGGAACCTACAGCAAGTGACACATTAATATTGGATTATCTGCTAACTAAGCTATCATGTTATATATTCTCACTGTATAGAATGAAAATTCTCACTTAGTTCTAATACTGTAGTACTGTATTACTATTTCTTGGTTTTTGGCCCTTTTCAGATCTGCAATCCCCTGTTTAGACTAAGGAATCATCTGCTACACAACAGAGTATGTTCAAATGTACTTTCCTTTGGTTCTAAAACCACAACAGAAAATCATTTTCTGTCTGTACATTTGCTTGAGTTCTTCATTTTCTTTCTTTTTGTACCGGGGACAAACTCCCTGTTTTTCACAGGTTTCCTCCCCAAGAAATGCTGTTCACCTTTAAATTGTGTGAGTACTGTGTGATTCTCTGGTGTTTGGTTCCTGTCCAAAGGTCACCCCTGCCTGCCTTTTCCCCCATGCTGTCTTAGATTAGCTCCACCCCCAGTTTAATGAATGTAAATTAAGGTGACAAAGCTATACAATGGGTGAATGTTTTTGTACCCACTGTTCCCGCCTTGCATCAGGAACTGTTCAAACAACACAGCAACCCTTCTAACTGCATTGTTCATCTCATAAAGCATATAAAGTGCAACTTCACAAAAAAAATTGCTTCCTAAAATTGGAGTCCTTACAAAGTGAAGGTGGGCTTGTTTGTTTGTGCTTGCATCCACTGAAGAGTTCAGTTAACCCAAAATTCTATCCTTTATGGGTCATGTCACTAGTGACTTTTAATGTTATTTTAATATTTCTGTAAAGGCAGACATGACACATTGTCCGTCAAGCAGAAGACACAGAAAGACCACACAGACATTTCCTTACAGAACAAAAATGATCCAGCCGATTCAGGTTTATTTGTAAGTCAAACATATCATTTGCTATATAACACCAGCTTCAGAATCTGTAGTAGTCTAGTGTCTGTCCTTTGTAGCCCAGTTTTCCATGAATTCTCACCATTCACTAGCACTGGGTGTATATTTGCTATGCAGAGCAAGGGTCGTGTACTTCTGGGTCACGATCATAAAGCTTGATGTATTAGGTTGTCAAATAGGTCAAATCAACTGGCCAAATATGTGCATAAAGACTGCTGTTTCGACGTAGATTGGAGGGAATAAATGCAGATTAAAATATAAGCATGATGCCCATTAGTACATATATTTACAACAGTTTCATATCAGGTTTCTACAAAAACAGTTAACGTTTTCTCTCTATCAGTTTTGAGACTATCATGCTAACATGGGAGTCAATCAACAAAACAGTGATGCAGTTACGAAAGAATAAATGAGCCGGAATTTGATATGGACTGGAAATAAAAGCCGAGATTATACTTTTACAAAACAGACACAGGAGTTATACTTGTTAAATGGCTACCCAAGGACATGCTAATCCAGTTTTAGCGTTCGGTAAATTACTGTAATTTCTACTATGATAGATTTATGCACCATACAAATAAAACTCATATAGCACTCATACAATGCAAAATGCATCTGAAAAAATAACGGACCATGGCTTATGTGTACAATGTTGTAATTAGTCAACATTATCTATCCATCATCTAACTGCTTATCCGTGATGGGTGGCTGGATTCCGTCCATCGTAAGACGCACACATGCATTCATGCACACATGCAATCATACACTACAGGAAAATCATAGACACCATTTAGCCTAACTTTGCGTTTTTAAATTATGGAAATGTCAATATGAAGACATGCAAAATCCACACAGAAAAATTAGGAGGATCCAAAACTCCATTGTTCTCATTTAATAATTCTCATTTAAAATGTATCCAGAACTGTGATTAGAATCCGACAGTCAGAAGTACTGAAGAAAATGTATATTTCAGCCCCCATCGTAAGAATAGCTAAATCAATTTTTAACACAGATTTTTTGTATAGGTCGTGTCCTTAAAATTTAATCAGTATAAAAATCTGATATCAGTAACATGTTTTAATTCTACGCTAGCGGTACATTTGTGCTAAATAGGAAGAAATCTTGTTAAAGTATAATATTTGCACATCTGACAAGAAGAGGATTTGTCTAAAACGCTAATTTCAGAGAGGTGATACTATGTCGGCCTTCCCTATTTTTGAGGTCTTTTAAGTTGTGTCATCGCTTAGTCCCTACAATGCAATTCTCACTGTTTTCTTTGCATGCTGTTATGGGATAAACAGTGAAGCACACCTCTGCATGCTGATACTGTGCGAGCCTGTCCAGAGTTCTGCCCTCTGTAGACCAGACGGCCTTCATCTTCATTCATGTACAGCTAACTGTACAAGCTGGTATTAAATCTGCTGCATAAGAACAAGACTTACGTATATATGCACATTTTGATGAGCCTACTTTCTGTAATAATATGTTTAAAATCTTTAGTAGAAATACGTACTTTGTATCTTCACATGACTTTAGAAATTACAGTACCTGGAAGATTTCACCTGTACAGTATGTGTGAGAAGTTCAGAACAGCACATTTAAGTAATAAAAGCTAAAATATAAATTGTTGGTGAATATTCTTCCTTTAATAATTGATTGCATTATTCTCAGCCCCAATTTTATAATTACATTTGCTCTGAGTGTGTTAGTACGAAAAATTCACAGTTCGGTACAAATCTTGGTTTTGGATTCACTATATAATGCAATTTTAACACAGCAGGGAACACCTTTTTCCAAATTATTTAGTATTAAAATTAGAAACACAATTAGGAACAGCTGTAAACCAAAAGCAATGTGTTTGTAAATGTTTCTGAATAACAAAATCTAAGGGATGCTTATTTTCACACTGTGAAAATAAATACGTAAAATAAACAAAAGTTAAAAAATAAGACTCCATCATGACAATAAAAATTAAGTAAATCATATGTTCTCTACTGCTAGGTATGGCTGCATATCAGTAGCGAGTTACACCCCTATAAGCACAGTAATTTTTAGCTTAGTCTGAATTTCCGGGAAAAACACCTTAATTGCCACACAGAGCAGACCAATAACTTGCAGGGACTGTTTCTGTACACAAACTCAAATGATGTCGCTCAGATGAGTTAGCATGTTCCAGCAAGATATCCAAGATCGCTATATAACAGAGCTGACAGACAGTCAGTATTATCAACTACTCTCTCTCCAGTGTTCGTGTAGTTTATTAAGACACCAAAATGTTCTCAAGCTTCCAATTATAACTGACTTTAAGTAGCTGTAATCAACTCACAGCCACAATTAGCAAAATGTTTTCTGTGTTGAATATCTACTTGAGAATTTATGTTCCAACTGTGTCAAGAAACGTATTTATTCATTTCATTGTGCATTCCCAACCAAAAATGATGTGACTGAATGGCAAGCATACATGCACTGTTACAACCCTAACATAACAACTGATTAGACAACAAAGTGCCACCCAAATTGAAATGCTGTATCCTTCGCTCTTCTAAGAAATATACCCAACAATTTAGAGTCAAGGTTGACTCCTGGTGACCATATCAATATGTTTTCCAATGGTATAATAGAGGTATAATTATGACCAGAGGTGGCGATTTCAGGTCCAGAAAGTACAAATCCAGACCAGGATTTTGTTTCAACCAACCAGTTGAGTACTCTG
>JAODJX010000002.1:8416833-8426995 GCA_026776945.1 Isichthys henryi
CCCCCCCCCCCCCCCCCCCCCCCCCCCCACCCCCCCCCCCCCCCCCCCCCCCCCCCCCCGCCCGGGGCGGCCGCGGGCCGGCCTGGGAACACAGGGCACAGGGTTGGGGTGCACGCAGGACAGGCATTTGGCTGTATCACAGGGCACATACATTCACACACAATTACCCCAAGGAAATCTGTGTGACACGGGGAGAACATGCAAACTCCGCACACAGAGAGAGTGATGACAGCATGCAAATCCCAGCCCTGGAGGTGTGAGGCAGCGAGCCACCATGTTGCCTCTGCCTGTCTTGTGTACGTTAGTTATAAGACATCTACAGCAAATTCTTTCACCTGGGAGACGGATTTCAGTTTCGTTTCATACCAATAATTTATGCTAATTCAGACTTCTATTTTGCCTATATTAATCTTTCACGATTCAGTGGTGCAAAAAAACACAAAAAAAAATCAGTTTGGTCCCAGGGTATAATAATCAGAAGTAAATCTCAGAAAAATCGTGTGCCGAAGCTCCAGGCCTAATGTACCATACTTCTATATACCTTCTTTTCTTTCCCACATAGATTATATCCTTCAGGGAAAAAAAGTATAAGCAACCCACATAACTAAACCTCTTTTCCTCCATTTGCAGCTCACACTGAGGCTGCATGCAGAGAGTTTACTCTTGCCGATCTGCTTCTATCCCATCTGCTTTCCAGTGTTTTTCATCTCCAAACTCTTAATCAATCCCCAAAAACTGTTCAAAAACAAAAGCAGCATTTACAGGCACTATAATTATCTAGCCCACAGATGATTCGAGGCTGTCCTTTCGGTCTATGATATTAATTATTTTACACAGATTCAAAAAGGTGCATTCTTCAGAAGCACACACGCAGGCACGGATATAGAAACACTCTACGGTCTTTATTTCCGTCTGAAGGAAAAAGCTTCTTCGTGTTCAGTCCTCAATAATTCCCAAAACATGGAGGAAAGGAAAATGTCCCAATGTTTCAACACAGCTGCCATATGCTGTAATGTACAATGACAGGATTATCTTAAGTCTTCATTTTTCTACTGAGTTGCTATCCAACATCATGTGCAAAGGCTTTGATGTTTATGGGTGCTTTGTCAGCGATTTTCATTTCGCGTGGGATAAGGATTATGCTTCCAGTTTAGTTGGTCCCATCCTCATACAGAAAGGAAATACTTCTTAAATCTTATTCTACTGTAATATACATTTAGACCCTATGTATTCAGGAAGTGGTTGTAAATTCTTACTAATTACTTGCATTATATCTCACAATGAATATACTGACACTGGACATTATACTAACCACTGTTAATATGACAATTGTAATAAAAAAAAAAAATCAAGACAAGGATTATGTGATTGCAAAGACAAAACAGATATATATTCATATTTAATCAATGGATACGGCTTCATTTATCGCTGAGGGGGAATGGTAAAATCAATTTTATGAAAAACTGAAACCAACCCATATTTAATACATTAATTACTGCTGTTTGCTTGTACTCCTATGTTTTTCAGAGGCGGATTATTGCACTGAATGGTTTTTTAAGTTCTTCATCTCACAACTAAGATTCACATTTTGCGCAACACTGCAACATGCCATATAAAAGTAGGAATTCACTGAAAGACAGCATTCCTGGAGCAAGGCTGTTTACTTTATCATAACAATTAAGTATTCATTCATAAATAATCACAAAAGCCTTTGTACCCCCTGTAGTACCTGCTTCAAGTCCTGTAGCGCTCTCAATTATCAATAACCATACCTAGTTTGTGTGTCCATAATAACAAACCGTTTTAAAATATAAAAGACGTGCATATACACTAACATAATGCAGAGCAATGCAGCCTTTATGCAATAATAAATCTGACTGGCTATTGGCCAGCAGGCTCCCAGTGTGGTTTCCGCTATACACTTTTCAGTATTCCATCAGGCAACTCACTCACATTTTAAGAATAATTCTGCCTGTTTTGTTCAGCTCGGTTTAGCAAGATGGGAGCAACATTCGGCTTCTTTGCTTGATAAAAACAGAAGCTGGGACTTTCCACAGCAGAATTCCCAACAATATATAACCATTTGACAGTCTGAAGTCTATGGCAGGGGTTCTAGCTGATGTCTTTATGGTACTGATGTGAAAATAACACTGAATGCTAAAATAGTAAATAATCCTTTTTACAAGGCATAACATTGATAAGCTCATCACAATAATGTGCTGTCTGTAGTATATTAACAAGATCAGAAAAGGACTGGAATGCATGCAGAAATACTCTACATGAAGTCTATGATACCATTCACACATCACTTCCTCTTTGTAAATTCACAGCCTCTCAATGTGAATGGACTTATCTGTGTGATTTCAAATTAACAGAACAAAAGCTGTTTTTTGTTCCCTTATAAAAACACTTGCAAATCCAAGCTATCGCACAAGATCAGGTCTAAATAATAACAACAATAATAACTATTATTCCTATTATTATATTTTATTATTATTTTATTATACTAATAATAACAAAAGCTTTTTCTGGAAATATACTTCTAGGAGGTGGTTTTTGTTGAGGAAACTGGCGCTACTTTGTACAGTACATTACCGTTTCTGTGATTTTTTTTTTTTTTTTGTTATAAGGACATAAAAATGGTCCATTCTCCGGCATTTCTGCAGAGGTAATGTAAGCTTCAAAACAAAGGGAATGGTAGTTCCTCAACATTTTAGCACACAGTGTTGAATTTAGCTGATAAAGCCGTCATTGCCGGGAGTAATTAATTAAAACGGTTTCCAAGAGAGGCTTGTTTAACAAATAGAAAACACCCAATATTTCCTTCATTTAAAAAGTTTACTTTACGCTCTGCTTTTCGCTCCTAATTACAAATACAGAAGCAAACAAGAAAGTCCAGCCGCTTTGATGTTTATTTAGCAGTGTGACTGGTTATTCACCACACATTAAGTAGGGTAGGAATAGCACTGTCTCAATCACATTTCTTTTTTACACATGCGACGCATGTGTCTTATAGCTGACCTGTGTACGGAAATTACGCGAGCAATCAGTTATAGTTTAGCGAGGAAAACAATCATACAATCAAACACAGGGGCTTGCCATGCAGCCACGGTCCTTTTAACTCGTTTTAGACACTTTGATTGCTTATGCATGGAATCACTTCTGCGCACACGAGCTTGTAATCTTATGCCCCGGAAAGATGCTCTGCTGCTACTTCAGAAAACGCCTGGTGCACCTGTCAGAAATACTGCAAATGCAGCAGGGCGGCTTGACGTTACATGCCTTCGCTTTCCGTCCTTCACAAACAGCCAATTTCTCCAAAGGCGCATCAACTCACTGGTGCGCAAGAGACGCGGACGTTTCGCACGTTTTCACCCCCTCGCGTAAACAATTTGCATCTACAGGGTGAGTTAGACGTGACACCACTGTCTCAAAGACACTGCCTTTAAATATGTGAGTTTGATTTCCTACACTTATCAGTTATTTCTTCTAAGACATAACAAGTATTTTGTTTTCTTGTGAGAACTTTAGCGACACGGCTGTATATATTAAACATGCACGCTGGGAAAATCCTCTTTTAATCCATGCAAGCAAATGCACAAGGATTTTCTGTAAAAAAAAAATGCAGTCAACCATCGCAAAGCATTAAAGACTCAACAGCTCTTGTCGTCTCTACTTAAATCTTATTTTTATGTAAAGACGGGATGCAAAACAAATAGAGAATACTGCACATTTAACTGAGACTGTCAATATCAGGTGGTGCTCGGCTGCATCAATGAAATCATTCTCATCAAATCATTTATAAAACTAACGCCACTTCATAAACGCGACTCTCAGTGCCTGGGAAACATAAGGGGGGGGGGGTAAACACCAGCATCTCAGACACCTTGCAGTATATTATTGAAACATATGCATTCAATAAAACAGGAATCCGCCGCCTACTACGAATGTGATCCGCTGACATAAAGAAAACGAATAACTTACCAATGCAGGTAAATCTTGCGAAAAGAAGCAGGCTGCCCACCAGCATTACTCCGGACCTCACGACGACAAAGGGGGCCAGATGTAACAGCATGGTAATCATCAAGCTGAAGTTTCAACAAAGGAAGAGGTCAACAAATTTTAAACTAGCCTGTTTGTTTCGTATGTCCGAAGCGCAGCTCTGGCTTCTCCTGCCAGCGCCTCCCCGTCAATGTGATCTTTCAATAAACACCCCCGTCCGGTACTTTGCCCATCGGTATCCCCGCTGTGCGTCTTCGTTGCTCAGAAACAGCGCATCACAGGTGTGGTAAATAATGGTTGCTGTCCTAACTGCTTGATTCTCTCTCTCTCTCTCTCTCTCTCTCTCTCTCTCTCTCTCTCTATAAATATATATATATATTTATTCGATCTATTTAGATTTATTTGGACTGGTTTTCCGCTTCGCCCACGGAGGAAGGATAGTAGTCTGATTCTCCCGATGTCTTCAATATTGTCCTGGTTGTGATACACCACCTTCCCCGATACAAATTTCTTGCGAACAAATTGTAGTAAAGGAACATCTGCTTGCACAGCAATGCAGGACTGGAGACCTAGGAGGAGAGGTGAAGCTAGCGGAGGAGTAAAACCCGGCGTGGATTGTGCGCCTAGCAGCGGAATGGACTGTTCTCAAGATCGCAGGCACTGAAGCGGGGTTTGGGGATGTCCGAATGGCTCATTTTAGTTGAAAATATTAATGTTTCTAGAGATTTTTTCCTATGCAAATATAAATTGTGTTTTATCTTGTAAATCTAGACAAATTTAGAACTGGATAGAATAAAAAATATACGTTGCCGAAATATAACAGTTATATTATTGTAACTGATGAGGAGAAATGTACGTAGGTTTTGCTTGGATAAAAATAAACCTTACTGGTTTATCAGAAATATACTTAATTTACACTCTTGTGTGTGTCTAAATGATGTGAAAAAAACTAATATTCGCACATATTTTTTCATTCCCCACTAAAGAAAATTGTGAATGCAATCAGAAATGACATAGGTCTCGTATTTTGGTGACTTATGGTTAATGTTAGGGCTGGGAAGGGGTTAAGGTCGGCGTGTTGGGATTTACAGTTATTCCATAGAAATGAATGGAGAGTCCCCACAAAGATTACAAATTACAAATCTCTCTCTCTCTCTCTGTGTTTGTGTGTCTGTGTGTGTTGTATAATTTACACTAATCAACAAGGATAGGCAGAAAAAAAGAATTTCGCTTTCAAAGAACAAGAACTGCATTGTACCTCATGTCCGACTCCTTTTCAAATCATTTCTTTTTCATCTAAAAAAAATGGTTCAGAAGGTCACTGCATGAAGACATCTCTTGTGCTATAATTGGCATTGACAAATATGTGCCACACAAATTTCACACTTTTTTAAAATACAACGCGGCCTTTAACATCTAAAGTAATGTATTAGTAAGTATGATCATATTGCATTGCCTTATTATGAAGGCTGACGCCTTCCATCTTTCATAATGAACAGTGCATAATATTTATATTATATTTATAATTTTGGAGAAAGGGTAGAAGCTAAATGAAAGTGGAACCGCAAGGTTCTATTAGATCAGGGGTCACCACCCTTTTTGAAACTGAGAGCTACTTCATGGGTACTGAGCCATACGAAAGGCTACCAGTTTGATACACTCTTCATAAATAACAAATTTGCTGACTTTACCTTTAGTTATATATTATTAATAATGATTAATGATATTCATCTATGTGAAGACACTGATCACGTTTATGATTTTTTGAAACTTTATGTATAATAAACATGTTTTAAATGCTTTTTTTAAAGATATTGTCATTTTCAAATCTATATAAATGCAAATGTGATTAAAGAAGAATGTTGGTAACCCCTGGATTAGACGGTCTGACAAGCCAGTGAACCTACAACCAACCCGAAAAATTTTTTTTATGGAATTTGACGTAACTGTTTTTTACGGACGGAACTTCTGGAGATCAAAAGGCCAAGGATGTGAGATTTCTCTGGAAACAGAGGCATGAGTGAGTGTTTAGGTTCGAGTTAGTCTTTAGGCGGTGGAAGAGTGATCCTCTTTGGAACATCCTTTTAATTGCCTTAAATCTTTAAAGTAAATAGCAAAAGCATCCATCCATCCATTAATCTATGCAGAGGGGCTGTGAGTATAATAGTAATAATAATAATAATAAAGTAGCAAAAAATAATGCCTGACTGGGTATACATGACTGCAATAATGATTTATGTGGTTTATATGAATAGCGGCAAATATTTTGTTTATGAACCATATTTTTCGCTGAAGTAGATTAAATGTAGTTCAGCGGTGCTTCTTAATTGTTAAATTGGATCCATCAAAAAAAAAGTCGTTTTTGCAGGCAGACCATTGTAAGATTCATCTCAATGAATTTGATAAGTAGTTCAGATGGGATCTGTTCTTAATGTAATGTATGGAATGTACCAAACGACGATGATGAAGGAGCTAGAGAAGACTGATCTTCATGCTCAATGGCTGTGTAATGGCACTTGTAATAGTAGCAGCCTGTCACACTTTTTTTGCACCATGAGTTCGTTGTTTTCCTTCATTTTACTGGACGTTTTAGACATTTGGCACTTCTTAGTTTAAAGGAATATATTCATTAAAATCATTGAAAATACACATTATATTGCTCATGGATGTGCGTCAGTAAAATTGCAGAAAGGTTTATTTTACTGAGTCTGACGTGGATGCAAAGGCATTTTTTTGTAAAGTCAACAAACTTTCAGAGCAAGTATGCAAGGTGTGTAAAATTCACTACGACTTAAGCAGATTAGTGCTGCTGGTGATGCTTTTCCACACAGTTTACTGTGTTAATATATACTACAGCAGGGCCATCGTGCCGCTGAATTATGCTGTTAGAATGGATTATCACAGTTCTTCTTAAACCTCAGGGTCACGTAGTGAAAGTGAGTATGCTGCCCCCAGCCAGCGAATTGGTTGACATTACCATAATAATATTCACTCACAGAAGCATGGCAGGCTTGCGTCATAAAGTGGGAATTATTTTCCAAATTGAACTCCAAGGTGACATATTCTTCCTTAAAAGTCAGGTTGAAAACAAATGGTTCATTGGCGTTTTATTGCACAATGTAAAGCACTCTGTAGTGTGTGGTATAGTGATCCTATTTTTTGGTTTTTATTCTTTGGTAGACATTGGCATACTTCCTATTTCCGCATATGTATGAAATAACTGAATAATAGGGAAAAGAAAAATATTTTGGTGTGTTTTTAACAATAGAAACTTTGTCAGTTATTTAAAAGATCTATCAACAGAGGAAGTAGAAATAATGTTTACTGAACACAGAACATTAGGCCCAAAGGGATCTGAGGCACATCCTTTTTCCTCCTAATGAGAAGCCTTGAAAGAAAATGCAGAAAAGCTTCTCGTGCAGGAAGGTTCTGTTAGTGTGTGATTGTGTGTGACTGTGTATTCTGTGACAGACTGGCATCCTGTCTGGGATTTACCCGTTCCTTACGCTCTTTGCTGCCTGGCATAGACTCCAGGCCACCGTATGATCCCAGTCCGGGATTAGCGGCCAGAAGATGGGTGGATTTCAAATATACAGAAAGGTCTTGTTGTATTCTTCAATAGAGTAGAAATTTCAGGCTGAGAGCACCACATATCTCAACTTTTCAAAATAAATCTCCCGTAGGAGGGTGCAAATTCAGCACATGCTGAGAAGGATATGATTTGATATAAGCTGCGCACCTGCTTGATTTTGTCTCCCATTTAACGTAATGCACTTGCCACCTTTAATGTCTGCTTTTCAAAGCATTGCTATATGGTTTTGAATGAGAAACAATACTGGGAATGGCGATATACCCCCTGACGCTTTAACCTTCTGTTGAACCAGTTCTTGGGCAAGCTGGGAAATTATTCAACCAGTAGTCTATTCCACTGGCACCCATGCATATATATTTTTGATACTTTATACTTGGACAAAATTAAATCAGCATATATTTTAAAACACTCCCACAGCCTTTAAGATTGAAGAAATTTGTTTTGAGATAGAAGCCCATTACCTAAATGGATTGTTTTTGTTGGTGTTATTATTCAAATACAAATGTTGTCTGAGTCTATTAGAAAGAACTTTAAGAGTCTGGGCTCTCTGTCTGTTATTATCTTTAAGAAGCTGAATTAAACCACAAAGGCTGCTAAAATAAAGGCTTTTTGATGCATTGCTCCAATGTAAAGAATCCACGCAATTGTACATAGAGGCAAAATTAGCAGAATGCCTGAGCATAATGAAACGTGAACTCATTTAGAAAGTGATTGTGGGCACTCCAAACAGGATACCCAGCTGGGCAGGACTCCGACTTTAATAGCAAGCACCTCGTATTTTAGAAAAGCTGCAAATGGCTTCCCTGGTTCGCTTGATTTCAGCAAAAAAAAGGTCCTATTAAAGCCATATCATAATGCCGTCATAACAGCTGCTCCATAAGTCACTTTGTTGGCTTTTTTGCAAATTCCATCACTTTTGTTCCTGCAGTTATTATCCAACAAACATTAAACATTGCAGAGGTGGAAAGGATGAGGGGAATAGGAGATTGGGGCCTAATTGTCCTTATCTTTGACACCAGAGCCCTCCCTCCATAAAATCAGCACATTAATTGATGATGTAATAGTCAAACAACAAACAATACGGGTCTCTTTGATTCTGTCACAAATAACAGTTTATCCCACACAATGAGTAATTAAATATTCCTCAGTTGATGTAACAATCACTCACTTTTTAGTGATTCACTTTTTATGGTTCCTTTAATTCTATGTATGTGTGGCTCTTGTGCCCATGAGTGGAAGATTAAGGGTTCAAATTCTGTAGTTGGCTGAATGAAATCATTGTTGTGGCCCTGAGCATTGGCCCCTAATCCCCCAATTGCTCCTAGGACTGTCTGAACCCGCTTTCACGAAAAAGATTAATGTTGCTTTGGATAAAAGCATCTAATAAATAAACATCAATCTGATAAATCGATGCATAAATCACATTTGGGTACCAACATGTCCCCAAAGTGCGGTAAAACCTGAAACTTCCTTCATTTTTGGGACATTTTTCAGGTCCCCATTTGGTTAACATCAATTTTCTAAAAATCTGTAAATGCTATTAAAAAAAAAAACTAGAAATGCCAAAAGTCACGTAATCTGTTTGGTTACTTATGGTTAAGGTTAAGGCTGGGTAGGGGTTAAGGTCATCATGGTGGAATCTGAGTTTTCCCCATATAAATAAATGGAGAGTCCCCACAAAGATATAATTACAAATCTCTCTCTGTGTCTATGTGAGTGTGTGTGTGTGTACAAGCTGGTTGTTCTGCTGTTACACTGTGGACGTGCAGTTGGGTGTCCTTGTAATAATTCCACTTTAACAAGTTTGTTTTTTAAGGCTCTGAAGAGGGGACTTTATTACTTTGCATGCACCTCTCTGAAGTGAGATGTTTTAATTCTTCTTAATTCTCATGACATTATATACCACAGCAGAAAATCGAATCACTTGAAAGATGGATGGGGACCTGCAAGACAGAACAGATGGAATGCTTAAATGTAATCAAAGAATTACATTGCATCTTGTAATTGTGCAAATGAACTATTTATCTTATATCTCTTTATTATTCTCTAATTTAAACAGAGATGCTCAGAATATCATTTTCTGTTTTGTGTTTCTACTGAGGTGGGTATCAATCTCTTTAATGAGTCTGTGTCGCGTCCATAAATTTGCATTAATACCAAAAATGTCAATCCCTTTAAACTTCAGATTTGCACAAAAATTGATATTTCAAAAACCCATACCTGTTTCTTTCACGCTTCCCCACAGGAGTCATTTTCATGTCTAGCAGTTCATCTCTCTGCACATTGATCCAATGCATTCATCTAAGGAACATTCCATCTGTCTTACAGTTTAAGTACAAAGTAGCACACGAGGCGAGTTTTTGCAAACAATTTGTTGCATGTCAGAGCTGTTATTCAGAAGTTTATAGCCGATTAATTGTTTTCCTTGGTTGTTTGCTTGAGGTTCTTTTAAGACACCCATCCATCCATTTTCCAAACCGCTTATCCTTACTGGGTCACAGGGGGTCCAGAGCCTATCCCGGAAGCAATGGGCACGAGGCAGGGAACAACCCAGGATGGGGGGCCAGC
>JAODJX010000002.1:8432673-8445374 GCA_026776945.1 Isichthys henryi
GCCCATTGCTTCCGGGATAGGCTCCGGACCCCCCGCGACCCAGTAGGATAAGCGGTTTGGAAAATGGATGGAGGGATGAATGTAGCAGTCACCGCGTAGTTACCTTGGCAGATCATAACAGAAATCATAGTATTCACATGATAGCAGATATCTATCTAATCTTAGGTGTAACTGAATATTTTGTGGATTGTCATCTTTTCTATAAGTCTGTGCTGTAGTGAAGGATTCTGGACTGCGTGTAGAGCTATGCTTCAGTGAGAGAGCAACGGGCATTATCAGTTACTAACAAACCGAGCGGAAATTGATGAACGATGTGTCTTGAAAGGACGTGACTGAAGTTTGCTGAGACGAGCTCCCCCAAATAGATTTAGGGGATCGCATGTCAGCAGTAGACATAGATACACTCACTGTAGCAGTAGGATGTGTGTCAGATAGAAATTTTATCTAGCTTCCTGGAGGAGTTCATTTTTATTTCCTGCATTCTGATACACTGATAGATGAAAGTCACCATGGAAGAAATCATGGCTGAAGCTAAATGGAAGAAATCATGGCTGAAGCCAAATGGAAGACATCAATTTTCCCCTGGTAAACAGATGGCAATATAACGCAAATTCCTGCACTAAATTCAGCTCAATTTAACTAACCTGCACGGCTAGTTAAAGAAAATAAAATCACCTTCGCCAGTGTATCTGTAATCATTTTGTGGGCATCAGTGTTACATTTATGTACACCTGCCATTGACAAATGGGAAAAAATAGAGCATGCAAATGAGATCAGAATTTTATTAGTAAAGGCCAAATTCAGTTCAAAGCCTTTCATGTGGAGTGAATCACTTTGCTATTTGCATCTTTGACATGGCATGATCTTCATGATCAAGTTGATGTATACAGACAATTGTCACCTTAAGAAGCAAGTCACTAAGTGTAGTTGCTTTAACATAGAAATTATTTTAATCAGATGTTCTTCTGTATATACATTCAGAACAAATTTCAGATGTGTTTCGGAGGCTAATAGAAGGATATTCACGTATGAGTCTTTAGCGTTTTAATACAAAGTCTGGTCCTCTAAACAGTGGATCACGTGGCTGCAACTGAATATATGCAAAACAGAGAGAGGGTCAAGAGGAATGCATAGTCAAGGCAATTTAGAGGGTGGTGTGATTGTTGGTGAAGGACTTGGTGGTTTCAGCATTTCAGAAGCAGCTACCTTCCTATGATTTGGAAGCACTACACTGTCAGGAAAATTACCAACTTGTACCTTTGAGGCTACAATTACTTGTCACTGGGGTTGTACCTTCAAGAGTATGCCAAGTGTACCCTAGCTGTAGGTAAATGTGCCTCCTAAGGTACAGAAATTAACTCTGAGGAACATTTTGTGCCATTGGGGGTGCATAAATTTTGTTTGTACATTAGGGAACAAACCTGTACCAGGACTGTACCCTTTTTCTGATAGGGTACAGTTTCTAAAGTTTACAGATGATGGTAAGATAAACAAACAAAAAGAAATTCAGGATGATGCAGTTGTGCATCTGTTGAGATGCGAACAGCTCGTTAATGAGAGACGGCAGCGGATAATGGCCAGACATGAAGGACAGGAATACAGCAGAGGTCTGCAGCAAGGCTTCTCTGACTAACCTTGTTTAACATTGAAGAAATGCACTGTCAGAAAACAGCATACAGCCCAGGTACAATTTGGTTTCCCAAGGTACAAACAATAATAATGTACCCCTAATGCGCCCCCAATGGTATAAAAAATCCATTTCTGTACCTACTGCTGGGGTGCAATTGGGAGATCTTTGAAAGTACAGCCCCAGTGACAAGTAATTGTACCGTCAAAAGCACAAATTGCTACTTTCTGACATTATGGAGGCAAAAATGGGTTCTACCTGGTACTAGCTAGATATATATAATCTTCCAAATGCTCATTCTGGTCACAGCTCACAGTGATGTTTTTTTCTCCCTCAAATAAATAAGCTTGATTATATGTAGTTGGGTTGCCAAACATCTCCAGTTTTGTTTGGGGATTCTGCATGTTTTTCCAGTGTTTTTGTGTACTATGTGGATTTTGTGTGGGTACTTTGGTCTCCTTTTGCAGTACTAAGACATAGTGTTGATAACTGGCGCCTTTAATTATGCATGCCAAATGATGGACTAGCATTTGCCAGGAGTAACTCCGGCTTTTGCATAGTATAACTAGATGAAAAAAATGGATGAAATGTATATAGTAAGAGCAAAGCAAGCTTCATTTATATCTTAGATATAATGTTAGAAGGACAAGAATATATTCGTTAGACAGCTCCATCACCTTTTCACCGATCAAATCCCTACTTCACTCACACCCTTAACCTCTATGATCTGTAGCTGCCCTAACACTTTCTGCACCTCGCTGTCTGACTTTTCATATGCTACGACCACTGCTTCAATTTTGGTGTGATTTTCTCAAAATAAAATAGGCCCCAGATACATAATATTCTTGGGAAGTTTTTAAAAAAAAACATAAAATACTTCTATAGTTAGTGTGTTCACAAGCTCAAGTGTCCCTGCAGCCAAGCACTGCTGTTTCAGTTTTGGTGTGATTTGTGTAGAGTGAAATCTGTTGTAGATCTATGGCATTATTTTCCTGCCTAATTTAAAAAGCGCCACTGTTAAATCTGAGAGCAGGATTTCACATTCACTTCTGCAAAATGTGTCTGAAGTCTGAGATCAAAAAAGATAAATCTGAGAGCAAAACGGAGAAATCCAAGCACAAGAGATCAACAGCATTCACAAACGTGTGTAATTTGTGACGCATCCAGTTTTTCGCAAAAGCAAAGTAATTCAGTGTACAAATCTTTGCTGCTTTTGACCAATCAGCCGTGTTTACAGACATATGGTAGTAAATGTGGGGTATGTGCCTTTTGAGAACGAGCAGATGAAAGTCTGAAAGCAAACAACACTGCTACATTCACAAGAGCACAAGTTGAGCACATGCACCTTTCACAAGCAAGAGAAGCATCAATTTTGTACATAAGCAGCATATTTGAATGAATGCTTTGACAGATTTGTGCTGAAGCGAAGCAAATTTGAGTGAGACACATTTTGTATGAGTGAACGTAAAATCCTGCCCTCAGATTTAAAAGTGGCACTTTCATCCATATAATGTTTATGTGAACTGGTAATATGGTCCATCAGATACTTTTTGAGTTATCACATTCACAAAGTTAAATGTCTTGTGCAGTCACCCTCTCCTTTGCTGCCCCTAAGTGGCACCACTTCAATTTTTCTGCGATTTGTATCAAATTCGATCAGTTCCAAATTTTCACCCATACATTGCATTTGCAAAGTTTGAAAAAGATCCATGAAACGGATTTTGAGTTTTCATGTTCACAAGGTCAACATAGTATATACCTCATATTAGGATGCTGTATCTGTGATTGGAAGGTCACTGGCTCAAATCCCATGGTCAACAGTTGGTCCAGGGACTGACTGACCCTGCTTTCCCAACTGCATACTGCTTTGGATAAAAGCATATGATGAATAAAGAGACTTTAAACTTTAAGTTAAATAAACCAGTTACACCTTGGAAAATGTCGCAGGTGCATGTTTTTGTGTGACATCCTTCACATGGTCAATGTCATACATGGTGATATGATAAACAGACAAATAAAACACACTAATCTGTGGCATTAAAATAATCATTTGCAGATGAAGATTAATCACTGCAGTCATTAAGCCCCTAATACTACAAATGCTAAAATGGACTGGTTTTCCATCTAGATCTTGCTGAAGTGTGGCTGCAATTCAGCTGCAGGCAGTTTAGAAACTCAGACTGAAGAATTCAAATTCACAAAAAAAAAGTAATTAAACTAGCAGAGATGTAATTTTCATTCCAAGTGAATTTAATGAAAGGACCCTAAGAAATGGTTAGAGATATTCACATTAAGAATCACATCACATAATTATATTATAGGTGTAAACACACCACCATAATATCTTAAAGCAAGCGTTTAAAAACACTATCAACTGTTAGTATGTTCTTTTAAAAAATGCAGATTTTTTTTGGCAAATGTATTTAAGGGACAAATGTGCATTTTTAGGTCTTACAATCACTGCATCTTTGCCCAGTAGATATGCTGGTGTGTTTTGATTATAAAAATGACTTTCATACTTACAAGCATCATCGGATTTGCTAGTGGAAAATTAAATTTAAAAAATGCATCTTATTTCTTATTTTGGTCTCTAGCTATTAATACATTCCATAAGATACATGCATACTGTAGCACCGGCAGGATGGTGTTGCACGGCAGAGCCCAGCAAGCATGCCAAGCATGCTCGGACATGGTACATAGCCCTTTGATTTGTTACTGTTAATAATTAGTGTGTTCACAGTTGTAGTGTGCGCCCTTGCCTGTGTCTAGTATGAACCCTGTCCAATGTTCGCGTGTCTTTAGCCGTTGTATAAATTACCCACCGTGTGTACCCTACAGTCTGGAATCAGACCTCCCTGCTTCTCCCTGGTCTGGTGTGGTTCTGGTGCTTGTTTTCTGCTTGAGTTAGTGCTTTTAAGGGTTGAATGAAGGCGCATTCGTATCCTCTTGAAGTGAGTCTCTTCATTTTTTACTGCCACCGTAATGCCTCAGTCTGCCAGATGTTACACTGGTGTCAGAAGTGGGTTAGCAGAAGCGACCTCACTAGTGGCACAGAAGAGGGCTATCTGCACTCTACTTCAGGCAACCCACTCCAGCTTTGCAGACCTGCAAGCAGCACTAACACGGTGGCACCAGAGAAGCGTCAGCGATTCTCTGTCGAGGAGGGACGAGATGTGGGTCTGCTGGTTCTGCGGGAAGAAAGGACACAAGGCATGCTACTGCCTGGAGGCCGGCACTATAACTGCTGGCAGACGAGCAGGGGAAGACAGAGAGAGGGAGGGAGGCGCTGTCCCGTCCATGTGAGAAACCCCGGACCCATGCAGCGTGCCCTGAAGCCACACCTGCTGTGCTGCCAACACCCCATCTGAGTCACTGTAAGCGCTTAGGGAAGGAGGGAGCTCCTGGAGGCTCGCAACTTGCCAACCAGCCACGAGGAGGCATGCCACATGTTTGAGGCTCGGCTAGCTGAGGAGCAGCACAAGGTCGAATAGCAGTGGTGCTGTGAGAGGAGCTGGCCAGCTGGGGTTGCAAGTGTTACCGTCAGAAGCACCTGGCTAAGGCAGCAGAGGTGGCATTACTCAGCTGCCAGACGGTGCTGCTTGGCCGGAATGGGGGGGCACTTCGGAGACCTAGATTTCCCAGGAGCGCAGCATGCTGGCAGAGCAAAGGGAGCAGGGTGGGCAGGACCAGCAGTGGCTGTACGAGTCCCTGAAGCAGGAATGGCGGAGCTTAGAGAAGCTGCAGGAGTGGCTGGTGGAACTGGAGCAGTTGAGCGAGGCCATCCTAGGCACAGAGCAGGTCGGCTGAGAAACTAGCCTGACGGTCAGCAACAGGTCCCCACAAAGCCATGGAGGATGAAGGGCCGAGGCCTGAGGGGGCACGCACTGCCAGAGCCTGCTGGCTGCCCAGAGCCCACTAATAGCCCGGCTTTGCCAGTGGTCTCCAGCTACTCCACGTGTAAGCTGTCCCTGGAGAGGGAGCACTGGCAGCTGCCACCAGTCCTTGGCGATTATAAACCCTATTAGATCCTTGCATTCTTTAGCTGTTGTATAAATTACCCACCGTGTTTGTACCTTACAGTCCGGCATCAGACCTCCCCGTTTTTCCCTGGTATGTCTGGTTCCAGTCCTTATTTGGCTTGTTTAGTGTTTTAAAGGACTGAATAAAAGGCCATTCTTTCCCCCCTAAAGCAAATCTCCTTGTCTCTCGCCGCTGCCGTGACACCTCAGTCTGCCAGACGTTACAATATTGTGTCCCAGCATTTTCGTTGATGCTCCATGCGGGAGGGCAGGAACACCATTCACTATTCCTTTGACTAGTTCCTCTCCAGTTCCATTTCCCTTGTCCGAGATTCATCAGATCCTGTGGAGTGGTAATTATGTTACGTATGCATAGTTACACATAAGTGCAACAAATTGTTTTAATTAAATTGAGCTGACAGCTAACTCATCCCTTCTGTTGTAGATGAGGAGTCATGAACTCCATCATGAAAGTAAATTTCGATATTTTTACATGGTTGGTTGCATCATAGTTTTTTGAGGCTGCCATCTGTGAGACATCCCGGTGTAAAATGCAGGCCTTCTTAATGCATTTTATGGGTACTGGACTAGTTATGCATAAAGGGAGGAAAAACACTGAATTTTCAAACTATGTCTATGCTATAGAAGGACAGCATTTGGTCATCCAGGGCTAACAGACTCCTTATTTGCTAAAATGTGGGGATGTTTTGTTCTTATGTTTCACAGTAATCAATATGGGCCAAAGACATCCAGCAGTAATGGAGCATTATTTACTTGTAAAAACCTCTAACATTCCCTCCCCAACCTAAACATTTCTGCTGAATATTTTTGCAGGTTCCTTGACCATCATTCAGAAGATGCACAGATGGTCACAAACTAGAAAATGATTTATTTTTCGTTGAATTGTATTTAAGATTCAAGCAATTTATTGGTGAATGTGCGGTACACAATTAAACTCTCATTTTGTTCACTCCAAATAATACAAAACAGAAAAACAAAAAATGACAACACAGTAGATAATAAACGAAATACACATATCAACAACACATTTTATACACACACAGGCACACACAGACTGCACTGGTTGAGGGCACCTCACCAACTGTTCACATCCATGGGCAATTGGGCGACTCGCAATTCATCTTAGCATGCTTTTGGACTGTGCGGGGGGTGGGGATTGCACATCCAGGAAGGAAGTCGATAGTGACACAGGGATATATGTGGAGCTGGGCTGGAGAATCAGACCCTAAGCTAACCACCACACCACTCTGCTGACTCCCATAAACATACATAAATATGCATTAAAATACACATATTGGTATTACATTGTATATATCGGTATTACATTGTATACAGTATATCGGTATTATTGTATATATCGGTATTACATTGTATATATCGGTATTATGTGCAGTGGTTAGCACTGTTGCCTCACACCTCTGGGACCCGGGTTTGAATCCCCGCCTGGGTCACATGTGTGCGGAGTTTGCATGTTCTCCCCATGTCGTCGTGGGGTTTCCTCCGGGTACTCCGGGCATATTATTTATAATCCGGGCTTTATAATGCTTTTTTTCATCACGTCCACTTCCTTAAAACCATGGTGTCCTTGTTTTAGTTAATAAAATGGATAACAGAGGCACCGATGTTTCATGAAATCATTAGCTGATAACATTCATCCATTTGCACGATATACTGTCATTTTTTCAATTTCTTATTACTAAGTATCCTTCCTACACTCAGTTACTATACTGTTCAGATACACTTTATTCAGCCTGTTATACATTAAATATACCAGTGCTGAAGCAGTTTACCATTTAAGTTACAGAATAATGAATATATACTGTATGCTTCTCTGTAGCATACTAAACAACTAGAAAAGTTTGTTGTATTGTTTTTCATTTCTTTTTACTATATAGTGAATTCTAAATGCTCTGGCAAAAAAAAAACTGTATTTAGAACTTCAAAAACATTATCTCCATAAAGCAGTTCTCATGTCCCCTTGAGCTTCCGCTTAGGTTTTGCATGGATTTATTGTTACGTGTCTTTCTTACTTACATACTGTAGCACTGAAAGCCAGGTCTCATTAGCACATACAGTATAAGTTGAAGTGGATTCCACTTGCAGGAAGTTTGTTGTAATTTGCCAATAATAATGAAAAAATGAACACAGTGAAACCATCAATTACAACATACCAGATTAACAAATTAGCTGGCGAGCTGTTACATGGGGTCTGTCTCTGTTCTCGGCATTTAAATTTAGACTGGAAGGTTCAGCTCAGTCTATCACAGTCAGCGCTGTTGATGCGAACATCAAGCTGCTGCCCAAATGTCTTCTACAAGCCTCCGTAATTAGGCGCAGTGCAGAAATGCAGCCATGGGGCTATGCTGTACGTCCCTGGCTGACCCAGCGAAGGACCTCGCTCCGAATTAAGCTCACTCAGCTACCACAACCTTCTGATCATTCGACAATGGAGGAGTTTAGCCAGCTGGCCTCAAACTCCCAAGATTTTTCTCTTTTTTCCCCCCTGTCCTCCTTGGGAGTTTCTGTTTTCCCTCTCATGCTACCCCTAGGCGTTTTCACAGTGAGTAATACTATTGTACCATATCAATTGCTTATGAATGTATCAGTAATGCTTTTACTTTAATTGCATCTTATATTAAGCACAATGGGAAAGCGGTGTGAGGCAGGTGCCATACAAATATTAAATAATCGAAAGATAACCTGAACTGGCATTTTTTTCAGGTGATATTTGTGTTGGAAAACTATACCAGTCATTCAGAATCGCCTTTTTCAAGGCAATAATGGAAACCAGAGTCTGCATTATTGTTATTCAGATCAATGAAGAGTTCCATAACATTTAAGACTTTTAGCTGAGACAGACCCCGAATATAAACAAACTAGGTGAAAATGTGCTGAGGTTTCAGTGAGTAAATGAAACCTTCCTTTCCAGTGTAGGCAATATTCAGATGACCCATTGATTTTCAAATCATAACATTTGCTGGTTCCTGATGTGTCAGGGACGGGCAGAAGAAATGTTCACCTGTGGAAAAGACAGACAAGCACCGTGAATAAGAAAAATGCTACCAGAAGCAGTGTTAATGCACTCCGTGGAGATGTACGGAAATGGGCCGCGATGGTAACACACAGACCTGCTTTGACTAGAGTGAAGAAATGACTCAGCATAGCGATATTTGTTTTATTTCCAGACAATAAAGATATTTAAAATTTTCAAGCGAGAGCAAATGATGTAGGGAAATCAAGTTGTTATTAGTGCTGGAGATTTATTATTAAATCCCATTTGCTTTGACAAACCGACTGGAGCAAAGTATAGGTGATGGTATGCTACAGGTAGGACTGAGAGGGAAAGACCTGTTGTTAATACTCTGTGTTGAAGTTTCAGTGGGAAATGCGTGTAAAGCAGAGCCTGTATGGTTTTATCTTACTTTCATAAAAATAACATTCTGTTATTTATAGAGGTCAGTGGGGATGCAGAAAAGTAATTATTAATGTCAGGCTTGTGATGAATATGCCTGATTTTAAAAGAAGCCTGGGAGGCAGAAATGATTGCCTGAAACAGGATAACGCACTGAACTTTCCGTAGTTTGAGGGACAAATTCTGTTATGAGTGCTCAGCCTTTTTCTAATGTATCCTAAGTAGGCTAATACTTTTCCCCTTTGGGATGCTAGTACCGCAAGTGGTTTTAATTTTGTAGGAACAGTTTGTCATGGTAAGAAGTACTGAAGATGTCACAGCAGGGTAGCAGAAGTGGGTTAAAAGACAATTTATTCGGATAGAAATGGTAGCGGAGCTGTCTGTTGTATTGCTTGCAATACACTCAAGGGTGTAAGTGGTATTGTGTATTCCATAATGTAATGTATACTAAAGCCATTCCATATTTTTGATTTATTTGTGGTTTTCGCGTTCTGGGGAAGGAACACAGGGTACAATAAGTTGCATAATGAATTTGGTTGCGTGCAATAAATTACTGAAACTAATTGTCTGACATTTAAACTGCTGAGTTACACTTGGAACTCTCTATACTTACTACCTTGCATATTGGAAAAAAAAAATAAAGAAAAAAATCTTCATAGTGTGGTGCATTCTTCTCCTTTGTGTACTAATGGGCATATGTTTTCAAGAATAATGTCCTAACGAATTTGAAGCTTGAAGCCTACAGCCAGATGCTATAAGGCAGATGTTTCTGAAAGCCAGACATACATATGGTTTATTGAAATTTTATCTAAAAACTTATAATAGATGGATGACTAAATCAGCAAACAAACAAATAAATCAATACATCGATAAATACAACAGGACTATGTATTTCTCAGTGTGGTGTGGTGTCCATTCAAGGAGAGACTTGATAGAATTCCCCGAAGTCAACTAAATTCTCCAGGTCTAATCTAAGATTTGTAACATTTTCATCGTCTGACTGCATATGTTAAATGTGCCTTAAATTCAAAGCTAAGGCTCACAGCTTTGGGGCTTACTTTTGAAGACAGGAAATTGTCCTCAAGAGACCCGAGCTAACGCATTTACTTGATTTTAGGCAAGTTAATCCTAATTCAGTGTTTTATCCTCTGACATCTCTGCTTTGCCAGCGTACAACATGGGTGAGTCAGGGGCCAGCTCTATATTTAACTCGGAGCTTTGCACAGGGGACTGAGGTTACACGAGGGGGCAGTGGTGCAGGTCTGGCTTCCTCCCTGCTCCCTCCAGTATCACTCTCTAACAGGGTAAGCAGAAAGGTAGGCTTTTCTCCCAGCACGACTGGCTCCTCAAAACCCAAGGTTCATTGCCTTGTATAAAATATTACCTTTATCTGCTGATGAATGACCTCAATTCCCATTTTTAGAATATTCTTTATTTTCTTTTGACTGAAAGATGACGTGAAATAAATGTTCTGTATGTATATCCTTACGTCGCCAACACCTCCTTGCACATTATTCCACGCAGTGGCTAGAAGAAAGATACAGTAGCGATGTGGAATTAAAATGTTGCTGTAAAAGCACATTGTCCTTTAAATGCAGTCAGTGATGACCAGAGTGTGATATGCAGATGACTGCCAGTGGAAAAAGGCATTTAATGTTTCCTTTATTATTTTTCTACCAATGGCTGCTGTCAGCCAATAAGGGAACACCTGAAAGCGAGAAAATAAATCTATTGCTTGGTAGCTAAGGACAGTTCTCTGTCTATTACAACCAATATGTGCCACTTAGCATCCAATTTACACCCCATCTGTGATCCATTTATGTCGCAACCATTAGATTGAGCCCTCATAAATCACATCGTTTGTCTATAACATTAAGATGGAAATTTAAGCAGTACACTCATTATCACAACAGCAACTGCCATTACTCCCTTATCTACATGCCCCTTTCCTTTAAAGAAATGCATATAAAATATCTTATCCATGTGTAAATATACATGGACCAAATACACTGAACTGCAGATTATACCAAAAAGGAACTCTCCTTCATTAGATGCTAATTTTGATATTTAAAGGTTAATAGGGTTAATACAATTATACTTGACATCACATGAGAATCCATGGTAATGGAATTCTGAAAATGAACTGGTTTAGTTTGATTTGGGGTCATTGACAGATGATGTTTGCTGTAATACAGCCCCACAGTGCTGAAAGCATATAGTAACTACTGGTAAAGAGAAGTGTTTCTTCAAAGAGCAACCTCCGATCCCTGCTGTCGTTCAATTTGCAGCTTTGGAGCCTGGGATAAATGGGAATTATGTGTATCACGTTCCTTGGCTGTTTAAAACCTATACAGCCTATATGGGATGTAATATACCCTTTCTCATAACTTCTTAAGGCATTTTTTAGGATATTCTTCGTTAGTTATAAGAACAATATTGCCTGTGTTATGTGCTACGGAAACACCCATGAAACATGATCTGAAATAAAGACCAAAAAGAAGCTTAATGTTAGAACACAATAAAATTGCTGTAAACAGTGTTTTAGTGAAAATAGCACGCTTCCTTTGCCTGGTAAGAACACGACTGGCACATAAGACAACATACCATTAGGTAATAGCCTTCTTTGTCTTAAATTACATCTATGTTGTGTCTGCTTGCTTTTCATTAGTCCAGCTGATTTGATTTTGCGTGGATGGATGATTCACGCCTGAGCCTGGAATTATACAAACCCAGCAGTACAAAAACATTCCGCCGTATTGTCATTTTCAGTGACATTTTATCATTCTGTTTAACTAGTGTACTAAACAATATACATGTGTAAAACTGGCATGATTACAAATTTTACACATAAAACATATATAAATACATAAACCTGCTTTTAATGTATTTGTCTGTATTTTAGCTGTTATAGTTAAAAGGCCTCAAGGCAATCATGCATATCAAATATGACAATGACCAAGAGGGTTCAACATCTCAGAATTTTTCCAAATATTAAACAATTTTAAAATAGCCTCCTTTTGCTTCAATGACAGCATTGCAGACACTTGGCATTCTTTCAACCAGCTTCCCGATGTAATCACCCGGAATGCTTCTCCAAGGAGTTTCAACAACTTCTGGGCACAAGTTGGCTACCTTGCTCTTTCTCTTTGATCCAACTCATCCCAAACCAGCTGTTTATGGTTTAGGTCAGGGGATTGTGTGAGCCAGGTCATCTGTCACAGGACTCAATTTCTTTCCTTGTTCAAATGATAATACTTACAGTACTACATAACATGAATGTTACTTAGGGTCATCATATTGTTGAAAAACAAATGATTTTCAGTAGGTGTGTACAGACTTTTGAGTGGAACTGTATAACACAGTGATAGGCTGTTTTTAAGCTTTGGTTAGAGAGTTTCTGCTCTTTCAGGAGAAATGTACAGCAATAATCATCACGCCATAGATACATGGAGTAAAGCCATTGTCCTCGATGGTTGTTTGCATTGATTCATTCCATCTGTTCATAATTCCTGGTGTGCTTATCCTAGCAGATTCTGCCATTCTTCTGACATCTATCTATCTATCTATCTATCTATCTATCTATCTATCTATCTATCTATCTATCTATCTATCTATCTATCTA
>JAODJX010000002.1:8451769-8463405 GCA_026776945.1 Isichthys henryi
ATAGATCTGTACTGATACCTTTGTTGGGACAGTCCAATGATTTCTACGGGCAAAACCCTACTATCAACAATGACGACCTTAACCCTTACCCAGCCCTAACTGTAGTATTTTGATTGCACAGATTTTTATAAAATTAAATTTCCCTTTGTGGGAACTGAAAAAATTCCATCCATCCATTGTCCAAACTGCTTATCCTCCTGGGCCGCGGGGGGTCCAGAGCCTATCCCAGAAGCTATGGGCACGAGGCAGGGAACAACCCAGGATGGGGGGAGCAGCCCATCGAAGGGCACACTCACACACCATCCACTCACATATGCACTCCTACGGGCAATTTAGCAAGTCCAATCAGCCACAGCAAGTCTTTGGACTGTGGGGGGAAACCGGAGTACCCGGAGGAAACCCCACGACGACATGGGGAGAACATGCAAATTCTGCACACATGTGACCCAGGCGGAGACTCAAACCCGGGTCTCAGAGGTGTGAGGCAACAGTGCTAACCACTGCACCACCATGCCGCCCCAATGTATGAAATTTTCCCATGAAAATAATCTATATCAAAACACTTTCATTAATAACTTCACACAAAATCAAATGTAGTAATACTATAAGAAATTGTAAGATTTCTGTAGTGCTGTATAAAAGTTGAATGTTAAGATAATATTCTTTCACTTCCATCTAATATTCTTGTAGTATTGTCTTACAGTATCCTATAATACTTGTATAATAGACGTAATATTTTACAGTACTATTATAACATTCAGTGTCAATATTACTTATTTATTTTAGGTTTATATACTATATAGGAGTTCTAATACCTTATGGCATTCAATAGTATGATCCTGCATACAAAACTATACAAACTACACAAATGTAAAATCACATATCAACAATCATCTTAGATGAAAAATACCGAGCAAACGACACAGGCATAATTTAATAAAGACATAATAGAATTCATTTGTATGACGAGATGGGTCCCTGGCTAGTGCTGACAATCTGGCTAAACTTAGCAGTTTTCATAGTCGCTGACTTATAATGACATTTCATAAAAAGGGGTTATTTTAGCCATTTTAAGTAGCGCTACATTTTTGAATTTTTTTGTAAACACAAGCTATAGATCTTTCCCAATAAACTAAATTAGGGGAAGCATACCTGATCCCTAGGGGGTCGGTGTGGGTTTTTGGGGTGACCTCTCAATCAGCCAATAACAGTGGGTCCCCAGGACTGGAGTTGACAATTATTGCTTTATTATTGGCTGATTGAGAGGTCATCCCAAAAAACTGCACCGGCTCTCCAGGGATCAGGTTTTCCACTCTTGGGCTAAACTGTGCTGCCATTTGTTGATTCTATAAACAAATCTTACACTGTATATACTATAGTGTATATTGTTCTGACTAGTCTTTGATGAGCAGACTGTGGCAATTTATTAATCTTTGTGTGTAAACTTCCATCCATCCATTTTCCAAACCGCTTAGCCTACTGGGCTGCGGGGAGTCCGGAGCCTATCCCGGAAGCAATGGGCACGAGGCACAGAACAACCCAGGATGGGGGGCCAGCCCATCGCTGGGCACACTCACACACCATACACTCACACACGCACACCTACGGGCAATTTAGCAAGTCCAATCAGCCTCAGCATGTTTTTGGACTGTGGGGGGAAACCGGAGTACCCAGAGGAAACCCCACGACGACATGGGGAGGACATGCAAACTCCACAAACATGTGACCCAGGTGGAGACTCGAACCCGGGTCCCAGCGGTGTGAGGCGACAGTGCTAACCACTGCACCACCGCCCCTTTGTGTAAACTTACACTTGTTAATTATTTGATAGTGAAACCATTCTTCCACTTACATACAGTTTGTTTGTCATGACATCCAAACTTTGATTGAGATTTTTTTTTTATAACATGTCTATATTAACAGACTTATTTTTGTGAAAATAATTGCACAAGTACTATTGTTTCAACATAGGTACAGTGATACTGGTGCATACAGCAGGGTTTGGAGTTGAAAAAATATAACAATTGTCCATAGATTGAACCATTCTTACGGTAGTGCACCCATTGCGGCCCTACAGAAGTCCACCCTTTAGGTGGCGCCGCTCAAAAGGGAAACCTGAGTAGATATTGACAGGCTAAATAACAATGTTATTAAATTTTGTTTTCCATTCATTGTATCCAGCCACAATTCATCTGAATACATCATTCTTGCTAAAGATAAGGGCTGTAATAGTACACATATTCATCTTATACATTTGGTACATCATTTTTCAGTTTGGTACGCACAATCGACAAGGGCATAACCTAAATTCACAAGTAGTTGTTCAACACAGAAAACATGCTAATTGTGTGAGTTGGTTACAGCTAATGCCGGTTACAGTCAGTCATAATCAGCGGTGTGGGAACATTTTCGTTTCCCAGAAAAGCACACCAGCACTGGAGATTTTAAAATTTTGGGTGTTTGGTGTTTTGTTTGTAATAAAGTTTCCTCTGTCTGTAAGCCACATTGCGGACTGTACCTGCCCTGATGTAAAATAAGAGCGTTTTCTGCAGCAGAAAATTAGCCATAGATGGATGTAGTAAATACACTATTTAGTTCATTATGATATTGTATTTCAAAACTCTAAGGTTTTGTTATTCAGACACATCAAGAGACGCATTTTCTTTGGTTTGCAACTGTTCCTAATTGTTTTTTGTAGTTTTAATAATAAATAATTTTTAAATAAATTCTGTTCTCCCTGCTGTATCTAACTTGCACCGAACCGTGAATGCAAACCTAAGGATTGTACCAAACTGTGAATTTTCTGTATTTTTACACTCCTATTAAATATACAATGGAAATACACTTACAGTAAATAATTTTGGTCGATGCTGATACCTACATAAATAAACACTCCTGGGTTCTTAGCTTTGTCGAAGATGACTGAACCACAGGCTGCTAACAGGTATACTTTTTCGTTTTTTTTTCACAACTTTTCATACTGTTCGGGATGACGACTCTTGAGATGTATCATTGAATTCGAAGTGTTAAATGTTAACATGTCACCTTACCAACTTGGCTCATCGGCAGAAATTTTCCAATGCCATTGATGAATGATGAAACTTTTACTGCCGATGATGTGCCAATATCGTTGTATATTTCTAATCTGTATTATAACGACCAACCAATAGCAGACACAATGACTTTCACTACTTGGTTTATGTTGGTTTCAGGTGGGGCCCTGAATCAGTCAGGCTGCCTGCCCCCGCCCCCCCATCAGAGACGGGCCTGCCAATACTCATTCCGTGTTTTATGTGTACTGTCCTTTTAACTCTTTTTGGTAGTATTCAGTGTGTTCTTTCACGTGAACCACACATGTAACGACATATTTCAAATAGAGGGACCTGGATGAGCTCTTCCACAGAAACTTTCATTGATGGAGTAAAGTTTTTAGACTGATTTTCCTAAGGTTTTGAGCGGTTTGAGAAAGGATCGTTATATGGGGAAATACGTAACTATACAGGGAATCGGTGAAACAAGACCATAGTTTTGGACTCTATATTCCAAGACGTTCTATGTTGGTATCCTAGCAGACTTTGACAACTGACATTTCCGAATAGTGCGATAGCTGTAGAAACTGTGCCTCAGGCAAAAAAGTAAAAAAAAAAAAATATATACCCTGCTGACATTTTTTCCCCTGACAAACATTTATTATCAGTATGTTACCCTGAAGTTTTCTTAATCAAAAATACACCAAAGAGCATCAAAAAAATAAAAAATATAAATTTTGCCTGCACTAAGCGCACAAGTATGTACTGAGGCATAGAGACTATTGCAGTCTTAATATAAAGCTGTTACCATGGTTAGTTTCAGCTGCACTAAATATTTCAGAACAACATGCTGCAACGGAGCTTTTGTTGAAGTAACTGATGCTCCTGCTGTTTCAAGTGTGGCGTTTTGCTGTTCAGAACATTAAGGGGTATGTAGTTGTTGGTGCAGCTGAAAAGTAGAGCTCTGCTTACGGTTTTCGTACCTTGTTATGTCACAGTTTACACTGTTAAGGGGAGCCAAACTCACTTTTTATTTATGTATTTTTTATGTAATGTACACCCTTCAGTCTAAGATAGACCCTTGTGACTGAAGATTTTTACATGTTCCTGTCCCTGTTATATAAACTACAGCTTGGCATCTGTTGTTCCTTGTGGTGTCAACAGAATCCTGCTACTAATTTGCATACACGTGACAGACAGTGACAGTGTGACTGACTCTGATTCGGAGAAAATCCCTAAAAAAATAGAATTACTCTGTTTCATTAATGGTGGATTAGTTGTAGTAGGCTATTGCACACGTAATGCCTTTATAGGAATTGTGATTGTACTGAATGCTGTAAGAATAGAATATTAGAGGTCTCTTACAGACAGTCCCTCGGTTAAAAATGCTTGACTTACAGACAATGCCTACTTATGAACAGACTGACATAAAGTTTATTATAGTAAACATTGGAGTTAAATTCAATGGTTCATAATAATGAACACACTACTTTGCAATGCTAATGAAAATGCTGCATGACTCCAGCTGTTAGTTGACTCAAGGTACGGTACATTAAATAACTATGTACCTGTTCTGACTTAATAAATATATAAAAAATACCAAGACAAACATTTCACTGACTCATGCTGAATAAGACCTGTATGTACCTGTTCCGACTTACCTACAAATTCATCTTAAAGACAGACTTAGGGAACGGATCTAATTCATATCCAGGGATCTGCCTGACTCTGACATTTATGTGTAATATTCCATAACTGACCCAATTTACTGTAGGATTCTTATAGGAATTCCTGTAGCATTATTTAATTAAGATTATCATGATATTTATTTATAACTTTGTGCATTGTTCTTCTTTTTTGTAAGGGTAGCTGTACTGAGGTCCAATTATTTTTCATGAAGCAACCTTTTGTGTACTTTTTGCATCCTAAGACAACGGAAGTTGTAGCACATTTGTAGTCGTAGCTATGTATGCTAATACCATTGTGATGGACGTCACACGTTCATCTTCTGCTGATGTATAACAGATGCTGTCATTTAGCTGCAGTGTTCAATGCCATGCAGACACATTCAGTTCAGGTGGAAAAAAATGCCAAGCATCTGCAGCTGTGCAAGGTGAAATCCCTCAGGTGTGAAGATGTGTTGCCATTTATTCCACTTCCCTATCAACTCTAAGCAACTACAAACACAAAAGAAGGAGTGGGAATCAATAGTGGGGCTTACATTACCCCTGTCGCTGGAAAATATACAGTAATATATACTGTAAAGATACTCTGTGTATGTCTCCCCTTTGAGGGGGAGGCATATTTCTTTCTTTTAAGACAAGATACTTTCATTTACCATTTGTGCAAGTACAGAAACAAAAGAATTGTTTCCCCTTTAAATCAAGTCCATAATACTCTTCATTTCATTTTGCATTTTATGTGCCATGATGCGCGTAATAGTATAGCGTCTCAATCCCAGATATATGTTCTAGTTTTATTGTAAATAAACCCCTGTTGTTGTTTGTAGGAGGGGGTTCCCTAGGGGGGTAGAGTGTGATTGTGGGGGACTGTAAGAGCCTGCAGCTAGGGGTTACGGCTACCTAGGGAGGGAAACTATATAAGGGGGAGTTTGGCGGAATTCTGTCGCGCTGACCTCTGTCTGGTGGGAGCGATTAAGGTGCAGTTACAAGTGTTTCTTTTAAGGCGTATGACCAACAACAGCAAGTATTAAACAATTGGTGAAACAGGACGGTAATTCGGGTTTATTACCCCCTTTTTTGTAGGGAAATTCTGTACAGAAATCCACATTTACGGCAATGTCATTTACGTTTCTCACGTTCAATTTTGGGACTGAATTGCTCAACACTACTTTTTTAGATAAATGTTCATTTCATTCAGTGGGTGAGGGGTCCTTTTCCTTCTCCTGTTGCAGCTGTTGTGGGTTGAGAGTCGACAGAAAATCTTCCTCAGCATCCTCCACCTTCAGTGCTGCCACTGTGGCAGCCATTCAGATCCAGTTCTTCTGATGGTGACGTTGACGACGTTCCACAGCAGCAAAAAACTGCTGAGACAATGCATAGGTGTTTCAGTGGAGCCGGTCAGTCCAGTGCCGCATGGAATCATGGCTATGGAGTATCTCAATCTACTGAGCCAGCTGTCATTCAAGTCCCATGAGGCTGAACAGCCATATAAAGGTTGCATAGTCAGCAGGAGGAAGTGCCTGCCATCCAGGAAGGGATGGAAGTGATTTCCGACATGGACCACATCTGGTAGACCAGTGCCACGACAGTTGTGCACAAGATAGTTAAGAAGCCTCCCCCACATCTCAGACAGTCATTATCTTTGCTGGGTCAATCCCCATGTCTTTTTGGTGCTTACCATTTGGCCCAGAAATAATGTGTTGTGCTACCAAAAGAATGTAGGGCCAGATTAGGAGGCTTTTTCAGGCCGGGTCTAAGCCAGATCAACCTAGACCAGTATTTCCCAACCCAGTCCTCAGGGAACCCCGGACAGTCCATGTTTTTGTTCCCTCCCAGCTCCCAGCCAATCAGGAACACCGAATACCTGGTACAAGTGCACTGGGAGCTGAGAGGAAGCAAACATGGGTTCCCCGAGGACTGGGTTGGGAAACACTAACCTAGACATTCGAGGGGGTATGAAACAATGTTGGTTCAAAACGCAGCTTTGTATTTTTCAATATGGGACAATCCCAAAATACCAAAAAAGAAAAAAATGAAGTTACCAAACATATCATTTTATGTCATTTTCACACTGGTTAAGTTTGCAGAAGCCATGGAATTAGTCTTTCCTATTCTTTGAAATGAATGTGAACCACTCTGAAGTTTTTCGTTTAGGTATTTTGAATGCGAGCATCCACTGCAGATAAAATCATCAGAGAGAAGGGCTCAACCATTTATTAATTAACCCTTTCAACAGTGAGTCTGGAAGCGATGTGTTGTTCACCATTGAAACACAAGATCATTTTATTTTTTAAAGGGGCATCTCTGAGTCAATAACAGGACTTATTAAATGCCCGCTGGACTTGATAATGGATCAGTCACCTGGTGTTCGTTCATTAATGTTGGTATAATGGCAACTGGACTGTTTTTCAGCATAAGCTTTGTAATTAATAATAACAATATCATTCTAATTTATCGTAGCATGTGACAATTATTTATTTGTTGAGTAGTCATGTGTCATGGCTTACAGACAACACTGATGGTTAAAAAAAGGACAAATAAGAATCCACGGACAAATCTTACGGCAAATCTATATTATTCCATTATAAACGTAAAATTAGCTATGTCAAAAGTATATTTACATGGTTAAATACAAAAGCAGACTATTTACAAGGTAAGAACTGTTTCATTTGTGTGCAGGCAACTCAAAATGAAAATCTCACTCCAGCCAGCTGGTTGAAGTTGGCAACCCCCGCGTTTATTTGAAATGAAAAGTAAAATGCGCTGAAATGGCTTGTCATTCCGTTTGTGTTGTTATTCCGACAAATAAAAAGCTAATATGAGGAAAAACATGTCACGTTTTATAATATAAATGTGACCGCCCATATCCTGATGTGGGGCGATGTGGGATCATGACAGGCAGATCATTCAACAAACTGGTAGGCTGGTAGGCTTACTTGGGTTGAGGTACATGCCAGCCTGGCTAATAGCAGGAAAGTGGTGTGACTGCATCAAAATCCACTGCATCTACCAAGAGGTCATCAAGATATGCTACACAGCAAGTCTGTGGAACTGGGGCTAACACCCTCTCCATGAGGTGCTTGAATGTTGTAGGCGAATTACAGAGTCCAAATGGCAATATTTGAAACTCCTAAAGCCCCTCACCAAAAGGTTGTCTTGCTAAGCTTTGTCTGCCAATTCCACCTGCTAATACCCACTGCAGGGATCAAGGGAGGTAAACCAGCTTGTCCCAGCAGTCTAGCTAAGGGTGTCAGCTTACAGCATTGAAGCGTCAATCGTCTACTCAGAACCACCATGACCTGGTCTGTTTGAGGATTCAATGACACCAACCCCTGTCACCTCTTGTAGCTTCAGGTCTGCTGTGTGACACTTCGTGAGACCCAGCCAGGAAGGCTGCGTGTGGATGGCCTGTGCATTACCAGTATTAAAGGTGGACTGAACCAGCCCAGTGTGTCTGCAGTGCTCGTCCTGTGTCACAAAAAGTTCAAGGGACATGTCATGAAGGAGCTGCTTGCACTAACAGGGAGCTATGCTGTCAGAGCTGCTTGACAGCCTGTGCAGTTTCTGCAGAAGAGCCAAGAAGGGGTGGCCCTACCCCCCAAGATGTTCACTGCAATCATTACTGGCATGGTAGTTGGCTGGAATAGCAGTCAAAAGCGCAGACTGTATATTCATGACCTCTCCTTACCATCCTTGTACTCCCTGGAGACCACACTGGAGATCTACTGTTTGAGAGTCAAGGGGGATTGTGACCACAGACACATCCAGATCAGCAAGTCTAGGTCCACAGTGCAGGTGTCTAGCTAGAATTCTTGTGTGACCTCATTGTCACTGATATCCACCTGCAAGACCCACTTCCACTTTAACCTTGCCCCTGTACCGGTCACCGTCCTCATCTGTACTGTGCTGGCTGTTCAGTCGGGTTGATGGTAGCCAGTAGTGCTACAGTAGGAGGTTTGCCTGGTTGGATGAGGGAGATGGTATATTCTGTATTCGCTAATACTATATTTGAGTTATATTCAGCTGGTGTGCCCCAAGCAACCCACCTGGATATGTTATGTCTGAGGGGTAGACAGTTCCCCTGAAGCTGTTCTGGTAACACTTTATAATTAAAATAATTTTTGTCTATAACCCACTACAGATGCATTATAATTATTGGTATAAGACAAAAGGATGCTTTGTACTGCATTATGGAGGTATCTATAGTCTAGAAGAGAACTTCATAAAGCATTCATAATGCATAATAAACATGACTATAATGTATCATGCCTTTGTAAAAATATGTATAGCCATGTTCATAATTCTTTATGAATGCATTTTAATGTGTTATGAATGTGTTAGACAGATTATTATAGATTTGCCATTGACAGAGATCGTTACTGATGGTCTGCACTGCCTGGACCTCATTTCCCATGGACTATGTACCACTGCATCTTGGTGCTGGAGCTGGGCAGTTGCATGCTATGTGCTCTGCTTCCTCAAAGCAGAAGCTTAGGACATCTGCCTCTTCATCTCTGGCCCTCGTCAGTCCTTTTGCCCATGTCCACTTGATGAACACAGTGTCATGGGGTCTGGGGCAGAGCTGCTAAATACCTCAGCACACATTCTACTGTCTTCGCTTTTGTCAGGGCTACTGAAAAGCTCTTCCTGAATAGATATATCAAACTGTGGGTAGCAATGCTGGGAATAGCACAGCAGATCAGCTGCAAATGAGCCCAATCTTTTGACCTGTCAGTGGAGTTTCACCCACTAAAGTTTCTCCGCAAGGCTGCAGTGAGGGCCCTATTAACAAATAAACATGACAAAGAAGAAAACTGAAGAATAATCAGAAATATGCAAGCCACTGAGGCTGCTGGGATGAATTGAATCAATGTTTCAGATTCAGAACAAATAATCTTTTTTTTCACTGAAAAAATATATATATGTTTTTCACTTGAAGTATGTACATGTGTTGAATGAATAGGTTTAGAAGTGGCATAATTCTTTTTGCTTTGCATTAACGGTAAAGGGCTTTTCCCTTTATTTTTGAGTGCAGTTTTGTTGGTTCTTTCAAACTATTGTTACTTATAAACTATTGTTATTTATTATTATTTTTATCAACAGTGACTACACTGAATGAGCGTATATATCACAGTTTTTGCAGGTGTCAGAATAAGTGAACACTGCATGAGGCTGCGCACATGGATTTGTAATAATATAAACATTTTGTGTGTGTCTCTGTACTGTATAAAACTTCTAAAAGGAGAAATAGTAGAAATAATTTATAAAAAGGAATTTTCAATGTGTGTACACAAACACACTACCTGTAGATTTTTTTGTCAAGACAATGGAGGGGGTAGCAGGATGAATTAAAGGGGATGAAAGGGACTCTGGACTGGCTAGAGGCTGCTAGAATAGAGAGTGATGACCAGAGACAAGCAGGCTGGGGTCAAAGCCCTGTTGAGAGGAAGACGGCTTGGGCTTCCCCAGAAGCACTACTACAGTCCAAGGGCATGAAGCTATCCAGGTCATCCGAATTCTCCTGGAAGGCAAGAAGCCATGCTCAGGGCCAGAGATATTACCTGACTGACCTGCTGGAGCTCTGGGAGGTTGCCTTTCATCCCAGCCTTGATGAGGTGGAAAAGTAGCAGCTGTGAAGACTCCTGCGCTTTCCTTGCATCGTGTTTTCGAATGGGAGCTCTGTGTGATGGAAGCTTCGGTTGCTCTCTCTGCTGCCGAACTGGAGAGAGGCCAGGTGGATGAGGTGAGAAGCAGGCTGCAGACGAAGCCAGCACTAATGGGGGGGCATTAATAAAGATAACAAAAGATGCCATCGAACATAAGCAGATAGCTGACATTCAGGTTCCATTGCATGAATTGCACTCTTTACTTACATTAGAAACCTGGTTTTCATTTTAGCAGCTTTATAAATCATAGAATAATATACAAAACGTTGTTAATACTATTTCAAATCCTTAGGTGCCATGTTGACTTTTTGCAATTCCTGTAATAATGGTGTGTTTTATGAATAAATTCAAATTTTCAAATACAATTAATAGCAGTTCTGACTTTTACCGATTGTGAACCGATTTATGACTGTAAACTGCAGAGGTTTTATTCCATATGTGTTGTATTTTTAAACATATAAGCACATTGTTGATACCTCTCTTTATTCACTTTGAATTGTGTATCAGATATCTTGTAAAACAGATTAAATTATGTGATGCTGTGTAGGATACTACTTTTCCCTGTGGACACAATGCAAACTCTCTTGGGTTGTAATAATTTAGAAATTTCAGGCCTTTCACCAACTGTGTGCATTTTTCTGTAAATTGAATCATTTTAAACCCCACTTATTCCAAAACATAGAGTTTAAAAAAAAAAACGTTGATAGCTATTAGTCTTTATTGTATATGGAAAACATCTTTAACAAATATAGAAAAAGATAATCAAAAAACAGGCAATCAAGAAAATGCCATAATTAATAATTTAAATTGTTATTACATATAGTGACAATAAGACAGTGTTGATGAAACAACCTCCCCTGCAAGACATTAATAATGCAGATCAAAACCTGGGGAAAAAAGAAATCCGTAAGTGACTAAATAAAGTAGGTGATGCTATTGGAATGACAACAATGTATTCCCCCCATTGGCACGGGCCCTGTCAACTCCCTCCCATCTAATTCCTTCTTTTCCCACACCCCTAACCTCTGTACCTTCCTTACAGTAATAAATATTTGAGCTTGGAAACGATCCGACATACTTTTTGAGTTATCACGGTACCCGGATTGTGTGCCTGAGGGTGCCCTTGCTTTAGCAGAAACTGCTAAAATTTGTGTTTTGAATTTTAACACTTCCCTAACCATACATCCATCCATCCATCCATTTTCCAAACCGCTTATCCTTACTGGGTCACGGGGGGTCCGGAGCCTATCCTGGAAGCA
>JAODJX010000002.1:8463505-8475847 GCA_026776945.1 Isichthys henryi
CCGCACACATGTGACCCAGGCGGGGATTCGAACCCAGGTCCCAGAGGTGTGAGGCGACAGTGCTAACCACTGCACCAACATGCCGCCCCCCTAACCAGACAATGTGTCTGCAAAGTTTGAAATTTGTCTTCTGCAGCTGCCCTTTCCCTTCTTTGCTGCCATATACCTGCTACTTCAATTTTAAAGCAATTTTTTTAGATCTTCACCCTTATAATGTTTCTGTGAAGTAGTAATAACATCCTTCAAATATTTTTTGACTTACTGCATTCACAAGGTCAAGTGTCTTCGGCGGTTATACTTCCCTTTTACTGTCACTAAGCGGCGTTACTTCATTTTTGGTGTGATTAATCTCAAACCTTGATTTTCCATCAAATACTTTTGAGTTATTATGCGTATTATGTGCCGGTGGCAGACTAATCTCAAAAGTATATGTATTCCCCTGTATAAGCGGAATGGTGACTTAAAGGGTAGCCATCTCATCCAGTATCTGTGCCTTATGCTTCCTGGATGGCACTGTACTGGACGCATGGTTGGATGGTTGCTGATAAAAAAACATGCAGCATGTGTTGTTGGAGGAGAAGCTTTGTTCTGATGCCAGTGAACACATCCATTGTATCCTGGATTATTGACCACTTAACTTACAGTCCACAGTTTGTAAGACAATAAGAGGAAATGGGATGCTAACCCAGACACCTAATACAAGGAAGTCTTCATGAGGAGGCTATGGTCCTATGGAATATGCAAATCTCTGTTACAGTGATTCTACCCCATTTTTTTTTACCATATTTGCTGGGTAACAGAATTATTACAGGTGATGCCAACAGACTCAAGAAACTTACCAGAAAAGCTGCTTCTGTTTTTTTTAATGAATAAATATTGAAGATTAGTTTTCATACATAATGAATAACAGTTTTGACTTTTTTACGGAGTGACTGTATTATAATTGTTTACCGTAAAGGTTTTATTAGAAAGATTCTTCATAGTGAAAATTACTGAAGGATAAGAAATATGCAGGTCCCTGTTACGGTGATTCTACAACATTTTTTATTTTGCTGCCGTTTGCTGGGTAACAGCATTATCACAAGTGATGCCAACGCACTCAATAAAATGGGTACTTTGCTTTTTTTATTTATTTTTTCTTTTGAGCTGACCTAGACTCTTTGGAAGCAGGCATGCAGGAAGGAACACTCAACAAAATAGTTGGCATCCTGGACAATGCCTCACACCTGCTGCCTAACATTCTGCCCAAACAAAGCAGCCCCTTCAGACTCATACAGCCACTCTGTTCCCGGGAGCACTGCTTCAGGTCATTTTGCCAGATGCCATCAGACTCTACAATGAGGAAATCTCCTCTTGACCTCTTACTGTCAAACCGTCTGGGCTGAACTACTTGCACACTTTGTTTTGTAAATTGTACTTTTTTTCGCTGATTTAAATTATTACCTGTGTCTGCTTATACTATGCATTTTAACAAGATTACATCTGTCCATCTTTCTCCTGGTCGGGGAGGCCTCTGGCAAGCCCCCAGAGAACAGGCCGTTAGGCGGGGGTGTTCCCTGGAAGGGATGCCAGTGCAAAATTATAATTTGGTTTGATAATTTTTGTTAGAAGTATGAAACAGTGAAACTTGTTTTTTTTTTCTCTACTCTGCTCTCGTGAAAAAAACAGAAAACTATTTAATAGTACAGTTTTTGTGCGCACAGGAAAACTGTATTTTCACTAAATTTATGCAACTTAAGCAGTTTAACATCTGCAGATGGAATTCATACCAAAGGAAGCCAGGCAAGACGGATGGGAAATTAAGTCTGTCATAGTACAGCTGCTGGCAGGGCATCGCTGAATTAAGTGCAAGGGGCAAGTCACAGCAGAAGCCATACAATGCTTAATTAGTAAGCACATAGCATTGATGCTGCATCATATATAAGGTATTCACTTTATTCATTTATTATTGTTTAGTCTATATTCTGTGAAATATAATAAAGAGCCTTTCATTTTCTCATTTTGTATCCATGCCCTAGTATCCATTTGCCTAGATTTACTCTAAATGTGAAGCACTCAGACAGGATGTAGATTATTGTGGTGGTAAACACTGCAGCCTTGAGCTTTCACCTGTTACACCTGCATACTAGCATAATCCCCTCTTTTTAATACTTGTCACACAATTAATTTGCAATTTCTGTGCTTCCGCAGAGAGGCTCTCTCTGGGAGCAAACCAATGATCCAAAATATTGTTTCTTATGAAATATTATATCCAAGGCAGGAAAATGAGCAGGAGTGGATGACTGCAGGTGTCACATTGTTTCACGAAGGCTGGTCACTAGAATTTCCTCTCCGTGTTCTCAGGTGGTGGTATACAGTATAGAGCCCGGCCATCTGCTGATGGTTGGAAGCAGGAACACCTGCTGGTCTCGGCCAGTCTAAGAAATGCCTCGGCTTCCACACCTTGTCAAAAGCTTGCTCCTCTAGAAGTGGGTAGTTGAAAGGGAAGGGCGGAAATATTACAGGCTGGAATGTAGTGAGTACATTATGAATCAGGTATATAAGTATGGGCGTCGCCGTCATTAAATCATTTCATAATTATTCGTTTGGACCCCCTCCCCCACATATGACATAAAATATTCGTTTTATGCCAGTGTCCCCCCCCCACACACACATATTCAAAATGCTTCTGACGCTCCTGTATATAAGGACGAGTGTATTCAGTATAATACAGCAGTGAGAGGCAGACAGTGAATGAAGAGGATTTCTCATCCCGACATTAAAAAAAGGCATCAAAAATCAGTGCGCTGGGGCATTATTTCATTACGTTTGTCATTTGTTTACAAAAAATATACATCACATTAGAGACAACCAGTAGTTCTATGAAAAACATTCATTTCAAGTAGTAATAAATTATATCCCAAATTATAGTTCTAAAAGAGCTGTTCTGAGTTATAAAGTTCATTGCCGAGTCTCATTGGGCGGTTTTTTTAATTAGTAACATCTTTGCAATAACATGAGACACCAAACATTTGTATTTACTATCCCTTTGGGGGCCAATGGCTACAATCGCAATTAATAGCAAAATGGCAAGAACAAAACTGAATAGGTCATCAAAAAAATTATGGCACTTAATATAAAGAAAATATGTGTGGAAGATATGTGCAGATATGTTAAACATGGCTTGTTAGTCTACTTCTGTTATGAAATCAATGAATCTGTAACATTTTTACAGAATTAAGCAAACGTCTCTGGGTTTCCTGTGAGTGCCATACTGTATGTACCTTTAAAGCTCATTATACCGCATTCCTCTTACCGAGCTCACTCCCAGGAATACCACTAGCTGTAGGTCATTTCCATGCCAATTCCTATGGATCGTCTTGTCGATATAACCGGTTTAATCACACAACCCACTGCTCCAGTGTGTGTTTACCCAGCAAACTTCAGTTGCTCTGAACCTGCATCCCCGATCCCTGACATTTCTGCATTACAATGTACACATTTATATTTTTAGAATAAACTCTCTCATGTGATTTCATATTGAATATTTTTATATTTAATAAAGTTGCATTGCATTATGGGTTGTTTTCTTGCCCCTGTAGACTCTAGGATTGGCTCCAGACCCCCCGTGACCCTGAAGAGGATAAACGGTTATAGAGAATGGACTGATGGATGGTTGGATGGATGTATTGCTTTATAGAAAACTAACTGCAATATTCATTTAAAAAATCATGGACGTTTTTTAGCATTTTTTTGTAACTGGTATTTTGTCATTTGTCTTTCGTGAAAAAAAAAAACAATATAATATTAGAATTTTGTATGTGTCTGGATATAAGTCCCTCTGACCTTGACCAACATAAGTGAATAGAAGATGGATGGATGGATGGATGGATGGATGGATGGATGGGTGGGTGGATGGATGGATGGATGGATAGATGGAAGAAGTCATAAATGACAGTAATTCTAGGGACTATCATGGACATGTGTGGTGATATTATTGAAAGATATAATAGAGGCCAAGTTGGATTAATGGAGTCATATAGCGAGCGTCATGAATGCAGCAACAACAAAATTATTTAACCTCATGCTTATCGATATTATACCTAAATGACAGCAGGCATAAAGAAAAATCAGGTTGAGACTTAATCTTTGGGGAGTTTCTACTTAAAGCTAAAATGATTCTACAGTAGAATGGTGAACTGTGTCTTTATTAGAAACTGATATCTGTATCATAAATATGATATGACCCAGGAGAGGACACAACCTGAAAGCTCAACTGGGCCCCCTAATCTCTACAAGGGAATATATCTCTATAGTAATCTATTTTCCTGTTCACTACTGGACCAGTATCAACAGTATAAATACACAGTATATATGTCAGGCTAATGTCCAATTTATGCAGAAGTACTGAGGCAGTGATTGCACAGAGCTGCTCTTAACTGAATAAGTTAAAACTGTACATTTATATCAGATGTTTACATTAGTTGCTGCTCATTTTGCACTGTCTGTTGTCCTGCTGCACTTGTCTCGTATGTTGTTTACTTGCTGTTCTTTGCACATGTCTGCACACGTGCACTTTAAATTCAGTTGTCTGTCTTACGTGCAATCCATGTTGTGTACTGTCCCTTATTGTAGCACCATGGTCCTGGGGGACATTATCTCATTTCACTATGTACTGTACCATGTATATTGTTGAAATGACAATAAAAGCAACCTTGAGATGGAGGAAAGGAAAGTATATATCTTGATAATATTGTAAATGGGGATGCATACTGCATTTGGCTGTATATTCAAATATTTCCTTAAAAGGATCGTCACTCTTGTTATTTTAGGTTTTATTTTTTTTATCTTTTTAATATGACTTGTCTCCGAATGCATGCATCTATTGACTTTTTAAGGAGAATGATGCCACTGAGTGGATCAGTGTAAAAGATTCCTGTCGTGATACAGTATGTTCAGAGTAAAGACTACTGTATGGCTAAGATCACTGTTTGAATCTCATCGGCGTCACTGCCCACTGGTGACCAGGCAGCCCGCAGTGACAAGCCGCCGTCACTCTGATGTGAACATTATTTGAGGAGGATATCTAGACGGGTTGCAGCAACAGCACCAAAGAAATTGTCCCAGCCTGAGAGACACTGTGAATGGAAGCGCGGATTGGCTGGGAGGTAAGTGGACTTGATCTTTGTGTATTTGAAGTTGCCTATTTGAGGCAGCCACTGATGCCAAAAAATGATGGTAAATCTGAAGTGAAACACCTTCTGAAAATAATCCGCACAGTACAATGAAAAATATGTGCCTCATTTGATTTTCAACATTTTGGTATTGAATATGATCAGAACTTAGTATTAATAAGTATAGGGGAAAATGGCAAAAAAAAATTGCTGTTTTTCTTGTATGTTTAATTTGTAAGATAATCAAATCTTGCAGTCTTCAGGTACAGAAATACCATTTCTCTAAACAAACTCCCATGTAACAGAAAACTAATAAAAGGAAAAATAAACTCAGTTATTTGAATGCTTTTTTCTTTGCCATAGATTTGCCATTAGAGTGAAATTCTCAGTACACGTCATATTACGATCAAAATTAATTGCTTCAAATAAAGGTTTCTGGTCTATGTAAAACGACCCATTTCTTGTTATTGTTTTTTTCCATCTAAAATCAGAAAGCGAATCACATACAGCGCCCTCCACAATTATTGGCACCCCTTGTAAAGATTTATAAAAAAGGGTTAGAAAAAATACACCCTTTGGTGAAGAAGCTGCATATCACATTGAAACATTAAGAAAAATCCAACCTTTCCTTAAAATAAATTTATTGAAAGAGTAACAAATCCTTCATCAAGAAATAATTATCTTTAACAAAGACACATGTGCTACGATTAATGGCAGCCCTGCTTTTAATACTTTCTACAACCTCCCTTTGCCAGTATAACAGCACTGAGTCTTCTCCTATAACATTTTATAAGGTTTGAGAATACAGAACAGGGCATCTGAGTCCATTCCTGAGATTATCCAGGGTTCTAAGCCATCTCTTGTGCACTCTCACCCCACAGGTTTTCAGTGGGGTTCCAGTCAGGGGACTGCGATGGCCATGGCAGAAGCTTAATTCTGCAGTCAGCTAACTGTTTTTGTGTTGATTTGGACATTTACTTAGGATCACTGTTCGGCTGGAGGATCCAATGAGGCCCAGTTTTTGTTTCCTGGCAGAGGCAGCCAAATTTTGATTTAAAATGTCCTGGTACTTCATGGAGTCCATAATGCCATGTACCCTAATGAGGTTTCCAGGGCCTTTCGAGGAAAATCAGCCCCACAACATCACAGAACCTCCACCATATTTTGTATCTGGCATAAGTTTATTTTCATTATAGCCATCCTTCTTTTTACGCCAAACCCACCTTCTGTTTATTGCCAAAAAGCTTCAATTTTTTTAGTGCTTCCAAACTCCAGGTACTTATGTTTGTGGTTAACTGGCAAAAAAAGCCTTTTCTGTCATACCTTCCAAATAATCTGTTAGCACGAAGGGGACGTCTGATAGTTTTTTCAGAGACATGGTAACCCCAAGACTTTACTTGGTCTTGTACAGTAATTCACCAACAGTCATCTTTAGGGATTTTCTTGCCTCACTTATGATCCTACTCACTGCATGTGGGGGAAAAATAAAGTTCTGTCCTCTTCCAGGTAGATTTGTAACAGTTCCAGTTGTCCATGTTTTTATTATTGCCCTAACAGTAGAAATGATAATTTTAAGGTGAGTAGCTATTTTTTAATACCCAATCCCTGACTTATGATGGTCAACACACTTCTTCCTTATTTGGCTTGTATGTTTTCTTTCTCTTATCTTTCCCATGTTGATGGATGACTAAGGGAATTTGGCCTCTGTGTCTCCTCATGTTCGTATCCCTGTTAACCAGGAAGTCATGGATTACAGCTTGAAGGTTCCTATTCACTCTACTCAACTCAAAGATGTACAATTTACAGGGGAAACATGCTTCGGTTACATTGTGTGCACTATAATCGTGGCACGTATTTTTGCTAAATTGATTGAGGATGTTTTTTCTTGGAATAAATTTATGTTAATGAAAGGTTGGATCTTTGTCAGTTTTACAGTTGGGTTTTCAGTGAAGCTGTTTCACCAAAAGGTGGATTTTTTTCTAACCCTTTTTACAAATCTTTACAAGGGGTGCCAATAATTGCGGAGGGTGTGGTACATGGGCTGTTATTTAGCTATTTGGCTTTGGGGCTACATTGTCTCACAGGTGAAGCCATGCTGTCCAAACGAAGAAAGTGTGGTTCCTCTCAAGAACAGTCATGCTTCCAAAGTGTCTCGAAGGCCACTTTGTGACAACTTGGGGTGAGCGAATGTCCGTATCCATTCAGTCAACAAAATTATCGGTATCTGGAATGGGCGGGGCTCAGTGTCAGCCTGCAATTTTGTGGCTATTCCATTACGAAAAAGACTCGTAAGAATACATGTACTCCTTTCTGTTTTCTTTTTTATGTACAATTAAAATGTTACATGTATAATCTATACATGGCCATATATAAATGTGACCATCAGTGTCATGTAAAATCATATATCATAATGCATGAAACTTCTACGAAAGGGGTCATAACTCTACATGCTATATAGTATCTGTATAAGAATCATAATATTCTTTTTTCAGAACCATGTTCTAAGAAGTCTGAAGAACATCCGCAGAATTTAGTGTTCACAAGATGTCTGCTGCAGTCTCCCGTTCTGCCCTCTGCTGCCACCTATATGGTGCTGCCTGAATATGGGGGTGATTTCTCTTAGGAATACATTTTCATCAATATAATGACTTTGTGACGTAGTAATAAGGTCTGTCAAAGATTAAATGGAGTTATCCTGTTTGCTAGATCAAGTCTCTTCTGTAGTCGCCTTTGCTTTTGCTGTCACTAAATGGTGCTGCTGCAAATTTGGCGTGATTTGTCTCAAAATCTGCACAGGTCCAGTTCTTCACCCGTTCAACGTGTCTGCAAGGGTTGTAAAAGATCTGTCGAATACTTTTTCAGTTACCACATTAGAAACGACAAAGAAGAACACTTTCTCCTTCTCAAATACACGAGTGACTGGTGTTAGGCAAAGAGAATATCATTATGTGGGAGGCAGAGTATGGGTAGCAGGCCAATTAGTGCTATTGAAATCCAATGAGAAAACAGGAAAAAATGCTGAAGACAGACATGGATATTTGTCAATAATTATAGGAAAATCGCCTTCAGAACAAACGCATTATTCATACCGGATACCCGTTTCACCCAGAACAGTATTCATCAAGCCACACGTCGCTCTTGCTTTGACTTCATTCAGTGCTTATAATGCCACTATAATGAAAAAAATGAGTTAAATCAGGTTACCCAGCAGCGAGGCAGACATCACTGCAGGTTGCAACAAAAAAGTGAGCACTGCTGTAAAACTAGTAATATGTGCCCCAAGGTCTTTGAACACTGTTTTTTAAAAAACGTGTTGAAAGGATTCCAGTTACAGCAAAATCTACGCATATCCGAGTCTAAAAAACACACACAAGCAAACACATATACAAATAATGTGCTAAGACCTGAAATGAGCCATTCATGCTTATAATTTTTGTCCATGCAACACTGATCATCAATCACGGGAAGGATTGATTAGCAGTCATTGCTACTGAAGGAGAGTGATAGATAACTTTCTTTAGTAAAAAGTGACCAGAAAGGGAGCAGAGGGTGTTTGATAACTTTCTTTTGTTAACTGAAGGTCTGATAATATTCAATTTAAAAAAAATGACAAATGAAACTGTACTTTGTTGTAATGCTGCACAGGCAGAAATGGATTTCTTATAGATTGGAAGATATAAATTATCTGTCAGAGCAACAAGGCAGCAGTGACTGCAATGGAGCAGAGTCCCATCCAGAATGATCCCCAGCCTTGCACCCCGTGGGCTTTTGGGACCCTCGTAACCCTGCAAAGAATAAGTGGATGGAAGATAGATGGATGGATGGATGGATGGATGGTAAAAATATTCATTAAAATAACCACATATTTATGATTTTTCTATACGACGTCCATCTATCCATGTTCTCTAACTTACCTGACTCACCCACTTATCCAGTGCAGTATTGTGGTACCTGTATAATACTGTAAACAGACCAGTGGTTCTGTAACGAAGTTAATTTTGAGAAGACGGAAACTGACCTGGGAGCAGCTCAGCAGGCTACTGTAAGTCAATCTTCCTGAGTTTTAAGCTATACAGCCCATATAGAGTGGAGCGGAACTATTCCATTCAGACCCAGTGGTCCAGAGTTCCACAGTGGCAGAATGTATTTGGCATTGATCAACCACTGGTTGGAGGGTTTTAAGGCGCTCTGGGTATCTCACCTGACCACTGTACAGTATAAGAACCTCCTGCAAGCAATTTTATGCGCCGGCAGGCTGCTGATCGCCCAAAGTGCGAAATTCGCCACTCCGCTAATCAGCACTAGCTGTCCTGCACGGTGCCATGTGCCCTGCGGCGTGGGAGCACACAAACAACCAAGGAGGGTATGAATCTGAGCACCATATGCCAACTGTAGGTCTATTCCTAGAATTTACATAGGACACGGCAGACTGCTGGAGCTGGAAAGGCAATCAGCTGTACTGGGGGATGACTAGGGGAAATGAGGAATATAGACAAATATGGGAAGTCTGTTTAAATTATTAATTCACGTAGGCTAAGGTTTTAATTATTTGAGGTGGTGACTTTTTGCTTAGAAATACCAACAAAAGCTAAATCCTTTATATTTCACCCTTGTAGTCAAGCATCACAAAGGACATTCCAAATAACACCCAGTGACTCCTGGGCAATATCAAATTAAAAATGTTTTGTCTTAACAGCTCAATCAGACTTGAATAATTACGTGACAACCTGTTACACAGCAACATTAACGGTTCCACAAGAGCAGAAGTAAGCCTTGATGCCTTCAAGAATGAACTTTTAGCATGTGAGAATTAAGATAGGATGGATTACTTGTGCAAGGCAACCATAATGAGAGAGAAAATGTAGCCAGTTAAAGATGAGCAAGTGAGTGAGCAGCTCTCGCATGAGAAAAGATGCATTAAATGGGCCAGAGAGACTGTAAACGCAGGGTAACATCTATTCAGTTAAGTAATGCCAGCCAAGTTTTCGCCGAGGGCATATGGCAGACTACCAGTGATGGTATGATCTCATTGTATATAAACTGGTTTGCAATATTTTCCTTAACAATTACTCCCGTGAAGCAGGCTTGTTCATTTGCATTACTTTTCTGCTTCATTTCAATTGAAAATGCTATTAAAATGCAGTGAGTGTTAAGTGAATGGCATTTTTTTCACATTTCTTAAAATATTATAGCTGTTAGCAAGTAGTATGGCACAGGTTTATTCCTTGTATAAAACATCTTCTAATCACTTCTCCTGAATAAGGTCATAAGGCCATTCATTGTATAAGCCTCTAAATTATGTTGCTGATTAATTAGTTTTCCAAGATGCATAGTCTATCATAAAGGTGCTAAAGTTACTGCAAAGTGAGTTTTTGACAGCATAAAAAGATCTAAGTATCCCAAACAAGTTAGAATTCCTTTTCTTATGCAGTTAGATAAATCTTATCAAGTAAAAGCCGAAGAAAACGCACAGACAATTTTGAGATTTTTGGCATTGCTATAAAACCTTAACAATGCTCCTTAGTGACTTATTGCTTTTCTATCATAATGGAAAAAAAAGCTTTACAGACGTTCCTCTACTTACAAATGAGATACATTCTGAACGGTCTTTCGTAACTTGAAATATACGTAAGTCGTTATTCAACATCGTTTTAAGGGTATACGGAAGTACAAAGAACTAGGATGCTAGGAGTCCGCACGCTACTCTGCTGCGCGGTGGGAGTAGCGGCCAGAAGTTGTACTAGGTGGAACTAGCGTGCAGAAAAAAAAAATTGATGTTGCGGACAGGAAACGGGAGTCCAGTGAACTCAATTTGGACTTATGTTCCTCTTCGTTCATATGTCTCAAAGTTCGTAAGTTGAAAGTTCGTAAATAGAGGAGCGTCTGCATTTGCCATTTGCTCAAATACAGTACATTGGAATGCTTCTCATTCCCCATATCCCATCTTACTCGCTGTTTGAGCGAAGTTTGGGGTCTGTTCACAGGGTTAGTTATTTATCCAGCAGCGCTAGAGCAATAGGGGGTTAAGGACCATGCTCAAGTACCCAAAGGCAACATCAGTCTGCCAGCCGTGGTATTCAAACCCGTGACCTTCTGATCTTCCTCGCCCCCTGAGCCACACACTGCCCCAATAATGATTCAGCTATGAATAACAGTATTTATGACAGATGTGAAATATTACCATTCAATGTCAACCAGATATAAAATACAATGGGCAGTAACTGAATTTTGCGATCAGGATCTTATCCTCTTGATTAACAGCATTCATCATGCATTATACATAATATATAAATAAAACACGACCTGTTAATTTTCATGAGCAGAGTGAAATTGCTGGAATTGCATTAAAATTGCAGTACCACTCAGAACAGAATGTCTAAGTTAAATGATAAAGACAGCATTCATATTACATGATGCAGAAATGCAGCACTGGTGCTGTGCATTGCGTCCCTGCAGCTCTGCAGTGGCAAATTGAATCTGGCCCAGCTCTGCATGTGCAAAGCTATGATTTGCTTATTGTGTTGAGTTTTCTCTCACGGTCCATGAGCGTGTGTGAATCGGGGTGGCGGACAGAGTGCACAATCCCTGGATGAGTAGAAATGGGCCCAGTGCGATACTAATAAGTACAACATTCATAATTCAACAAGCAGCTTAATGGAAGCCAAACAGGGAATCAAACACATATGTGGCAATTACTGGTTTGGAGATTGGCATCAATCCTGGGGAGATCTATTATGGAGGCCAAAATAAAAGAGAACATCCCAATGCATACGCATTGTGGAGAGGAGCAAAGGGAACATATGAATATAAATAAACACAAACCTTGCTGAGATTTACAGGTCTGACTCTCCCTCGCTCACATGGTACTGTTCAAAAGAATTTTAGGATCTAAATTTCTCTCAGTGTCTGAATGCAATGCAATGTTTCGGTGGCTCAGCAGAGTTAAACCATTATGCCATATGCTCACTGAAACAGTAAACATATATATATTATATATATTTTTAAAAACATATATATTTTTCATGCGTAATATCAAACAAATTACAAATCAAATATATTAGGAAGGCAGTGGTTAGCGCTGTTGCCTCACACCTCTGGGACCCGGGTTCGAATCTCCGCCTGGGTCGCATGTGTGTGGAGTTTGCATGTTCTCCCCATGTCGTCGTGGGGTTTCCTCCGGGTACTCCGG